>OU963895.1:1380000-2580000 GCA_902850365.2 Chilo suppressalis | reverse complement strand
TAAATATTCGTTCAAAGTGTAATTTAATCATATAGGATGAATGTACGATGGCCCATCGAAAAGGAGTAGAAGCGGTAGACAGAACTTTAAGAGATATAAGACAAAATGATCGACCCATGGGCGGTATCACAGTTTTATTTTGTGGTGATTTCCGACAAACCTTAACGGTAATACCACGGGGAACCCGAGCTGCTGAGGTTAGGGCTTGCCTGAAAAGCTCTTATTTGTGGCGTGATATACAATCGGTGCATTTGACTATAAACATGCGAGTGAGAACTGTAGATAACCCGGATGATCGTGAATTTTCTGATATATTATTAAAGAAAATACCTTCACCAAAGATACCTATCCACTGCTACACCAAGGAAAACTTATTCTGACGCCTGAGTTATGTTGTATAGTGCAATCCCAACAACATCTTACATCGTCAGTTTACGGTGACGTAACAAATATATTAAATAAGAACAATTCTTGGCTATGCGAAAGGTCCATTTTAACTCCTCCCAATGACCAGGCATCTGAGATTAATAATAAAATACTGTCGAATATCCAGGGGGAAAGCAAAGTTTATAGTTCAATAAATAGAATGGCCGATGAACAAGAAGCCACTAATTACCCGATAGAATTTTTAAATTCTTTAAATATGCCCGTACTTCCTTCTCATGAAATTTGTTTGAAAATTGGCATTCCGATTATTCTGCTCCGAAATTTAAGACCACCACAAATTTGCAATGGAACTCGGCTTAAAGTAACCCAGTTGCAACAAAATGTAATCAAGGCTCAAATTTTAATAGGTTGCGGTGCAGGAGAAACCATCTTTATTTCCAGAATTCCCATAATACCAAATAATTTTCCATTCCAATTTAAAAGAACGCAATTCCCAGTATCGGTGTGTTATGCAATGACAATAATAAGGCTCAAGGGCAGGCCTTTCGTGTTGTTGGAGTAGATCTCGGTGTCAGTTGTTTTTCACATGATCAGTTATGTAGGTCTTTCCCGGGTTAGCAATCCTAGAATTTTTTATGTTCACGTTCCGGACGGGTCAAATTTCAACGTTGTCTACCCGGAAGCTTTGCGCTGAAGTATTTTCATTCTATATGTACTTAAGACTCATGTGAAAGCGATCTAAACAATATTACCAATACATTAACATAATAACATACAAGGAGTTACACGCTGATGGTCTCGGGGCACAGTGATAATAATAATATTCTGCTGTTCCTTATTGCGATATTTTTAACAGTATTATATTTCCCTACTAAAATACGAAAGTTAATCTGTTTGTCACATCAAAACCACGGAACCCTGAGGAAGGACATATGCTACTTTTTTACGAAAAACGACGATAACGTGGACGAAGTCGCGGGCAAAAGCTAGTATTTAATAAAATGATAATAGTCTGATAATAATAATTACATAATTTATCAACATTCCTAATGATATATTTATGCACATCTGAAATCGACTATTGTAAAAAGTTTAATGTAAAATATTTCGTCGATTAGTTATAATAAATGTATATGAAATGATTAAAAATATATGTTTATACACACATCAAAAGTGTCTAGGGATCAACATATATTTTTGCAATAACTTTTCTCCTGATTGATATTAATTAAAATTTTCTTTAAGGATTCATCAAATAAAGTGTTTTCGTTTGTCACAGTAACGATAAACCAAGTCACCTTTGCATTAATAAAGAAATTTGCCATTTTCCTAATAAAGGGATTTTTGACATTTGAACCACTAACACAAAAGTTCGAAAAAAAGACTGAAATAACAGTTTTCTCTAAAATTTTATTGGGTAACTTAAACAATTATTAATCCGTATTTCTACCGCGAACACTAACAACACAAGAACATCGGTTTGGCATACTCAAAATGAGTTCATCCAAATCACGCTGTGGAATGGCCGCCCATGTTCGTTGCAACAACAAAAAAAGGTCTTCTTGCGACTGGATACCCTCCATATTCGGCAGAGCTCTTCTCTGTAGCATATCCCATGCATGCTCAATCGGGTTCAAGTCTGGCGACTGAGCAGGCCAGGGCAGGACATTGATGTTAGCTGCGGCGAGAGTCTGTCTTACAACTCTTGCGGTGTGCGGTCGTGCATTATCATGCATTAACTGAAATAAGGGACCGATTTGCACTTGTAGAGGAACGATGACGTCTGATACAATCGTCTCAGCATAAATTTGAGCGTTGAGGTTGCCTCTGATCCAAATCAACTCAGTTCTTCCGCCGATCCAAATACCCGCCCATACCATGATGGTTCCACCACTATAAGGATGGACTTCCTGGCAGGATTTTAATCGCTGTTGGCGTCCAGGGGTTCTCCAGTGTCGTATACGTCTTGTATCCGGTCTCATACCAAAACGAGACTCATCAGAAAAGCACACGAAACGCCATTGTTCTTCTGCCCAATTTCTGTGTTCAAGAGCCCATTGATATCGAATCCTACGATTGTGCATTGCTATAGGTGGTACCCGTAGCGGTCTTCGGGAATGAAGGTTCACTTCATGCAAGCGGTTTCTGACTGTTTGGTCGCTAATTAAGTTCCCTGAAGAGTGATGAAGCCTCACGGCTAACATCGTGGCGGTTATTGTTGGAGCTCTTCGAGTTAAGATTTGAATGTATCGGTCTTGTCTCCGTGTGGTGCAGCGATACCGTCCTCCATGGCGCTCAGCCACGGTACCAGTGCTTCGGTATCGTGTCCAAAGTCGACTGATAACACTCTGACTTGTATTCAGAGCTAAAGCCACAGTACGTTGCCGGGAACCAGCTTCTATCATTCCCACGGCTCTGAGCATTTCTTCCCTGCTTAAATGACGTCGCCGCTCCATAATAACGTTGGTTTTAATCAGTAGTAGGGAAACAGTAGCACTAATAATGTCTTCAATGCGTTGTATGTTTTTATAGGGAAAATATTGACAGCTGATTTTCATCTTTTACTCGAATTTGATTCACAGTTCCTGATTCAAATTATGAAATGCACCAAAAAGGATCCATATAAATTTAAAAAATCATAAATTTATTACAAAGCCACATCTCAATCTCAAGAAATCCGCATAAAAATGCTTGATCCCTAGACACTTTTGATGTGTGTATATGTATATTATTTTCATTAATTTGTTAATTTACCCTTTCATACAGTATCAATCTTTTTTAAGTTAAATAAACTGTTTTTGCGTCTGGTTAGACTATCGAACTTAAGGAGTAAACTCCAGTCGTGCGTCGGAGCTGACACACACAATTTTTTTATTTTGTAAATTTGTATTTACTTAAGTAGGTAAGAGGAGCTCGATGACGAAAGTGGTTAGGGCGTTCTGCTGCGATCGTTGGAGCTAAGCAACTTTCGCAGTGGTCGGTCATTGGATGGGTGACCAAAAATTTATAATCTCGAGCTCCTCCGTGCTTCGAAAGGCACGTTAAGCCGTTGATCCCGGCTGCATCTACAGTCATTAGCACCCGCCAATCCGCACTGGGCCCGCGTGGTGGGTCATGGCCCAATCTCCCTATTCCATCCATAAGGAAGGCCTGTGCCCCAGCAGTGGGGACATTAATAGGCTGGTGATGATGATGAAGTGGGTAACTTTTATTATAATTATGTTTTTAAGTTTTAAGACATGCGGTAGTTTTAAGATTTTGTGATGTAGGTATTTCTATTTGTTAATGTTGGTTAAGAAATATAAAAAGTGTTGTAAGAATCTCTTATCTATTAGACAAGTCCGTCCGTCTGTCTGTGGTGTTGTTTCAGCGGCCAAACCGTAAGAGATAAATAAAGAGAATATTTAAGTTACAAGTTAAGAATAGTCTGATAAGACTACAAACCGGATTTGAGTAACGTAGCAATTCCGGTTTTCGAGAAATCAGGTTTTGGTGAACATTTGGTTCACTGGTTTGCTAGTTATCTGTATTTGTGCTCAGTGGATTTGTAAGAAAGATTGGAGGATGCGTATAATTTCTCGATACATTTAAGTTAGCCATCTCTTGCGATCAGTGACTCAATTTGGTTTGAAATTTGTTTTCATATCGTTTTAATTTTTTTATCATCATCAACAGCTTATTAATGTCCCCACTGCTGAGGCACAGGCCTTACCCATGAATGGAATAGGGTGATTGAGCCATGACCCAAAACGCGGGCCTAGTGCGGATTGGTGGGTGCTAACGACTACAGATGCAGCCAAGACCAACGCCTTAACGTGCTTTCCGAAGCACGGAGGAGCTCGAGATAGTAAATTTTTGTTCACCCATCCAATGATCGACCACTTCGAAAGTCGCTTAACTTCAACGGTCGCAGCCGAATGCGCTTACCAACTGCGCCATCGAGCTCCTCGAGTTTTTTTAAAAACAAAGTTAATGTCATGGATATTAATCTCAAAACATATTAATAAGTTTGAAGGCATCTTTTAATTGACAACACTGTAAGAAATAATACAGTAGCGAAACTTGCTGAGTTTCTTGACGGTTCTTCTTAGTAAAATTCAAAATTCAATATCGTTTATTCAGTCTAGGTTACAAGCACTTGTGAATGTCGAAAAGCTACGCCATCGTCGTCAAATTGAAAAATGACTTCAATATGAGGTAACTCATCACCGTTGTCACTTTCCATTACAAATGCGAATAATATAAAAATTATGACTATATAAAAAACTGGTTTAACAAAGTTTAGGAATGCCGTGTCCTACTGTTTAGGCAAAAAAAATGAACGATTAAAGTTTAGTACAACGAATTTTGTATCCAATTAAGCAAGAGCAGACTCATCTCCGCTGGCAGCACCCGTTCACGAGCATGACGTATAAACCAGCCATGGCTTCGCTCAACCCAACTAGGGAACGCAACGACCCGCCTCACACGACACCACCGAAGAGATTTTTAAAAGAGAAGCATGACTACTCATAACCACACATGGATACTATGTTACAAAAATAGAAAAAAGAAAATATAAGTACCATAGTACATTATTATAACAAACTATAAACATAACGGCAGGACACACGCATGTGATTACCCTAACACTGTTGTCGATTCTGGCATTACTACATGTTTTTGACAAAACCAAAACTGAATTAATGAGTTGAAACCCTGAGTTTTTGAGTGCAATGATTTTTAGGTGCGGGATATTTACCTGTTGACTGTAGGCTGTGTCGGGAGTCCAGGCGGAACGCTGTCACGTGTCACACCAGGCGGTCCGCTATCGGGCGCCTTCTGTCCAGGGTCTGGACCTCTAGTCTTCATTGCGGTCGTTTGACGGCCAGCGAACAAAGCAGGATCAGCAGCAATTTCCACAGCTCCTTGGTCTCTACCTATTTTCTTCCCCCATTTAGGGCGATGGCCTCTTATCAATGCCGGCTGACTAACACCCAGGCGTTGCTCACGAATTGTTGGTGTAGTCATAAGTTTAGAAGCGATAGACTGGCTATTTATGGTTTGGTTGTTTCTATGAAATTGAAACGGCACCTTGAAAGACTGAGGAAAATTCTCACTCATACTCTGCTGAGCGGGATTTAAATCGTAACTGCCTCTGCCGATGTTTGGTTGATGACCAACGTTTATTTGAGAAATTTGCCCAAATTGCTTATTCATTTCGGACTTATTTGGTGGAGCGCTGTATTTGTGCACCATACCTCGGTACTTGTTCAAAAGCTGTTGAAAGTTTGGGTCCTTTATTGGACTTGCGAGGGTGTCAAAACGACGGGCTGCATTGTCGGAATCTGTACTATTCGTCATATATAGTAGTTGTTCTCCGCTGCTATTAGTTGAACTATTCTGAATGATTTCTGGATTTGTTCTATTTAATGTGATCTTTTTCATGCCATATTTTAAAGAGTCGGTCGAGATTTGTATCTTTGATCTTAGATTCTGGTCTTCTGTTGTACTGTTATCTTGTGTCTTGTATACGATATTCTCTGTTGCATTAACTACTTTATTTTTGAAGGTATGTGTAATCTTACTAATTACGCTGTTGCTATGCTTATTAGTGTCTCCATGATTGAACGTGTTAATAAAACTAAGAAATGGTAGAACTGCAACAGGAACGTAGTTGATGATTAACCAATTGAATTTTAAGGGCTATCAAAAACGTTTTGGTGAATGATAATCAATTGTAGATATATTGCGAGCACAGAGTTGTATGACATATTAAAGTAAGTTAGCATCTCCGAGTGTGGTGGTAAGGTTGTTAGAGGTGGCTGTTATTTTCGAGTATGGAGAAGGCTGCTCCCAACGGATTGTCCCATCTAAGTGGTCAGTCCAATATTCTACATTTAAGTCATTAATCTAGTTTATCGTTATCTTCTGATGTTTTAAAATTCATTTTTCCAATCACATTATCATTTATGTAATACTAGCGGCCCGCCTTCGCTTCGCTTCGGTGTAGAGCTGAAGTGTAGACTACAGTGTTTGTTCTCAAGCTTGTATTATACACAATGACATTAATCTATGATTCTTCTTATACCTGCATGCAAAGGTAGCTTTCCAATTACAGCATTAAAGCGCATTATGCGGCATAATGCTTAACGTTGATTGTTCCAACTACAGCAACGCTTCGCACAATTGAGCACTCTCAAAAGTAATGCTTTCGTGTGATGCGTGCAATCGTACCAACTCAGAGACGGAAAATTAACAAGTGTTTTTTCTTTAAGTTGGCATTGATCGAAATGTTTTATTTATATGTTATCGTTAGTAATATTATTTATTGTCGAAAAATTATTAAAACTTTCGTTTCATCACAGTTTTTTTTTAAATAATCAAAGTTAATTCAAACTGTGTTAAAAATTAAATATAAATATGGATGAAGGTACAAACATTGACTTTTTTTTTCAACACTGAACTTAGCGCACTCTGCTGGTGCATTTTAAAACTAATTCTCGTTCCAATTAAGCATCGGCATTGTGCGGCACTGAGTCGCATTATGCTCTGTAATTGGAAAACCACCAAAGTCTCAGCCCGATCGGTTTAAAATTGACAAAGTTTTTACAAACTTTCATTCCCTATTTTATCCCCTTGGGGTTAGAATTGATCAAAATCCTTTCTTAGCGGATGCTTACGTCATAACATCTACCTTCATGCCAAATTTCAGCCCGATCCGTCCAGTGGTTAGGGCTGTGCGTTGATAGATCACTATGTCAGTCACTCACATTTGAGTTTTATATATATAGAAGAAGATTTGTCAAGGCTTTGATCTTTTAACTAAAGACTAGCAAACCAGTGAACCAAATGTTCACCAAAACCTGATTTAAAAAAAATAAAAATCAAAAATAAAATGTATTTAATTAATTGAGAACTTCGGAGATTTCGTGTGGTTTCGTTTGAAATTCGTGATTTCTCGAAAACCGGAAGTGCTACGTTTCTCAAATCCGGTTTGTAGTCTTATCAGACTATTCTTAACTTATAACTTAAACATTCTCTTTATCTATCTCTTACGGTTTGGCCGCTGAAACAGCACCGCAGACGGACGGACGGACGGACGGACGGACTTGTCTAATAGATAAGAGATAAGGGTGATAGTGTGACGATTACTAAGCATAATGTTCCAGTTTATTTCCGAGAACAGTTTAAAGAGTACAAATAAAACATCTTACCTGAATAAAAGAAAAATTGCTTGCTTTTAGAGTTTATCATTTAATATTATTTCTAATGGGAATAAAAGTTATTCCATTTGAAATTTTGTACTAATATGTAGGTTTATTCAACTACTATAAGTGGCGCGGCCGTGTGGTTAACAGACTCGCGAAGTATTAATTTTGTTTCCGCAATAAAAGTCATTGGCCATTAAATTCTGCATGGTATTTTTAATGAACAGATTTCATTTTAGCTTCGTCATATTTTCTGCATAGGTTTGTCTAAGAACTAGTGGCCCGCCCTCGCTTCGTTTCGGTGTAGAGCTATGACAGTCCAAAAAATGGAGTAACTTCTCCCGTTTTCCCAACATTTCCCTTCACTACTCAGCTCCTATTGATTGTAGCGTGATGTAAAGTATACTATAACCTGCCCAGGAGTATGACGAATAATTGTACCAAGTTTCGTTAAAATCCGTCGAGTAGTTTTTGTTTCTATAAGGAACATACACACAGACAGACAGACAGACAAAAAATTTACTGATTGCATTTTTGGCATCAGTATCGATCATTAATCACCCCCTGATAGTTATTTTGAAAATATATTTCATGTACAGAATTGACATCTCTACAGATTTATTATAAGTATAGATAGATAAAGATGTGGTTTTTTGTTCTACTACACCAATGGTCAAGAGATGGCGCTGTAGTCTCCTGAATCGCGGTTTTTTTCCGTTGTTCCAGATTAATAAATACTTTTGATAGGCCTTCACAATGCAGTCGTTAGCACCCACTAAATAGAGATTCTATTTCTATTTTGTTGGTAGATTTTCTTAATGTGCGGTAAACACACAAGTAACAGCATGAAGTTATTAGTTAGTAGTTATTTTGAAAATATATTTCATGTACAGAATTGACCTCTCTACAGATTTATTATAAGTATAGATGTTACTGTACTATTTATGTATCGGAAAAGAATGTTCACGTTTTACCGTTGGTTTACGGCAGGCCTGAGCAAATGGCGGCCCGCGCTAGAATTTTGTCTGGCCCGTGAAGCACTGTATATATATATGTTTCTTAGGTTTTCACGCACATCACTCATTAAATAAAACTAGATTTTACGGGTTAATGCACGAAACTTTATTTGTTTATTGACGTTTCGTAGCCTTTACAGGCTTCGTCGTCAGAATAAAACTTTTATTTTATTTGTCGAGCTACCTTCGAAAGACTTTTATTGAGCGTTTGGTTATTTCATTGTTCGATTTTTAAGTTTTATTGTCTATGTATGAATTTATTATTTAATTTACTTAATAAAGTATTTTATTTCAAATTCTTTTTTGTAATTTTGAGTTTATTTATTTGACCCTAACTACCGTAAACTACCACCGGTTCCAAAATTGGGAGACATTTCTGAGAAGAGCCGGCGAAACAAACTCAAGAGAGGCTTTCTATCTCCTTCTTATGTTAAATTATGCAAACAAAATGAACTAATAGTATCTGATGGTCTTGCAGTGTGTGCTCGGGGTTGGGATTTTATCTCCTGTATAATAGTTTCCGTGCATTAACCCGTAAAAACTAGTTTTATTCATTGTATATATTATTATTAAAAACACAAATATTAGTTTTTGTCTAACATAAATTAGTGCATAAAAAATTATAGATAAAATATTAAGCAATACTTATACACATTATAATGATGGGAAAAGTCGCAGGAAAAAGAAAAGTGGGCCGTAGGAAGAAGTCCTGGCTACGTAACATCAGGGAATGGACCGGGATCGCGAGTGCGGCTGAACTGTTCCGCCTCGCGAGAGATAAGAAGAAATTTTCCGAGCTGATGGCCAACCTTCACTAGTTGGAGAGGCACCCGAAGAAGAGAAGATACACATTATCAGGGCCGGTGGGAGTCAAAATTTTCTCCCGGACAACCGCTCTTTTCAGCGCCCCCCATTGAAAATATAATTATGATAATAATGGAACAATTAATATAATTATATTTAATTTTGATTTAAAAATGTTGGTTTTAAAATTCATTAATTGACACATCATCATCACATCATCAGCCTATTAATGTCCCCACTGCTGGGGCACAGGCCTTCCCTATGGATAGAATAGGGAGATTGGGCCATGACCCACCACGCGGGCCCAGTGCGGATTGGTGGGTGCTAACGTCTACAGATGCAGCCGGGACCAACGGCTTAACGTGCCTTCCGAAGCACGGAGGAGCTCGAGATAGTAAATGTTTGGTCACCCATCCAATGACCGACCACTGCGAAAGTTGCTTAATTTCAACGATCGCAGCCGAACGCGCTAACCACTTGCGCCATCGAGCTCCTCCATTAATTGACATCCTTAGCAAAAAGTGTACTTAAAATTAGAAAAAAAAAAATTTGCCCCGAGGTCAAATTTTCATCTGCAATGTGGCCCGGCTATTAAAATATTTGCCCACCCCTGGTTTACGGGGCTACCGAAGTTCCTTCCATCTATTTATCAGTGAGGAGCTCAATGGCGCAGGTGGCTAGCGCGTTCGACTGCGATTGTTGAAGTTAAGAGACTTTCCCAGTGGTCGGTCATTGGATGGGTGACCAAAAATCTTCAATCTCGAGCTCCTCCGTTCTTCGATAGGCACATACAGCCGTTGGTCCTGGCTGCATCTGCAGTCGGTAGCACCCGCCAATCCGCACTTAGCCCGCGTGATGGGTCATGTGCCAATCTCCCTATTCCATCCATAGGGAAAGCCTGTGCCCCAGCAGTGGGGACATTAATACGCTGACGATGATGATGAAACGAAAACAGCGAGTTCTAGTTATTCGAACAATCAATTGAAAAAAAAACGTGCGTTCGTCGACCAAGTGATCCAAATCTAATATATAAAATTCTCGTGTCGCGGTGTTTGTGGTTAAACTCCTCCGAAACGGCTCGAGCGATTTTCGTGAAATATTCAGTAGGTCTGAGAATCGGATGTAATGTATTTTTCATCCCCCTAAATGTTAAGAGTACCCCCCCCCCCCCCCCATTTTTTTTAATTTTAGATTTTTTTTTTATTTTTTTTATGATACATCATACAAAAATACATACAACCCTAAATTTTCACCCTTCTACCACCAACCCCTATTTTTTTATGGCGGTACGAAGTTCGCTGGGACAGCTAGTATTAATATAATAGGCCACTGGATTCCACAAGTCATCGCAAGACAAATTTATTCACTCCAACACGATCTACTGAAAAGGTAGATCGCGTTTAACGCGGCATCAAAAATATTCAATCAAAACCCGATTACGCCTGTAGCTGACACCTCTCGAAGTTTCGCCGTCGCCCTGGACAGGGCCGGATTTAGGACTGTGGAGGCCACGGGTCACTTAGGATTTGTATGCTTGTTAACGTGCGTAACGCCCCAAACAGGAATGCGTTTAGGTCTTTGGCGCGGAAACATTATTTAAATTTCTCGCAAAATGCTTGAATTTGAATTAGGATACTATAATCAGACACTGTATATTATTATTAGATATGTATTTATGTATGTATATATTTGTGTGTACCTATAATATATGTTGCTAGAATGTATATTTATATATGTATGTATAAGTGATTAATGCTTTTTAATATTTTCTCTGTTCGTTGTCTGCCGTTTTATTTTCTCTGCACCTTCTTTCCGGTTGACTGGTAGAGAATGCCATACTGGCATTAAGTCCGCCATTTGCAATGTAAAGGCAATAAAGATTAAATAAATAATTAAATAACCCATCGAAATTTTGTTATATTTTATCCTGTTGTGGAGGCCACGGGCCACATAGCATTTGCATGCTTGTTGACCCATCGAAATGTTGTTATTTCTTAAGCTGTTGTGGAGGCCCCTGGGCCCACAGCCCCACCTGCCCTGCAAAAAAAAATCAAAGAAAAAGATGTTTACTAGTAATTACTAGTTGGAATTTGAAAGATTTTTTTTTCCGAAGTCTCTATTGTGGGGGGCCCCCGTTTGTGGAGGCGCCGGGGCTGTCGCCCCGGTTGCCCTCCCCTAAATCCGGCCCTAGAATCCCGACGTTGTACTTTATCCAGGCAATATTTCAAATGATGAGCTCAAAATTCTATTGTGAGAATCATTTTATTTTCTTATGGTAAGTAATTTCTGTACCTCTACTATGGGTTATCGTGAAGCTGTTTTATATTTAACTAGCGGCCCGCCCTCGCTTCGCGTCGGTGTAGAGCTGAAGTGTAGACTACAGTTTTTGTTCTCAGGCTTGTATTATACACAATGACATTCATCTATGATTCTTCTTATACCTGCATGCAAAGTCTCAGCCCGATCGGTTTAAAATTGACAAAGTTTCATAGAAACTTTTATTCCCTATTTTATCCCCTTGGGTGTAGAATTGATCAAAATCTTTTCTTAGCGGATGCCTACGTCATAACATCTACCTGCATGCCAAATTTCAGTCCGATCCGTCCAGTGGTTTGGGCTGTGCGTTGATAGATCACTATATCAGTCAGTCACCTTTGAGTTTTATATATATAGATGACTAGTATAAGACAATGATATGTCACATACTGATGTAAAACAGAAAAAATCCTCTCCTTCTTTTCCGGCTAATGAATCTTAATTTAATTGTAACTATTTGTTTCTTAGGTTTTCACGCACATCACTCATTCAATAAAACTAGTTTTAATGG
Source organism: Chilo suppressalis (assembly GCA_902850365.2). Taxonomy (NCBI): domain Eukaryota; kingdom Metazoa; phylum Arthropoda; class Insecta; order Lepidoptera; family Crambidae; genus Chilo; species Chilo suppressalis. The sequence goes on along the minus strand of OU963895.1, from coordinate 2,567,776 downwards.
GTTAATGCACGAACTTTATTTATTTATTGACGTTTCTCAGCCCTTACAGTTCTGCATAGTCAGAATAATGATTTTTTAGGAATTAAGAAAGGTTTACTAGAAAAAAATCCACGCGGACCAGGCAGCGGACGGGACTGTAAGACTTCTGTAAAAAGATTTTTTTACCTGTGTTATAAAAAAAGGGGGGGCTCGCAGGGTAAGGAATTGGGTCCAGGCCGGCTAGGTTAGGATGGCTGGAGCGGCATACCTGATGCCGCACCATCTTTCTTTGCGACTGGACTCCACTTATACTTATCATCAGGTGGGGTAGGGTAATTTTTTGCACCTCGTATGTAAAAACCAAAACTTTAACGAGATAGTTTAAAAAGCTGTGGAAACAGCAGCATCTTTGTTGCATCAGAAAACTCCATAGTTACTTAACCCTTAACAGCGCCTTGAGGAGCTCGATAGCACAAGTGTTTATCGCGTTCGACTGCGATCGTTTAAGTTAGGCAACTTTCACATTGGTCGGTTATTGGATGGGTGACCATAAATCTTCCATCTCGAGTTCCTCCGTGCTTCGGAAGGCACGTTAAGCCTACACTGTAGCTACCTGGGCGCGTGTGGTGGGTCATGGCCCAATCTTCCTATTCCATCCATAGGGAAAGCCTGTGCCCCAACAGTGGGGACATTATTAGGTTAATGATGATGATGATCAGTTAGGAAGACGCATTTACGAAGTCTCCTTTTGATTTCACTGCAGTTTTTGTCGAGTTCGAGTTAAATGTACACGTAGTAGAGGCTGTGAGCGCTCACGATCACTACTCGAAACAGACATTTTAAGACAGACTCTGTTACTTTGAAATATGGAAAATAATTTAAACGTTATTGCTGCTAGATGTTCATAACTAAATAAAGTTTAACTAGAAAAGTTCCACGAAAGAACGAATTTCAAACGAAATTTCGCCAGTGTCTCTACTCTATTTCATTTTCGAACAGGCACATTAACTTCGGAACCATAAACAGTTTTCGTGAACGAATGGAATGAGTCTTGTTTGTGAGTTCTTTTTATCTCTACTTTTAAGAAAACGTTTTTTTTACTTGGAAACAATATAGGTAGTTTACGGCAAATTTTTCGATGACATTAAAAGAACCTTCTTTGACAGTGTTAGCCGACTAATTTGTAGAGTCGATACAATCTACTGTATGTCAACCTCAATTTGTCGTTTAATACTTTGAAGTATCGAAATTACAAAAAATAATAAAAAAATGGTTTATTTCTTAATTTTACATGCTAAAAATGTTACTCGAGCTAAACAGCTATTATTAAAAATACTCTTGCAAGTATTTTAGGCTTAATTAAAACAAAAATCTCAAAACGAAAATGAAAAGGTAACACTTTTCATTTCGTCGATTTGAGGTTAAAATTTCGAACAATTATCTGTCAAATTCAACTTTTCCTTCGAAAGTTTTGTGAATTAGAGTAGGCTTGGAGAATTTAATTGTCAAAATATTTCGGACGAACGAATTTTCGAAATGAAAAGGAAACAGAGTAGGGAACGTGCGAAATTTCGATCGAAATTTCGTTTTTCGTTGAAATAGAGTAGGCCTCCAGGTTTAGCTCGGATAGCGGAAGATGTTGAGTTGAATCCAGTCTAAAAACTAGACAGATTTTTTTCCATAAATCTATACGTTGTTTTAGTCACGTAAGCTAAGTAAAAGACGGATGCTATAAGTAAGTTAAGATAGTATCTTATATTGGCATTGATGGAATGATTTTGTCCATGATATTTAATATTTGACCATTCATGAGACGTAAAATTAATAACATAGAAATATTCCAAATGTGTATGTTGAGCTGTGATGATTTTTCGTAGAAACCGAAAAGTCATATTTTTTTCATTTTACTGTTATGAAGAATATTTTCGCCTATCACTTGCAGTTACTAAAAATGAAATGGAGTCCTAAATGATAGACACTATTAACACAATTGCGAATGAAAAATGGATGATAAATAAATCAAGGAAATTTATCCTAATTTATCTTCAGTTATTGTTAAGGCTTTGATCTCAAATTTAACGTAATTGATCAAAAATGAGTAAATGCTTAATTAGATAATGCTTCCTTGATGAGCAGGTATGTTTAAAATTCCTTAGGCCCTTTGTTTTGTGACGCAGGCAAAAACTCTGTTTACAGACGACGGCGCCTTTAAGAGGCACACCGCCGAACGGACCTCACACCTGGCGCCCGCAAACCTTACGAGCCCCCACAGTGGCTGCCCACTGAGGACCCCGTAACTCTTACGGGCGCTTTACGGCATAATATCCGCTAAAAAACCCTGCGAATACCCTCTAAGCTGCTTAGTGCGAAACCGGGGGATCCCCGTTTATTTTATATTATTCTTTCACCCAGCAACTTCCCATGTTTCTTAGGCCCTGCCACCAGAAAAATCGGCGCTGCAGCAGCCTTTGTGTTGCTGTAGTATTAAGCTGAGGCAGGGACCTAGTTGGCATATCTTGGCTTTTTTCATTTTTGTTAATATGAATATGTTTTAGGCTAAAAAAATCTATTACTTTCTTATTGCTTTGATTTCTTTGAAAAATGTCAAGAAATTAAGAGAAAACACAAGAATAATAAAAAATGCACACATAATGGTTTCGCTACCATTTAACAAGTTTAATCATTGTACGGACGGACAGAAGAGGGCGTGCCCCTATTCCATCCATAGGGAAGGCCTGTGCCCCAGCAGTGGGGAGATTAATAGGCTGATGATGACGGACGGACAGAAGAGGGCGTGGTATAGGTACTTATTAGCGTTGCATTGTCACCCTTTAAAAATCTCATTCGAATATTGACCATTCTCTCTGCTTATAGAGTATGAGGAGCTCGATGGCGCAAGTGGTTAGGGCGTTCGGCTGCGGTCGTTGAAGTTAAGCAACTTTCGCAGTGGTCGGTCATTGGATGGGTGACCAAAAATTTACTATCTCGAGCTCCTCCGTGCTTCGGAAGGCACGTTAAGCCGTTGGTCCCGGTTGCATCTGCAGTCGTTAGCACCCACCAATCCGCACTGGGCCCGCGTGGTGGGTCATGGCCCAATCTCCCTATTCCATCCATAGAGAAGGCTAGTGCCCCAGCAGTGGGGACATTAATAGGCTGATAATGATGACGATGATAGAGTATGAAAGTATATGAAGCTGAAATTGATGAGTATTATACGAGGAGCTCAATACAGAGTTCGGTCAGTGATCATGAAAGTTAAGCAACTTTTGCAATGGCCGATTATAGAATGGGTAACTAAAATTAAAAACCAACACCGCTGGGCTACTACGCACCCACTAGTGCACAGGTACCCAGCAGTGGGGACATTAATTGACTGATGTTATTCAGAATGCGTGTCAGGTGACAGGTGGAGGAGTATTGTCTGGTAGGGCTATCCAGCCCATTTCATCCGAAATGGGCAGGGAAGAGTACGTAAGATATATTTTTCTCGCTTCCCCGATGGTTGAAGGATGCTAAGAATATTTCCCAGATATAACAAAAAGGTTATAACCCAAGCCCAAGTTCGCTCCTGCTTGGAGTACTATTGTCACCTTTGGGACAGATCTGCTCGGTATCAGCTGGATGCAATGGACTCGGTGGAACACCGTGTGAAGAGACTCATAGGCAATGACGCTTTCGTTGAGGCTAATCTCCAGAGCCTTGAGCACCGAAGCTTGCCTCTCGGTGTTTTAGGTTACATTTCGGAGAGTGTGCGGATGTATTACATAATTTGATCCCCCCTTCCCCTTTTCGCCACCGCACGACCAGGCGCGGCGAGGGCTTCCACCCTTATGTTGTCGAAGTTCCTCCCATTCGCACGAAGCGATTTGCTTCCGCCTTCATTATGCGAACGGCTAGGGAGTGGAACTCCTTGCCGTGGTCTGTTCTCCCGGACCAATATAATCTGGACATCTTCAAGGCCAGAGTGAACAGGCATCTTCTAGGCAGGCGTGTACCATCCTAGGCCTCATCATGGCTTTCCATCAGGTGAGATTGTGGTCAAACGCATTGCCTATTTTGCATAAAAAAAAAGGTATAAGAGAAGCAGAGCATTGCAGATTTTCTGCTCGAATTGAAGTGTCTGTCTGGGGATGTAATCTCCTCCCTGCAGAATACCACAGTAAAATAACGGTACCTTTGTGGTTTTGTGTTTCTTTCCAACGATATTAAGTACCCCAGATACACTATCACGAACAACATCGTGTCCGAAACCTGTCCCAAAGGTACATTGGAGGATCCACGGAGCTTCGTAAGATGATCGCGTAGTCAGAAACAATATAAGGCATTATTTAAACATTTCAAGTCACATTTAATGCATACTGTAAAAGGTCTTAATTAAAACGCATGCGTCAAAGAGTTCGAAATGCAAGCTCGTAAAATTTTACGACTTATTGCTATATGCGGAATATAGAACTTATTTCTTTGTCTCTACGCGCAATTATGAATGCGCTGTTAGCAAAATAGCAGGTACGGACCGCGAGGAACAAAAACGGCTATATTACCGTACATACATTTGAATATCACAAATATTTTCTATGCAATCAGTTTATAGTAAGTATTAGAAATCAGTTTATAGTAAGTATTAGAACAAAATTTGCTTCAAATGCGTAAAATTAACAAACATTGATAGGTATTAATAGGTACCTGTCGATACTTTACATACTATAAGTCTATTTTCGAAGTTTTTGCGGAACTTTGCCGCATGTTCACTTTTCAATGGTCCGCGCGTGACCGTGAACCAAGAAGTGCTTGAGTGGTGTTCAAGCACTTCTTGGTTGGGACACATTTTGAGCGCTCGTGGTGTATCTAGGGTATTTAATATCGTTGTTTCCGTCGGTGAATTAGGTTCTAGGACTCCACAGGGTAGGATAGTTCATAGACAAGCGTCTAAAGGCTATGGTAACCGCTTACCATCACGTGGGCCATATGTTTGTTTCCCATTGCCATGTTTTGGGTGTTAGGAAAAAAATATAAAGGTCGTCACAAGAGAGCTTTCTATAAGTTTTACCATAAGAAACCTCCAAGAATATCTTTGGAAAATCTAAGGATTGTTTTTCGTACGCAATCAAAGATTATGCTTTCGATTTCAGATCGATAATAATGTCTTTTACTTCTGTCCCGGGCACGCAGTGGGAATTTGGAAACCGATCAGTTTCGTATCACCACCCCTATCTTTAGCCAATGGCAATGTCACCCTCCTATGGGGTTTTTTTATCTCAGAACGGGACGGTAAGGCTGAGTGCAGATTAGAGTCACGACAGTCTCAAGACAGACTATTGCTTAACAAAAATTATGAAGATGCGCACATTCGAAATGAGACGTCTCATAGACAAAAAAGTCTTATGTACACAAGAACTGCAAAGCGACAAGTCTGACTTACGACCGTCCGCTTCCCTTTGTAATGTATGCGAGGGCGCACACCAATGACAAAATTGTCTAGCGATTAGGGATGATAATCGATACTGAAAGAATACATACGATAAAATAAGTAATATATATATGGGTCCATAAATTTTGACAAGTTATCAAAGATAGATTGATACATTCATTCGAAATTACTGGTAAAACTTTCTGGGCTGGTGCCTTAATTTCTATATAATAAATAATCGGTGAAATCTATTCTGATACTGATGAAAATGGTGTGTGTCGCATCGTAGACAAAACAGTTTCGTCTTGGTGTGCGCCTTGTGGTAGACACAACTGTTTCTTTTTAATTATAAAGCTGTCTCGTCTATGTAAGACAAGATTGTCTAAAACTGTCGTGACTCTAATCTGCGCTCAGCCTTATAGGCAGTCTCGTAAGGCCGTATACAGAAAGAAAGCCGAAAGCCGATCGGCGCCGATCAGCGCCGATCGGCGCTTATCGGCGCCTATTGACGCTGATCCTTTTTCTATGGACCGGCGCCGATCGGCGCTGATCCGAATAATAAATAATTTGTATTTGAATTATTATCCTTAGATTAAATCAATCTAAGTTATAATCTTTTTATAAATCTAATAACTTTATCTTTTATTAACTAAGCGCTAAAATTATTTATTTCGTACTTACCGAATGGTGACAACAAGTCTTTCTTCTGGAAGGATTGGTTGTTTATGCCAATTGCCCCAATTTTTCATCAAACGGTTTTTCACTAAATCCAAAATGTAATAAAATGTTTCTTGAATCATTCTTGTATATGTATAAAATCTTTATTCATCAAATTTTTTTTTACAAATAAATGATGGTATTCTCCGAAACGTTTCCTTTCTCTATTTATAGGATGTATAGCTGTTTTTCGCATTTTTAAATAAATATTTTCTAACAAAACCAAATCAGCGTCCGATGAGTCCGACATTTTGCTTGATCTGCTTTAATCGGCTTCCTTTATGTAGGAAGGATCGGCGCCGATAAGCGCCGATCGGCTTTCGGCTTTCTTTCTGTATACGGCCTTAGACTAGATTGTGGTTCGAGCGCGGAGACTCGCGTAGATAAGCTCGTTATGAACCTTCCGAAGGGTATTACCGCCATGACGTTCTTGTATGTTCATCCTTTTTTTCTTAAATTATGAAATTTTAATAACAGTGCCCTTATCTAACGTTTTATTTTATTAGAAAGCGTCTTGTTTCACTTTTCTACATATGTGCTTATATGCTACAGAACACAGAGACCTATTCTATTTTCTGTGAGGATGACATTATCGAAACACGTTTAGGTCATAATAATGAAAACCAACCATCTCATACAATAATTAATTATTTAAGGTTTAATTAAAAGTGCTCTCATTTTTATTTTAATAAAATAAAAAAAATGCAAATTACTGACGCATTAAAGGACATTGTTCAGTGTCCATACATAGTTAGCCTAAGTACCAACAATCATGAAATATTATTTTCTAGGTGCAAAATCGTAAGTAAATGACTGTAAAAACAAAAATTATTGACGGACACTTCTGAGAACTTAAACTATTAGGAAAACTAAAAATGTTTTGAGGTTATGTTTAATATTCAATGAAACCTATGAATTTAGTATAAACTAAGTATGAAGTGAATTAATATTACAACTAATTCATTTTATTCGGTGCGATTTTAAATAATAACTATTAGGAAAAACTTGGTTAGGTAGGAATGATGAATAAAATAAAAACTGTAGTTTTGCTTCTTATTAATTGACTATTTTTCACATAGTTGTATCATATTGTTTATTGTATTTATTTGTATATCACATGTAGGTATATTGTGTAAATATGCAGCGTGAATGTGTATCAGGTGTTCTTAAATAATTTGGCAGTGTAATCCTCTCAGGATGTTGTGGCACACCTGTTCACTAGCACTTGGTAATAAGGGCTCTGCTCTTTGGTAACATCGATGGCATTAGATAGCCGAAATAGTTAAATTAAAGGAAAAACAATCGCAAATAAACACACACAACAGGTAATCCGAAACGAGAAAGTATTTTCCGGTTTATTATACTACTCTTTGGAATGCACGAATGCCACAGATTACTACGAATGCAAACTGCATGCACCACAACCACAGAGTAACGAGTTTTATGCCGGCCCTTCACTTGACAACAGTTTGTCCTTGTCATGCTTAATAAGGAATGAAAAGGACAGACTGATGTCATGTTTTAAAATAGCAAATTTGAATAGCCAAGTGAAGTGCCGGCATTAGGAAGAAAGAGTGTTTTGTTTGCAGCGCTGCCGTAGATTATACACATAAAATGGTATTTATTGTAGCAGATTATTTTTTAACTTTTTTATTTAGCTTACTTAACTGGAAGTGTCCGTCACAATCTAAATACTGATAATTATCGCAAAAAATATAATAAGAATTATCATAAATGCCAAATTAGTGTTGGTTCTTAGGCCAATTTTAACATTGTCCTTTAATTGACATGTAAGAGTAAGAACTCTGGTACAAGTGCACCAAAGCGTGTGATCAAGATTACCTAAGCGATAACACAAACAGTATATAATTATACAATTTCCTAACTGTGTAACTGTTCCAGAGTTCCACATCCCACATCTTGTTCGTACTCAAAACACCAAAAAGACTTTTAATCGTGTTTAATTGAATATTCACGTTTGCTAGTACAAACGTTAATTCGATAATTATTAAGTATGTTAGGGTAGGGATGTCGAAAGTTGATATAAATATCGATATATCGATCTTTTAAAAAATATCAATATCGGCTTCTATATATCACCAAAAAAATCGTCAATATATCAATATATCGGACCAATTTTCCCAAAAATATCGTACAGTAGCTCACGAAATATGACACGCGGAATAATAATGGAACGAAAATTATCGCCCTAAAAATAGACCCTATTTTTGAATGATGACATAGACAATACTAAATACAGCACAGATATGTTGAATATCATTAATCTGAGATCCAGTTACGATTTTTCCAGATACGAATTTAGTTAAATCGTGATATGCCGCTAATAATTAAAAAAATATCGTTTTTGATACTAATTTCGATATTGGTTATTTTGTATCGATGTATCGATATATCGAATCAAAATATATCGGCAAAAAATATCGATATATCGAACAAAAAATATCGATATATCGATACATCGATATATTTTCAACAAGACTATGTTAGGGGCGACCCTTACATCTAATTATCAAATTAACCTTTGACAGTGTTTATGAATGAGTAGTTAAAAGTTACGAAGTCCTTATTATACCACCCAGCCTGGCAAAAAATTTTGTAGGTTCCATTGTAATTTACATAAATTGCTTATAGTGCATGTTGTTCAAAGATCGACATTTTCCTTTTAGGTTTTAAGTCGGGTCTCCAGCTATTTGTTTAATAACATTCAACAAAAACAGATACACAAAACTTTGTTTCTGAAACATGTTTCTCTACACACGCCGTCTGCTGCTCACGTGACTGTCGTACACAAAAATTTTCAAAAGTTCCAAACCTACGGCATATGTTAAAATTGACAAAAGTTTCATACATCTATTTTTATTTTTTTATTATTTTGGCAACATACAGTCATGTACATCAATGCTAACATCATCTTAAAGTCGTTATAGGGCATAGGTTTTAGACCTTGAGTGCCTACAATTATATTGTTATGAAATTTTATAGAAGTCAGGTTGGAAGCAATATAGTGTGCTATATAATCTTTATCAGGTCATGTACACATATATCAGTTATTACAATATTTCAAAGGCAAATTTTATGTAGTAATTAAAACAGTAACAATGTACAGGAAACTACATACAGGTTGATCATCCGAAACTGTTAAATGAGCTTTATGTTGCTATCAGATAAGATACATGGTTGATGGTTTTTAACCCTTGTGGTGCTAAACTCACTTACGAGTACATATATCGCAGTAAAAAAATATGTTTTATAATTTTAATAAAAAAATGTTCAATTATGTGAGACTCAAATTTCATAAGGTTAGGACAAAAGATATCTATGTGAGCAACTTGTTTATATGCAGACAAACAACGTTGGAAAAAGGCATTTGAAGTATATTTAGTACTTTTGATGTGGGAACAACGAACAGATCATTAGGCCTGCGAACACTTTTCAATGGTATCTAAAGTTTTCATGACAAAATTCAAACGTCAGGCTCAAAAGTTGCACTCGGAGCGTAGATTTGAAACGCAACCCCCGCTTTTGCTTACAAAATGGTCGATGAAACAATACCCTGCCCCTCGACCCGCGTGGGCGTGTTTTGTGTACATGTTTTCCAACGAGATCGGAAAGCAAAATTTTGTTGATGCAAACAAATATGTGTAGGGAACAAATTATGTGGACGGTTTTGTTGAATGTCGATATGTTTTTGTTGATTGTGTAGTTTTCGCACCAGAGACCCGTTCTAACATAAGCAAAACCAAATTAACTAGCTTTAGTTACGTTGGAGATTCTGAAAATCCGTTGCGTCTTCTGGCCTACGTGGAACACCAAAACTTGTGTCTTTTTTTTAAATATTTCTATTTAAAGCATTTGAATAGATGTTTAAATCCTTATTATCTGGTTGGAGCGTATACCCGAATAGCGGAAGGTGCGGGTTCGAATCCCATCTGAAACCTAGACCGATTTCAATTTTTCCTCGTGGTGTGGCGCGTGTAAATAGCCCACACCTGGGGTGGATTACACCGAAATTATAAATTATGTGGTTCAATACCAGGAAAAAGGAAGCGCCCACTTACCTCCAAGACGATGGGTTGCGTGGTCTCCGACGGGCGTAATGTGAGGCGGCTGGACCCTGCTTTGCCGGCATTCCAGAAAGCGCACGTCACAATTGTAGTTTTTTCGATTGTCCCGAATATTTTAATAATAATTAAAGAAAAGTATTGACACACATCTTGACAGTTTTTGAAGGAAGTGAGTAAGTCACTTTTTACACGAAAGGCACCATAAACAATGTCTGTTCCGGTAACCAGCCAGTACCCTCAGCCACGGCGACATCAATCCCACAGATAAGTGGGTGCGAGAAGTTTTCCTGGTATATCGCCACACATAATAAGATAGAAGCATAATTTTACCAATTAAACTAAAACCATCCTTATGGCGCTCGACCACCTCGTAAAATTTTCTTTAGATTTCTTTTCATTTATTATCATATGAAAAATGTCTTGAATATGGGTCAAACCTAAATATTTATCTACTTCAGTCTTAGTAGGTACTTGCCGTTGAGCGTCGCCGCTTTACAGCCTTTCTCATATCGGAGAATCGGCTTTTGAGATGTTAAACTTAATGTTGATTCACATTAATAAAAGAAGGATTCTGAGAACCGACATTTTGATCTTTAGGTTATTATAACTGCACGAATTAAACAAGGAATGGTAGGGAAGGGCGAACTTGAAGCTCCGAATTTGCATATCTTGCATGTCTAATTACAAAGTCGTTTCACACCAAAAGCTCTTGGTATATTCTAATGAGTAGGTTTTGCATTTTGTAATGACATGCCAGGTCTGATTCTCCATGCCTTTCAAATGTTGACATTTAATTTTTTCCAGCTAAGCTTTACACTACCCAGAGAGGTACATTTCTCATATTATAAAGAACTAGCAAACCAGGCGAACTCCGTTTCGCCATCAGATGGCTTCGTTTTATGTAATATTTCGTTTGGTGATTAAAAGAAGATTTTTTTTTTGAAATTTTTCCTGAATTTTTTTTGCTATAAACCTCACGGAGCCCGAGATCTTTCCAACGAATGCAAAACCGTGGAAATCGGTTCGTGCGTTCTGGAGTTATAGCGTCAGGAAGGAAAACCCGACTTATTTTTATATAGTAGATAGTACATTACGATACGCCTGACCTAAGTTGCCCATTACTGCACGCCGTGAAGTTAGCGCCCGGGCGGAGCGGGGGTTCTAAACGCCGTGCAGTAATAGACAACTTAGGCCACAAGTATCGTATACTATTTTATAGCAAGTGTGACATAAACCCGCCCTTATAAGTAGTAGTATTATATTATAGTATAAGACCAAAAGATAAAATTCTCGCGGAATGAATTATAGCTAACCGTTTCTCCTTGTTTTGGCTGTCACTGAAAATTCCTAACCTATTGCTAATTTGTCGTTTGTTTGTTGTGAGTTTTTAAGCTCCAAATGACATTTAAATGTGTTTCCTTTTATTTTTTCTACATGAGTGAAGTTGGTCAATTCATTTACACACCGTGCAGAAATAGGCAACTTAGGTCACGGAAAAGCGTGCGTAAAGTGCGGGTTCAGGTCACACTGTGCTATAAAGAACTTTGGTGACTCATTTCTTTGTCGTACTATTCACAAGTGGAATTCTTTGCCCGCGCACGTGTTCCTTCCTATAATTTGGGGTACTTTAAGAGAGGCGTGAAGAAGCATTTCTGTAGGCCGGCAAGGTGAGGATGGTTGATGTGGCAGTTTATAACTGCTGTACCAGTCATCTTCGCGTCTGGACTTTATCACCACTTAATATCAGCCGCAGCAGTCGGGGGGAAGAGTCATTTGTTTATTTGGATATATAAAAAAACAGGTGTCCCAAAACTGTGCCACGTGGAGAGAGAAGAGGTTAAAGGCGAGGAGGCCTATCTTTAATACAACATATAAAATTGACTAAGTGGAGACTTAGACTTCTTTTTTATGAAAAACTGCATTCATAGCACTGTTAATAATCGCTTATCAGAACTAGGAACCGAACCCAATAAGTGTGAAAAAAAGCTTAAGTTCTGTCTGTGCTAAAACTCGTCCGTTTATTAAATTACTTCACCATCAAATAAATATTAATCCGCAACATATAAATTAACATGAATGAAAAATCCATTATCATAACAAAACCCTTCATTTTATCCGTAATAATAAGACGAATAAAAACCGTTAATGAAAAATCTGTCATTAACATGGAAAACGATCCTACACCATATGAATAGTTCAAAAGAAACCAAATTTAGCAAAACCACTTCGCACGAATTAATTCCAAAAGGTTTGCATCTGTGTGACATATGAAACATTTCTGTGTGCTTCGCTTGCGTTGCTCGCTCCGCTCGCTCGGCGCTCTCGCTCATTACGCTCGCCGACACCGTGACGGCATTAACGTGCAATTTGCGAGCACTGCCCGGGCGTGTTCCCACTAATAGCTTTAAATTACTCATTTGAAAAAAGAAATACTTATGTTGCGAAAAGCGATTGCTTTCAAGTTAAATACAGCATTGTGAAATTCTACTTCAGTTCAATGTCCTCGACCTTAATTAACCTTGCAACGAAGTTACACGTTTAGAGAGAATATTAAAAAAAAATCCATGTCATCTATATGACCATCTGTCATGTCATTAGTTTTTTGTGACGGATAAATACCATCTCTCTTTATGATATACTGCCTAAAAATATCGCCCGCCCTGTGAATGTAAACCACTTACTAACCATGGTGGACTCTCCCTTCATCCAAGTCCTTGCCAAGTATATACACACCAATAAAATTAAATTGTAACTTTTAAAATCCCATTTATTACTAACGCTTTTATCTGTTACTGTTGTGTTTGTCATTGTGTCGTCCATAACCTTTTTATATAACCCTTTTAGGTCACTCAACCGGCCAATAGTGGAAGATGCGGAAAACTGCAAAAAAAAAAACTGATCATCTGTAGTACTCCACCCTGACATTGGCAGAATTGTCTAAGGAGACAACAGCCAGCCTTTACAAAAAATAGAATAGAATACCTTCCACGCGTTATTATCAACTTATTTAGGAATTAAGATTTTATTAACAAAAAAAGATTTAATTAATATGAAAACAAAACAGAAATGTTAAATACAATGGTGTGGCAGTAAGTGCAATAAGAAAATGAAGATCAAACATCGTTAGTTTCACTTACCTTACATAATAATAATTTGAAATGAAATCAAGAAGATACTTTGATTAAAAGTGAACCACTCTTTAATTTAAACAAACACGAGGTATGTGTTCTTGAAGAGGTAATACCAGATATTATTCTAGAATAGCTATTTTATAAGATCGTAAAGAAAACATAAGATAAATTTACGCTTCTGAATGTCCCAAACATAACTTATCTATCTGTTATCTCAATAACAGCAATAAATTCTTGTTCCTTAATGTGGTAATACTCGATGTAATCCTGAAGCTAAATTTTGAATTACTTATACCCTGATTATACCCTGATCTATAATAAGAATAGAACAATATATCTTGGTCGTTCAAATGAAACCACAAGAATATCGTTCTTGTCATAATATTAGACAAACAACTTTGCCCGGGCCCATTGTGAGAATGGAATATTTGGATCTATACCAGTGGATCTCTGCTTCTCATAAAAAATATTAAATTTCTTCAAGCAGTGGTATAACAAAAGCTCAAACAGTATAGAGAAATGACTGAGTCTCTCAAATTGGAAAATCTATATACAACAGTCCAGCCAACAACCAAAATAGTACCTTTTTTTGTGACGCAGGCAAAAACTCTGTTTACAAACGACGGCGCCTTTAAGAGGCACACCGCCGAACGGACCTCACACCTGGCTCCCGCAAACCTTACGAGCCCCCACAGTGGCTGCCCACTGAGGACCCCGTAACTCTTACGGGCGCTTTACGGCATAATATCCGCTAAAAAACCCTGCGAATACCCACTAAGCTGCTTAGTGCGAAACCGCGGGATCCCCGTTTAGGGATTCTTCCGCGTCCTACCAAAATAGTACCTGACTAATAATCATAATAAAATATAAATATAGAATTAATAATTGACATTCTCCTATGTTTTAAAAATCATCATCATCAGCCTATTAATGTTCCCACTGCTGGGACACAGGCCTTCCCTATGGATGGAATAGGGAGACAAAAGGAACAAGGAATTATATGAAGCTAGTAATATTTTTTAATTTTGCAAAATAGGCAATGCGTTTGACCACAATCTCACCTGATGGAAAGCGTGATGAGGCTTAAGATGGTACACGCCTGCCTAGAAGATGCCTGTTCGCTCTAGCCTTGAAATAAATTCACATAATAACTGTTACCAAACAAACTCTTCAATGAGTGATAATCCTTATAATATAGGTTTTGAACTTAAAAGATCACAACACCATTTAAAATAAAATTGACATGTATTTCTGTGAACACTAACTTAGTTGAAACTAGCCATGTTTGCTTATATTTGGAGGACATTAAAGTACGTTTTCTTACCCTGATAAGTATTTCATCTCTTACCTAGGTATTTCATTTACTAGTATTAAAATATCATAATATATATGACTCATGCTGTAATATTGAAAACAATCTTGTATTTACTTATTTTGCAAGGAATGAGTTTAACCATAACACTTCACCAATGCACAAAAATATCTAGATGAAATGATAGCATTCACACTGTATAAATATAGCAATGCAGATTTTTATAATTACATCTCTTTGCAACTTCACTGGATAATTTAATTTTCTGAAAGTAAATAGCTGGTAATAAAGAATTATATCAGTGAAACAGGGTTCATTAGAGAAAGGATAATAGTCTCAATAATTATTATTTTAAAATATCTTCTATCCATTTAGTAGTATAAGTCGCGGCATAACACTAGCGCTAACCGTTGAACCGTAGAAGTAAAAATTAGATGTCTTGGGTGGAAACAGAGGAGCGCGGGTGGGCGTACGTTGCACCGATTGGCTATCCAGTCGTACCCGCAGCTTTTACAATTAGATATTAAATACTCTAGATACACCAACGCGAACAAAATCGTGCCCGAAACCTGTCCAAAAGGTACATTGAACGATCCACGGAGCTCCGTAAAATGATCGCGTAGTTAAAATCAATATAAGGCATTATTTAAATATTGAAAGTAACCTTTAAATATATACTGTATAAGGTCTTAAATAAAACGCATCCGTCAAGGACTTCTGACAGTTCGAAATGCAAGCTCGTTAAATTTTACGAGTTATTGCTATATGCGGAAGAATTTAGACCTTACTTCTTTGACTCTACGAGCAATTCTGAACGCGCTGTTAGCAATATAGCAGGCACGGACCGCGAGGAAAAGAGACGGCTATATGGCGACGTATAACCGACCATGCATTTGAATATCACAAATATTTTATATTAAATCAGTTTATAGTAAGTATTAGATCAAAATTTACTTCAAATGCGTTAAATTAACAAACATTGACTAGATACCCATCGAAAAAACGACACTTTTCGTACTCTAAGTATTATTTTCGCATTTTTTCGCGGAGCTCTGTGGCATCTTAACTTTGTAACGGTCCGCGCTGTGAACCAAGAAGTGCTTGAACTCCACTCAAGCACTTCTTGATTGGGACACATTTTGAGCGCTCGTGGTGTATCTAGGGTATTTAATATCGTTGGCCGCGACCTGTAGTAGTAGTAGTATGTGCAGCTACAGTCGCTAGAACCCAATGAACTGGGCCCGCGTGGTATATGATAGCTCTATCTTCGTATTCCATCCACAGGGAAAAAGGTCTGTGCATTGGCTGAAAACATTTCAAATATTCCTTTTATAGTAAATCAGTCGTAACGAAGGAATCCCAACTATCAATCTAAGAGCATACACGGATTGTTCAAGTAGTTAGGCCGTGATCAACGTATTGCCGTTTCACCGCACTGATAATCGCCCGAAACAGTCGAAACTGCTCGCTGCTTAATATATGTGTGTACGTAGCAGACTATAGATCACTATGCAGTCACAGCTTGATGCAGTCCTTCTCATGCTTCAAGTTGCAAGTGTATTGGCGTGAATGGATCCTTACCTAATCTGATTCTAAGTGTTGCGAATGCCACTGGCTTGAACTCAATAACATACTCCGAAACTGCCTCTTTGCATTCATCGAAATCTTCGAAATCTGTGATAGATAACGAAGGAAATAACTAAGCTCTCAGAACGCGAGCCAATATTCAAAAGTTCGTTTTCTGCATTAATTGAGATAGCGCTTCTGATCCCGCGGTTTATCTTAAATCTCGGGACTTAGAGGAGCTTAATTTCCATCAATATTGTGGATTTGATGTTTGCGGGATTCCAAATTTAGAATTTAATATTTCCCTTGGTTATTCGTATTACTTTATAGTATACGTAAGTAATAAAACAAATGGTGTTGTTTCGCGTTACCACGATGCAAGTAAAACTTTTAAAATTATTGAAAATAAACTAAAAAGTATTTCGCTTTCCCTCCATCCGCCATACCGCGTCCGGAAAGGAACTTCGTTCCAAAAGTCCTTCCTCGTATGGGAATATAACTCGGACCACCCGCGCTGCAGGCGAGCTTTTTACCACTGAACCAACGCTGCTCGTATGAAAGGTCAGAAATTTTAATATGATTTGAAATGTATATCATGTCACTGCTAAAGATTAACGAAATAATAGGGATGATGACTAATTTTTTTTTTCTTCCTTTATCAGGTAGATTATCAAAAATAATGGACACGTATTTTTTCTTTTTTCACATAATATAAACATTGCAGAGATATATTGATTTGAAAAGTCGCATGACGTCACGTTAGAGTACACTTATAAAGCAAAATTCACTCAAAAGTGACGTCACGAGCCCCTACTCCCAAACTTTGACGCGCTATAACTTTGTTATTTTTTGGTTGATTGCCCAAAGAAAAAATACGTGTCCATTATTATTTGATCATCTAACTGATGGACTAAATAGAATTTCGTTTACTGTACCCCGCCATCACCCTTATTGGGGCGATGTACTTATTTCTCAAATTTAATTATTATTCAAAATATTTTATTGTGTTTACGCTATTACAACAAGCACATATTAAAGACTCCTCTCCGCTCGCGTTGGTAACAGCCGTTCGTGAGTAACAGCTTAAACTGCAACACATTTTCTTAATTACATACGACTATCCAAAACACACTGCGACTAGGGACACGAAAAAAGTATCGATACTTTGTGGTATCGAGTATTTTTCCTTTCGATACCGATACTTTTGTACTCGATACTTGGTTTTCGATACTTCAACTAAATAACTAAACTAAAAAAAGTATCGATACCTTTAAACATTTGGATAAGCGCCTTATATTGATGGCAACGCTAGTGATCTAGTGGAATCATAGCAAACCTTCTAAAACATTCGATTGCGTTGATATAATTGGAAGCAGAAGCAATCTAGCGTGTCCTGAGACTTACGTACTTGAGTAATTCACGTTTAGTTTTGCAGTTGATTATATTAACATTACACGTTTTTAAGAGTATCTACATTGCTTATAAGGTCCTATAAAATGTACTCGATACTTTGAACTATCGATACTTTTGTTTCAATACTTTTACGAGTACGATACTTTTTATCCGATACTACTCATGAGTACAGTATCGATACTTTCTATTCGATATCGTGTCCCTAACTGCGACATATCATCAACTTAAAATTAAATTCATTCATCTGTAGGATACTGCAAAAACAATTACGAAAACAAAGGTATTGGAGGAAAATTGACATCAGACTAATCAAAATTATATTACGACATAAATATTAGTACACAATAGTCGCTCTTAAATTTTATATCTATTCCACAATCCTATTAGAAGTCAGTTTTATAAATAGGTTAAACCTTGTCTGTAGTTGCGCAACTCCCGCGAAATTCCCGCTTTTGTAACTGACATCATATTTCTTACTAACATTGTACGGAAATATGACGCGGGATCTTGAACCGATGTCTCGCAGTACCGGGATTGTGAGCCCTACATTTAATATATTTTAAGAAATGGCTTAGTTGCTAATACGGTTTTTAAAAGTATGCACAAGAGTAATAAGTTTAGAGAGTTAGAGCTGTGGAATACTGTATTAGATTGTACACTTACCTCCTTCTCCTTGCTTTATCCATGTGCATATTATTATGAACATGTTCTATAACATGTTCAAAAATGTTATAAAACAAAATGTAACGGCCTCGTGGTACGTTACTTCTGTTACAATTGTTTAAATGTAATGGCACATTTGAACGTACTCAGCGTAAGAGGCACAGTGAAACATAAGAAATATTTCTGTCCTTTTGTTAATTGTCTATGATCTGTCTTGACGTGATTGGTCTTTCTAAGTAGCTGTCACCAGACGGATATACAGAGAATGTCTTTATTCTTTATCCTTAAAAGGAAAAAGATTCCTAGTAGAAGATCCTAACCTACATCGACCTTCACCGAGCTGATCATCAATAGCTAAAGAATCTCTTATCTATTAGACAAGTCCGTCCGTCCGTCTGTCTGTGGTGCTGTTTCAGCGGCCAAACCGTAAGAGATAGATAAAGAGAATATTTAAGTTATAAGTTAAGAATAGTCTGATAAGACTACAAACCGGATTTGAGTAACGTAGCACTTCCGGTTTTCGAGAAATCACGAATTTCAAACGAAACCACCCAAAATCTCCGAAGTTCTCAATTAATTAAATACATTTTTTTTTAAATCAGGTTTTGGTGAACATTTGGTTCACTGGTTTGCTAGTCTTTCATAAGCATTTATCTTATGAAAGATAAAAAAGATGTCCTTTTTGTTGTCTCTTTAGTTTAGCCAAAATATGTACGTATGTATATAGTATAGTAAGTATGTGTGCGTTGCGAATAAAAAAATGCAGTACTCTCTGAACTTTAGATTTTTTTACATCAGTTTGAAGTACATGCTCCGCGAAAAATGGTGACATTGTGGATGTTTCAACCGTAGTGACCCCAATTTTGCAGAACACAATCTTTTCTCATTATATAATCTTAAAGTGCATAATATATCCACATGTTTTTCAAGATCACCTAGATCTTAGATTATTTACCTGTGTCAGTGATTTGCGTTACAAATGAAATAGTTTTTTTTGCATTACAATTTAAAACGTACAAAAATGTGAACACGTAAAAGTCCTTCAACGGCCCGCGGCTTTATTTGTTACCAGATTTTTTCATTTTATTTCGTTTGTTATATTTTTCTTATCTTAGTTTTTTTTCGAAATATTTATTTATGAAAAATTACTGTTAAAAAAAATACGAATGGTAAGGTTTGTTGATAAAAACCAAGCCTATATTGTTAAACAACTTAGGCACCTACCAAACATTTAATACTTAACTATTCAAGTATTGTGCAATATTGGGCAAATTTAAATATTTCATACTAATTTTTTTTCAAAATAAATTTAATAGATTAATAAATGAAAAAAAAAACACAATAAAAATTATAACCGAGCTCAGGATCGAACCACTGATTATTTGATGTTCGGCTATATGTCTCTTATAGTAAACTAGCGGCCCGCCCTCGCTTCGCTTCGGGGTGTAGAGCTGAAGTGTAGACTACAGTTTTTGTTCTCAGGCTTGTATTATACACAATGACATTCATCTATGATTCATTATACCTGCATGCAAAGTCTCACCCAAATCGGCTTAAAATTGACAAAGTCATCATTCCCTATTTTATCCCCTTGGGGGTAGAATTGATCAAAATCCTTTCTTAGCAGATGCCTACCTTATAACATTTACCTGCATCTCAAATTTCAGTCCGATCCGTCCAGTGGTTTGGGCTGTGCATTGATAGATCACTATGTCAGTCAGTCACCTTTGAGTTTTATATATATAGACGATATAATTACGGATACCTATCTTGTGTCAAATACTCTACTTCCGTTTCATCGAATCTCAAGTCACAAAGATAATAAAGAAGTTATCACTATTAAAAAACGTAAATAAAAAGAATAAGAATTTCTGCATCTTCTCTCTTCTTTGCGATGGTGTGCGCACACGCCGGCTAAAGAATCAGTTCGTTTTGTGAACGCACGCGTAAGTGACGACAAAGCGTACTAATTCTAATGCCGGAGATGTGCTGCTGTTCTCTTCTTTCTTCTGACTCACCTTACATATAAATATATAGATACACTAGCGGACCCGATAGACGTTGTCCTGTCTACACGTTTTTAATTTGAAAATTTCAAACTTTTTTTAATAAGCTAAAACATTCTGGACCATTTTGATGAAAATTACCATTCTCAGATCCCCTTGAACACACACAAAAAATTTCATCAAAATCGGTCCAGTCGTTTAAGAGAAGTTCAGTGACATACACACTCACAGAAGAATTATATATATAAAGATTTGACACTGCGATGGTAGCGCCGTCTGTCGGATCCAATGTAAAACATTCCAAAATCAACAACTACTAATAAATTAAAAATTAATTAAAAAAACATTGTCCAGCGGACAAAATTGTGAATCTAAACCATTCTCAGATCCCCTTGAACACACACAAAAAATTTCATCAAAAAACGGTCCAGTCGTTTAAGAGAAGGTCAGTGACATACACACTCACAGAAGAATTATATATATAAAGATATTGGACAATTCACAAAAAGAGACGGTTTCACCTATGATGCAATTTGGAGCAGAAGAAAAAAGGATTGATACCGTTGGATCATCGTTTTGAGAAAGTGAAGAATGGCAAGGACTCTTCGGCAATGACACTTTTAGCTCCCTGATGTTTGTGTAGAAAGTGGCACTGGTCTTACCCATCCTTTTAGAACACCCTAGACATGCTTAAATTGATCGAGGTCAGGACTTCGAGCTGGCTGATCTAAAGGACGGATCCCAACTTCTTGCATATAAACACACTCTCTCTAACTCTATCTAAATTTACATATCTCTAACCTAAAATTATCAAATGACCTATTTAAAAAAAAGCAGTATAATACTAACTTACCCCAATGTATATAAATTACATATTAATATGTAACTTATAGAAGTCTCCTATGTTTTTCGTATCAAATAGCGAAAAATAAACATCCATATGCTAAAATGCTAAACCATCTAAATAATCTGATTCAAATAAAACATTTATTTGAATAAATTTGGTAATTCTCGAGAGAATAACCACCGGAACCCAAAAAAAAACCTTCTTGCAAATACGCTTCATCAATCCACGTCGACAAAACACTGCGAGAATTGTCGTCCATAAAAATGGAATCTTCCTCAAGTACTTGGGTTGTGCACATGGGCCGGTGTGCATTTCATTTCTAAATTATAATTTGGAACGTGAAGAATCATGCCAGGATGCCTCAAATTAAGAACATGCCAATACATCGTCAATATAATAAAACCTCTTTCTTGTAAAATTTTTTGAAATAGAGAAAAAATCTAAAGTGCCCGTTTATTTGCAAAAGATTTCATATCCCAACTGCATTGGTATTACACAAAGAAATAATACAACTCGCAATGAAACCGTACAGTTAATCTTTGTGTTAGCATTCATAAAAGGGTATTTAATCATTCCTATGGCTTTTAGATCAAACAAAATCTTTAGTACGCAAATTAATTAAAATATAAAATAATTTATTCAAAAACAGATCATGTCAATAATTTAATTAACATTACCTTGTACCTTGTGCTGATTATACAAACATCTATGCGTGTTAATGAAGGAGATTCTGGTACGATTCCCTAAATTTAAAACTAAATTTAACATCAGTCACTCGTTTTCATTCTGTATAGAGAATGACAGGAACACACTGTGTGTTCATTTAAGTTTGGTTTTAGAAAATCATGCCATTATCAAAATCAGCGACAAATTAAACATTACAAATAACCCCTACCCAAAGTGTAAACGGTTACTTCGCACATGTAATACTTAGCGTTTGTTTGACCCCTTCGTTCAACCTACTTGGTGGATTAATATCATAAGCTTTCTTCTCCCCTTGATGGAGTGGCGCTTCGTATAACAAAGTATTTAAAATCAGAGCTGTGCAACGTCGCGATTCTCCAACAGCACGCGTCTTTCACATAAATTTATTGTCAGTTTGCGTTCATGCATATATCGTGCATAAGGGTGAGGCCAAACGAGCGTAATTTTGTGAGTGGTGAGTAGCAGAATTTCGGTCGCAGAAATTCTGCTGCATTCGGTTTCATACAAAAAGGCAGTTGGTGCCACACGACAACGCAAAATGAGTTGTCTGCCGACTCAATGCGCATAAGCTCGTCCGAATTTCGGTCGGGGTGAGGGTAGGGCAAGGAAGGGGAGTGGGGAAGCAACAGATTGTTACAAGTTGCGTGGTGTAATAATTCTTGAAAAACACGTAATGGCATATGATAGTACTTTTCAAACATACCTGGATTTGCACATAAAAGTTCATATAAAGTATGGAAATGTCCACATATCAGCCTCTGACTATTCAGTGGGTTTACCCAGTTTCTTTTTCTGGCCTCATCTTCTGAATATGCTTCGTAAATACACAATATTTTTAATGGATCCATTGCACTCGACGACACGAACACCCCGTACTAACGCTCAATAGTAACTGGATAAATTACGTTCGTATGGCAGCTCAACAGAAATTCAGTTGAACGTAAAATAAGTGACCGAAAATAAGCGACTCACAACTCACAAAATTACGCTCGTTTGGCTTCACCCTAAATGTTGTCGGTGTACAGAATAGGATACCTGCTAAAAATGATATTGAATTAACATAACAATACGTTTGAAATTTCATTAAGGTAACACATTAAAATTTGTGAATAACGATAAGCTTGGGATAATAAAATACAACGTTTATCATAGAACATTAAATTGGTCTTTATTCAGCTAGGAACAGAATTTGAAACAGCATATTAATCGTACTGTAAAATCGTATAATAACTGTCGAGTTTGTAATTTACTTTCTCTTCATATTTATTGTTGAGAGCTGAATATTCTCTTTTAATACCCAGATTCGGGTAAGTGAAGCATCTCGGAATACCGAAATGAGTTTACTTTCCCTTTTATGGAATATTTTAGCGAAACTTTTTTATTGAATAAATTAACATCTGACCTCATATTGAAATGTTCAAAAGCGCCTTTGTCATAAATTATTAGGTTTCTTATAAAGCATTCCACGTTTTTGAATGGAAGAATAGTCTCAGCTACAATCGAAAGTATAGTTTCAAAATCAATTTTATAATTTCATTCAAGTAAATTACAAAAGCGTAGTGCAATCTGTGTTTCGCAATAATCAATTGAATATAGACTTAATCATGACGCGATGCATGATAATATTTGATCGTGAGAATATACTTATTCAAAGCTAGTCAAGGTTCTGTTGGTTACAAGATAGAACACTTGGTATTCATAATCATGGATGAATGCATGATGATAACAAAATAGTTTAAATAAATGGCGACTAACCCGAATCATTTTACGCAATATGTAGCCTAGAAGAAGTAGGTAAGAATTTTACAAACTCAAATATGTTGTTATTGCTGAATATAGGACACAAATTTAAACAAAAATGTTGTATATAAAACAAAAACTGATTAAAATAAAATTGTATCCCTATTTTCTGCCATAAACCGAAAACAAGTCTTAGCTTTTGTCTTCATACGGCTGCTCCGAAATCCTTATATCTGCGTAACTTTAGTTGAGTTGATTATCTATTGTTTATATCAAACCTCCTTTTATCATATAATATCGCATGCATCGCATCACGAATAAAGAGTCTTATACTCATTAAACAAGTTTCAGTGATATTTCAGTGACGTACTTACATAAAAGTTACACTTACAAACTATTTTTATATTAGATATATTAATTTACCATAATTTAGAATATTTCAGCTTTTATAGTCCGTACTTCATAAAATTATTATAAAGCGTTTTATTTTTTATAGTAACTATGTTTTACCTAACAAACAAACAATTTGATGATATCGTAATCCAAAAAACTTTTTCTTAACCTTACATAAACAATAAAACAAACTTTTACAACAATAATACGATCAATATATCTGCTAATCCTTTAACAAAATCACAATAATAATTATTATGTATCAAATAAAACTCTTTAAAAAAAAAGTATCATAATGTCTCAATTCATCGAAGGAAGGAACAAAACATCTATCAATTTTAGGTACGTCTAGTTTCAACTTACTAAATTATTTAGAGCTAATGTTATTACAAGAATTTGACCGTGATAATAAAGCGTTAAGTTGTGAATGATATTATATCAATATTTTATCTCATTATATACATTTCATTACGTTTCTCAACTAGAATCATTCACTATGAATAATTTCATTTATAAGACTAACATATTTAGATGAAACATTTAACACTTCCCATTGATTGAAATGATTGCAAATTAGTTGAAGCAGATCTAATAATTACACAACGTTAGCAAGCTTTTACAGATATATCAAGTGTGTTATAATATAATATTTCAATACACTAATCAATGTATAAATCAAGGAACTACAAAGAACACGTATTCATTACATTGGCAGAATCAAATATTGAGGGAAGAGGAAAAGTTATAATTAGAGAAGCAATTATATAAAAGGAAAAAGAAATACAAAACATTTACTTATATCGCTAATAAAAGGTAAACACAACAGACCACAGTCCAAAAAACTTATCGCTTCGTGGTAAAGGTTACATAAATTGTGACTTGGATTAGAGCCTTGTAGAGTTCCACAATTGCATTTTATTAAGTTGATAAAATACCTCAAATATTCTAAATAAGCAAGCAGTACAATATTTCTTAAACAGATCCTCTCTAATGATGCAGATATAATTTGATTGCATTACAATTAGAACTTTCTTTTGGTTCTAATACATTTTATACATAGTTTGCAGAAAATTCACACTGTTTTCCTGAGACAATATCTGAAGAGTCTGTTCAAAAAGCTAACCCTTTAACGGCAAATGGTTTTCAAATAAATTGCATTCACTACTGAAATCAAATAAATACCATTAAACATATTAAAGCTGATTATTAATAAGGAAATTATATCTTTAACGGTTTATCTACTTTTGGATATAGAAGGATACAAATACATAATTCATCGTTATACGATTATGATCTGTAAACAAACCGTTAATTATATTAGTATGGTAGGTAATTAATTTGATAGCATCAGCTGTTTGTGCTTAACGCCATACTTAATTAAACCAATTCCATTTTATAGTTACGCGTTGGAATGGTATCATTGAATGTAATCAGGACTATTTTACAAGAATATTTAAGACTTGAACATAAATTGGTCTTAAAGGACAGCGGGATCAGAGATTGCGAACACAAGGAAAGATTTGAATAAATCAGAAACAGAAATAAATTCTTCTAATGACTGATTTCATTACTTTTTATTGTGTTACATTGGATTTGTAAAGGAGCTAAAGATTTGTAACACAATTCCGTCATGTGCGATCAACAAGTACAACTCTCCAGCAAACAGGTTCTATGATAGTTTCATTCATAAAATGTCGATGGGCATTACCCGGTCGGTGTGCGCAATATCTCGGGCGCTGTGTTCATATCACTATTGAATGGTGTTCTAGTCGTTTGATTTTCTATTTAGAACGCTCGGCAGTCAGCAATATTGAATATTGTGTATCGGATATGTGACATGTCATTTGAAATGGGAGTAGACGATAAAACATACGTTCATAGGTTTATGCATTTGTGATTGTATCAAGTTATTATGCATTTGCGACCATACATTACGATCTATATACCTATGAATTTGCAAGAACTCGTGTTCGAGTTTTAACAAACGTTTAAATTTTTAATAGATAAATTTACTTTACCTTATATGTCCCAAAGAAAATTAATTAGAAATCCAAGTTAAGTTTAATTTAAAGAATTTCAAATGTATAGTACTTACTTATAATTTTGTTATTGTCATTCGTTTATTGCACTCTGGGATCTTGTACTGTCAATATGTTTATCTTCAGTTACATTAAAATTTTCGACTTGAATTTATCAAGTACCTATTAATACATTTACCATCTATTTTTCTGAATGCTTAAGAAACAAACTTTTGATTATTTGGACGAATTTAGTGGTGGAAAATCTGAAGGTGCTAAAACAATGACAAAATTAATGTTGAAAGAGCTCAAAGTTAAACCAACTTGGATAGATTTCAAACATTTCCTTCAGAGTTTGGAGCATGATAAATTAGATTGAATATGTATTATTCTTTCATTCTTTCATTAATGAAGTTCTTTTAAGAGCTTCAGTTATTTCAAGAATTGCTCGAACACTAGTTAAAATCAAATTTAATTAATATGAAAATATAATAAAAAAGAATTTTGATATGCTTAACGATGTCATTAAATGTAAACCTACATTGGATGCGAGATATTTTCTATTCGACTTGCATTGCTGTAAATGTATCATTGATAAAATACATAAAGCAATCTGTTTAATAGACCTGGATGCGTAGGAGAAATTAAGAGAACAGAAGATGAAATAAATTATATAAAACATACAAGCCTTAGTGCCTTCCTTGTGTGATATTGCAAAGTTGTTTGCCTAACTGATAATTGTGGAACTAAACTGGTACATTACTCAAGCAGTCAGCGCGCAAACAGTACGGCTAGTGGGAAGACGGCTAGGAGTCCTAGGGGACTTGGCATCATGGCGTTGTTACATTCGTCTGTGTCACAGCAGAAAGTACGGGCTCCCCACCATTCTGTGAACAAAATTTCTAATTAAACCTTAACTCTTAGTTCATATATGCTCTATAACCTATTTTTTTTTTTTTTTTTTTTTTTTTTTTTTTTTTAACGGGGAGAATGCCTTTAAGCACCGTCACCGCCCACTGGGCTAGTGAGCGGGGGTGTGTGGGACTCACCCGGCTAAAGAGATAGCCAGCCGGGAATACTCCACTAAACTCCCCGGGAACTTCGCCTCGCCACAATTGAGCGGGCCACGAGCATGCGCAGGGCGCTGGCTCGCGTAGGCCTGCTCGGCGGATAATTACCTAACCTAACCTAACCTAACCTAACCTAACTAGTGCCTACTGACGATTATTAACATAATAGATACAGTAAGTGTTGCTAGAGCCAATTGTATGGTAAACTAGTGGCCCGCCCTCGCTTCGCTTCGGGGTAGAATTGATCAAAATCCTTTCTTAACGGATGCCTACGTTATAACATCTCTACCTGCATGCCAAATTTCAGCCCGATCCGTCCAGTGGTTTGGGATGTGCGTTGATAGATCACTATGTCAGTCAGTCACCTTTGAGTTTTACATATATGGATTACTAGTGGCCCGCCCTCGCTTCGCTTCGGTGTAGAGCTGTAGTGTAAACTATAGTTTTTGTTCTCAGGCTTGTGCTATAAACAATCACTTTATTTATATAATTACACGTGTTATTGTGAGTCAACCATAAAAGATAGACATATGCTGTTGCGGGATATTATTTAGACAATTTTATGTAGAATATTTTCGTCATACATAATTTCTATATAACTTTAACCATTAAGGTTGCACACGCGACGGAAGCTCAAAAAATGGAGTAACTTCTCCCGTTTTCCCAACATTTCCCTTCACTACTCTGCTGCTATTGATTGTAGCGTGATGAAAAGTATACTATAACCTGCCCAGGAGTATGAAGAATAATTGTACCAAGTTTGGTTAAAATCCGTAGAGTAGTTTTTGTTTCTATAAGGAACATACACACAGACAGACAGACAGACAGACAGACAAAAAATTTACTGATTGCATTTTTGGCATCAGTATCGATCACTAATCACCCCCTGATAGTTATTTTAAAAATATATTTCATGTACAGAATTGACATCTCTACAGATTTATTATAAGTATAGATTACACGTGTTATTGTGAGTCAACCATAAAAGATAGACATATGCTGTTGCGGGATATTTTGTAGACAATTTTATGTAAAATATTTCCGTCATACATGATTTCTATGTAACTTTAACCATTAAGGCTGCACACGCGACGGAAGCTTAAAAAATAGAGTAACTTCTCCCGTTTTCCCAACATTTCCCTTCACTACTCTGCTGCTATTGATTGTAGCGTGATGAAAAGTATACTATAACCTGCCCAGGAGTATGAAGAATAATTGTACCAAGTTTGGTTAAAATCCGTAGAGTAGTTTTTGTTTCTATAAGGAACATACACACAGACAGACAGACAGACAGACAGACAAAAAATTTACTGATTGCATTTTTGGCATCAGTATCGATCACTAATCACCCCCTGATAGTTATTTTGAAAATATATTTCATGTACAGAATTGACCTCTCTACAGATTTATTATAAGTATAGATATAGATGGAAACAGTAGGAAGATTGTTTTTTTCTGAGCTAGTTGGGTTTTTTTTTCAAGTAAAATCTTTCTTTAAACGACGATCTTTGCTTATAAAACTTTTCATTCAGGTAATTTTTGATATTTCGAATTACATTAATGGTTATTATATTACCTAGTCAGGTCATAAATTCTGTCACATGTTTAATATAAAATAATTGAAACAAGTTTATTCGTTATGTAACCATTTATTGCTTCATTTAACACCCCTTTCACCGTGGTTCTGCTTAACCCCATCTGAAGGGCCAACAGTTTCTGCTTACGTTTGAGATTTCTTTGAATTCGCGCCTTTACAGCTTTTATCACTGCTGGAGTACGCAACAGACCGAGGGCGACCACTTCTTGACCTGTCATCTACACTAGAGTCTTCATTGTATCGTTTGATGGTACGATAAACGAATCTTTTGGTTATATTCAAATTTTTCAGTATGTCAAAAATTTGAATTGGCGCGTATCCGCAACGATGCAACGCAATAACTGCAACACGGTCTTCTTTAAGCGTCCACTCCATATTTAAAAAGTATACATTTTTATTTTCATGAACAATTCGAAATTCGAATTCAATATACTTTTTTGTGGCCAGCATTCTAAAAGAAAAGTTTTTACTGTGTGACAATACTTATGACCTGACTGTGTATATATTAAATAATTATCCTATAATAAGTTTTATCCGAAACATGAAAATTCAGGGCCTTAATAAAATGAGCCATCGTATTGAACGGAAGTAACAAAATGGGTGACTAATTAAGTTATCAACGTAGTTAATTGCCGCTCATTAGCTACGCTTGGTCTGGGAGTAAATTAATGGTTTTTAGTTGTTGCACATTTATTTTACTACTGAAATTATTTGGGAATTGAACCAGTAAAGAAGCTAGAGCTTTAACTGGTTTTGTTTTAACTCGCCTTCAAAGGTTTTGTGCCTCAGAGGGTGACGATGCAACTTAGTTTAGTTCTGCTGTTAGTTTTATTTAAAACTTTGAAATAAATCAGCACTTGCTGAGTTTTTGAAGTTACACTTCTTTAGGCGCGTTATGAACAAATAATGAGAGTGAAATTTTAAGATGCGCGCGCATCACTGTAACACAAAATTTTAACAGCATGAAGTTGGTCGCTGGTCGCTTTAGCGACCAACTTCATGATGTTACTTGTGTGTTTCCCGCACATTAAGAAAATCTACCAACAAAATAGAAATAGAATCTCTATTTAGCGGGTGCTAACGACTGCATTGTGAAGGCCTATCAAAAGTATTTATTAATCTGGAACAACGGAACCAAAGCGCGATTCAGGAGACTACAGCGCCATCTCTTGACCATTGGTGTAGTAGAACAAAAAACCACATCTTTATCTATACTTATAATAAATCTGTAGAGATGTCAATTCTGTACATGAAATATATTTTAAAAATAACTATCAGGGGGTGATTAGTGATCGATACTGATGCCAAAATTGCAATCAGTAAATTTTTTGTCTGTCTGTCTGTCTGTCTGTCTGTGTGTATGTTCCTTATAGAAACAAAAACTACTCGACGGATTTTAACGAAACTTGGTACAATTATTCCTCATACTCCTGGGCAGGTTATAGTATACTTTTCATCATGCTACAATCAATAGGAGCAGAGTAGTATTGGGAAAACGGGAGAAGTTACTCCATTTTTTAAGCTTCCGTCGCGTGTGCAGCCTTAATGGTTAAAGTTACATAGAAATCATGTATGACGGAAATATTCTACATAAAATTTTCTAGAAAATATCCTGCAACAGCATATGTCTATCTTTTATGGTTGACTCACAATAACACGTGTAACTCCCGATAGCTTAGCAGTTCGGAGCATTCTGATCATATTTGTTTACTCTTACTTTTATAATACTCTGACTCATCCCTAATTTAAAAAAGTTAACATTATTACATATTCAATAAAAAAAAACTTAGAAATCGGTATAGAAACACCAAACTTATACATGAAATAAGCCATCGCGCCGTCGCACGTGAATACTGAATCATGCTATAAGGATTATTTTTGTGTAACGGTTGCCACGCTCGACACGGGTCGCGGCGGCGCAGCGGTAGGGTATCAAAAGGCGGGAGGTCCGAGAGCGAGCTGTCTAAATCTGTTTTCTGCGTCGCTCCCTCCCCTGGGGGACGATCGCTTCCGATGAAGCCTTAGAGGCCTTCCCGGCCAGAGGCAGCCCTTACGGGTGTTATTTAGTCAGTGCGAATCTGACATAACATTGCAGCCGGCTGTAGGGTATCCATGAGGATTTCACACCTGCTCCCCTGCCTGGGAGGAAACAAAAAAAATAAAAAAAAGAGAGCGAGCGAGCTTCAATATTTGGCTGTTGATGCGTTCAGAGCGCTCGACCTTATTGACAGACAATAATTGATATTGAGAAACCGTGCTTATCAGCGCGACTTTTAGTCTTTAAATAGTTTATTTGAATTTCTTATGTTGTTATTTTGTAAAATAGGAATTAGTTGTTTTGGTAGTGTTTAAATATTCGTTCAAATTAAAAAATATTAAGCGTAGGTACTTTTATTAATTAAAGTAGTTATAAATATTTATTTTTAAGTGAAGTAGGTATAGGTAGATAGTATTGCACAGGCGTTTCAGCTTTATTTTCATTTCTTTTTTGTTGTGAGTTGTATATATTTCTGGTTATAATTCTATAAGAATATTTTAGTTTAAATAGTCACTTAGATTTTAAGTGTAAGGTAGCTAAAGTTAGGACCACGTATTAGTTGTTTTGGTAGTGTTTAAATATTCGTTCAAAGTGTAATTTAATCATATGGGATGAATGTACGATGGCCCATCGAAAAGGAGTAGAAGCGGTAGACAGAACTTTAAGGGATATAAGACAAAATGATCGACCAATGGGCGGTATCACAGTTTTATTTTGTGGTGATTTCCGACAAACCTTACCGGTAATACCACGGGGAACCCGAGCTGATGAGGTTAGGGCTTGCCTGAAAAGCTCTTATTTGTGGCGTGATATACAATCGGTGCATTTGACTATAAACATGCGAGTGAGAACTGTAGATAACCCGGATGATCGTGAATTTTCTGATATATTATTAAAGAAAATACCTTCACCAAAGATACCTATCCACTGCTACACCAAGGAAAACTTATTCTGACGCCTGAGTTATGTTGTATAGTGCAATCCCAACAACATCTTATATCGTCAGTATACGGTGACGTAACAAATATATTAAATAAGGACAATTCTTGGCTATGCGAAAGGTCCATTTTAATTCCTCGCAATGACCAGGCATCTGAGGTTAATAATAAAATACTGTCGAATATCCAGGGGGAAAGCAAAGTTTATAGTTCAATAAATAGAATGGCCGATGAACAAGAAGCCACTAATTACCCGATAGAATTTTTAAATTCTTTAAATATGCCCGGACTTCCTTCTCATGATATTTGTTTAAAAATTGGCATTCCGATTATTCTGCTCCGAAATTTAAGACCACCACAACTTTGCAATGGAACTCGGCTTAAAGTAACCCAGTTGCAACAAAATGTAATCGAGGTTCAAATTTCAATAGGTTGCGGTGCAGGAGAAACCATCTTTACTCCCAGAATCCCATGATACCAAATAATTTTCCATTCCAATTTAAAAGAACGCAATTCCCAGTATCGGTGTGTTATGCAATGACAATAAATAAGGCTCAAGGGCAGACTTTTCGTGTTGCTATAGTAGATCTCGGTGTCAGTTGTTTTTCACATGGTCAGTTATATGTCGCTCTTTCCCGGGTTAGCAGTTCTAGAAATCATTATGTTCACGTGCCGGACGGGTCAACTTTCAACGTAGTTTACCCGGAAGCTTTGCGCTGAAGTATTTTCATTCTATATGTACTTAAGCCTCATGTGAAAGCGATCTAAACAATATTACCAATACATTAACATAATAACATACAAGGAGTTACACGCTGATGGTCTCGGGGCACAGTGATAATAATAATATTCTGCGGTTCCTTATTGCGATATTTTTAACAGTATTGTGGATTGACATATTATATTTCCCTACTAAAATACGAAAGTTAATCTGTCTGTCACATCAAAACCACGGAACCCTGAGGAAGGACATATGCTACTTTTTTACGAAAAACGACGAAAACGCGGACGAAGTCGCAGGCTAAAGCTAGTTTTTTGTAATAAAGTAACAGTTATAGGTATTCATATTTATAATATTTATCCAAATGTTTCTAGTTTGTATATTCGGAATACGTGTTTGAGTTTCATACAAGTGCAAATCACATATGTTCCTATAAATTATATTCAGTAGCGATTTTAATTAAATATTTTGATTATTTATTTATTTTTTCAAATTAAAACTGAACTTTATTGACTGTGTCCTTTTCCAGACTTTTTATTAATTTATTGTAATTAATTATTTGCATGCAATTAAAAACTAATTTTAAACGATGCCAAAGAAGGATAACTTCTCACGCGCCTACATAAGTACACGCACCCATTTTTTATTTAGGCATGCTAACAGTCACACATATTCATACATTTATGAATGGGTCGGATACTATACAGTTTACTTATATGCAGGCCAATTATAAGCATACACAACAATCACAATAATGATAATAAACAACTTGATACAAATCAACTAATTGACCTGATCACAAATCTATGTATTTTAAACGACTATATTATGGATAGATCTCTCTCCATTAGTTAATTTAACCTCCAACGCGGTTCATTAGTTAATTTATTCAAATACATACATACAAAAGAAGAACAGATTATTTCGCTGTTTATTTATTTGTTGTACCAAAGTGTACAGTTTACTTGTACATAAAAATTTGCAAACACATATAGATAGAGATAGAGTGTCATATTATCGTAATTATAAATTACTAGCAAACCAGTGAACCAAATGTTCACCAAAAGAAAATAAAATGTATTTAATCAATTGAGAACTTCGGAGATTTTGTGTGGTTTCGTTTGAAATAGAAATCACGTGATTTTCGAAAACCGGAAGTGCTACGTTACTCACATCCGGTTTGTAGTCTTATCAGACTATTCTCAACTTATAACTTAAACATTCTCTTTATCTATCTCTTACGGTTTGGCCGCTGAAACAGCACCACGGACGGACGGACGGACGGACGGACTTGTCTAATAGATAAGAGATTATTTCTTTATTTAATGACAGTGCAATTAGAAACGCGAACTAATTAACACACATTAGAGACAAGAATAGCCTACACCTGAACTATGACGTTGTTTACAATATAATCTCCGAAGTTATCTCTCTTTGATATTTTTCTCTTGCACTACAACTAACTAAATCTCATTAAAGGTGTACAAACTGTACAAAAGTGTTTCAGCAACTTTCCCCTAAAGGATACAAGACCATCACTAAATATATCTATGCTTGGATTTTTGATCTTTTGATCTTCTAAAGGTCTATAACTAAACTGAATAAATAATTTGAGTTCTAGTTAAGTAGACTAAAAGTTCAGTAATAGGGATGATGACTATTTTTTTTTCTTTTATCAGGTAGATTATGAAAAAGTATTGGACACGTATTTTTTCTTTTTTCACATAATATAAACATTGCAGAGATATATTGATTTGAAAAGTCGCATGACGTCACGTTTGAGTACCCTTATAAGGGAAAATTCACTCAAAAGTGACGTCACGAGCCCCTACTCCCAAACTTTGACGCGCTACAACTTTGTAATTTTTTGGTTGATTGCCCAAAGACGGGTCCATTATTTTTTGATCATCTAACTGACGGACTAAATAGAATTTCGTTTACTGTACCCCGTCATCACCCCTATTGCTATTGTCTTCATGGAACTATACTTAATTTGTCTAATTGTTTCTGACTATTGGTTTCACTTTCAGCCTTACTCGTAACAACAATGATATTATCGCTAAGCATGAAGCGCCTCAGTTGCAACTTCGATAGAAACGAGGCTCAGAGGCCGTAAAAAAAACTGTAGTCTACACTTCAGCTCTACACCGAAGCGAAGCGAAGGCGGGCCGCTAGTCTTAAATATAACTTAGAGAAAAAATCCACAATAGGGATGCGGTAGCCATTTAAACCTCGATGAACAGATACATACAGGAAGGCTACCCACCTGGGCACCCATCATACTAATCTTAGAGGGAGTATTTCTTTAAATATAAAACTCAAAGGTCTGACTGACTGACATAGTGATCTATCAACGCACAGCCCAAACCACTGGACGGATCGGGCTTATGTTTTTGATACATCATACAAAAATAGATACAACCCTAAATTTTCTCCCTTCTAAAAGTTCGCTGGGACAGCTAGTATGATTATAATATTTGGTTCCTTACTCTATGTTGAATACTGTGTCAATATAGTTTCTTTAAATGAATATTGTGTGCGTCCTCTATCCTAAGCCTGTTTAAGTACTGCTGCTCATGAAGCTCATGAAAGCTCATGAATCAATAAAATGCAGAATACGTTAAAGGAAAAATGCATATACGTACCAATATAAATATACCAATGTTTATGTAAGTATGGGAGGAGGGAGGGCACGGTTCCCAACTTAGGGGTTTTGCCCCCAGATTTAGGGGCTAGAAGTGTTTAAACGGACTTTTTTAGGGGCTGGGATTTTTTGGGGGTTCTTTTAGGGGCTTTTAACAAAACTTGCAATTAAATCGAAATACAAAGCGTGTGTTTTCTTTCAGTTTTGTACGTAGAATGGAACGCACCACGATATGAAACGACTGAACTCACTGTGTGGCAGGTTGTTTTCTAAGGCTGTATGGACTAAAGTTCTTTGCCTTCCACCAATTAAACAGCTAAATAAGATTTAACAGTCTGTCAGCTCATTTTCGTTTGATTTTCAATTCGGAAAATGTATTTATTCAATAAAATAATTTACTGTATCTAAATATGTAACGTTTTAATTTATGAGCAACGAAAGAATTTAGGTAATAAGATAAGTAGGTACAGATAAATTTCTATATTTAGGGGATTTTAGGGGAATTTCAAAAATATTTAGGGTAAAATTTTGGTAAGGGTTGGTAACACTGGGGGAGGGTTAAGAACTTTTCTTACTTTTGCTGACAAGGGGGAGGGGGAGGGGTAAATAATTGTAAAAAATCTGCTTACGTAAAGTTCAAGTAGAACGGCCCCTCATGAAAAGATCAATATCTACTTTTCTAGCACTTTTATATGAAGCACTTATACCTATAATGCGATTCAAATAAAAATAGGAAAGCCAATAACCTCTATCTGTCAAATGTCGCTTGAAAAGTACGGTTTGCAAAAAAAAACTTGGAACCGTTTTTTAGGACTCCGCTAATTCAAGAATAAAAACCAAACATTTGTAAACTAACAATAACGAATATTGATAATTAATATCGGTTGATATTTTTTTTTCACTTATTGAGCTTTGGTCATGAATGGTTGATAACCTAAATCGTCAACCAAATGTCACTTTAAGTTGCGTTCAGAAACTCGATTTCAAACTTTCGTTTACTTAAAGGATGCATGTTCGTATGTGACCTAGTAATAGTGCATGATTATTCATAACTACTCCGGCGGTAATGCAGAAATGAGCGGAATAGAAGAGCTAGATTCCGATTAATGTTTTTCTCACAGTCTTAATAAATAAATATTATTAAAAATCGGTGGGTTTTTTTCTCTATCTTAGTAAATAAATGTTATTAAAAAAATCCGATGCTTTTTCTCATTTAATCTTAGTAAATCATTTTTAATAAATAAATCTTTTTTTTGCTCACTCTACCTATTCGGTTT
Organism: Chilo suppressalis; assembly: GCA_902850365.2. Taxonomy (NCBI): domain Eukaryota; kingdom Metazoa; phylum Arthropoda; class Insecta; order Lepidoptera; family Crambidae; genus Chilo; species Chilo suppressalis. The sequence continues at coordinate 2,531,509 of OU963895.1, read as the reverse complement.
GAATTGACAGCTATGACATCACAATATGGCGCCCAGTCGGTCCTATTCTTAGTTGAATCGCATTAAAAATAATAATATAAAAAATATGCCGAGCAAATGACCCCGCCACCCCACCCCACCTGCATAGGTATTCTGTAAAATGCAATTTCACTTATGATCTCATTTATTCTGGATTTCTGAGACATGTCAAATATCTAATACTGGTTGCTTCTACATACATAGTGACATTTTGCCGTGTAAGTGTCGCCGCACACTGGCCACACGCCACAGCCACAAACGCCGCCACGAGAAGCTAGAAGCGGCTACTAAAGTGGCTGAAGCGCGCGACAGCGGCCGACTAAGGTAAGGGAGAGAGGGGTGGGGAATCGCGCGAGTGACGTGTGGCGGCGTTTTGTATCGGCGCATTAAGTGAAGTGTCAGTGCATTCGCCCGGATTGCGAAGGGTGCGGGTTCGAGTCCCGTCTGCTGCCTGGTCCGCGTGGAATTTTTTCTAGTTATATTTGCTTTATATTTTTATTGTTCAACCTGACTTAATCAGATTTTTGCTACAGACCGTAAAGTTTCAAAACTTACAAAACTAAGTGGACCGATAGCAGTGTCCGGAAGTGTACGTTACGTAGGCGACACGAAAATTCAATGATTGGTTTGCTCTGCCCCGAATATAACCTGTGTATTATCAAGCTGAATAGCCTAATATACGAGCGTTGATTGCGGGCATTAGTGGCGGTCAGGCGAGGTCCGGTTCCAGCCCCCTATTAGTCAGATAAACCGCAGCTAAACATCGGACGAGTAGCTATTGTGGCAACTGACAAAACGGCATTGTTTGTCTATTTACTTACCTACTAATTGAATGGCGGTTGCCGTATTTGCGGTTGAGTTATGCTAGGGCTGCCATCCGTCCGGGTTTCCCCGGATTTGTCCTAGTTTACGGGGCGTCCGGGGAGCGTCCGGGCGGGGTTTTATTTGTAGTCCGGGTTTAAAAATTTACGGCAACGCATGAGTGGCCCTTGGTTCTGCAAGTGTCCATGAGCAGCAGTGACCACTTATTATGAGGTAGACCGCTAGCTCTTTTGCCTAAATCAACATAAAAAAGTTGATTTATGACATTTTTAACTGTTTTTTTATTGGTCTGTCCGGGTTCTGGGCTCCAAAATCCGGGGTGATCACGCATCTTATCCTGGTTGCCACATTTTAGAGATGGCAGCCCTAAGTTATGCTGACGTAATGATCTCTGCTAAACAACAATTGTATGACTATGATATGACAAACGACTAACAGATTAGTATAACTTAGGGCGAATTGCTTTTTAGCAATAAGACTGCAATATTAAACAATGATGTCTATTATCGAATAAGTGGACGGGCAAATAAAAGCGAGCCTTGCAAGTAGAAATAAAATATAATACGAACAATAACAAGTAAAACCAGAATGACAAGCAAAAGCAAAATTGAAAGAGACTAGTAATAAAAACGATGACAAAAAGAATATAATTAAAATGACTATGATTAGCCAGCCAGTCGCCAACATTTCCGGCCCCTGGTGCAGAGCAGAATCTAAAGTGTGGTGGCTGACTGGTTAGCCGACTGTAATAAAACTGATTTTCGCGTGGGGCGTTTAAGCACTCCTCCTTTAGTGGTTATCTCAGCCACTCTCACAATATTGTCTCTGCCAGTGTGAAATAAAATATAATACGAACAATAACAAGAACAACCAGAATGACAAGCATGACAAGCAAAATTGAAAGAGACTAGTAATAAAAAGGATGACAAAAAGAATATAATTAAAATGACTATGAGTAACCAGCCAGTCGCCAACAATGTCCTCTCGTCCGAAATACCTCAACGCCTGAAGACTAAGGTCTTCGAACAGTGCGTGTTGCAAGTGATGACATACGGAGCTGAGATGTGGTCGTTGACAATGGGCCTCATAAGAAGGCTCGGAGTAGCACAGCGAGCGATTTAGAGAGCTATGCTCGGTGTTTCTCTACGTGATCGAATCAGAATTGAGGAAATCCGTAGAAGTTGTACTTGAGTAACCGACATAGCTAAATGGATCGCCATGCTGAAGTGGCAATGGGCGGGGCACATTGTGCAGCGAACCGATGGACGTTAGTGTCCTAAGGTGCTTTAATGGCGACTTCGCACCGGGAAGTTCAGTGTCAGTAGACCCCTCACCAGGTGGACTGACGGCATCATGCGAGTCGGGGGAACCCACTAGATGCAGAAAGCTCAGGATCGTTGTGTTCGGAGATCCCCAGAGGAGGCCTATGTCCTTATGTCCAGCAGTGGACGTCTATCGGCTGATTATGATGATGATTAAACAACTCCTGATATTTGTGATTGAAGTCAACAAATCAAAGATATTAAATACCCTAGATACACCAACACGAACAAAAGCGTGCCCGAAACGTGTCCAAAAGGTACATTGAACGATCCACGAAGCTCCGTTAGATGATTGCGTGGTCAAAATCACTACAAGGCATTATTTAAATATTGAAATTTACCTTTAATACGTACTGTATAAGGTCTTAAATAAAACGCATGCGTCAAGGACTTCTGACAGTTCGAAATGCAAGCTCGTAAAATTGTACGACTTATTGCTATATGCGGAAGAATTTAGACCTTAGTTCTTTGATTCTACACGCAATTCTGAACGCGCTGTTAGCAATATAGCAGGCACGGACCGCGAGGAAAAGAGACGGCTATATGGTGACTTATAACCGACCATGCATTTGAATATCACAAATATTTTATATTTAATCAGTTTATAGTAAGTATTAGATCAAAATTTACTTCAAATGCGTTAAATTAACAAACATTGACTAGACACCTGTAGAAAAAACGACACTTTTCGTACTCTAAGTATTATTTTCGCATTTTTTCGCAGAGCTCCGTGGCATCTTGACCTTGTAACGATCCGCGCGTGACTGTGAACAAAGAAGTGCTTGAGTGGAGTTGAAGCACTTTTTGATTGGGACACATTTTGAGCGCTCGTGGTGTATCTAGGGTATTTAATATCGTTGAAACAAATGCATGTATTCATCATGCATTTATTAAACTCAATTGTCCTACCTATATAACGGGTTTTTCGGCTCAACTTTGCCATTGGTTTAACAGGACCCCTACAATCGTACACTACGCCATTCACATCTCTTATCTATTAGACAAGTCCGTCCGTCCGTCCGTCTGTCTGTGGTGCTGTTTCAGCGGCCAAACCGTAAGAGATAGATAAAGAGAATGTTTAAGTTATAAGTCAAGAATAGTCTGATAAGACTACAAACCGGATTTGAGTAACGTAGCACTTCCGGTTTTCGAGAAATCACGAATTTAAAACGAAACCACACAAAATCTCCGAAGTTCTCAATTAATTAAATTTTTTTTTTGGTGAACATTTGGTTCACTGGTTTGCTAGTCATACATACTATATTATTGAACACAACTCCATTACGGATGCGAATGCTTGTAAGTGGTGGAAAAGTTGAAATACGTAGGTGTAACATATACAGTCGTACATACATATTGTTATATGGCTATAAAAAGACATGCGTCGCAAATCCCAAGCGAATGCGGTGTTAATGGCTACATGTGTCACCGCAATGTAACTATTTGTTACGGAAATTTATATGAGATGCCTGCTTTCCGTAGTTTATGGAATAACCGTTTCGGAATTCGCGAGTCGTAATGGCTGATGGCCGTTTTACTATAGGAAACTTTGGGTGGTGTGTTTGCAAACTGTTCTCGTTGCAAAAAACGTGGAATTGACAAATGACAATATGATTTTATTTAATTTTAAGCATTTAACTGCTAGATGTTTAAATCTAAAGAAAAGTTTACTAGAAAAAAATCCACGCGGACCAGGCAGCGGACGGGACTCGAACCCATGACCATTATGCTACCACGGCGCTATTAGCCGCGTCGAAATTTTCCTAGCCTTAAGCTGCAAGGCAGCGCCATCTCTTCGCATTGTAGGTAAATATGATGGCTCTGTAAATAATTAGCAACATCTTTTATCAAATGTAGCAAGGTTCAAATTCTCATAATTTTCAAGATTGTGACTTTATCAAAAGTGTTTGTTTCTTAGGATTTCACGCACATCACTCATTAAATAAAACTAGTTTTTACGGGTTAATGCACGAAACTTTATTTATTTATTGACGTTTCGCAGCCTTTTCAGGTCTGCATCGTCAGAATAATTATCAAAAGTGCCCGAGCCTTTTTTCATAGATATTATAAACATTCAGCCATTGAGCATTAAACATTACTAAGTGCAATATTTATACATTGCTAGCGCAGTCGCTCATACAAATTTTTACCATGTCCTTTGTAAAAAACGATATAATATGAATATTGTGAACAGTTCGTTTCATACACAGTCACGGGTAGGGCTACCAACTTCTTTTCTATCAAATATAGTATTGTCGATGATGTTACCTCTAAAAATATAGTAGATGGCAAAAAACTTTTCTTTAAATGACAATATGAGTTAGAAGTAAAACTGATACTTAGTATTAGTTTAAAATAATTTGTGTTAAGTAAGAGTAAAGTCAAATTTTTGGTAAAATGTGTTAGATATTAATAACAACCATATGCAAATGTAAGGCAGTGATAACCAGTTATTGGGACTTAATTATGATGAAACGAAAATATTGTATATCGCGATGGCTTAATAAATAAATATATATACAGGAAAAATGAACCTTAAACTAAGAACCTTCAAAAAACTAAAACTAAAAAAAAACTTTAAAATATATAATAACTAAAATAAAAGGTCCCTTTAGGCAAGGTTCCAAAGATACTGGCAGCGTTCCCCCTTTGAATAGCTAGACTAATTCTTTGTCCGAGGTAGTTAGAAGTTGAAGTTATGCAACTTTCCCAGTGGTCGGTCATTGGATGGGTGACCAAAATTCAATCGATCTCGATTTCCTTCGTGTTTCTGAAGGCATGTTAAGCCGTTGCTCCCGGCTGCATATGCAGTCGTTAGCACCCGTCAATCCGCACTGGGCCCGCGTGGTGGGTCATCTCCCTATTCCATTCATAGGGAAGGCCCGTGTCCCAACAGTGGGGACTTTAATAGGCTGATGATGAATGTGAGTAGGTATCAAGCGTTTTCGGTTAGCATTTTACCAAGAAAAAGTTATAATAAAATAATATTTATTGTAAGCATTTAACTGCTGCATTTATGGATTTAAGAACAGGCTTACCGTTCCATGTTTCAGACTCCAAAAATCAAGAGGTTCATTTCTGGGATGTAGTATTGCATTATTTATCTAAGTTCCTCAAGATCTGATTGAGCTTCCACTAACCAAATTCAAATCTCAGATCAAGAATTCTCTTATGAAAAAAAAGGTAAATTTAAAAAATCAAAAAACCCGACTGCTTAATTATACTTCAAATAAAAACTGAAAAGAAAAAAACAAGTCCAGTAGTCTATAATTCTGTTAATAAGGAACAAAGCTACTTTAACAGTCGGGACCCATTAGATATTCAAGAATACATAATATTTTTCAACAGTGGGTCCCGACTGTTAAAGTAGCTTTGTTCCTTATTAACAGAATTATAGACTACTGGACTTGTTTTTTTCTTTTCAGTTTTTATTTGAAGTATAATTAAGCAGTCGGGTTTTTTGATTTTTTAAATTTACCTTTTTTATTTCACACTTTTTAGTTAGTTAGTATTTTAAGACGGTATATACCGTAGTCTTGTTACTTCAGTAAGGGAATTAATATCGCGGGAATTATTAAGTACCTTAAGACAGTCTAAAAATGAATCTAATGATACCGCATACATATTTTTTTAAAGGGAAATTTAGAAAAAATATTATTATGTCTTTATCCCGTGGGACTTTTAGGATAAAATGTATCCTATGACACTCCCGTAATCAAGACAAATCTAACGATACCTCATACATCAAAATCCATCAAGCCGTTTAGGCTACAGGAGGTCACAAAGGAACAGACATACATACATACTTACATACACTCCCTAAACATTACCCTCCCTCTTTGGCAGTCGGGTAAAAAGGGCTATTATAAATTTAATGATTATCTAAATGATCGTAAGGCATGGACATAGTGTTTCTTGTATTTTATTATTTGATGGGTATTAGTCAGTTTTTGTAACAGTAATATGGTACCTATCTGATGCCTATATACTAAATATAAAATTTATTGTAACTATATATCTATATCCTAAATGATGTAATGGAAGGTGACTTCAGAAGTATCTCTGAAGTCATTTTTCAAATTGAAGACTCTGTTTAAATCAATACAGGGAGAAAAAAGCAGCCCTTGCTGAGTTTCATGCCGGTTCTTCTCAGTACAAGGTCTCCCGCCGTAGTTTTGCGAACCGATGGCGTAGCTTCTGACCTTCACAAGTGCTTGTAACAGCCTAGACTGAATAAATGACTTTTCATTTCATTTCATATAAATATAATCGAGACCCATTCGCTGTCGGACCGCGTGAAATTTTTCGTTATAAAATTTTTCTTTCAGATATTTTAGGTTTCTATGGGTCATCCAAACAACGAATTAGAAAATCTAGAGATGTATTAAATGGAGTGATTTTTGGAGATTATCATTTCGGAGGTTCTCCAGAGATTTTCGATTTCTAAAGTTCACATTTAAGTAGCAGCCCACAAAGCCAAGCCAGTGAACCAAATGTTCACAAAACCTGATTAAAAAAAAAAATGAGAACTTCGGAGATTTTGTGTGGTTTCGTTTGAAATTCGTGATTTCTCGAAAACCGGAAGTGCTACGTTACTCAAATCCGGTTTGTAGTCTTATCAGACTATTCTTAACTTATAACTTCAACATCCTCTTTATCATCTCTTACGGTTTGGCCGCTGAAATAGCACCGAAGACAGACGGACGGACTTGTCTAATAGATAAGAGATAATTTCTTCAGTTTGACTTTGTGGATGGATCTTGAAGTTGGCCCCTTGTTACTTAGTTAAATTCAAATTCACTTAATCAGTCAAAACTTTCACAATCACATTTTACTATGAATATCGGAAAGCTGCGCCGTCGGCTCCCAAACCTACGGCGGCGGGAGACCTTGTACTGATACCGGTTCTTCACTTGGCTGTTCGTGTTTGAAATGAAATGAAATGAAATATGAAATGAAATGAAAGTTTATTTGCATTAGGCTTGTTGAAAATATATCGATGTATCGATATATCGATATTTTTTGTTCGATATATCGAAATTTTTTTGTCGGTATATTTTGATTCGATATATCGATACATCGATACAAAATAACCAATATCGAAATTCGTATCAAAAACGATATTTTTTTAATTATTAGCGGCATATCACGATCTAACTAAATTCGTATCTGGAAAAATCGTAACTGGATCTCAGATTAATGATATTCAACATATCTATGATCTGTGCTGTATTTAGTATTGTCTATGTCATCATTCGAAAATAAGGCCTATTTGTAGGGAGATAATTTTCGTTCCATTATTCTTCCGCGTGTCATATTTCGTGATCTAAAGTACGATATTTTTGGGAAAATTGGTCCGATATATCGATATATCGATGTTTTTTTCGCGATATATCGAAGCCGATATTGATATTTTTTTAAATATCGATGTATCGATATATCAATATTTTTTTCAACTTTCGACATCCCTAATTTGCATGAAACATAGTTTGTTACAGCTGGTAAATAATATAAAAAGTTCCATATGTTTCGCCTTTGGAAGAGCATACAAAATACTATTTTTTTTTTAAATTCAAATTTAAATTTAGTAATTGTTTCATTCCAAATGTCAAATTTATTATATATTTTATTTTTTATTTATTCAATTAATACATGTAAAATTTTCTAATTCAATAGCCATTTCTTCATTATGTCAACACAATTACATAAATTAATAAATATAATAACTATACATTATATTACACATAATAATCATACAATACATGTCATTTTTTTTAAGTGAATAGCCATTTTTTCATTATGTCAACAAAATTACAATTATTAATTCATAATAAAAAATCATTTGTATTTTAAAAACATTTACTTATTATATTTGCTATTTGTAAGCTTGATATCAGTTTTTCCATTTCATTCAGAAAGAATTTTGAATAAGACAAACTGTTGTCAAGTTTACAAACAACAAAGTAAAGTTCCGGCATCTTAGAATAAAACGAAAAGGAAAGATACGGTACGCTCATACTAGCATCAAATAAAATATGATCCGACTCAACTACATGAGCAACTCTCATACACGCACACTTCTGTAAATAAACATTCAGTCGAGCGAGCGAGACATAACTGTACGCTTCAACGCAGCGCGAGCGAAGCGGCGAGTCCGCTACCGAGTCCGCACGGCTGAGCTGTATTGTTGTCCTTTTCTTGATAACCAAATGGCGATTACGTAAATAACATTCCCGCCAAATAGTGATGTATCAGTAATAAATGTTTTTACAGTTTTACAAATGAGAAGTGTTGCCGAGGCATTTGTTATTCGGTTTTTAACTATTTGTGTTCTTTATAAAAACATTGAAGGCAATGTTTTATCTTTAAAACATAAAATAATCGCAATTTTGTTGTATTGAGTGCACATGCATCGTGTTTGGATGTCCAATTGTGACTAAAGCGAATTGTGGTCATGCACCACAATTTAAGTGGATCGCTTTTGAGACGCGAGTGTCGTATCTTCCCTTTTTGTTTAAATCTAAGGCTGGCATGAGAAAAACACGCAAGAAACTCAGCAAGGGCAGCTGTTTTAGTTTATTCAGTGTCGTCAATTGAAAGAAGAAACAAAGACGTGAACATATTATTTGTTATCATATCTAGTTGGTGATTTTGTTGAGCGACGCGCGTCCCAATTGTTGTGTGGGAGAATTAATTAGCTAATATTTACAACGCCAAGCCCAGTTAATTCAATATGGCGCCACATATTTGCGCTCACTTTCAGCAACAATACGAAATGTGGTTGTGGCATTCGGCAGGCTGCGGTGAACTCCATTAAGCTTATAAATGGGACACAACGCAGGTGCCGTCTGTCTCTTGTAATGTTGAGAGAGATAGTCGCAAACACTTTGAAAAAAAAAATGGGTGCGTGTACTTATGTAGGCGCGTGAGAAGTTATCCTTCTTTGGCATCGTTTAAAATTAGTTTTTAATTGCATGCATATAATTAATTACAATAAATTAATAAAAAGTCTGGAAAAGGACACAGTCAATAAAGTTCAGTTTTAATTTGAAAAAATAAATAAATAATCAAAATATTCAATTAAAATCGCTACTGAATATAATTTATTAGAACATATGTGATTTGCACTTGTATGAAACTCAAACACGTATTCCGAATATACAAACTAGAGACATGTGGATAAATATTATAAATATGAATACCTGTTACTTTATTACAAAAAATAAAGATGTGGTTTTTGGTTCTACTACACCAATGGTCAAGAGATGGCGCTGTAGTCTCCTGAATCGCGCTTTGGTTCCGTTGTTCCAGATTAATAAATACTTTTGATATTATATATATGAATACCTATAACTGTTACTTTATTACAAAAAATAAAGATGTGGTTTTTGGTTCTACTACACCAATGGTCAAGAGATGGCGCTGTAGTCTCCTGAATCGCGCTTTGGTTCCGTTGTTCCAAATTAATAAATACTTTTGATAGGCCTTCACAATGCAGTCGTTAGCACCCACTAAATAGAGATCACAAAAGTAACAGCATGAAGATGGTCGCTAAAGCGACCAACTTCATGCTGTTAATTTTTTGTGTTACAGTGATGCGCGCGCATCTTAAAATTTCACTCTCATCATTTTTTCATAACGCGCCTAAAGAAGTATAACTTCAATAAAACGAAGGTAAATAAAAGAAGAGCCCGAGAAGCTCGATGGCGCAGGTGGTTAGCAGTTACCCTTACCTTACCTTAGTTAGTTACCCATAGTACAAGTTTGAGCTCACGAAAACTATCATAGTTTTCGTAATTGTAAATTATGTTTCTATGTCCATTTTGGTGAAAAGTAACCAATATACTTAAAATTTAAGAAGGCGCAAATGGTTTAATGATAGAATTTAAACACTTTTCATTTGTATTGAAATGAAAACAATAAAATGAGTACCTGCGGGCTCACGAAAACTATCACAGTTTTCGTAATTATAAAACTCGTACTAAGGATACAGATCGTTGAAGTTAAGGAACTTTCGCAGTGGTCGATCATTGGATAGGTGACCAAAAATATTCTATCTCGAGTTCTTCCGAATTCTGAATATTAAAACCACCAAAGAAATCCTACAAACCCTTCAAATGTTGCCATATGAAGATACAGAGAACTTGATGACCTTTTTAAAATAAAATGTGATTTAGCATATTTAAATAAAATTAAGTATATTTTGATTTTTGTTGATGTCTTTTTTGATTGTGCTATTGATTATTTAAAGTAGATTTATATTAAGATCTTTTTGCCTGAAACACATGACAATCGTAGTTCAGGCTATGTAGTTCTTTTCTCCTTTTTTGTATTTTTTAGATTTAAGTCATTTACATGGTAATAATTGATATTGAATAAAGATTTATCACCTTCGGCTTAATATAATAGACTAAGTCGTTTTAATTTGCTAATTTGGTTGAAAATTGTTTAATCGCCACTTCTAAATTTAAAAATAGTACCTAGCTTAACTTAACTTTTGTTAATTAATAATATTAATGTGATGGAAGTTGACATCAACACATGTATTCAATTTTTGATGTCATCTTTCAATTGACGACACTGTGTGAAACAAAACAGGGAGAAAAAAATAGCCCTTGCTGAGTTTCTTGCCGGTTTGTCTCAGTACAAGGTCTCCCGCCGTAGATTTACGAACCGATGGCGTAGCGTTTGACTTTCACAAGAGCTTGTAACAGCCTAGACTGAATAAATGAGTTTGAGTTTTGAGTTTATTATTAAATAATATTTATTGTAATGAAATTTTCTTAATTTAGTTAATACCTAGCAGTTAAAATAATCTATACTTATAATAAATCTGTAGAGATGTCAATTCTGTACATGAAATATATTTTTTTAATAACTATCAGGGGGTGATTAGTGATCGATACTGATGCCAAAAATGCAATCAGTAAAATTTTTGTCTGTCTGTGTGTATGTTCCTTATAGAAACAAAAACTACTCAACGGATTTTAACGAAACTTGGTGCAATTATTCCTCATACTCCTGGGCAGGTTATAGAATACTTTTCATCACGCTACAATCAATAGGAGCAGAGTAGTGAAGGGAAATGTTGGGAAAACGGGAGAAGTTACTCCATTTTTTAAGCTTCCGTCGCGTGTGCAGCCTTAATGGTTAAAGTTACATAGAAATCATGTATGACGAAAATATTCTACATAAAATTGTCTAAAAAATATCCCGCAACAGCATATGTCTATCTTTTATGGTTGACTCACAATAACACGTGTAACTCCCGATAGCTTAGCAGTTCGGAGCATTCTGATCATATTTGTTTACTCATACGTTTATAATACTCTGACTCATCCCTTATTTGAAAAAGTTAACATTATTACCTATTCAATAAAAAAAACATAGAAATCGGTATAGAAACACCAAACTTATACATGAAATAAGCCATCGCGCCGTCGCACGTGAATACTGAATCATGCTATAAGGATTATTTTTGTGTAACGGTTGCCGCGCTCGACACGGGTCGCGGCGGCGCGGCGCAGCGGTAGGGTATCAAAAGGCGGGAGGTCCGAGAGAGAGCTGTCTAAATCTGTTTTCTGCGTCGCTCCCCCCCTGGGGGACGATCGCTTCCGATGAAGCCTTAGAGGCCTTCCCGGCCAGAGGCAGCCCCTACGGGTGTTTTTAGTCAGTATGAGTCTGACATAACCTTGCAGCCGGCTGTAGGGTATCTATGAGGATGTCTCACCTGCTCCCCCGCCTGGGAGGAAATAAAAAAAAAGAGAGCGAGCGAGCTTCAATATTTGGCTGTTGATGCGTTCAGAGCGTTCGACCTTATTGACAGACAATAATTGATATTGAGAAACAATTCTTATCAGCGCGACTTTTAGTCTTTAAATAGTTTATTTGAATTTCTTTTGTTGTTATTTTGTAAAATAGGTATTAATTGTTTTGTTAGTGTTTAAATATTCGTTCAAATTAAAAATTATTAAGCGTAGATACTTTTATTAATTAAAGTAGTGATAAGTATTTATTTTTAAGTGAAGTAGGTATAGGTAGATAGTATTGCACAGGCGTTTCAGCTTTATTTTCATTTCTTTTTTGTTGTGGGTTGTATATATTTCTGGTTATAATTCTATAAGAATATTTTAGTTTAAATAGTCACTTAGATTTTAAGTGTAAGGTAGCTAAAGTAAGGACCATGTATTAGTTGTTTTGGTAGTGTTTAAATATTCGTTCAAAGTGTAATTTAATCATATGGGATGAATGTACGAAAGGAGTCGAAGCGGTAGACAGAACTTTAAGGGATATAAGACAAAATTGTCGACCAATGGGCGGTATCACAGTTTTATTTTGTGGTGATTTCCGACAAACCTTACCGGTAATACCACGGGGAACCCGAGCTGATGAGGTTAAGGCTTGCCTGAAAAGCTCTGATTTGAGGCGTGATATACAATCGGTGCATTTGACTATAAACATGCGAGTGAGAACTGTAGATAACCCGGATGATCGTGAATTTTCTGATATATTATTAAAGAAAATACCTTCACCAAAGCCACTGCTACACCAAGGAAAACTTATTCTGACGCCTGAGTTATGTTGTATAGTGCAATCCCAACAACATCTTATATCGTCAGTATACGGTAACGTAACAAATATATTAAATAAGCACAATTCTTGGCTATGCGAAAGGTCCATTTTAACTCCTCGCAATGACCAGGCATCTGAGATTAATAATAAAATACTGTCGAATATCCAGGGGGAAAGCAAAGTTTATAGTTCAATAAATAGAATGAACAAGAAGCCACTAATTACCCGATAGAATTTTTAAATTCTTTAAATATGCCCGGACTTCCTTCTCATGAAATTTGTGTAAAAATTGGCATTCCGATTATTCTGCTCTGAAATTTAAGACCACCACAACTTTCCAATGGAACTCGGCTTAAAGGAACCCAGTTGCAACAAAATGTAATCGAGGCTCAAATTTTAACAGGTTGCGGTGCAGGAGAAACCATCTTTATTCCCAGAATTCCCATAATACCTAATAATTTTCCATGCCAATTTAAAAGAACGCAATTCCCAGTACCGGTGTGTTATGCAATGACAATAAATAAGGCTCAAGGGCAGACTTTTCGTGTTGCTGGAGTAGATCTCGGTGTCAGTTGTTTTTCACATGGTCAGTTATATGTCGCTCTTTCTCGGGTTAGCAGTTCTAGAAATCTTTATGTTCACGTGCCGGACGGGTCAACTTTCAACGTAGTTTTCCCTGGAAGCTTTGCGCTGAAGTATTTTCATTCTATATGTACTTAAGCCTCATGTGAAAGTGATCTAAACAATATCACCAATACATTAACATAATAACATACAAGGAGTTACATGCTGATGGTCTCGGGGCACAGTGATAATAATAATATTCTGCGGTTCCTTATTGCGATTTTTTTAACAGTATTGTGGATTGACATATTATATTTCCCTACTAAAATATGAAAGTTAACCTGTCTGTCACATCAAAACCACGGAACCCTGAGGAAGGACATATGCTACTTTTTTACGAAAAACGACGAAAACGCGGACGAAGTCGCAGGCAAAAGCTAGTAATATAATAAAATGAAAAAAGTGCTATTCAAGTTAGCCTAGGGAAGCATTCTAATTCCAATCAATAATTTCATCTTCTACATTTTATTTACTAGTGGAGCACAAGATAGTATTTTTAAATGTCTCTCCTTTTTTTTTACTATAAAGAGCTTGATCTACAATCTAAATTTAACTTTCAAAAAATGTATTAAGTTCTCTTTTTATCACACAGTTTACATAATTGTATTACGTCAATGAACAATCCCGTGGCAAATTTTTAGCGACAAGAACGCAAGTTAAACATTAGTTCGTTAGCAAAGTTGGCCCTCGTTTTATATAGGTGGTAGGCAGGGTGGTGCGGCTGACAGAATTAGTTTTAGGCGTCATTTACACTGGCACCGAGCTCGTGAACTTTAAACTTAATTTTTTAAACTCTTCGAGAACATGTCGGATCACAGTGGATTCAGTAGTAGAAATTAAAAGTTTGCACATGGCAGTACTGAATATAGTTTGATTAATTATGCCTAATACTTTATTTTTCACCAAATTAAAAAAAGGACGAGGTTCTCAATTATATAGATATATGTACACTAGCGGCCCGCCCTTGCTTCGCTTCGGTGTAGGGCTGAAGTGTAGAATACAGTTTTTGTTCTCAGGCTTGTATTATACACAATGACATTCATCTATGAATCTTCTTATACCCGCATGCAAAGTCTCAGCCCGATCGGTTTAAATTTGCCAAAGTTTCATACAAAATTCCCTATTTTATCCCCTTAGGGGTAGAATTGATCAAAATCCTTTCTTAGCAGATGCCTACGTCATAACATCTATCTGCATGCCAAATTTCAGCCTGATCCGTCCAGTGGTTTGGGCTGTGCGTTGATAGATCACTATGTCAGTCAGTCACCTTTTAGTTTTATATATATAGATATATTGAGTATATATTTTTATTGATGTTCGTACATTTATGGGCCGATTTCGATGATTCAATTTTAGGATTCCGTACACAAAGACAAACGGAACCTTATTGCTGGCATTATGTCGTCTGTCTGTCCGTATGCCACGGCTCTCTTGACCGTGATAGAAATGATTTACAGAAATGAAATTATGGCATTTATAAGTCCTTATACAATATTATTATTTCATAAATAACTACTCCGACTCCACTTAACTCACTTCTTTGCACTTCGTAAAAAAAAGTTTTCAACAAATGTTCTTCAAATGCAAGATTCTTGCATGACATGACATTTATGAATGACGTAATCAAAGAGCTGAAAAATATGTTTTTTTGGTGTGACAAGATTATTAACTCAGCAGAGTTATGGTAGGTTCGACTTTAAATGGATTAAGCAGTTTCAAAATCTTTTCTACTCTCTTAGCTCAATAATTCAAGATGATGGGTTTTCGCGAGGTATACCCGCGTCCGAGTATGGGACTGTACTTTTAATATCGATAAATAATCGATGTATTGTTTACTTTTTTATGTACTTAAATAAAATATCGCCATGCAGCTTACTATCACTATGTTGGTAGATGCCAAAAATTTTAACTGTATGTTATAGCATAAGGGTAAGGTAAAGGGTTCCTATGTTTTGCCGATTATTGTTGTTATTTTTCTGTCTTTGCACACTGCCTCATGTTATTTGTCCTTTCTTGCTGTCAATGTCATAGTTGCGCACAGGCATGGATCGGCAGTAAAATTACTATTAATAAGTTTGCAATTCATTTTATTATTTCTTTGTTTTTTAGGTTCCAGTCTGTAGTCTGTCCTCCCACAGATAAATCATTCTTTTTTTTTACTTTTTCTGTAAGGCTAAGGATGGTAAAAAACATTCAGCCTACGTTGTTATTATCTCTTTTCTTTTTATGTGCACATTGGTATGGTTGTTTATTTTACTATTGTTTAAAAATAATAATCAGGGTCATCAACCTTAGGCCCTGCCAGAATCATCAGCGCAGCAATAGCCCTGGTGTTGCTGTAGTATCAAGCTGAGGCAGGGACCCAGTTGGCCAAAAAATTCTTTTTTTTTTTATTTATGTTAACAATACTGTTTATGGTCAATAAAATTTATTTATTTCTTTACTTCATCGTGTTGTGTTCTAATCTACGTCATTAAAATCGTAAATGGACAGTGGTGCCAGATTTTATAACCCCCACACCCGTTCCTGCTTGGAATATAGATGACGAGTGCTGGTGTGAATTTGCGCCGTGAATAATTTCACTGCACTTATGTGGATCCGTCATTAGAGAAAGTTTGTATAGGGCAACATTAAGACCATTTAATTTAGTACCTTTTGAAGACAACGGATGGCTTTGTTTAAAATTATGCGCGGAATTATGGTGGTGTACAGTTTATTAAACTACTACCACCTACTGAACCAGAACAATACACTAGTCATATTTTTATTTTTTAAGCATTTAACTGCTAGATGTTTAAATATAATGACAATGACATTTCGCACTCGCAAACTATTCGAAATCGATATTGGTTCGTGCTAAGGGCACTGATATGGGTTTCACGGAATAATTAAAGGTTACGAAGGTATGCAGTCTCTTGGATATCGTAGTAAATATTTTGACCCGATTTTTGTCTGGTATATGAAATTACTTCCTAATTAATTGTTCATAAGTTTTTAAATTCGTAATTGTACAATAGCAAGTGATTGATTTAACTTATTTCGTCATCGTCATCATCATCAGCCTGTTAATATACCCACTGCTGGGGCACCAAGGTTGAGGCCATCCCTATGGATGGAATAAGGAGATTGGGCCATGACCTACCATATGGGCCCAGTGCGGATTGGCGGGTGCTAAAGACTGCAAATGCAGCGGGGACCAACGGCTTAACGTGCCTTCCGGAGCATGGAGAAACTCGAGTTAGAAGAATTTTGGTCACCCATCCACTGACCGACCATTGAGAAAGTTGCTTAACTTCAAGGATCACAGTCGAACGCGCTAACCGCCATGGAGGTCCTCATCGCCATTTTTCTGTTCATCGTTTATTATTGTTAGTAGGTATTTTGGAAGTATTTTATTTCAAGAAGAATCTATCTATATATATAAAACTCTAAGGTGACCGACTGACATAGTGATCTATCAACGCACAGCCCAAACCACTGGACGGATCGGGCTGAAATTTGGCATGCAGGTAGATGTTATGACGTAGGCATACGCTAAGAAAGGATTTTGATCAATGCCACCCCCAAGGGGATAAAATAGGGAATGAAAGTTTGTATGAAACTTTGTCAATTTTAAACCGAACGGGCTGAGACTTTGCATGCAGGTATAAGAAGAATCATAGATGAACGTCGTTTGTATAATACAAGCCTGAGAACGAAAACGGCGGGCCGCTAGTCTATCATAATTAAGTATAGCATGGCTGGACTTGTTGGCCATAGTGATCGAATTGCTGTTATAAGCTGCCACACACTAAAAATATGATGTAGGTAACTTATGATAAAAAAAACTGATGGCCAGCATTCTTACAAAATTTTTGAATTTTTAAACACGATTAAAAATTAATTGTAGATAAATAAAAATATATATCTATCTGTTCATGTTTTGATGTAAAGAAAGCTTTCACTTTCACAGAAACGTATATTGTACCTACTGAAGATAAGATGTGACGTTATGTGATTATCTATCGACATTTTATTTTATCAATGTATAAGATTTTTTATTTTGCCAATAAGTATTTTACATAGACTAAGGTGTCAATTCTGACACAATTCTCTAAACCTAAACTTAAATTTGACAACAGTGTATCCTTGTCATTCTCTATACGGAATGAAAAGGAGAGATTGATGTTAAATTTAGTTTTAAGTTTAGAGAATCACGCCAGAATCGACACCTAAGTCATACTAAGAGATATAAACATATGCTCTAAGTACAAAAAAGTCATAACATAAAAGACACCCGGCATTTTGTGCCAAAGTTGTATACTTTTTTAATTTTTTTATCTGTGTTTCATAATTGGGTAACGTAGTCTGGCAATATTTGTCATCAGCAGCTAGCTGTCAATGTCAAATACGTAGGTTTGTCATCAAAAGGGTTTCTATATCAAAAAATATTAATCATTAAATAACTTCTTGCCACGATTCACTAAAATAAGGCAAAAATAGTTTTATGTAGCAAATAATTTTGACTTTATTTTGAGACCAAATTCAACTGTATACAAGTTTAGCATTTTTTCTATGAAAAGTGCCGGGTCTCCTTTAAATCTATATTTCAATTAATTTTTGCATGCTGGAAACGGCTAATTGTGCGATCTGAGCTAATCATTTAAAAACATCATTGTAACCACAATTAATGCAAATAAATTTCATTGCATTTCAAATGATATATTCAATTCAATTCAATTTATTGCACTCATGTGGTTACATCGATGGTTACAAAATGCTTATAGTACCTAACATGAACCCTGTCAGGGTATCGCAATATACAGTACAGTTAAAGATAAAAATTACAAAAGCATCTAATTAATAAACAGTTATATAAAATTACAAAAGCATCTAATTAATAAATAGTATATGAGGAACCTAATTTGTATTAAACCACTTAAATCTCAAATTATGCATAAATGTCATCTGATTCCATTTGTTTAACAATATAACTTACTCAATTGATCTTATTAACAGTAGAAATATAATAGAAATGGAAATGTATTTATAAAATTAAATTTGTCAATAATTAAAATTAATAAATATGTCAATAAAAATAAAATAAAAATAAAATAATATGTCAATTAACATGATTATTATATACTAGGTTATATGATTCTTCGCTGCCGGAAACCGTCTACCACTTTTGAACTATATCCTTAATCGATAATTCAGAGTGGTTTGATGTTTATTACTTGCTGCTTCAACAGTCAATTTGTTTTTTTTTCTCTATAAAGACGCAATGTTTATTTAATTAATGTCTAAATTTGGAACCATGAAGGCGGTAGTGAGATTTGAAGAATATGCCTCTAGTCTCTTAAAACATAAATATACTAGCTGACCCAGCGAACTTCGTACCGCCCTAAAAAAATAGGGGTTGTCCAGCGGACAAAATTGTGAATCTAAACCATTCTCAGATCCCCTTGAACACACACAAAAAATTTCATCAAAATCGGTCCAGTCGTTTAAGAGAAGTTCAGTGACATACACACTCACAGAAGAATTATATATATAAAGATGAGTCAAACTACAACATACCTTTTTCTTTGCACGTGGGAACACAATCTCGAACGATTGTCAATTCGCTGACGTATTTCTGAAACAAAAAAGGGAAACATTTATTTTGTAAAAATCACAAGTATTATTATTTGTAATCTCTTAAAAGTTACCTTCTTAAATTCACAACAAAAAAAATATACATCACCCCCAGCGCCGCTATCAGGAATGGTGCCCAATAGGCTGGCAGTATTTCCACGTTGGATGGCAAGGCTGACCCGTTGACCAAGGAAGCTGCCAGCCTTTTGATCACCAGTCACCTCGGTAAGTTTATATAATTCCTTAAGGAAAGAGCGCTTGGACCCCATGTTACCATTTCATAGTCTCAACACCAAACGGCACAAATATGTAGCTCTCATTGAAAGCTGAATATTTGCGATGCTTTAAGACTCTATGTTTTCCCCAAAGGTTCATCCAGATTTTATAACAAAGCTGGGAGGAGCTAGAGTTGCTATATTCTTTAACTAGCTTTTGCCCGCGACTTCGTCCGCGTTATCGTCGTTTTTCGTAAAAAAGTAGCATATGTCCTTCCTCAGGGTTCTGTGGTTTTGATGTGACAGACAGATTAACTTTCATATTTTAGTAGGGAAATATAATACTGTTAAAAATATCGCAATAAGGAACCGCAGAATATTATTATTATCACTGTGCCCCGAGACCATCAGCGTGTAACTCCTTGTATGTTATTATGTTAATGTATTGGTAATATTGTTTAGATCGCTTTCACATGAGTCTTAAGTACATATAGAATGAAAATACTTCAGCGCAAAGCTTCCGGGTAGACAACGTTGAAATTTGACCCGTCCGGAACGTGAACATAAAAAATTCTAGGACTGCTAACCCGGGAAAGACCGACATAACTGACCATGTGAAAAACAACTGACACCGAGATCTACTCCAACAACATGAAAGGTCTGCCCTTGAGCCTTATTTATTGTCATTGCATAACACACCGATACTGGGAATTGCGTTCTTTTAAATTGGAATGGAAAATTATTTGGTATTATGGGAATTCTGGGAATAAAGATGGTTTCTCCTGCACCGCAACCTATTAAAATTTGAGCCTCGATTACATTTTGTTGCAACTGGGTTACTTTAAGCCGAGTTCCATTGCAAATTTGTGGTGGTCTTAAATTTCGGAGCAGAATAATCGGAATGCCAATTTTTAAACAAATTTCATGAGAACGAAGTACGGGCATATTTAAAGAATTTAAAAATTATATCGGGTAATTAGTGGCTTCTTGTTCATCGGCCATTCTATTTATTGAACTATAAACTTTGATTTCCCCCTGGATATTCGACAGTATTTTATTATTAATCTCAGATGCCTGGTCATTGCGAGGAGTTAAAATGGACCTTTCGCATAGCCAAGAATTGTTCTTATTTAATATATTTGTTACGTCACCGTAAACTGACGATGTAAGATGTTGTTGGGATTGCACTATACAACATAACTCAGGCGTCAGAATAAGTTTTCCTTGGTGTAGCAGTGGATAGGTATCTTTGGTGAAGGTATTTTCTTTAATAATATGTCAGAAAATTCACGATCATCCGGGTTATCTACAGTTCTCACTCGCATGTTTATAGTCAAATGCACCGATTGTATATCACGCCACAAATAAGAGCTTTTCAGGCAAGCCCTAACCTCAGCAGCTCGGGTTCCCCGTGGTATTACCGTTAAGGTTTGTCGGAAATCACCACAAAATAAAACTGTAATACCGCCCATGGGTCGATCATTTTGTCTTATATCTCTTAAAATTCTGTGTACCGCTTCTACTCCTTTTCGATGGGCCATCGTACATTCATCCTATATGATTAAATTACACTTTGAACGAATATTTAAACACTACCAAAACAACTAATCATCAACAGCCTATCCTAGTCCACTGCTGGACATAGGCCTCTCCAATTGCACGCCACTCAGATCGATTTTGGGCTACTCGCATCCAGCTCCTGCCAGCCACCTTGCGCAAATCGTCACTCCACCGTGCCTGAGGACGTCCTACACTACGTTTGCCTAGACGCGGTCTCCACTCCAGAACTCGTCTACCCCAACGGTTATCGGTTCTTCGGCAAATATGGCCAGCCCACTGCCACTTCAGCTTACTAATCCGGTGGGCTATGTCGATAACTCTGGGTCTCTGTCGGATTACCTCATTTCTGATGCGATCCTTCAGAGAAACGCCGAGCATAGCCCTTTCCATAGCGCGCTGAGCGACTTTGAACCCACTGACAAAACAACAAACAAAACAACTAATACGTGGTCCTAACTTTAGCTACCTTACACATAAAATCTAAGTGACTATTTGAACTAAAATATTCTTATAGAATTATAACCAAAAATATATACAACTCACAACAAAAAAGAAATGAAAATAAAGCTGAAACGCCTGTGCAATACTATCTACCTATACCTCCTTCACTTAAAAATAAATACTTATAACTACTTTAATTAATAAAAGTACCTACGCTTAATAATTTTTAATTTGAACGAATATTTAAACACTACCAAAACAACTAATACCTGTTTTACAAAATAACAACAAAAGAAATTCAAATAAACTATTTAAAGACTAAAAGTCGTGCTAATAAGCACGGTTTCGGTCTCCCAGGCGGGGGAGCAGATGAGAAATCCTCATGGATACCCTACAGCCGGCTGCAAGGTTATGTCAGACTCGTACTGACTAAAAAACACCCGTAGGGGCTGCCTCTGGCCGGGAAGGCCTCTAAGGCTTCATCGGAAGCGATCGTCCCCCAGGGGGGGAGCGACGCAGAAAACAGATTTAGACACCTCGCTCTCGGACCTTTGATACCCTACCGCTGCCGCGACCCGTGTCGAGCGCGGCAACCGTTACACAAAAATAATCCTTATAGCATGATTCAGTATTCACGTGAGACGGCGCGATGGCTTATTTTAGTTTGGTGTTTCTATACCGAGTATTATAAACGTAAGAGTAAACAAATATGATCAGAATGCTCCGAACTGCTAAGCTATCGGGAGTTACACGTGTTATTGTGAGTCAACCATAAAAGATAGACATATGCTGTTGCGGGATATTTTTTAGACAATTTTATGTAGAATATTTCCGTCATACATGATTTCTATGTAACTTTAATCATTAAGGCTGCACACGCGACGGAAGCTTAAAAAATGGAGTAACTTCTCCCGTTTTCCCAACATTTCCCTTCACTACTCTGCTCCTACTGATTGTAGCGTGATGAAAAGTATACTATAACCTGCCCAGGAGTATGAAGAATAATTGTACCAAGTTTCGTTAAAATCTCTTGAGTAGTTTTTGTTTCTATAAGGAACAAACACACAGACAGACAGACAGACAGACAAAAATTTTACTGATTGCATTTTTGGCATCAGTATCGATCACTAATCATCCCCTGATAGTTATTTTGAAAATATATTTCATGTACAGAATTGACCTCTCTACAGATTTATTATAAGTATAGATGAAATGAAATGAATTGAAATGAAAAGTCATTTATTCAGTCTACAACTGGCTGTTACAAGCACTTGTGAAGGTCAAGAAGCTACGCCGTCGGTACGCAAAACTACGGCGGGAGACCTTGTATTAAGAAGAACCGGCAAGAAACTCAGCAAGGGCTGTTTTTTCTCCCTGTATTGTAATCACCTGTCCATTGATGAGTCACTTGTGTTAATTGTTTAATATCTACGAACGCAGACTGAACACGCTATTGACTGACGCTATCAAGCCCCTCCTCCTGGTATAACCTTAAATCCAGGGGGTAGGAGCATCACCCCACAGTGATTCATAGCAATCACTGCTAGTGGCTGGTCGATGCTCAAAAGGCCCTTTTCAGGGCCAAGGGGGGACGAGAGAGGGACGGAGAGAACTACGCTCTCCCTCCCACTCTCATGAGGGCCGCGAGTCTGTCCTGAGGGGGCCAGGCTTGCATTGCACAAGCTCTCTGGATGTTGATGCCCCTAATACTCCGGGGCATGTTCATCGGGGCGGGTTCGCTTGCGGACAATCACCTTGCGGGTGGGCGGACTATTCGGAAACGGATACCGCCACATCACTCGCACTCCCGTTGCGCACAAGGAGGGACCGCGGTCCCTCATAATGCGCGCCGGGTGACCGGTGCAGGAGTATTGTCTAGTTTTTTGGTATAACCTTAAATATACAGATAACGTGGTAAGCACGTTCGACTGCGATCGTTGAAGCTAACTTTCGCAGTAGTCGGTCATTAAATAAGTAACCAAAAATCTTCTATCTCGAGTTCCTTAGTGCTTCGGAAGGCACGTTAAGTTATTAGCCCCGGCTGCATCTGCAGTTTTTAGAACCCGCCAATCCGAACTGGGCCCGCGTGGTGGGTCATGGCCCAGTCTTCTTATTCCATCCATAGGGAAAGCCTGTGCCCCATCAGTGGGGACATTAATAGGCTGGTGATGATGATGATACAAATGACAGTTGCGATTGACTGCTGAGAATACCTTGGAGGGCAAAACGCACCAATGCATCTATCCTGACGGCTTTGCATAAAAACTCGATTATTCAATTTATGCCGGTAGCGTAGGTACTCTAGCTTACTTCGGCCACACCCGGCCACACAGTGCGCAGAGGCCACGGAAATGCGGAAAAACTTATCATGGTTGGGAACACCGAAGGCAAGATGAACCGACCAAA
This sequence comes from Chilo suppressalis, assembly GCA_902850365.2. Classification (NCBI taxonomy): domain Eukaryota; kingdom Metazoa; phylum Arthropoda; class Insecta; order Lepidoptera; family Crambidae; genus Chilo; species Chilo suppressalis. The sequence goes on along the minus strand of OU963895.1, from coordinate 2,507,913 downwards.
TCAAAGATTCGCCCTCATACAAGTTTTGTACAGCAGGAAGAGAGGCGCTGGATAGGAACCGGTGTCAGCAGATCATCCGCTCCAGATGCAATCCTGACGCTGACCACGATCCTGAGAGTTGCGGTATAAGAGATACAAGCAAGGTAGGTTAGTTTCGGCTTGGCTAGGACTTAATAAGTATAAAATAAGTCTCATATAATATAAATTAATAAGTATAATATAAATCCATCGTCATACAAAGGATCTATACACTCGGAATATGGCCACGAAACTGAATTAGAACTCCTCTGAAACTACCCGCAACTTTGATCCGACTCGAGCCGGATTGAAACGGAACGAGTTTTGTTAGCGGTTGATTAATTGTTATTACCAAGTAGAGTGTACACGTGCACACATATGAATATCTTTGATCAGTTTAGTGAACACAGATTGACACGAATGGTGATCAGAAGTTGTGTTCATTTAGAATGTGGCGGCGACATCTATATGCCCCACATATGTACAACGGATGGAGGAAATCATTACTCACCAAGAGATGGCATTACCTGCACTGCGATCTTAATAGTATGGAAGCCTACATCTCGCAAATGAAATTCGAAGGCCGACTCTTCATATATTCGATGCCCGACCAACATCAGTCGGGCCGCGGCCCCCGAGCTACCATCACCCAGCTCGGAGGAAGATCTTCCCCTTTGGCCTTCCTACACTGGTGACCCTCGACAGAGCACAGCAGCAGCATCAAGAAGCAACCTTCAACCATCGCAGCGCCAACCATCATACCCCTTCCTCATCAGGTCAAGCATCAGCAGCCACACAGCAAGCCAGCATCAGTCTCAAGGTTCCATATGTCGCCACCACAAGAGACATCGCAAACTAGGTGACTAGACGCGGAGCTGTCGCTATCGTCGGCGACAAGTCGTAACGACAGACATCCTGCAGAAAGCGATCATTAGTTGTGGAGTATTCGAGAGAGACGGCAGTGTTGTTCATGTTGTGAGTGAATATGGAGCCCCTAGTTGCACTTGCCTTGTTGCTTATCTATATCAATAAAACAAACACATTCACCTTTCTCAGCGCTCACAGCGAGACTGACGCAGCGCTGTCGCGCTACTGTTGTCGTGTGTGCGCGTGCACAGCGCGACTAGACGCGGCGACAAGTGGTGAGCGCGCTCGAGACGCGCCGAGACGCCTAGTGTGCGCCTACATTAAGTGTAGACGACAGGCTGCGGCCGACAATTTCATATAAGTTGTACAAAGCTTCGCACACTTGGCGTCAGAGTCGCGGTGTCGCGACGACAAGCTAGGGGAGTCGCGCTCGCTACTTGTCGCCGCGTCTAGTCGCGCTGTGCACGCGCACATACGACTACAGTCGCGCGACAGTCTCGCTGTGAGGAAGGTGCATGTGTGTATTTTATTGAGAATCTCAATATGGATACGTTCGATGTCGATGTATTCATTTCGGACGTCGAATTGCGTCCTGCTATTTGGGACTTACGTTCAGATGACTATAGTGACCGAGGCAAGAAAAATCAGGCTTTGGAGGAGGAGGCTTCATATTCACTCACAAGATTAACAACACTGCCGTCTCTCTCGAATACTCCACTAGTAATGATCGCTTTCTGCACGATGCCTGTCGTTACGACTAGTCGCCGAAACTAGCGACAGCTCTGCGTCTAGTCGCGTCGACAAGACGCCAAATGCAAACGACAACGCCGCGACAAGACGCGACGACAAGACGCGGCGACGAGTCGCCTAATGTCTCTTAGAGTTCGGAGAAATTTACTGCTACAATATATGCGTGTATATCTTTGAATATTTTTTATTTTTTATTGGTGAAGACCTGTAATTGGCTTTCTGTTGTTATTTAAGTTTTTATTATTTTTATTAATGGCTTCCAAAAAGCTGTTCGTCTTCCAAAAAATAAATAAATAAGTAAATAAATAAATAAATATTTTGACAGTGGAAAGGGAAAATGCCTTATACGTCACTTTGATCGAAAATGAGTTATATTTATCATTTAAACCAGTTTTTTTTCTGCGTCGATCTGTTTATGTTACGTGAAGATTTGAGTACTTTTTTGGCACTTGAGCAACTCAATTTGTAGCAATTAAATTTAATAACGTTAAAACATAGCAATATAATTCTTAAATATTAAGTCGTAGAAATATTATTATTTATTCAGCGCCATCTATCATCATGCATATAAATTATTCAATATCGTAGTCCACTTTGAAAAGCAACGGACAAGTACAATATATGTGTGAACCTAGTAGTTGCATTTGGAATGTAAGTTAGATGGAGCTAGTGTGTAATTTTTTAAATGAGATGCAAAATTGGATGTGACGTCACATTAATGTTCTGGAAACAGTGAGAGGCGGAGTCAGCAAAACCGGTCCGTTTGATTCCTCACACCAAATATGGTGATATGAGAGAAATTTGCAATGACGCTGTCACGTGTTGTAGTAGCCTATAAATAGCAGTGCACAACCAAATTCGGTCTCTTTTGGCTGATAGAACCTTGAAGACCATACTTAGAAAATAGCATTAAGACTAGCAGTGGTAGTCAGTGCATTATTTACTTGATATTTCTCCCCGGATTAACGGGTAAGTTCAATACATTTGATTCGTTAGGCTGTAGGTCCAGTTAGTTTTTTTTTATTGAATTATAGAAAAATGTGTAATTGGTTCTAGGTCCATTAATTTGGCTAATTAATAACAGTAATAATCACAATTACTTGATCCTGATTGGAATCTCCTTGGAAATATATGTATATATGAGCCTGTGAAGCTTTCTTGAGCAAAAAGTGACGGGTTCACGTGATGACAGCAAGTCCTGCTTCATCCCTGAGGACATTTGAGTCATCCTGATGCTCCCATGATCTTGCCAAGCTAAGTAAAACTTATAACTTCTTGATATTTAACCAGTGCATACTCCGGAGAACAATTTCTGTTTAACGTGATAAAGGATTTGTATTGGTAAACTGTAAAGCCATTATAAGAACATAACAAATTTTTATTGTTAAATTTCCAAAACTTAATATTTTATAACTTGTTTAATAATTTGTTTATATAAGAAACTTAAATTGAGTATTACTGTATTAGCACATGATCTTGAATGTACGAATATCTTTAAATCAAAAGAAAAATCTTTGAGGAAATATAGCTATGTATTGATTAAGTTGAATGTGACTAGTATTAAGTTTTAACCATGATGAAATAAGATCTGAATCTTTTTTTTTGACAATATAATATCTTGTTCACTGCGGTTTTAGACATTTTCATTTATCTCCCTCAAATCACAGTATCACGGCGCCCTGATTATAAATTAAATAAGTTTCGAGTCTCATGTAAGCCCTGAAATAGCCGGTGATAACAAAAATTGTTACAAAATGGCGACCAACTTTAGGGCCGAGCAATAAAATACTGTATTTGAGGGAAATACTGGTGCACATAAATAGCACATTAGAAGTAAATTACTTAATAACTTAGAAAACTTTAATAAACAATACTCTTGGAATACTAGTGTGTCTAAATGATGATAAAAAGGTTGGTGGAAACATAGATGCTTAAATCCCCAACCAGTCTGAAAAACACACTAGCATTAATTAACTTAGCACATTAGAATTAATCAACTTAGCAATATACTAGAATAACACTTTCGTAGTAATTGGATGAGTAAATATTAACCTTAAACAGTGAACAAGATAGTCTATAAGAATTGAAACTTGTAATAATAAAAGTACCCTCCTTCAAAAAAAAAAAAAATATATATAAATTTCTTTGTATTTAACTTTCTTAGATTAAATAACTTGAATAATTAGCTTGATTTAAGAACTTGATTAAACGTAATTTAATAATTAACTTAGTAATTAACTTAGTAACAGAAATAACTGACTTTAACTTGAGAAAATCTGAGAAAATGCTCTCTTTACAAAAATATGTAAACTACTTAAGAAAGGATGAAATCATATATGAATTGGATATTCTTGGCATTTCCACAGCTCCTGACACATCGGTGGATGCACTGAGAAAGCAGCTTCGCCAAATTTTTAAGCTGAAGAGACGCGGTAGCATCAAGTGTGCCCCAGTGATTACACCACTCCCTGCAAGCGAGCTCAAGGCCTGTACGCCGAAAATTGCTGAGCTCGAGGATCTGCTGTCATCAGGTGACCTCGGAAAGGACAGTAATCTTCACTTACGTGTGTCAGTTAGGGCTAATTATCTCATCGATAGACTAGCTCGATTGGAGGGTGAGAGTGCTTCTCTTGTGGATTTGCGCCACAGGCTCATTAGAATATTAGCTCAGGTAGACAAAGAGGATGAGAGTAGTTCAGACGAATTAAGTAGTAAAGAGGCAACTCCCGAGTGTGAGAGAACGAGCGAGATGAACGAAAGGAGGAAGGTGTACTTAATTAAAGATAGACGCATTAATTTAAACTCATTTAACTTAAAATATGATGGTTCTACTTGCGTTAGAAATTTTATAGAAAGATTGGAAGAAATTAGACACGCCCGCGAGATTCCGCAATCTCGTATGCTAACGGCATTTTCCGATCTGTTAGAGGACTCTGCTTTAATTTGGTACAGAAGTAATAAAGATAATTTTAACTCATATTCTGACCTATTAATTAACTTGAGAGAAGACTTTGATATTCCTGATTTAGAAATAGATTTATAAACCAAATTATGACGATTAGTTCTCTATTAAAGTAAATTTTTTTAATACTTAAATGTTTAAAATATGCAATTCATAAATTAATTATGTCATTGATTATTTAATTATCTCTGTTTAGTTTAGTGTTCACAAAGTACCTTGACTTTTATTTAAATACATATAATGAGACACTATTAAGTATGTCGTTAATTATTAAATATTTTGATAAATACTTAAAAATTAATCTTGATACATAACGTTAATTTCCAATGGAACCTTTTAGTGTTGTGCTTAACCTTAATATTTTTGATACCTCCAATTATTTTCCCAGGTTACAATATATTTATGTACCTGCTTCCGTGATATTGGTAAGGTACTTGTAATTTTTTACTTGCAGAAAGTTACAGGAACTTACTGATATTTTCCACAAGGTGAGGAAATTTTTAATCGTTTCTCACCAAAGGAATGAAGGATGGTTGGTATATACATATGTGTAATTTGTTAGAAAAAATATTAACATGTCAATAAGGCAAGCCCATGTCTGAAACCTCTTTTGAACTAGTAGTTGAGATTTATTTGAACCTTTTCCACACTCTTGAAATAAGTAGACGTATCTAATCATTACGTAATATTACTTCAGAAATTATGTTGTGTTGCACCCTATACGGTCAGCAACAGGCATAGCTGTAGCTAATTTGACTTCATAATCATTTCCCGAGAGGTGAGGAGACAGTTAATCGCTGCTTACCCAAGGAATGATAAACCTATAATTTAAACTTGACGATTTTTCCGAACAGTGAGGAAATATTTAATTGTTCCCCGCCCGAGGAATAAAAAGTTTAAACTTGAAAATAATTTCTTCCAAAACGTGAGGAGACCCTTAATTGCTGCTCACCAGAGGAATCAAAATTATCGAAACTTAATGATATTTTTCCAAAAGATGAGAAAATATTTAATTGTTTCTCACAAAAGGAATAAATATTTATTAAATGTGTGGTAACTACTTAATTGTCACCACCAGTTGATACTTTGTCCAATCTTGATGGCAAATGTTTTAATAATTAACTTCTTAAAGATAGCTTAAACATTTTGATAATATTCTTAACAACAAACTTAAAAATTAACAAACCTTTGAATCCCTTATAAGATACTTATTTTAGTCACTTACATTATTAGCCGCTTAGCTAAGGAGACTTCAAGTGTGCGAAGTGTATATAGAAATCTGTGGGCTACGGTTCGAAACCTGCCAGAAAATTAAAACTTTTTTAACTTTTCACTAAATAAATATTTATTTACAACCCTTTTAACTTATATGGTCAGTTTTAAAAAATGCTAAAATGATATTTCGAGGAATTTTAATATTTTAACACAAAAAAAAAATTTTCTGATAAAATTATTTTCGTCAAGTTGTGTTTACTGATATGCATATGAGTATGAGAGTAGTATGAAATGCGTGATGTATGAAAAGTGTTTTCCAAAATAAGCACGTGCAATTTATTTTAATACTTAATAGAAAAATAGGTCTTGATGTAAGAAAGGCATAAGCATAAGGAAGTGGACATATACTTTAGACTTGATAATTAAAGATAGGAAGATTGTTGGAAAATAATCTTAATCTTTTGAGTTTGAAAACATACAAACTTCTTTAATCTTGAGTTGTTTTCTTAACTACCTTAAGTTCATAAGATGAACAGAAAAGTCATGTTATACCCCTGGATAACAGATCCAAGAAAGGTATTTACATGAAACTAAAAGAAAAATCATTAAACAGCAAATATTTAATTGTTGCTATTGACTTAGAGTTTAGAACATTATGTGGAGTAAATAAATGGATACTCACGTATATAAGTTTAAATTTTTTTATCTTGGCTAATACTTAGTATTGTTGATTTGTCTGTAAGTCAGTTGCAGGTTAATTAAAAAAAAAAAAAAAAAAAAAAAAAAAAATTTTTTTTGGGAAAAATTTTTTGAGATAAGGGGGATGTTGTGTAGCAATTAAATTTAATAACGTTAAAACATAGCAATATAATTCTTAAATATTAAGTCGTAGAAATATTATTATTTATTCAGCGCCATCTATCATCATGCATATAAATTATTCAATATCGTAGTCCACTTTGAAAAGCAACGGACAAGTACAATATATGTGTGAACCTAGTAGTTGCATTTGGAATGTAAGTTAGATGGAGCTAGTGTGTAATTTTTTAAATGAGATGCAAAATTGGATGTGACGTCACATTAATGTTCTGGAAACAGTGAGAGGCGGAGTCAGCAAAACCGGTCCGTTTGATTCCTCACACCAAATATGGTGATATGAGAGAAATTTGCAATGACGCTGTCACGTGTTGTAGTAGCCTATAAATAGCAGTGCACAACCAAATTCGGTCTCTTTTGGCTGATAGAACCTTGAAGACCATACTTAGAAAATAGCATTAAGACTAGCAGTGGTAGTCAGTGCATTATTTACTTGATATTTCTCCCCGGATTAACGGGTAAGTTCAATACATTTGATTCGTTAGGCTGTAGGTCCAGTTAGTTTTTTTTTATTGAATTATAGAAAAATGTGTAATTGGTTCTAGGTCCATTAATTTGGCTAATTAATAACAGTAATAATCACAATTACTTGATCCTGATTGGAATCTCCTTGGAAATATATGTATATATGAGCCTGTGAAGCTTTCTTGAGCAAAAAGTGACGGGTTCACGTGATGACAGCAAGTCCTGCTTCATCCCTGAGGACATTTGAGTCATCCTGATGCTCCCATGATCTTGCCAAGCTAAGTAAAACTTATAACTTCTTGATATTTAACCAGTGCATACTCCGGAGAACAATTTCTGTTTAACGTGATAAAGGATTTGTATTGGTAAACTGTAAAGCCATTATAAGAACATAACAAATTTTTATTGTTAAATTTCCAAAACTTAATATTTTATAACTTGTTTAATAATTTGTTTATATAAGAAACTTAAATTGAGTATTACTGTATTAGCACATGATCTTGAATGTACGAATATCTTTAAATCAAAAGAAAAATCTTTGAGGAAATATAGCTATGTATTGATTAAGTTGAATGTGACTAGTATTAAGTTTTAACCATGATGAAATAAGATCTGAATCTTTTTTTTTGACAATATAATATCTTGTTCACTGCGGTTTTAGACATTTTCATTTATCTCCCTCAAATCACAGTATCACGGCGCCCTGATTATAAATTAAATAAGTTTCGAGTCTCATGTAAGCCCTGAAATAGCCGGTGATAACAAAAATTGTTACAAATTTTTGAAGGTTTTTATTGTACAGAACGCTGAAGCGATATAAATTTTGGTGTTTTTTGAACTACTACTATTTGGAGTATGATTTGAAGTTTGCTTGACAAAAAATGTATGGCGGGCCGAGTGATTTTAGCTTAAGCGACATAAATAATTCGTGAAGTAAAGGCACTATGCATCTTTTTAATAGGAGAATATTTAGAAAATATTATTTGATGCTTTAACAAATAAGCTTTTTATTGGTGCTTTCTATAAAATTTATCTTGAAGGACACGAAGTGTCAAGCTACCAAAACATGACGGTGAAGTTTGAATCGCTTTCCGAAAATAATAATTGCCGAACATCCAAACTTCATAAGCCGATAGTTCTGATTTAACCCTAAACTTATTGTGCGAAATTTTCATCAAAGTAGGGCTTAACTCGATCCACATCGACAGGTCTGAGGCGGGGGCTATTTAATTAATACCGAGTTAGGAATCACTGAGGGCTTTGGTTAAACTAATAATTATTTAGTAGTTAATCTATTGAATTGCCACCGGCAAATTAATCCAACCGGTGATTGATTCCTGTAATTGTAATAATTAACTACTTATTTGTTGACTAGTGGTCCGCCCTCGCTTCGCTTCGGTGTAGAGCTGTAGTGTAAACTATAGTTTTTGTTCTCAGGCTTGTGCTATAAAGAATGACTTTATTTATATAATTACACGTGTTATTGTGAGTCAACCATAAAAGATAGACATATGCTGTTGCGGGATATTTTTTAGACAATTTTATGTAGAATATTTCCGTCATACATGATTTCTATGTAACTTTAACCATTAAGGCTGCACACGCGACGGAAGCTTAAAAAATGGAGTAACTTCTCCCGTTTTTCCAACATTTCCTTTCACTACTCTGCTGCTATTGATTGTAGCGTGATGAAAAGTATACTATAACCTGCCCAGGAGTATGAAGAATAATTGTACCAAGTTTCGATAAAATCCGTTGAGTAGTTTTTGTTTCTATAAGGAACATACACACAGGCAGACAGACAGACAGACAAAAATTTTACTGATTGCATTTTTGGCATCAGTATCGATCACTAATAACCCCTGATAGTTATTTTGAAAATATATTTCATGTACAGAATTGACATCTCTACAGATTTATTATAGTATAGAAGATAGAAGATAGATATAGAAGATAGATAGATAGATAGAAGAAGAAGAAGATAGATTAGGTTTTCACGCACATCACTCATTAAATAAAACTAGTTTTAACGGGTTAATGCACGAAACTTTATTTATTTATTGACGTTTCGCAGCCTTTTCAGGTCTGCTTCGTCGGAACGTCGTTCGAAGCAGACCTTAAAAGGCTGCGAAACGTCAATAATTAAATAGAGTTTCGTGCATTAACCCGTTAAAACGAGTTTTATTTAATTAACTACTTATTCATCTGGAAAAGACGCTTTCGGCCTGCAGTCGTGGAAGTTAAGCAACTTTCGTAATGGCCGGTCATTGGATGGGTGACCGGAAATTTACTATCTCGAACTCCTGTGTATGGCGGAAGGCACGTCAAGCCTTTGGCCTCAGCTGCATCTGCAGTCGTTAGGACCCACCAATTCGTACAAGGCCCATGTGGCCTTTTTTTTGAGTGTGTATGTCGTCTGTTGGTCGCAGATGACCTTTACAGCGTCACCGGGTTTGGGGACGGCGAGATCCTAAGGGGACCTCAAGCCGAGAATTGGCGAGTGCCTCTAGAGATATTCCAGGCGGATGGCGTCTCCCGACGGGGGGAGTCTCCTCTCCGTCTGGAGCCTCTAGACCACTCGAACCTGAGGGGGTCGGCTCAACTAGAGGCCGTCTCCGAGACTCGGACCTCGGCTCTAGTTAGCCGTTGTCGTGGGGCGGGAAGGCCTGTGCCCCTGCAGCTCATCGATAAGCTAATGATGATGATTCTTATTTTTTCTGAAAAGCGCAAAGACAGTACTTCTTCACGGTTCCCAACTTAGGGGTTTTGCCCCCAGATTTAAGGGCTAGATGTGTTAAAACGGACTTTTTAGGGGCTGGAATTTTTTGGGAGTTATTTTAGGGGCTTTTTACAAAAATTGCAATTAAATCGAAAAACAAAGCGTGTGTTTTCTTTCAGTTTTGTGCGTAGAATGAAACGCACCACAATATGAAACGACTGAACTGACTGTGTGGCGGTCTGTTACCTAACGCTGTATGGATTAAAGTTCTTTGCCTATCACCAATGGTTAAATAATAAAACAACAATATTACAATCATGTTCGTTCTTTCATTCGTTCGCGTCATACTCACGGCTGACCATTCATTTTTGTCATTCATAAAATAATTTACTGTAACTAAATAAGAAACGTATTAATTTATGAGAATTTAGGTTATAAGTAGGTACATATAAAATTCTATATTTAGGGGATTCTAGGGGAATTTAAAAAATACTTTGGGGTAATTTTTGGTAAGGGTTGGTAACACTGTACTTATTAGTTTTGCAATGGCCTCTCATCGTTTGAGTGTCCGAAAGTCTACTTATTATCTCGGACTACCCTCAGCGGTTTTCTCTCTTAGAAATGATATGAGAGTCATCAAGAGGCGGTTAACCCTTTTCCTTCAGAGCCGGTGACGCATGAGTGCTACCCTTGGTGCTGCAATTGTCCATAGACGGCAGTGACCACTCACCATCAGGTAGACTACCATCTCTTTTGCCTGAATAAACAATTATATCTGTCAGCGCTACGGAAGGTACCTTTTGAATCTGGAATAAACAGAGAATCACGTAATATATGGTTAATACAAAAATACGAGTATCTTTATATATAAAACTCAAAGGTGACTGACTGACATAGTGATCTATCAACGCGCAGCCCAAACCACTGAACGGATCGGGCTGAAATTTGGCATGCAGGTAGATTTTATGACGTAGGTATCCGCTAAGAAAGGATTTTGATCAATTCTACCCCCAAGGGGATAAAATATGGAATGAAAGTTTGTATGAAACTTTGTCAATTTTAAACCGATCGGGCTGAGACTTTGCATGCAGGTATAAGAAGAATCATAGATGAATGTCACTGTGTATAATACAAGCCTGAGAACAAAAACTGTTGTCTAAACTTCAGCTGTACACCGAAGCGAAGCGAGGGCGGGCCGCTAGTCACTGATAATTTCAATAAAATAAATCGTGTGCCATAAGAAATTCCATCTTTCACTTGTCCTAAGTTCTAAGTTAGGTTAACCCGTACGGGCAATAAAATCTTTCCCTCATAATATTACGTACTTACGTAAGACGAAATCCCGACGTCTGAGTGACTTCCTTATTACAAAGAAATCGCTTTACCAAATAAGATATTATTGAATGTTGTACGAAAATAAAGTTAATGGCGTAAACTCAACGGAGGGTCGTAAAACTTATTTAATATCCGACAAATATTTGAGAAAATCTAATCTTACGGTTCTTAAAGTGAAGACGTTATATTTCACCGTAATCTGTGATTAATTTAAGATTTTTGAGCCTCCCGGTGTGTTTTAGGGTAACAAAGCATTCAGTTTTATTGCCATATTGATAAATTATAACCTTAATTAGCAATGTTTTCAAAAAGATTAACAGATAAAAGGTTTTCTGCTATTAATAAAATATTCCCCTATTAAAAAGATGAAAAAATATTCTTTATTCTATATAAAAACGGTTATAGAAATGTACCAAAGGAAAATATTTTACGTAAAAGTGCGTCAGTAGTACAATCCATGGTACTTAAAGGTGAACGCAGACTCGGCCACACCAAGGGTGTCGAGCTCGCTCTCTTCGCGGACGACACGGCCCTCTACTCTAGGGGAGCCAGTACAAACCATACAATACGGTGCGCGGTCTCTGCGAATGCAAGGCATCGCAATACCGTGGCACGTTATCCCTATGGATGGAGAAGAGAGAGAGATTGTTTTTACGACCAGTGTTGCCACCTTGGTGGTTCTTCCACCAGAACTGGTGCTTTTTCACGGCTTCTAGTGGTATATTTTCTACATCTAGCGGGTAATTTTTTTTAGTAGTTTTTTAACATGAAATCTAGCAACATATCTTTAAGGGGGAAATGCCCTAACTTTCCGAAATTTCATAATGTTCTATGTGGTTACTCACAGTTATTTCTGTAGCATCTCATACATATTCACTGGTTTTTTATTTAAATTAGGGTTTTTTGTTATCAGAGATGTAATTGTAATTTAGCGGATTTTGGTGTATTTTATTAAATCCAAATTTTTGAAATCTGGCGAAAACCTTTAACTTGGCGCCTTAAAAAAATCCAAGGTGGCAACACTGTTTACGACAGCAGATGCTGCCTTGTCATGCCTTTGAGTCACGGAAGAAACAGCTCGAAATAACTTCATTTCTGGTCACCCACCGATAACGGAAGTTGGTTAACTAACCACTGCGTCATCGAACTCCTATTTGGCGAACTAATAACGAGGATCGCAGCTGTTGTGTTTGCGGATCGCAATGGGAGTTAAAGCAAACTTAGAGGATAGCTCGTGACGACAACAATGTTGGACAGATGCCAGAAACTACGACATATAAGAAGCTTAATTTGGCACCGGAAATTCCCGACAGTTTAATAATGAAAACTTACAATTTTTATTTTTGAAGTTATACTTCTTTAGGCGCGTTATGAAAAAGTGATGAGAGTGAAATTTTAAGATGCGCGCGCATCACTGTAACACAAAAAATTAACACCATGAAGTTGGTCGCTTTATATAAATAAATCTAATATATAAAATTCTCGTGTCGCGGTGTTTGTGGTTAAACTCCTCCGAAACGGCTTTCCCGATTCTCACGAAATTTTGTGTGCATATTGGGTAGGTCTGAGAATCGGACAACATCTATTTTTCATCCCCCAAAATGTTAAGGGTAATCCACCCCTAAATTTTTTTTTCAATTTTAGATATATTTTTTTTAATTTTTTTATGATACTTCATACAAAAATATATACAACCCTAAATTTTCACTCTTCTACCACCAACCCCCAATTTTTTATGTCGGTACGAAGTTCGCTGGGTCAGCTAGTATATTTATATTGCGTATATGTATTCTATCCGTTACCCTAGTATCCCATAACACAGGCCTACAGTGCTTCTTTGGGGCTAGGCTAAATGGTGCGGGTGTTGAAAATATTTAAAAATTTAATTTAATAATAGCGTGAACTCAATATAACATAAGTTTGTGATAAAATTCCATTTTAAAGCTTCAATTTGGGGCAGACAGCTATTGCTCCCTACACTCTACGCTGTTCGACATGCACTTACGCCATGTTACCGTCAATCTATGTCAGATGCTCTTGCGATATTGAATATTGAAGTGGCGATAAAGAGACCCAAATAGCTCTGACATTATTAAGCAAGTGCAAGTGGGTAAGTATGGAGTAGGCATTTATCTTAATATATATAAATCTCGTGTCACAATGTTTGTCCTCAATGGACTCCTAAACCACTGAACCGATTATAATAAAATTCGCACACCATGTGCAGTTCGATCCAACTTGAGAGATAGGATAGTTTAAATCTCAAATTATAATCGCAATTTTAATTTATTGCAAATTATTACTTTTGGGCGGTACGAAGTACGCCGAGTCAGCTAGTTTATTTATATATTTAATAGGTGTACTTACAGCTAAACATATAAAACATTAAAAAAATAAAATAATACTTATTCTAAGACATATATGCAAGCCTTTACAAGCACATACAACATTCAATTCAGAAAAGTACAATGTAATTAATCAATAATCAATGAATAATCAATACAAAATAGTGCAATTAATAATCAATGTTTGATTTAAAATCAATAGGCATCATCATCATTAGCCTCTTAATAAGGCCTTCCCTATGGATGGAATAGGGAGATTGGGCCATGACCCACCACACGGGCCCAGTGCGGATTGGCGGGTGCTAACGACTGCAAATGCAGCAGGGACCAACGGCTTTAACGTGCCTTCCGAAGCACGGAGGAACTCGAGCTAGAAGATTTTTGACCACCCATCCAATAACCGAACACTGCGAAAGTTGCTTAACTTCAACGATCTCCTCATATGGAGTAGAGTCAAAAGCAATTTCAAAAGTTCCATAGCATAAACAAATATCGAATTCGTTACGTTTGCGAGTGCGAAATGTCATTGTGAAATGTGTACACTGATTTTTAGTTCTCGTTACGTCCGTTATGGCGCTGTTCAAGTTTCCATACAAAATTTGACAATGACAATTCGATAATGGTTCGCGCTAGGGGTACAACTCTCTCTGGGTGTTATAATAATTTATTCTCCTTCGCTATTGATAGTCTTATAGTGTCATTACGGCTACACTTTTACGAGTTTATGATATCTATATATTGTTTTAAACTTTCATGGTCACACGGGATTGTTACCATGTACCTTGTTTTTAGCGAGTTTCCGATATTTCGGCACTGTTGCAAGCGCCATGATCACGGCGTAACTGAAGTAATTGCGGGTAGGCTGTTATTGGCAGACATATCGGTCTACCCTCCGACGAAGTTATTGCATTCGATACCCGTACCACTGTTCACATTCTCACTATTCACTCGAAACTGTTCTCGACACACAACACGTACAGTATCGGATCGCGACACGACACTTTTTTGATTATTTCCGGTTTTACACATACGAACCACAGGATTCCAGACACTCGACAATTTAAACCCGTCCTCACGATTGAAATTTTTATGTTTTGTTATTTCAATCGCTTCCCTGCCCAATCTTGGTATGTAGTGGCGTTCTGTCGAGATAATCTGTGGGTTATGAAACTCAATCCAGTGGTTAGGACCAGGTCCGGGTATCGAACGCAATAAAAGACTTCGTCGGAGGGTAGACCGATATGTCTGCCAATAACAGCCTACCCGCAATTACTTCAGTTACTCCGTGATCATGGCGCTTGCAACAGTGCCGAAATATCGGAAACTCGCTAAAAACAAGGTACATGGTAACAATGCCGTAAATAACTTATATTACTATTATGATATCTATTTGATGTGATTTTAAAGAAAAGTTTAGCATAATGGTTGTAGCAATATAATTTTAGAATATTAAGTTGTAGAAATATTACTAATCAAAGCGCCATCTATCACCATACGTATCCATCATCTAACAATGTAATTGGTTTTAAAGAAGCACAGAATATATTATGAAAAAAAAAATATGATAGTTGTATTTGAATGATGAGATAGATGGAGTTGTATTTAATAGTGTTAAATGAAATTACACGTATTGATGACGTGATTAGCTATTGTTCAGGAAGCAGTTTCTTGGAGGGAGATGGGCGTAGCCGTATTAACCGGTCCTGTCGATTCCTCGCACCAAATATGCTGATTTGAGAGAAATTTGCTAGGACGCCGTCACGTGATCCTAGGCCACTATAAATAGCTTTGCGCAGACGATTTCACTCTCTTTTGTCTGCGAACCGAACACTTGAACATCTAGTAAATTGCACAGTGACTGGAAAGTATAGTCAGTGCATAATTAATTAAAATATTTTCCCCGGATTAACGGGTAAGTCCAATATAGCTAACTGTTTAGGCTGTAGGTCAAGTTAGGTTTTTTTATTGAACTATAGAAAAATGTGTAATTGTTTCTAGGTCCTTTGAAGTGGCTAATTAAAAACAGTATACGATAATCACAATTACTTAATCCTGCTTGGGATTTCTTTGGATATATATATATATATATATATATAAATGAGCCTGTGAATTCAATCTTAATCAAAAAAAAGAACCATGGTGATGACAGCAGATTCTATTACCATCCACGTGGATGCTGGAATCGCTTGATGGTACCAATATCTTGAAAGCTAAGTAAACTCTCAACCTATTTAATCTTTAAGCAGTGCATTCTCCGAAGTACGAAGTTTCAGATTGTTAGAACATAAATAAAAGATTTATTGTTGTAAACTGTAGATTCATTAACGAAAGTAGCTTCATATTTGCCAAACGAATTGTTTCATTAGAATCTTTATATAAATAAATTTGTATGTACGATACTTGATAGAACAAAATGTTTCCTTAGAATATTAACATTAATATAACTGTATGTACACATGTTCTGATTGTATGTTCGTCACTGATATTCTATACCTTAATTTATAAAAGCCATCTTCAAAGATCTTAATTTATAATGTTAAGTGTGTTAATATATGTTGAAAATTGAACTGAATATTAACAATACATTTATCTTGTTCACTGCGGTTATTGATTTTTATTTTATCTCCCTCAAATAACAGTAAAACGGCGCCCTGATTATAGATTAATTAATTTCGAGTCTCATGTAAAAGCCCTGAAATAGTCGGTGGTAACAAAAATTGTTACATGGTCAGTGCCTTCGGCCGGATAGCGAAGGGTGCAGGTTCGAGTCCCGTCTGCTGCCTGGTCCGCGGGGTATATTTGAATTGAAAACTTCTTTAGCGGCGTTGTACACTTTTTTTTGTACGGGTAAAAAATGTTAAACTCGCGTCAGGTTAAACACGTGGGCTGATCGCATTATGGCACACAATAAATTTGGAAAGGTTTTGACTTTCAATATATTGGACGAAACATAGTAATATTTTATTTTATCTTATTATAATAATAAGTCTCTATCTAGGACATCCACGTGGCAGTGTTGCATTTAGCATTTTTTTACAATAGATGTCGCTAAGTGCGCTTAAACGTGATTCATGTAAGTTGATTTTTCGGGGAGATAAACTTTTTTAATGTAATATAAGTTGTCATTTTTGTGTACGATAGCGCAATAAATAAATATTGTAGTCTACCACATACATGATAGTTTATACTGATAATTAAAGCAATTCGTGCAAAATTATTCCCTAACCATTCCAAAATATCAAAAATACAAAACGTTAATATTCAGGTTTTCACTTTTGCCGGCACTCCCGGAGTGCAACCCGCCGTTTTTCTTTTCTAGTGACATTTTCTTTAGATAAATACAAGTTAGTCATCATGGATATTGTAGCAATAGAGTAATACAATATACATCGGGTAAGGAACCTTATAAAAGCAAAAATGTAAAATAAATAAATAGAAATAGCATTATTTCAAAGAAAATGGGCAGCCGGTAAGCAAATTGAATTAATTTACTTTAGCAAACTCTTGAATAATTAAGTCTGTTATTCGTGTACCTACAAGACGTTTTTTCGGCTAACTAAAATTTCTAATTTCTTTATGTATTAAATACATTAAGAAGTTAGAAATTTCGCTCCCGGGGGAGAGATTATACCGTGATAAAGCTGTAAGTACATTACAAATTTGTGACCTTTTTTAAATGAGGCGCAACATTTTACCCTGATTTTCAGTGTAGGTGGAGTCCAGTCGCAAAGTCGCTACACACACGCACGAAGGTACATCTACATACACACTAACACACACACACACACCGGTTAATGCTATACCTAGGTACTTTTTTAACATTATCTCTTATCTATTAGACAAGTCCGTCCGTCCGTCCGTCTGTCTGTGGTGCTGTTTCAGCGGGCAAACCGTAAGAGATAGATAAAGAGAATATTTAAGTTATAAGTTAAGAATAGTCTGATAAGACTACAAACCGGATTTGAGTAACGTAGCACTTCCGGTTTTCGAGAAATCACGAATTTCAAACGAAACCACACAAAATCTCCGAAGTTCTCAATTAATTAAATACATTTTTTTTCCTTTTTAAATCAGGTTTTGATGAACATTTGGTTCACTGGTTTGCTAGTTTTTGTATAATTTTTATTTAGTAGTTTTAAATTATTGTAGGTCTAAAGTAACAATAGTGGGGAGAGCACTGTCTTCTGGTCCTCAGGGTAACCTTTTCCAGAGGACAGGGTTCACATTATCATGTACGAAATGTAAAGTGGTTCTAATAAATTATTATTATTATTAAAGTTAGATAATGCCGCTCAAGCCGTACCCACATTGCCAGCCTGAACCCAATACCATATCGCGTGGAATACTGGACCAGCAGATTTTCAGTGTTCCGCGATTATTGAACACTATCCATGTAATTTCCTTATATTTAGTTTCTACTTCTAAAACATTAAACATTATCTTGTGCTAATGTACGCGTCTGAAATTACCATGTTTATGTGTAATTTTTTTTTGGTCCTTGGGGTCCTAGCGCTTTAAGGCTATTTAAGGAAATAGTAAAAAGGTTAGTCGACGTCACAGGAGACCGAAGAGCTGGCAGCTACCTCGGACAAAGAATTAGTCTAGCCATTCAAAGAGGTAACGTTGCCAGTATCTTCGGTTCCTTGCCTAAAGGGACTCCTTTTAATAATATATTTTAGTTATTAATTTTATGTTTTAAGGTTTTTAGTTTTAGTTTTATTGTTCTAGTATTAAGAGTACTTTTATATTGATAATATATTACTTTATGACAAAAAAAAAAAAAAATTTTTTTTGAAGTGAAAACTTTTTTAGCGGCGTTGTACACTTTTTTTGTATGGGTGAAAAATGTTGAACTCGCGTCAGGTTAAACACGTGGTCTGATCGCATCATGACACACAATAAAATTGGAAAGGTTGTTGACTTTCAATATATTGGACGAAACATAGTACCTAGCTATATTTACCGCATTATAATAAAAAGTCTCTATCTAGGACTTCCACGTGGCAGCTTTAATGCGAAGAAAATGCATTTTTTTACAATAGATGTCGCTAGATGCGCTTAAATGTGATTCATGTAAGTTGATTTCTTTACAATAGATGTCGCTAAGTGCGCTTAAACGTGATTCATGTAAGTTGATTTTTTTACAATAGATGTCGCTAAGTGCGCTTAAACGTGATTCATGTGAGTTGATTTTTCTGAGAGATAGACTTTTTTAATGTAATATAAATTGTCATGTTTGTGTACGATAGCGCAATAAATAAATATTGTATTCTACCACATAAATGATAGTACTTTTATACTGATAATTAAAGCAATTCGTGCAAAATTATTCCCTTACCATTCCAAAATATCAATAATGCACAACGTTAATATTCAAGTTTTCACTTCTGCCGGCACTCCCGGAGTGCAACCCGTCGTTTTTTAGAAAGAAACTGGCTTCTAATACACAGGTTAATCGGTTAATCCTATATATTTTTTTAAGTCCCTTCCCTTTCCCTTTTCATTTGCATTCTGGTAACTATCCAATAAAGATTTACTATCACTTTTATGAGCTTTAGTCCCTCCATGCTCCAGAAGTTATATTTGTCAACTAGTGGCCCGCCCTCGCTTCGCTTCGGTGTAGAGCTGTAGTGTAAACTATAGTTTTTGTTCTCAGGCTTGTGCTATAATGAATGACTATATTTATTTAATTACACGTGTTATTGTGAGTCAACCATAAAAGATAGACATATGCTGTTGCGGGATATTTTTTAGACAATTTTATATAGAATATTTCCGTTATACATGATTTCTATGTCACTTTAACCATTAAGGCTGCACCCGCGACGGAAGCTTAAAAAATGGAGAAACTTCTCCCGTTTTCCCAACATTTCCCTTCACTACTCTGCTGCTATTGATTGTAGCGTGATGAAAAGTATGCTATAACCCGCCCAGGAGTATGAAGAATAATTGTACCAAGTTTCGTTAAAATCCGTTGAGTAGTTTTTGTTTCTATAAGGAACATACACACAGACAGACAGACAGACAGACAGACAAAACTTTTACTGATTGCATTTTTGGCATCAGTATCGATCACTAATCACCCCCTGATAGTTATTTTAAAAATATATTTCATGTACAGAATTGACATCTCTACAGATTTATTATAAGTATAGATAGATGTTAAGGCAATGCTCCCGTCTGCGTCAGTAGACAGAGCAGTATGAGAGATTTGCCGCTCGTATTGGAGCGGCCGTCTGAGGAGTAACCTCCACCTAATAAAATATTACAGTAAAATGAGGTCGATGGCGCGGGTGGTTAGCGCGTTCGGCTGCGATCGTTGAAGTTAAGCAACTTTCGCAGTGGTCGGTCATTGGATGGGTGACCAAAAATTACTATCTCGAGCTCCTCCGTGCTTCGGAAGGCACGTTAAGCCGTTGGTCCCGGCTGCATCTGCAGTCGTTAGCACCCGCCAATCCGCCTATACCAATACCTACTGGAGCGAACGAAAAACATTTGCAATAAATAAAACTAGTTTTAACGGGTTAATGCCTGCGAACTTTATTTATTTATTGATGTTTCGCAGCCTTTTCAGATCTGCATCGTCAGAATAATGATTTTTTATATACTTTGTCGGGCTACCCTAGTTAGGGTCAAAAAAATAAACTCAAAATTACAAAAAAGAATTTTAAATAAAGGACTTTATTAACTAAATTAACGAATAAATTCATACATAGACAATAAAGTTTTAAAAATCTTCCAATGAAATATCCGAACGCTCAATAAAAGTCTTTCGAAGGTAGCTCGACAAAGTGAATAAAAAATCATTATTATGACGATGCAGACCTGTGAAGGCTGCGAAACGTCAATAAATAAATAAAGTTCGTGCATTAACCCGTTCAAACTAGTTTTATTTATTGAGTGATGTGCGTGAAAACCTACGAAACAAATCGTCAGTCACAAAAAAAGTCGTCAGCACCCACTAATTCGACTGAGGCCGTGCGTTGGGATTATTGAGGCCCGCTTCCTATCCCACTCACATTTGTAAATTTAGACAACACCTAAAAGCTCGATGGCGCAGGTGGCTAGCGCGTTCGGCTGCGATCGTTGAAGTTAAGCAACTTTCGCAGTGGTCGGTCATTGGATGGGTGACCAAAAATTAACTATCTCGAGCTCCTCCGTGCTTCGGAAGGCACGTTAAGCCGTTGGTCCCGGCTGCATTTGCAGTCGTTAGCACCCACCAATCCGCACTGGGCCCGCGTGGTGGGTCATGGCCCAATCTCCCTATTCCATCCATAGGGAAGGCCTGTGCCCCAGCAGTGGGGAGATTAATAGGCTGATGATGATGATGATGATGAAAAGTCAGATTGAACCATACAATCATAATATCACCGAGACAAATTGAAAATTATACGCTGTTCCGGTGGTCGTTTCACGTTCACGACGTCATTCACAACCTTTTAGTTTCGTAGGTAAAGCGCTCTTAGCACTGTCATTTCTCAAATTCTCGTCCGCCATTGTTACCTACATTGTTTATACTTTACAGTATGACATTTCACGGCTGTTTTCAACCGCGGTGGAGCACTGTATAAGTAAGGAAGGGAGAGGGGCGAAGCTTTATACATTGCGCCTGTGTGAGTGAGCACTGACGGCATGTCGCAGCCAATAGGATCCAGGGCTTGAAACCGGTTTCAAAAATACCGGTTAATAAAGGTGAATACCGGTTTTTAGTAAAGGTTTCGTTCGGAGCGCGTCCGCAATGAAACCGGTACCTAATACCTTAATAAACCGGTTTAATAGTAAGGGATTTGAAATATGTTTGTTTTTTTGTATTCCTTGCTTAAAATAAATATACCGGAATATTTGGCTAGTAAGTTAAAATGGAGGACTCGTGGTAGTAATTTCAGGGACACTGGCCTGCGCCTGTCTCTGCCTTTATTTAGAAATGCTGTTACTAGGGGACGTTTTGTATTTGCCGCTTCGAAAATATGGAATGACTTGCCTCCTCCTTTGCGGCAAAGTCTTATAATATCCTAAAGCAGTTTTAAGCAAAGGTGTAAACGGTGGTTCCTTGAACAACAACACGAGGCGGCAAGTACAAAATATGATGCTGTTTAATTGTTGTAGTAATTAAAAATAAATTATTGTCTCGACTTGCTGATATTGTCCTTATTAATGTGTTTTTTAGAATATAATAATTGTGAGGTGGTGGCAGAATACCAGCGACAAGTCAAAACTTGACTGTCACATGCTGAGTCACATACCTTTTTGTTTCAATTATTTACTGTCATTCTATTTGTGTATTGTACCAATTGTATGTTGAAACAAATAAATAATTTATTATTATTATTAATCCAGAGCGACACGTGCAAGCGTCAGCATGGCTTGAAGTTCGTTTTGTTTGAACTAATTAAGTCACAACTTGTTAATGCTCAGAGACTGATGCATTCATTGACACGTTTGCTAGCGTCTAGTGAGTCAAGTTATTCATTTATTATTGATGCCGTCAGAATGAGTGTAATGAAACCCTTTAGAAACGGCTAAATTGATTCAAAACCTATTTGATTTCGCTCTAATAGGAAAACCGGTTTTTTAAGGTTAAGGTAGAGCCAAACCTCAATAAAACGATCTTAATGTACTTGACACTGATTTAGGTTTGAAAATTAACCGGTAAACAAGCCCTGATAGGATCTTTTCTGTGCGTACGCGACAACCAGTGCCTATGCACACACGCGCAATTGTATGAAGCTTTGTCCCTGTACCTTATTCAGTCGTGTGTCAGCCCCATCTCTGTGTGTCGTAACAGGAAAATGCACTCCAGCTCTGTGTCAGCTTTCGCCAACTTGATTAACTATCAACATTGAGCTATCACAGCGTGCATGATACAGCTCTTTCTACTAATGCAAATGTAGTGTGACAGCCAAAGTAATATCTACCTAACTAATACTAGCGACCCGCCCTCGCTTCGCTTCGGTGTGAACTATAGTTTTTGCTCTCAATCTTCTTATTTTACGCGACGATGCGATTGCGAACCGTCGCGGTGTCCGATCATTAATAAATTTGTCTCGCTTATTTATTATTTTAAATCATCTCTCGTCGGGTTTCATGGTGTCGCCGACTCGAGAGGTCCCGGATTTTAATCCCGGTGGGGGCAAATGTTTGTTTGATGAATACGAGAATTTGTACTCCAGTCATGGATGTTTAATATGTATTTCTATATAAATATACTTATATTTTTTATATGTACAGTATATGTATTCTATCCGTTACCCTAGTATCCCATAACACGAGCCTTACAGTGCTTACTTTGGGGCTAGGCTAATTGGTGTGAGTGTTGGAAATATTAATTATTTATTTTATTATAAAACAATGCAACCGAGAAACATGCCTCCCGTAAAAACGAATTTTATATAAAAAAAAATCTTAAAATGTCGAAAAACCACAACCCATGGAATTGTCATCTGAAAAGTGTGTCATGGAAAATATATTCTTTCTGGAAGTTTACGTGCCATTCTGAATTCAAAGCTGATACTCGCTCAGCGATACTCGCTCAGCGGTACTCGCTCAGCGATACTCGCTCTGCGATACTCGCTCAGCGATACTCGCTCAGCGATACTCGCCCAGCGATACTCGCCCAGCGATACTCGCCCAGCGATACTCGCTCAGCGATACTCGCTCAGCGATTCAAAAGCCGTGCGCGTGCATTTTAACTCAGGACTGCCAATTCGTTTCTAGTTTCTACTCGCTTATCGTTCATCGTCGGAGGTGGAACATGTGCCTTAGATTACTGAGCCGTGTAATCATAACAGTTTCATAGGCAGTAATTTGTATTCATGTCTATGATAATAAAATCCTTTTGTTTAAACTTTATCTAATTTAACTTTATTTAACCAATTTCTGGAAAGTTGCATGTAGATAATTTTTCGAATTTTTTTTTTTTTTTTTTTTTTTTTTTTTATAGTTAGGTCCGACAAATGACTCCACCCCACCTGATGTTAAGTGAAGGTGAAGTCCAGACGCGAAGATAGCTGATACAGCAGTTCTACCTGCCACACCAGCCATCCTCACCCTGCCGGCCTGCATGCTGCTTCTTCACGCCTCTTTTAAAGGATCCCAGGTTGTAAGAGGGAGGGAACACGTGAGCGGGCAGAGCATTCCATTTACGGATAGTGCGACAAAGAAATGAGTCACCAAATTTCTTTGTACGCGTTGGAATTGTGGCCACAGTAAAACGGTGACAACGTAGGCCAGCGCGCGTGGTCCTCTGAAGGAAAGGGGAAGGTGGGATAAGAGAGAATAACTCCTCAGAACACTCGCCGTGGTACAAACGATAGAACGCGCTTAGTGACGCCACGTCACGGCGTAATTGAAGAGGCTCAAGGTGTTTAGTCACCTCCTCAACGCCTATGATGCGGATCGCGCGCCGCTGTAACCTATCCAAAGCATCGAGCAAGTACTTGGCGGAGCCATCCCAGAGGTGCGAGCAATATTCCACGCAGGACCGCACTTGCGTTTTGTACAACAAGCACAGTTGATCGGGCGTGAAAAAACGCCGCACCTTGTTCAGGACTCCGAGTTTGCGTGAAGCTGTTTTGATCACGGTTTCGATGTAGTCCTTTGGATTCAGGTCTGAGCGAACTTCCATACCGAGCATGGAAATGTTGCTCTGCAGCGGTAGTGTTGTGCCCTGAAGAGATGGAAGGGGAAGGAATGGCGATGTTTTTGCCGTGAAAGCGCAAGCCTGAGTTTTCTTGGCATTGAACCCAACCAAGTTCCTGGTACCCCATTCGGAAATGTGTTCCAAAGCCTGATTGAGTTCAATGACAAGATTTTCCCGTTTCTCCCTGGTTACTGCATGCCCAGCCGCTGCTTGTCCGAGATACCCCGCATGCACTGTACTATCGTCTGCATAGCAATGAATATTCCCAAGAGGAATCAGGTCATTGATATGCAGCAGAAAGAGAGTGGGGGATAGGACGGAGCCCTGGGGAACGCCAGCATTCACTGACATGAACCGCGAACTGCTACCATCCGTAAGGACACGAATTCTACGCTCATGCAGGAAGTCAGCTACCCAAGAACAGAACTGGGCTGGCAGACCGTATGCCGGAAGCTTGGAGAGAAGGCTTTTGTGCCAGACCCTGTCGAACGCCTTGGCAATGTCAAGGCTGATAGCCAACGACTCGCCACGCTTGTCGATAGCCTCACCCCAGATATGAGTTAAGTACGCTAGAAGATCACCCGTCGATCGTTTCGGTCTAAATCCATATTGACGATCATTAATCAGGGAGTGATCCTCTAGGTAGCGGGTCAGATGGTTATTAAGGACCTTTTCTAGAACTTTACATAAAACTGAGGTGACTGCTATTGGCCGATAGTTTGCCGGGTCCGAGCGATCCCCTTTTTTGGGTGCCGGTTGCACGTTAGCATCTCTCCAAGTCTCCGGCACACGCCCCAAAGAATACGAGCATTGGTACAAACGCGTGAGCACGGGACACAACTCCGCTGCACATTTTTTAAGTACTACTGCTGGGATGCCATCAGGTCCACTAGCTTTCCGGACGTCGAGTGATTGCAACTCGGCACGAACCTCACGCTGCCTGATTTTAATATCAGGCATCGTTGTGCCACAGTGAGGTAATGATGGTGGCAGTGCATTGCAATCATCGATTCGGGAGTTAGCCGCAAAGAGTTTTGCCAGTAAATCGGCTTTCTCCTGCGGCTTATGAGCTAGTGTTCCGTCTGGGCATCTCAGAGGTGGCAGCGAGGGCTGGCAGAAGTTTTTTTGCACGGCCTTAGCCAAACGCCAGTAGCTACGGGAGCCCGCAGGATGCGTTATAAGTTCCTGGCCAACACGTGCAACACGCTGGGCATCCGCTCTGATGTAAGCCTTCTTACAGGCCTTGGAAGCAGAATTGTAGGCTGCTTTGAGTGAATCGACCCCGGGATCCTTGAGAGCGCGGCCTCTGATCCAAGCACGATATGCCGCTTGCTTACGCGAAGCAGCTTCAGCACAGTCGTGATTGAAGCAGAGGTTACGTGTGCCCTTACTGATGAGATCAGAATGAGGAATACAGTATTCCATACCCATTATGATCTCCTCAGTAATGGCAACGGCACTGCCCGATAGGTCCCTGTCACTGAAGCAGCGCTGCTTCCAAGGGACGGACGCAAAGTAATCACGCATACCGTCCCAATCTGCCGACCCATAATGCCAGATTCGGCGCTTGACCACTGCTGGACGCGGAGGCTTGGCCTGTGGTGCTTTGGCGGATATCAGGCAGTGGTCGGACGAGCCCAGGGGGGCTCTTACCACAACCTGATAGCCC
This sequence comes from Chilo suppressalis, assembly GCA_902850365.2. NCBI lineage: Eukaryota > Metazoa > Arthropoda > Insecta > Lepidoptera > Crambidae > Chilo > Chilo suppressalis. The sequence continues at coordinate 2,482,053 of OU963895.1, read as the reverse complement.
TGTGGATGGGTCGTGAGCAGAAGGTCCAGTAAAGAAGGCGCTTGACTTGGAATATCTGGGATCCTGGTGGGCTGATCAACCAGTTGCTTCAAGTCATGCGTGAGAGCGAATGTGTGAGCAGAGATCCCTGCATGGTCAGTTTTGGAAGAACTTAACCACAAATTGTGGTGAGCATTAAAGTCCCCCAAAAACACCAATTCTGCATTGGGAAATCGCTCCTGCGCGTCATCTGCTGCCCGACTAAGGTGTTCAAAAAGTCGAGTTGTCTCAACATCGCCGGTGTGGGATCTGTAGAGGCACACGTAGACTCTGGCCCGGGGGCCAGAGTCGACGTGTACCCCCAGCATGGAGAAGGAGGGATCTTCCAAGCAGCGGAGACGGCGACAACAAACATCCGCCCGAACATACAGGCATACACCGGCTTTCGCTTTGAAGGACTCTTCAAGCACGTAGCCGGGATAATTAAGGTAGCCTGTGTCAGCAGGCGGAAGTATTTGTGTCTCCGTCAGGAACAACAATGCTGGCCGTGCTGTCTCGAGATGGTGGTGGACAGCGTTGAGGTTAGAGTGGAGTCCGCGTATGTTGCAGAACTCGACCTCAAACAGCGTTGAAGGCGTGGGGGTGTGCACCGCTGTACGTCCAAACTTTGTTTTTGAGGCTGCCATGGTGGAAGTGAAAAAAAAAGAGACGCGAAAACGAGCGGACGCCGTCGCGAAGAGTCCGGGCAAATAAGGGGGGTTTGTCTTCCCGATTGACTGCCTGCAGTGGAGATGCGCCGACCCGCCGGACGGAAGGGCCCCCGCACCCCCCCGGAAGTGGCCGCCGGGACCCCACGCCCCGGTCACCAACCGGCACGACGGTCCACCCCGAGATTATGCGTGACATGATGGGGCAGCCTCGCGAACTGGTTAGGAACGCTTGGGCCCCTGTACTGTGCCACGGGCGGCCAGCGGGACAGCCGTTTCTACGGGTCTCCCTGGCCGACGGGTCGATGCAGTCCTCCCGGCATCGGTTCCACGGATGCCTCCCCTGGACCGAATCCTTCGCGACAACTTCCACTCGAGCTCTGGTTGTACGCTGGCTGACCCCGAAACGCGCGAGAAGCACTTCACGGGTTTTTCACCATGCGCACGGTGGTAACAAACCAGGCGGGTGTTAGGCACCCTACCACCAGAAGAGCGGATGGAAGCTCCGACATCCCTTAGTCGCTTCTTACGACACCCACGGGAAGAAAAGGGGCGGTGAGTTGTATTCTTTCTCCGTCACCGCACGGATAAAAATAAGGCCATAAAGAAGTTTCACTTCTTACGTGTGTACACTAGTACACGCACACATTTTTTTAATATTGTTATTACTAATGCAAAGGAAAAAACAAGAGCGCAAGGCATATGAAAACCTCAGGCGGCTAGAAATAACAAAATGAAATCGTAAGCGTTAGCGTTTTCCAAAGCATTTCCGTTAGCCGAATGGCCCCGAGTTCTTGTTAGCTTTGCTTTTGCTTATTTAATTTTCTCTGTCCGGGATGGGAGCTTAGTAACAGACGGATTAGTAAACCCATTTTGCTTTAGAAGCACATTAGGGAGGTCGTTTGTTAAGGAAGCAAGCAATCTAAGCATTAGTGATGTAACGAATATTCGTTTAATCTTTGCGAATGTTTTGCGAATATGAATATTAGAAAAAAACAATTTGATGAAGTTGTAGTTCTGCCTTTCCTTGAATATTCATTGTTACACAGTTTGCATATAGCTCGTTCAGCATCGAAAAGTGTCAAATAAGTCCATGTTTCCCTAGAATTCGATTTACTCATGTTAATAAATCACTATTACCCCTCACAATCACTAACCTCAAAATTCACTTGTTTTGTTTACGGAAAGACCGATGCGAGCGGAGTGACACTTCAGTCGGATGAGTTCATATCAACTCGGCAATTCGAACGAGACTGCCACCATGCCATAGACAATTGGCGACAATTTAAAAAAAAACTAAATATTCGCATTTGCATTCGCGAATGTCGGTACCAGACATTCGCGAATGTTCAAAAAATGACATTCGTTACATCACTACTAAGCATGAACCTCGCATACGGTCCAAAGGACCTGCATCTAAGCTGTTGGCGACGGGCCAGAGGGTTAATTGCCAACTCTGACCATATAAGGGTTAAGTGCTTCAACGGACCAGGAGAATCGTTAAGCGAACGCGTACAAATTCCTTTGTAACACCCATCTTACATAGATTGTAAAGTAAGTGAAAGAAAGGATATTTGAAATCTATACTTATAATAAATCTGTAGAGAGGTCAATTCTGTAAATGAAATATATTTTCAAAATAACTATCAGGGGGTGATTTAGTGATCGATACTGATGCCAAAAATGCAATCAGTAAAATTTTTGTCTGTGTGTATGTTCCTTATAGAAACAAAAACTACTCGACAGATTTTAACGAAACTTGATACAATTATTCTTCATACTCCTGGGCAGGTTATAGTATACTTTTCATCACGCTACAATCAATAGGAGCAGAGTAGTGAAGGGAAATATTGGAAAAACGGGAGAAGTTACTCCATTTTTTAAGCTTCCGTCGCGTGTGCAGCTTTTATGGTTAAAGTTACATAGAAATCATGTATGACGGAAATATTCTACATAAAATTGTCTAAAAAATATCCCGCAACAGCATATGTCTATCTTTTATGGTTGACTCACAATAACACGTGTAATTATATAAATAAAGTTATTGTTTATAACACAACAAAAACTTTAAGTAGTTTACACTACAGCTCTACACCGAAGCGAAGCGAGGGCGGGCCACTAGTCTAAAATAAATTTTAAATTCTTGGACGACCTCCGTGCCCGAGTGGTTTATACGCCGGGTTTCATGGTGTCGCCAACTCGACAGGTCCCGGCTTCGAATCCCGGTGGGGGCAGATGTTTGTGTGATGAATTGTACTTGCGTATGCGATGCATTTGTACTCCAGTCATGGGTGTTTAATATGTATTTCTATATAAATAAACTTATATACCTATGTACAGTATATGTATTCTATCCGTTTCCCTAGCAACCCATAACATAAGCCTACAGTGCTTACTTAGGGGCTAGGCTAATAGGGGTGATGACGGGGTACAGTAAACGAAATTCTATTAAGTCCGTCAGTTAGATGATCAAAAAATAATGGACACGTATTTTTTCTTTGCGCAATCAACCAAAAAATGACAAAGTTATAGCGCGTCAAAGTTTGGGAGCAGGTGCTCGTGACATCACTTTTTACTGAATTTACACTTAAAAGTGTACCATAACGTGACGACATGCGCCTTTGCAAATCAATATATCTCTGCAATGTTTATATTGTGTGAAAAAAGAAAAAATACGTGTCCAATACTTTTTGATCATCTACCTGATAAACGAAGAAAAAAAAAATAGGCATCATCCCTATTGGTATGAGTGTTGGAAATATTTATTTATTTAATTAAATTCACTTCATTAAATTACCTCTTATTAAAGTTATTTTTTAATTCGATGTACCGTGAGAAAAAAATAGCCCTTTCTGAGTTTCTCGCCGGTTCTTCTCAATACAAGGTCTCTCGCCGTAGATTTGCGAACCGATGCCGTAGCTTCTCGATATTCATAAGTTCTTGTAACAGTTTAACCTGAATAAACGATATTGAATTCCAATACGTAAAGGAAAACCTCGCACTTGTTGAAGTTATACTTCTTTAGGCGCGTTATGTAAAAATGATGAGAGTGAAATTTTAAGATGCGCGCGCATCACTGTAACACAAAATTTTAACAGCATGAACTTCATGCGTTACTTTTGTGTTTACCGCACATTAAGAAAATCTACCAACAAAATAGAAATAGAATCTCTATTTAGTGGGTGCTAACGACTGCATTGTGAAGGCCTATCAAAAGTATTTATTAATCTGGAACAACGGAACCAAAGCGCGATTCAGGAGACTACAGCGCCATCTCTTGACCATTGGTGTAGTAGAACCAAAAACCACATCTTTATTTTTTGTAATAAAGTAACAGTTATAGGTATTCATATTTATAATATTTATATCCACATGTTTCTAGTTTGTATATTCGGAATACGTGTTTGAGTTTCATACAAGTGCAAATCACATATGTTCTAATAAATTATATTCAGTAGCGATTTTAATTGAATATTTTGATTATTTATTTATTTTATCAAATTAAAACTGAACTTTATTGACTTTGTCCTTTTCCAGACTTTTTATTAATTTATTGTAATTAATTATTTGCATGCAATTAAAAACTAATTTTAAACGATGCCAAAGAAGGATAACTTCTCACGCGCCTACATAAGTATACGCACCCATTTTTTTTTATACAGGTTTTGTAGGAATTTTGCATTAAAATCTGAAAAATTAAACCTAGTCTAATTTAATTTCAATGCCGCATTTAGAATCGATCCCAAACAGACCGTTCTCTGTACATCCGTGGTTCCCTAGTGCAATTGTGCGAGTTGCGATACAAATTTCGATCTACCCACGTTGATTTTATCATTGTATGTGTACGCTCAATTGTTATATGCATTACGTTAAAACTTAATTTTTCTCAGTAAGTGAATTGTTGTATTATTCTTTTTGAGAAATAAAATTCGTCAACTGTATACTCCATTTGTGCATTTAAAAATTGTAGTTCATATGTGTCAAAATAGATGGCGCTGTAGTTCTTTGTATCACGCTTGTAAATATGTTTGGAGCTACATATAGGCAAAACGTCACCTAGCTAATAAAGAAATCTATGGTCTAACAAAATACACTGTAGTTTCGTTTTATTTCTTTTGCACCTAAGCTCTCGGATTTAAGAGTCATTTTGGCTTGATTTGATCATCAACCATAAAACTAGCGGTGGGTCGTTCTCAAATTTTCTGGCGTCGAAACGCAACCGTTTTCGCTTAAACGAAAACTAGTCCTCGAAACGGTTCTCGTTCGCAACTGGTTTTGGTTGCGGCTGGGTGATGCAACGAAACGACACGCGACGGTCGAACGAATGTAACGCAACGAACCTGGAGGCCTACTCTATTTCAACGAAAAACGAAATTTCGATCGAAATTTCGCACGTTCCCTACTCTGTTTCCTTTTCATTTCGAAAATTCGTTCGTCCGAAATATTTTGACAATTAAATTCTCCAAGCCTACTCTAATTCACAAAACTTTCGAAGGAAAAGTTGAATTTGACAGATAATTGTTCGAAATTTTGAACTCAAATCGACGAAATGAAAAGTGTTACCTTTTCATTTTCGTTTTGAGATTTTTGTTTTAATTAAGCCTAAAATACTTGCAAGAGTATTTTTAATAATAGCTGCTTAGCTCGAGAAACTTTTTTAGTATGTAAAATTAACAAATAAACCAATTTTTTATTATTTTTTGTAATTTCGATACTTCAAAGTATTAAACGACAAATTGAGGTTGACATACAGTAGATTGTATCGACTCTACAAATTAGTCGGCTAACACTGTCAAAGAAGGTTCTTTCAATGTCATCTAAAAATTTGCCGTAAACTACCTATATTGTTTCCAAGTATAAAAACGTTTTCTTAAAAGTAGAGATAAAAAGAACTCACAAACATGATTCATTCCATTCGTTCACGAAAACTGTTTATGGTTCCGAAGTTAATGTGCCTGTTCGAAAATGAAATAGAGTAGAGACACTGGCGAAATTTCGTTTGAAATTCGTTCGTTACCGAAATTTCGTTTCGGAGAAAGAGAGTAGAGCTCCTGAACTAAATGAAATCTTGTTAACGTTCGTTTCGTTGCTGCGAACGAGACGACGAAACATTGTAATGTAGTGTTATAGGATAATCAACTTTAAATCTTCAAGAATAGAGATTATATTCTTGTAAAATCAAAGTTTAATTATCATAGAGCGAAACGGCCTCATATCATTGCGTTCTATTATAGACTGCATTTACTTCGTCGTAAAGTACATATTGGCGTTCAGTCAATCCGAGAACTAGTTGTTCGACGAAGACTGTTTTGATCCGAAACGTAAAACGGTTCTATCGTCGCGGACCACAAAACGGTCCTTGAAACCGGTTGGTCCATAGAACGCTCACACCTACAAAATACACTGTAGTTTCATTTTAATTCTTTTGCACCTAAGCTCTCGGATTTAAGAGTCATTTTGGCTTGAACATCACCATAAAACAGTTTACAAGCTTTACAAATTCGAGCTGAAAATTCCCATTCACCTCTGGGTAAAATATGAAAAGATTACGATCTTCACTTTTCCTATTCCTATTATTCTGTCCTTTTCATGGTCCTACTTTTCAGTTCCGTTTTTTTACCCGGCCTTTAACTGCCTATAAATTCAGCACCTTTTATAAATAGGCTGACACTCTCGTGCCTTTCATGAGAATATGAACTTAATCCCTTTTCGTTCGGGTCATTCTGTGAGGGCACTTAAATTGTTAGTCGACGAAGGAGAGCCTCCGACAAAGGGGACATTTTACTAATTTCAATGACTGGTACCTTTTTTCACGAATAAAAGCTAATAAAATGTGAGAGAATCTGTGTTAACCTTTACCTTTGTGTGTAATACAAGACTACCGTATACTTTTGTTGGTTTTTAAGTGAAAACTTCTTTAGGCACTTTGGGTATTGGGGAAAAACAGTGAACTCGCGTGACCGTTTCGCTAAAGGTTGTAACGTTGCGTTATGAAAAAATGATGAGAGTGAAATTTTAAGATGCGCGCGCATCACTGTAACACAAAAATTAACAGCATGAAGTTGGTCTTAGCGACCAACTTCATGCTGTTACTTTTGTGTTTACCGCACATTAAGAAAATCTACCAACAAAATAGAAATAGAATCTCTATTTAGTGGGTGCTAACGACTGCATTGTGAAGGCCTTTCAAAAGTATTTATTAATCTGGAACAACGGAACCAAAGCGCGATTCAGGAGACTACAGCGCCATCTCTTGACCATTGGTGTAGTAGAACCAAAAACCACATCTTTATTTTTTGTAATAAAGTAACAGTAATAGGTATTCATATTTATAATATTTATCCACATGTTTCTAATTTGTATATTCGGAATACGTGTTTGAGTTTCATACAAGTGCAAATCACATATGTTCTAATAAATTATATTCAGTAGCGATTTTAATTGAATATTTTGATTATTTATTTATTTTTTCAAATTAAAACTGAACTTTATTGACTGTGTCCTTTTCCAGACTTTTTATTAATTTATTGTAATTAATTATTTGCATGCAATTAAAAACTAATTTTAAACGATGCCAAAGAAGGATAACTTCTCACGCGCCTACATAAGTACACGCACCCATTTTTATAAGTAGCCATACTAATATTAGGTACGTATATTATTATTATTGGAGTTTACTTCTTAAGAATCGATTTGCATATATAAGGGGCCCGGTATGAGAAAAATGTGAGGAGTAAAATCTACTGAACAAATGACCTCGTTACGTTTTTGTGCGCAACCTCATCTGCGCACCCTTCACTTTTAGCCATGGCAACGGATAAAAAACATTAAGTTGTCACAAATGTCAATAAAATAAATAAACTAAAAATAGATCAAATCGGAGCAAAATTAATGAAAACAAATAAATAACAGAATATAGAAAAATCCCGGTAAGTGTCCAGCACTCTGGAATAGTGATTTTCAGTACAGATGTAATTATTATACATATTTACAAAATGATGACTAGTGTGTGATATTTTTGAAATTGTGTGTTTCCAGAAATACATAATAAAATATATGATGAATATCGATGATGTTAGATGATAAAATGTGTGACATGGAACCTATGATAGTCGAAACCATGGGACGATTCCTGAGGTATCTCTACTTGTAACCGACTTCTTTGGACTTGATTTTGTTTTGTGTCTGTTCAAAGACAATCGTTTTTAGAGTGTAAACTCCGGTCGTGCGTCGGAGCTGACACACACAATTTTTTTTTATATTAAAAGGGTGGTAGATAAGCATATGGCCCGCCTAATCGTAAGCGGCTAGACCATAGCCTAGAGACGCTTGTGATACCAAAAATATCACACGCGCCGAGCCCATGTTACCTTACTGACAGAAACACAATACCAGCAAAAGGTAGTCGTTTTTCTATTTGTTCGAGTCTCGGGAAAGGAAATAGAATATTATAATTTATATTATTTTAAAGCATGTAACTGCTTGATGTTTAAATCTAAAGAAAATATAACTAGAAAAAATTGCATTTTGCCTTGCAGCTTAAGAATGGCTAGAGGAATTTCGACGCGGTCCATGAGGGCCGCGGTAGCATAATTGGTTAGTGCATACGCCCGGATTGCGAAGGGTGCGGGTTCGAGTCCCGTTTGCTGCCTGGTCCGTGTGAAAATTTTTCTAGTTATATTTTCTTTAGATTTAAACATCAAGCAATTAAATGCTTTTAAATAATATAAAATATAACTATAATTGCTATTTCTTCTTTCAAATGTTTAATACTTGTAAAAGTATTCATTTGACCTATAATGCGAAGAGATGGCGCTGCCTTGCAGCTTAAGAATGGCTAGAGGAAAATCGACGCGTTCCGTGAGGACTGCAGTAGCATTGGTCAGTGCATTCGCCCGGATTGCGAAGGGTGCGGGTTCGAGTCCCGTCTGCTGCCAGTTCCGCGTGGAATTTTTTCTAGTTATATTTTCTTTAAATAGAATATTATCTATCTAGAAAAATGTTAAGTTCCTGTTGGGATATCAGAATACCAACTGCAACGTTAACGCGATAAAAATGTAGCATTCGCGCTTCTGTACATCGCGTCTTTTCTGGCTCAATCGATATCGTTTTTTCTTTTATTACTGATATATTTAGGTTTCAGTTTCTGGGTCCCTCCAAACCACATGATCTTCGCTCTTGCAGGCACCTTACTAGAGGTGGGTCGTCGACGTATTTTTCGTCGACGAAACGAAACCGTCCACTACCGTCCATCAACTAGTTGAATTCTTCGACTAGTTGACGTGATAACGGCAGACTTTAAAGGGTTCATATCAACTACTCGGTGACTGGTCTACGGGCGCGACGCAACGACGACGACGGGGTCTTTATTTAGTATTCGCTTTATATTATAGTCATTTAAATGTTTACAAAATAAATTACAAATTAAACTCATAAAATAAACATTCAATTTAAACGAACTTTGCACTAAATTCGCATTCACGTGCCCCTTGACCTTGACCTCGCGACACACTAATTTCAAATTTCAATAAACAAAACTGCAACTACTTGAGGTAAACCATTATTATAAACCCGTTCATCCTGCACTGCATCGTTTAGCTAGATCCATCGACGTTCTCTTTCACGCAATATAAAAATACTCTTACCTTTTCACTCTAACAACTCTAGTTTAAAAAATGAACAAATATCAACTTCCGCGCTATATACTTAAGTTTCAAATTGATTTATTTCAACGAATGAACGAACGTATGGACTTGACCAGATACGTTTACGCGTCGTCGACGCTTTGTCAGTAGATATGAACGCCGTGGACTCTCAGTTTAGCCGTCTATGAATTCAACTAGTTAACGAATTAACTGTAGACCGTAGAAGCGTCGATTGAGGGCAGACCGTCTATTTAAACCGTTCGTTAATTCAACGCCCATCGCTACACCTTACCCTTAAAACTCATTTTCACCATTCTGGTTTCGTTTCCAAACCTTTCACCATTACAGCTATACGTGTTTGGAATGCTTTGCCATTGAATATTCGCAGTGCTCGTAGTCAGTTGGAGTTCAAATAACAAGTGCAGTACACTATCTGACCGCCTAATATTTCTCTAGGCTGCAGTCATCTATACCATCTTATATAGTTACTAGCTGTTACCCGCGGCTACGCTCGCGTGATTTTCCTATTTGAGGCTATCATCCTCTTTTGACATAGTGAGTAAAAAAGTAGCTTATAGCAACCCAAAGCTTCAACCTATTAGTGCAGTCATTGAAGCGATTTTTTTTACTGTGAACCGTTTTGCATGAAATTTTGGAATTAGGCTCACCTTACCCTTGACTTCAAAAGTGAAAATGATCTGAACTCCGCCTATTATTTTTAAGGGGTGTAAACAACCCCTTAATGGAAAAATTGACATTGAGCCATTTTATAGCTAGAAAACATGTCTAATAGTAAGTGATGAAATTGTAAAGTATTTTCTAACATAATTACCCCATATTAAAATCATTTTCAACCCCTTGAAAATCTTACAACCCTTGCAAACAACCCCTAAATTGAAAAAATCACAAAAAAATACTTTAGTATGACATAAAAAGATTTTGTATTAGAATGCATAAAATGCATCTGCTCGCCGCTAGATGGCATTGACCACATCGATTAAATTTCAGACAAAATAAAAAACGGCTTTGATCTTTGATATCTAGCTTAATATTGCACTTAGAATACTCTATAAGAAACCAAATTGTTCATTGTTTTACCTGCTACAATTTTGTTCTTTATAAAATTTTCGATAAAACTTACACTTTTGGAGATATTTGCAAAAAACCGATGAAAAACGGGAAAAAATTTCGAATTTTCAATTGCCAATAACTTGAAAAGTATTTTTTGAAAAACTTTATAGATGATTTTTTGCTTAAATTCATTCTCAATCAAATCATTTTCACTTTTGAAGTTAAGGGTAAGATGAACCTAATTCCAAAATTGTATGCAATTCGGTTCACAGTAAAAAAATTCGGAGTAATAATGCGTCAATGACTGCACTATATATACTTACCAAATTTCAAAGTGGTTTCGGCTTCGAGGAAGGATAAACAAAACAAACACTCTCATAATAATACCTAATACTACTATGGATAGTACGTAATAAAACTTCAAAATGTAAAAGCATTAGTATTATTAGAATAAAGGGTTTAATTATTTTAAACACATAGCAGTACTATTTAAGTACGCTACTGTACACGATGTTATGTGTTTTTCCATAATTTTTATCAGTGAGTCAATTTTATACATTCGAAGAAACTACCACAATACCTACCTAATTCATTTAATGCACAACAAAACCAAATCACAAAGGAAAACAAAAACAGATATGGTACCTTGGTAAATCGTATTTCTTTAAAATCAATCAAGATCTCCCTATTCCATCCATAGGGAAGGCCTGTGCCCCAGCAGTGGGGACATTAATAGGCTGATGATGATGATGATGAATCAAGGTAGGTAGGTACCTACTGCTTGCTGTTGCTTACCTGCTGAAATGGCTCAATGTCAATTTTTCCATTAAGGGGTTGTTTACACCCCTTAAAAATAATAAGCGGAGTTCAGATCATTTTCACTTTTGAAGTTAAGGGTAAGGTGAGCCTAATTCCAAAATTTCATGCAAAACGGTTCACAGTAAAAAAATTCGGAGGTAAGACCGTATTTTTCGCTTCAATGACTGCACTAATAGGTTGAAGCTTTGGGTTGCTATAAGCTACTTTTTTACTCACTATGTCAAAAAAGGATGATAGCCTCAAATAGGAAAACCACGCGAGCGTAGCCGCGGGTAACAGCTAGTTAAAAACAATAAATATAAAAAAGTAATGTTCATGAATAGCGCCATCCGAAAAACCTCAGATTTTTAGTGCAAGTAAACTCGACTCGGGTAGCGACATCTCTTCAGTTTCACACGCAACAGCTTGGTTTTCGAATTGTTATTCGAATTGGTAGCGCCTACCTCTACTCAACATCCAGGATCATCTCCACTTGAAAATTATTGGATAATACTCGATTAAGGGACTAAAATAAATCATAACAGCTGTTTATTTAATATCTGTCTACTGTAAACAGCTGATTATTTAATATCTATTTGATGTTTATAAGATTTTCTGGTAAGATATTAGGACACTGAAGGAAGAAGGGGGGGTGCGGGGGCCCTTCCGTCCGGCGGGTCGGCGTATATCCTCTGCAGGCAATCATTCGGGGAAACATGCCTCCCTAATTTGCCCGGTCTTGTCGCGACAACGTCCACTCGTTTCACGTCTCTTTTTCACTTCCATAATGGCAGCTCCTAAAACAAAGTTTGGACGTTCAGCGGTGCACACCCCCACGCCTTCAACGCTGTTTGAGGTCGAGTTCTGCAACATACGCGGACTCCACTCTAACCTCAACGCTGTCCACCACCATCTTGAGACAGCACGGCCAGCATTGTTGTTCCTGACGGAGACACAAATACTTCCGCCTGCTGACACAGGCTACCTTAATTATCCCGGCTACGTGCTTGAAGAGTCCTTCAAAGCGAAAGCCGGTGTATGCCTGTATGTTCGGGCGGATGTTTGTTGTCGCCGTCTCCGCTGCTTGGAAGATCCCTCCTTCTCCATGCTGGGGGTACACGTCGACTCTGGCCCTCTGGCCAGAGTTTACGTGTGTCTCTACAGATCCCACACCGGCGATGTTGAGACAACTCGACTTTTTGAACACCTTAGTCGGGCAGCAGATGACGCGCAGGAACAATTTCCCAATGCAGAATTGGTGTTTTTGGGGGACTTTAATGCTCACCACAATCTGTGGTTAAGTTCCTCCAAAACTGACCATGCAGGGATCTCTGCTCACGCATTCGCTCTCACGCATGACTTGAAGCAACTGGTTGATCAGCCCACCAGGATCCCAGATATTCCAAGTCAAGCGCCTTCTTTACTGGACCTTCTGCTCGCGACCCATCCACAGGGCTATCAGGTTGTGGTAAGAGCCCCCCTGGGCTCGTCAGACCACTGCCTGATATCTGCCAAAGCACCACAGGCCAAGCCTCCGCGTCCAGCAGTGGTCAAGCGCCGTATCTGGCATTATGGGTCGGCAGATTGGGACGGTATGCGTGACTACTTTGCGTCCGTCCCCTGGAAGCAGCGCTGCTTCAGTGACAGGGACCTATCGGCCAGTGCCGTTGCCATTACTGAGGAGATTATAATGGGTATGGAATACTATATTCCTCATTCTGATCTCATCAGTAAGGGCACGCGTAACCTCTGGTTCAATCACGATTGTGCTGAAGCTGCTTCGCGTAAGCAAGCGGCATACCGTGCTTGGATCAGAGGGCGCGCTCTCAAGGATCCCGAGGTCGATTTACTCAAAGCAGCCTACAATTTTGCTTCCAAGGCCTGTAAGAAGGCTTACATTAGAGCGGATGCCCAGCGCGTTGTACGTGTTGGCCAGGAACTTATGACGCATCCTACGGGCTCCCGTAGCTACTGGCGTCTGGCCAAGGCCGTGCAAAAAAACTTCTGCGAGCCCTCGCTGCCACCTCTGAGATGCCCAGACGGAACACTAGCCCATAAGCCGCAGGAGAAAGCCGATTTACTGGCAAAACTCTTTGCGGCTAACTCCCGAATCGATGATTGCAATGCACTGCCACCATCATTACCTCACTGTGGCACAACGATGCCTGATATTAAAATCAGGCAGCGCGAGGTTCGTGCCGAATTGCAATCACTCGACGTCCGGAAAGCTAGTGGACCTGATGGCATCCCAGCAGTAGTACTCAAAAAATGTGCAGCGGAGTTGTCTCCCGTGCTCACGCGCTTGTACCAATGCTCGTATTCTTTGGGGCGTGTGCCGGAGGCTTGGAGAGATGCCAATGTGCAACCGGTGCCCAAAAAAGGGGATCGCTCAGACCCGGCAAACTACCGGCCAATAGCAGTCACCTCAGTTTTATGTAAAGTTTTAGAAAAGGTCCTTAATAACCATCTGACCCGCTACCTAGAGGATCACTCCTTGATTAATGATCGTCAATATGGTTTTAGACCGAAACGATCGACGGGTGATCTTCTAGCGTACTTAACTCATATCTGGGGTGAGGCTATCGACAAGCGTGGCGAGTCGTTGGCTATCAGCCTTGACATTGCCAAGGCGTTTGACAGGGTCTGGCACAAAAGCCTTCTCTCCAAGCTTCCGGCATACGGTCTGCCAGCCCAGTTCTGTTCTTGGGTAGCTGACTTCCTGCATGAGCGTAGAATTCGTGTCCTTACGGATGGTAGCAGTTCGCGGTTCATGTCAGTGAATGCCGGCGTTCCCCAGGGCTCCGTCCTATCCCCCACTCTCTTTCTGCTGCATATCAATGACTTAATTCCTCTTGGGAATATTCATTGCTATGCAGACGATAGTACAGTGCATGCGGGGTATCTCGGACAAGCAGCGGCTGGGCTGGCGGTAACCAAGGAGAAACGCGAGAATCTTGTCATTGAACTCAATCAGGCTTTGGACCACATTTCCGAATGGGGGTACCAGGAACTTGGTTGAGTTCAATGCCAAAAAAACTCAGGCTTGCGCTTTCACGGCAAAAACATCGTCATTCCTTCCCCTTCCATCTCTTCAGGGCACAACACTACCGCTGCAGAGCAACATTTCCATGCTCGGTATGGAAGTTCGCTCAGACCTGAATCCAAAGAACTACATCGAAACCGTGATCAAAACAGCTTCACGCAAACTCGGAGTCCTGAACAAGGTGCGGCGTTTTTTCACGCCCGATCAACTGTGCTTGTTGTACAAAACGCAAGTGCGGTCCTGCGTGGAATATTGCTCGCACCTCTGGGATGGCTCCGCCAAGTACTTGCTCGATGCTTTGGATAGGTTACAGCGACGCGCGATCCGCATCATAGGCGATGAGGAGGTGACTAAACACCTGGAGCCTCTTCAATTACGCCGTGACGTGGCGTCACTAAGCGCGTTCTATCGTCTGTACCACGGCGAGTGTTCTGAGGAGTTATTCTCTCTTATCCCACCTTCTCCTTTCCTTCAGAGGACCACGCGCGCTGGCCTACGTTGTCATCGTCTAACTGTGGCCACAATTCCAACGCGTACAAAGAAATTTGGTGACTCATTTCTTTGTCGCACTATCCGTAAATGGAATGCTCTGCCCGCTCACGTGTTCCCTCCCTCTTACAACCTGGGATCCTTTAAAAGAGGCGTGAAGAAGCAACATGCAGGCCGGCAGGGTGAGGATGGCTGGTGTGGCAGGTAAAACTGCTGTATCAGCTATCGTCACGTCTGGACTTCACCTTCACTTAACATCAGGTGAAGTGGAGTCATTTGTCGGACCTATCTATAAAAAAAAATAAAAAAAAAGTCGTTTTTTTTTACTAATAAATTGTTTTAATTAAAATATCTACCTACATAACGTTAAAATTAACAATAAATATTAAAAAGTCATGTTCATAAATAGCGCGATCTGAAAAAACGCAATATCACAACTCACATTTTTAGCAATTAAAAATTCTCGATATTAAAGACGGGTGGTGCCATCTGATAAGTTACTCAGAAAATATTATTTCAAGAGAGACTACTCGGTTGAGTTGGTATTCGAGATGGTAGCGCCATCTCTATCTATAATCACTCGAAAATGATATTTTTATATTATAAATTTGGAGTAGTATTTGCTAGATTTAATTTTAAAAATAAGATTAGAAAGAAATTGCGTAAAATTACCTTTATTGCGTATTTGATAAATGAAACACTAACACAAAATACTCGGTATTGAACACCGAGTGGTGCCATCTCGTATTATTAAGTTAAGATAGCAACTTCCACATTTCAAATTTAATCTGTCTTCGTGACAGTAGCGCCATCTCTATCGGGACCAACCATGAAAATGATTAATTTAGTTGAAAATTATGTAAATTCGAATATATAAATTAAAAAAAAGTAGCCTATAGCAGGCTCATAAGTTCAAGCTATACATTTACCAAATTTCAACACAATCGGTTCAGCGGTTTAGGCGTGAAGAGAAGACAAACAAACAAACAAACACACTTTCCCATTTATAATATTAGTATGGATTTCTAACTAATTAAGTGTATGTATATAATTATATATGTATGTTTATTAATTTATTTATTTATATATATATAGGGATATTTTATTTATATATTTTATATATTTTTTTTTTCTAACTTTAGTAGCTCGCACTCTATCGCCAAAACATCCGTCTCAAACACCCATACTGGTTGACTGGTAGTAGTACAGTCAATCTGTCGAAAAAAATATCGTTTCAGTGAAAAAAAAACCTAAAGGTAAGTCTTGTTTTTTCTGTTGCCAAATGACGTCAGTAAGCCACCTTGGCGATGGGCATGTTCAACTCGTAGGCGTTTTTTGAAAAACTCAAAAAAACCGTCAAAATTTTTTTGAAACGCATTTTTCTTGTTTTGTATGCAGTTTAGAAACTTTTTTTTCGAGCATAATTGTAGAGGGCGTTGAGTGCTACAATTTATGTCATTGTTGCAATCTCGTACAACAAAAAATGCGCATTGTAGGTGGCGCTAAAGTCTCAAAAAAGTGTTTTTTCACTTTTTCACCCTGAAAATATCATTTTAATGGAAAACTTTAAATGGCGAAGTTGTTTCGTAAAAATTCAAAAATTCAATATCGTTTATTCAGTCTAGGCTGTTACAAGCACTTGTGAATGTCGAAAAGCTACGCCATCGGTTCGCAAATCTACGGCGGGAGACCTTGTACTGAGAAGAACCGGCAAGAAACTCAGCAAGGGCTGTTTTTTTCTCCCTGTATTATATACAGAGTCGTCAAATTGAAAAATGACTTCAATATGAGGTAACTCATAAAGTCACTTTTCATTACAAACAAAAAAAAAGTGCAAATAATATAAAAATTATGACTATAAAATAAAAAAAATAAAATATGTAAAAAAAATGGTTTAACAAAGTTTAGGAATGACGTGTCCTACCGCTTAGGCAAAAAGAAAATAATAATAATGAACGATTAAAGTTTAGAACAACGATTAATAGTAGTACCCAGTGAATTAAGAGCAGACTCATCTCCGCTGGCAGCACCCGTTCACGAGCATGATGCATGAACCAGCCATCGCTTCGCTCAACCATTTTTTAGGGAACGCAGCGACCCGCCTCACACGACACCACCGAAGAGATTTTTAAGAGAGCATGACTACTCATAACCACACATGGATACTATGTTACTAAAATAGAAAAAAAAATACATATAGGTACCAGTGTACATTATTATAACAAACTATAAACACAACGGCAGGACACATGCATGTGATTACCTAAACACTGTTGTCGACCCTGGCAATACTCTTCCAACCCAAAACCAATCAAACATCAGTCCCCCCCTTTCAGTCTGTATAGAGAATGACAAGGATACACCACTGCAAAACCAAGTTCAGGTCTAGAAAAACATACCAGAATCCACACCGCCATTAAATCTTTATCAGAGAAATAATATATGTTCACTTACATTTTGATTGCTGTGTCACACAGTATAAATACAAGTTGTGTAATGTAAAATACAATCAAAAATTAATAATAATTATCATTACAATAATAAAGTAGTATAGAGCAGACTCATCTCCGCTGGCAGCACCCGTTCACGAGTATGACGCATGAACCAGCCATCGCTTCGCTCAACCATATTTTAGGGAACGCAACGACCCGCCTCACACGACACCGCCGAAGAGATTTTTAAGAGAGCATGACTACCCATAACCACTAAAACCAATCTGCAAAATGGTTACTTAGAGTTAAGGTAATTTATCTGTACGACACTGCAAACAAATACAAAACAATTTTGCAGTTACAGCCATGCAGTTTTGTCATTCAAGTATTCTTTAATAGTATAATAGCCTTTCTTAACTAAACAACTTTTAATGTGACATTTGAACTCATTTATGGGTAACTCAAGAACAGCATCAGGAATTTTATTGTAAAAATGTATACCTTGACCCATAAAAGATCGGTAAAGCTTCTGTAACCTGTAGGCTGGCAATGCAAGCTTGTTTCTATTCCTAGTATTAAAATTGTGTACGTTACTGTGTTTGGTATACAAATTGATATTATTTTTAACGAGGAGTATGCAATTGTAAATGAATTGAGAAGCAACAGTCAAAATGCCAATTTCTTTAAATTTTTCTCTAAGAGATGTTCGGCTACTCAATTGATAAATAGATCTCACAGCTCTTTTTTGTAAAATGAAAATACTTTCAATATCAGCTGCTGTTCCCCAGAGTAAAATGCCGTATGATAAGATACTATGAAAGTAACTAAAATATACAGTCCTGGCAGTATCTATATCAGTAAGTTGTCTTATCTTTCTTACGGCATAAGCTGCTGAACTAAGTTTACCAGCCAAAAGCGTAATGTGATGACTCCATTGCAGTTTTGAGTCTATCGTTATACGCAAGAATGTAGTCGAGTCTACTAAATCTAATTTTTCATTATTTAATTTAATTCCAATATGCTCAACTTTTACATTAGGTAAGGAAAATTGAATACACTTGGTTTTATTAGCATTTAGCTTTAGATTATTGACATTAAACCATTGCAGAACTTGAGAGAGAGCATTATTTACATCGTCATAGTTGTTTTTGCGCCTGTCAACGTTAAATAATAAAGATGTGTCATCAGCAAATAATACAATCTCACACAAATTTTCCACAAAAAATGGCAAATCATTTACATATACTAGAAACAGGAAGGGACCTAAAATTGAACCCTGGGGAACGCCCATTTCCACATGAGATCCAGATGATCTAACACCATTTACCTCTACAGTTTGTATTCTGGAACTGAGGTACGACTGTATCAATTTATATGCAGTACCTTTGACTCCATAATGACTCAATTTCAATAACAGCGTGTGATGATCAACGCAATCAAAAGCTTTGGATAAGTCGCAGAACACTCCAAGGACATTCTGCGACCTCTCCCAAGCCTCCAATATACTCCTTACAAGTGCAACACCCGCATCAGTAGTAGATCTACCTCTAGTAAAACCAAATTGTTTCCTATGCAAAAGTTTATTAAGGTTGAAATGAGGCATCAATTGTTCCAGAATAATTCTTTCAAATATTTTACTAAGAACCGGTAATATTGATATAGGCCTATAGTTTCCAGGGTCATTTCTATTTCCTGATTTAAAAAGAGGTATAACTTTACTGTATTTCATTAAATCCGGAAATACTCCTTGATCAATACAGTTATTAAATATATCAACTAGATAAGGAGCAATAACGGGTATTATACTTTTAATAACTTTAGTAGAAATACCCCATAAATCACTTGTATTTTTTTGTTTAAGAGATTTAAAACACTTAATAACATCAATAAAATTAATATGTCTGAACTGAAACACGTTATCACACCTAGGTACATATTTCTCGAGCAAAGTCTTGGCAGCCACCGATGAAGAACTCAAATTAGATGTAGCCACCAAAGGAATATTAACGAAATATTCATCAAAAATATTAGCGATATGTTGTTTAGATTTTATTAACATGTTATTCGACTTAAGTTCAACAATATCGTCACGTGACCTTTCTTTGCCTGTTTCACGATTTATAACATTCCACGTTGTTTTGATTTTATTATTCGATATACATATTTTATTTTTAATAAAATTAGATTTGGCTGTTGCACATACCTTTTTAAAGGTTTTAGAATAACATTTAACGTAATCAATAAAACCTTGTGAATGATTATATTTTCTTAGATGATACAATTCATAAAGTTTGTTTCTACTTTTATAGATACCAGTCGTAGCCCAGTCACAGAACTGTAACTTTGGAGTAAGTTTCGAAGTTTTTAAGGGAAAAGCCTTATCAAATTCATTTCTTATTAGATTAAAAAGATCCCCAAAAAGAATATCAGGATCATCATGTGTCCATGGGATATGAGAAATACTATAGTCAATGTTTTTTTGAAAAATTTCTAACCGGTTTTCTGTTACTGGTCTCAATTCAATCACTTTAGATTCATTTGTTACATCTATTTTATATTGTATTTTTAAGCCATAATGGTCAGATGTAATACTATTAAAAATGGATTTATTATCAGGAGTACTATCTGTAAATACGTTATCCAAACAAGTTGCTGAATGTGATGTCACCCTAGTAGGCTCAAAAAATTGATGGGTCAAATTAAAACATTTAAATAATGATATTATACGTACTGACATTGAATTTTGTTCAAGAATATTAATATTAAAGTCACCGCAAACAACCAAAAACTTATTTTTCGACTTTAACTTTTTCAGTACATCCTCCATCACAGATTCAAAAATGTTGAAGTTACCTAGAGGGGGTCTGTATACGCATACTATTATCATCTCATTTAATTCCACACAAGACAGCTCAATGCTACGTTCAATTGAAAGGCCAGCTATATCCTTTCTATCCTTACATTTAATATTTTTGTTAACAAAAATCAATGAGCCGCCATGTATGGCTGTCCTACGAACATAAGCACTCAACAATTGAAAGTTGTTTATGTGATACGACATTTCACAAAGCTTGAGCCAGTGTTCTGTTAAACATATAATGTGTATGTCCTCACTTTTTGAATACAATTCTAATTCTAGGTCTTTGCCAGCCAAACCTTGTATATTTTGATGAATAATATTAATAACTCTTTTATTAGGTTTGGCTTTTGTCTTTAAGCTCAGTTTAAAACTGGGCTGGTTAAGTTATTAATAGAATTAATATTTCTTTTACTAGAAATACTAACACTATTTTGTCGAATACAGTTAGTTATACCATGTATAACCGTATTTTGTATATTAAAAGCTAACAAATTAGCTATCTGGGTCCTATATTTCTTTGCGAGATACATAGTATCTGTAGTCAACTTAAAATATCTAATATATTTATTTATATCGAAATATAAAAATACGTCACTATGACTATTAATTAAATTATAAAGACTTAAATTTAAATTAAAGATGCGCTTATTCTGTTCCCTAGATAAGTTATGTATATAATTACCAACAACTTTTGTATAAACAATTTTTTTGTATTACTTACCGTTTTCAAGTTATAAATTGCGCAGGTATGAAAAATCCAATAGAGCGGTTTTGGGCAGTTCAAGTACACATTTGCAGTGCACATTTCAATGTACGTTTTTACTATTTTTTTTTCACTCATGAAAAAAAATAAAAATAAAACTATTTTTTTTTAATTTTTTTTCATTTTTTTTTGTTTTTCAATCATGAAAAAAAAATAAAAAATAGTAAAATAAATATCAAAATTGCACAACGTTAATATTCAAGTTTTAACTTCTGCCGGCACTCCCGGACTGCAACCGGAGTGCAAATTATAGACTACTGGACTTGTTTTTGTCTTTTCAGTTTTTATTCGAAGTAATATTTAAGCAGTCGGGTTTTTTGAGTTTCTAAATTTACCTTTTTTATTTTTCATATTTTAGTTAGGATTATAAGACGGTATATACTGCAGTCTTATCACTTCAATAAGGGAGTTAATATCAAGTTGATTATTAAGTACCTTGCGTCTAAACGACACCTTACCATCATGGTCAAGGCCTTTGGGCCTGAATTTTCGCAAAAATGTGTAAAGTTAAATCAATTCCCTACCCGTATATCTAATGCATGTAAATTATAGGATGGCAACATGGAATACTTTTTCTCTCGCAAAAATCTTAGATTCCTGTGGAATTCTTCTAAAAACAAAAGATAACGCGGATGGCGTCGCTCGCGGCAGCTTATGTTCATAAATGCTAAAGCGACCAACTTCATGCTGTTAAAATTTTGTGTTACAGTGATGCGCGCGCATCTTAAAATTTCACTCTCATCATTTTTGCATAACGCGCCTAAAGAAGTATAACTTCAAAAATACGTGTGGCGCTCGGGGACTGCCCTGGTAAAGCTATTGCATAGCATTATTTATCAACTTATGCAATTATAATTATTTATTTATTTTATTTATGCAGTATTTTTTTTCTTTGATACTAATAGCTGGCGAGGAGGGCCTTATGCGTCGGTGATGCGTCGAACGTTGCTCCCGTGGCAAAAATTTTACACACTGCGCCGTTTCGATCGATCCTGGAAAGGTGAAAATTGTGTTCATATGCACTGTTCTCAGGTTATTTTTGTTACGGAATTTCTTGATTCGGTCGCCGCACTCAAAGCTATGCAATAGCTTAATAAAAAAAATGTGCTTTATGTTTAAAAACATTATTAAACTAATCACTTTAAATGAAACAATATCTTGTTTGCACTGTATTAGCGGGGATGGGCCGCCAGTTCTCACTCAGACACTCACACTACATGAAACTTTCCATTTATGCCTGCTTTATAATGTGATTCAAAAAAGAATAGGAAAGCCAATGACCTCCATCTGTCAAATGTCGCTTGAAAAGTACGGTTTGCAAAAAAATCTCGGAACACTGTTTTAGCACTCAGCTGATTCTAGTATAAAATCATTTTTTTTTAAACAAGCAATAACAAATGTTGATAATTAATATAAGTTGTTTTTGTTTCATTTATTGAGCTTTGGTTATGAATGGTTGATAACCTTAATCGTCATCCAAATGTCACTTTATGTTGCGTTCAAAAACTCGATTTAAAACTTTCGTTTACATATAGGCTGCATGTTCGTATGTGACCTGCATGATTATTCATAACTTCTCCGGCGATAATGCAGAGATGAGCGAAATTGAAGAGCTAGATCCTGATTAATGTTTTTTTCACACAGCCTTAATAAAGAAATACTATTAAAAATCAGTTGTGTTCTTTCTCAACCTTAGTAAATTAATTTTATTAAAAAATCTGATGTTTTGTCTCACTTAATCTTAGTACTTAAATAAGTTTTATTAAACAGCAAAATTGTTTTGCTCACTCTAGCTATTTGGTTTGAATTGACAGGTATGACATCAAAATATGGCGCCCAGTCGGTCCTATTCTTAGTTGAATCGCATTATACTTATGTGGTCAGAATATCCGACATTGTTCGTTTAAATTTAACCGTACGGATAAGCCGGATAGCACCGGAACCGGACTATACGACCGGAACAATGGCGAGCGTGAAACTAGCGTACCAACTGATAAACGTTGTATGCGAAGTTTATGAAGTGATAACAAACAATAGCGGTATATTGGTTTTGGCGTCGAACAAAATGAATTGTGGCGGGGATAGTCTGTCAGTCTGTGATTCAGTAAACTAGTAGATTTTGCCATTGAACTTAATTAATTTTGATAGTTGATGGGTTTTCACAATGGTCGGTCTGTGATTCAGTAATGTAATAGATTCTCAAACTCTACTGATGAAAATAATATGGGTCTTGGTTTTTTAATGGGCTGGTTAAAACTTACTTTTATAAACCACAAATATAAAGTTAAATCCTTATAATTTGAATAAAATGTTAAATTAAAACTCGTAAGTTTAGATCGCCCGTCTGGGTACTTCCCAAGCTTCAACTTATAGAAGACCACAGTGAAATAACTCTAACTTTCGGTGGTGATGTGTTTCCGACAGAGGTATAAGTCGCGGCACGAAACTCTAGCAAGGACCGTTATTGCGCAGAAGTAAAAAAAAATGTGTTGGGGGGAAACGATGTGCGCGGGCGACTGTGCGTTGCGCCGATTGGCTCAAAGCAAAGTTATATTTTATTTTATCGTATTATGATAATATTCTATCTAGGACGTCCAAGTGGCAGCTTTATTGCGAAGAAAATGCATTTTTTTTACAATAGATGTCGCCAGGTGCGCTTTGAAGTGATTCATGTAAGTTGATTTCTTTACAATAGATGACGCTTAGTGCGCTTAAGTAAATAAAGTGGCAAGCGTCTAAAGGCAATAGCGATACCATAGGGCCATATGCTTTTTTATAAAACAACAAACCAACATTTGCCCTTACCGGGATTAGAAGTCAGAACTTTAAAACAATTGTTTTTACCTGGGCGTTTTTCCCCGCCCCCCACGACAACGGCTAACTAGAGCCGAGGTCCGAGTATCAGAGACGCCGACTAGTTGAGCCGACCCCCTCAGGTTCGAGTGGTCTGGAGGCTCCAGACGGAGAGGAGACTCCTGCCTGGAATACCTCCAGAGGCACTCCTCAATTCTCGGCTTGTTCCCTTAGGATCTCGCCGTCCCCAAACCCGGTGACGCTGTAAAGGTCATCTGCGACCAACAGCATACACACTCAAAAAAAAGAACTTTAAAATGATGACACCCTGGTAATCGGTGTAGATAGCCACCTTTATCGACTCAGAATCATAAAACGCAGGCGTCTAAGGGTAGTTTCCGCTATCAGGCGACCAGGTGCTGGAACAACATTCCACCTCCACTAAGGAGGATCATATCTCGCCAAACATTTAAAAAAACATTTAAAATTAATATTACTAGAAATGCAAAGGTTAGGAATAACCACATGTGGTCGTATGGTAGCGGTTTCTGCCGCTTTCTAATAGGTGTGTCACAATTTGTGTGTGTTAAATTCTGATGGGTAAATATTAATTCAGAAATTCAATATTAATCTAAATACTAAAAAGTAATGACAACAGTAATAATTAATATTTTTTGGTGAATGATAATATTATACATAGTTATATTATAATAATTTATCAATAATAATTTAATAATCTTTTTTATTTAATAAAAATATAATCTAATTTAATTCTCTTAATAATAAATTAATCACGTCACGTCGATGTCGTTTCACGTTACGCGCTAGAACTGAAAACCAGTTCTTTGCTCTTAGAGCAAAGTTATCGCTGAGTTTTTGCCTTTTTCTGTCGTTGCGGCACACAGTTACATACCTAGTAATTTATTGTTCTATTTTTTTACTTGAATTTGTGTGCTGTACTGATGGGAATAAATGATTTATCTATCTATCTAGATATATCTCTTAGGACCTTTCGTCAAATAATAATGGCTAGGAACATCAAAAACGTAGAATGTTCCTGATAAAATAACGAGAGTGAAACATAAGCCATCGTGTCATCAGATGAGCGAAAGGTTGAAAAGCGGAGAACATATTGTATGACACAAACAGTTTCTCTGGTGCCGCCCCTCAATATGAAGGAAAATCATATGAGAATTTCTAATGTTTCGTTGCATTATTATTTTTGCTTTAATTGTCACAGTGATCGTCGCCAGAGCTGAGCGTGAATATTAACACTGAATCTAAATTATGTTCGGTGACAAACGGGAATATTATGTTTATTTCTTTTTCGGTGTTGATAAGATTTTGTTGACGGGGGGGATATTAAACGTGAAATGACATGGAATAAAAACAATAAGTGTCGCCGCACACGGGCCACCGAACACAACCACAAAACGCCACCATCGGCATATTTCTTGTAGTTTTCATGCATTTTATATGGACTCGCCACACACGGTACGCTGGTGGCCGCCACACGCTACAAATCGTCTTTGCTCGCTTCTTGTGGCCCGCACCGGCCACTTAGTGTCGCTGCACACGGGCCACACGCCACAGCCCCAAACTCCGCCACGAGAAGCTAGAAGCGGCTACTAACGTGGCTGAAGCGCGCGACAGCGGCTGACTAAGGTAAGGGAGAGAGGGGTGAGGAATCGCGCGAGTGACGTGTGGCGGCGTTTTGTATCGGCGCATTAAGTGGCCGGTGCGGGCCACAAGAAGCGAGCAACGACGATTAGTAGCGTGTGGCGGCCACCGGCGTACCGTGTGTGGCGAGTCCATATAAAATGTATGAAAACTACAAGAAATATGCCGGAGGCGGCGTTTTGTGGTTGTGGTCGGTGGCCCGTGTGCGGCGACACTTAATGCGCCGATACAAAACGCCGCCACACGTCACTCGCGCGATTCCCTACCCCTCTCTCCCTTGCCTTAGTCGGCCGCTGTCGCGCGCTTCAGCCACTTTAGTAGCCGCTTCTAGCTTCTCGTGGCGGCGATTGTGGCTGTGGCGTGTGGCCCGTGTGCGGCGACACTAAGTAATGTATTTTGTTTCAACAAGGACAGCGTCATCGAAACGAACATGCAGATGTTTGTTAGCTGCTTTCAATATCGTAATGATATTTATATAAATTTCATTAATTTAGCTCACACAATTAATATTCGGATATAATACTACTTCTAGATAATATACAACTTTGCGCATTTTTAGATGAACAGGTGATCATCATGGAAGCACTTTTGGCCCCCAGCGTTTATCAGCCTAACTTCTGTGCCTAACAAGTATGTGCTTCAACAATTATCATAGGAGCTCGATGACCATTTCTTCAGTTCTGCTGAATTTCCTCATTTCTGATGTTCATATCAGTAAGTGAACACCGAGTATAGCTTTCTCAGTCACTCTCTAGGAGACTGTAAGGTTTATTACGAAGCCCTTATCTATCTATCTATATAAAACTCATATCATAGTGATCTATGAACGCACAGCCCAAACCACTGGACAGATCGGGCTGAAATTTGGCATGCAGGTAGATGTTATGACGTAGGCATCCGCTAAGAAAGGATTTTGATCAATTCTACCCGCAAGGTGATAAAATGGGGAATGAAAGTTTGTATGAAACTTTGTCAATTTTAAACCGATCGGGCTGAGACTTTGCATGCAGGTATAAGAAGAATCATAGATGAATGTCATTTTGTATAATACAAGTCTGAGAACAAAAACTGTAATCTACACCGAAGCGAAGCGAGGGCGGGCCGCTAGTTAACAAATACATCTCAGATGTGTAAGTTATCACTAATTTTTTTTTTCAAGGAGCGAATATTTATCAATATTTTCTTCAATAATGAACTATCATTATACTAGTAAAACTTTCCCCTAAAAAGATCTTTATTCTTCAAAGGCCTGTTTGTTATTCAAACCTCATGTCTTGTAAAACCATGCCTTTAGGGTGTGTTCGCGGATGCAGCGATAAGCGAGTGATGGTTTAATTATTTATTATTTAAATATTGTTTGGCATTTCTGTGCGAGACGGAACGCACCAAGTTCAGGTTCGGCTCGGTCACCAATCCGTGTGGTGCTACATGACGCGATATAAAAATCTACGTTGCCATTGGTCGCTAAATATTGTTCCCAACCCCTCTTCCTCGAATTTTGTAACAGATTTATTAGAATACAATATACGCTATTAGACTTTCAAAGATATCACACCTTTTATTTAAATTTCCAAAATTTCAGTCTCAAAACTCCGTAGCTAAGCAAAGACGATACGAAAACCAAGTACCGGTGGTCGCTATCCGGCACAATATCACTTGAAGCACCGGAAGTTCATACGATGCAATTTTGATTTTTTGTATGTGATAACTTTACTGTCGCAGTAGACAACTGAAGATGGATTGTATCGGTAAGAAGCTGGAGGATGGTTGATTCGAAGATTTTGCCCAATAGTAACAATCTACAACATCGCCTAAAATATCTGCATGCAAAGTTATCAGCTGATGCATCTCATGTTTAGCTTTACTCTCAGTTGCATCGACTGAAACTAAACACAAGTAACTGGATTGCGTTTATAATAATACTAGCGGACCCGACAGACGTTGTCCTGTCTACACGTCTTTAATTTGAAAATTTCAAACTTTTTTTAATAAGCTGTAACATTCTGGACCATTTTGATGAAAATTATTATTCAAATGTTATGACAATATCTAACGTCATTACATGTAAATTTATTACAATTAGACTAATCGATAGCGTGTGAGTATGTGTAACAAAAAAACAACATTTTTTTAATTTGATCGCAGCGCTAACTGTCGGGACAGACTTGATAAAATGTGGTCACGCAGTTGTTGACATATAACTGCTAGATGGCGCTTTTATAGAAAGCTTACATCGCGCCATAGACCCTCAAGGTGCAACGGTGCGCGTTCCCAATAGCACTTTGCCGCTAGATGGAGCTAGGGGCGTAAAATCGGTTTTTTATTTTTTAAAACCTTTTAAAATTGAATATTATTTAATATTTGACACTGCGATGGTAGCGCCGTCTGTCGGATCCAATGTAAAACATTCCAAAATCAACAACTACTAATAAATTAAAAATTAATTTAAAAAACATTGTCCAGCAGACAAAATTGTGAATCTAAACCATTCTCAGATCCCCTTGAACACACACAAAAAAATGGGTGAGTGTACTTATGTAGGCGCGTGAGAAGTTATCCTTCTTTGGCATCGTTTAAAATTAGTTTTTAATTGCATGCAAATAATTAATTACAATAAATTAATAAAAAGTCTGGAAAAGGACACAGTCAATAAAGTTCAGTTTTAATTTGAAAAAATAAATAAATAATCAAAATATTCAATTAAAATCGCTACTGAATAGGTATAATTTATTAGAACATATGTGATTTGCACTTGTATGAAACTCAAACACGTATTCCGAATATACAAACTAGAAACATGTGGATAAATATTATAAACTAGCGGCCCGCCCTCACTTCGCTTCGGTGTAGAGCTGAAGTGTAGACTACAGTTTTTGTTCTCAGGCTTGTATTATACACAATGACATTCATCTATGATTCTTCTTATACCTGCATGCAAAGTCTCAGCCCGATCGGTTTAAAATTGATAAAGTTTCATACAAACTTTCATTCCTTATTGGAACGAAAGTTCCTTACGGTAGGCTTGGAGGGGATAGGGATTTTGCTGCGCGACTGAACTGAAAAAAATGTGATAGTAAAACCGTAAGAAAAAATGCGTGGAATAAAACCGTTAAATGAGACGTGCGCAGGCGCGACGAAGTTTCTTACGGCAGGCTTGGAGGGGATAGGGATTTTGCTGCGCAACCGAACTGAAAAAAATGTGATAGTAAAACCGTAAGAAAAAATGCGTGGAATAAAACCATTAAATGAGACGTGCCCATAGGGGGTGGTAGAGCGACGAGGGTGCATCACTGAAATATTGTGATATTACACCAACACTGAATATGTGTGAAGTTATAGGGGGTGGTAGAGCGACGAGGGTGCATCACTGAAATATTGTTATATTACACCAACACTGAATATGTGTGAAGTTATAGGGGGTGGTAGAGCGACGAGGGTGCATCACTGAAATATTGTTATATTACACTAACACTGAATATGTGTGAAGTTATAGGGGGTGGTAGAGCGACGAGGGTGTATCACTGAAATATTGTAATAACACCAACAGTGAATATGTGTGAAGTTATAGGGGGTGGTAGAGCGACGAGGGTGCATCACTGAAATATTGTGATATTACACCAACACTGGATATTTGTGAAGTTATATCAAGCTGTGGACCAGTAACGCCTGTGAGACATGATTATGATTACAAGGTGAGTCCTTATCAGGAGGTGGCAGAGCGACGGGGGTGCATCACTGGATTATTGTGACATTGTAGTTTATTATAATCTGTGGGCCAGTCCTGCCTAGCAATCTTTACGAACACTAGCTGACCGAACTGAAAAAAATGTGAAAATGTGATAGTAAAACCGTAAGAAAAAATCCGTGGAAAAAAGTGCGTGGAATAAAACCGTTAAATGAGGCGTGCGCAGGCGCGACGAAGTTCCTTACGGCAGGCTTGGAGGGGATAGGGATTTTGCTGCGCGACCGAACTGAAAAAAATGTGATAGTAAAACCATAAGAAAAAATCCGTGGAAAAAAGTGCGTGGAATAAAACCGTTAAATGAGACGTGCGCAGGCGCGACAGTCGCATACACAAGCGAGTTTGCAATTTGTGTCGATTCTACATTAGCCGAAGGAACTTCGTTCCTACCTGG
Organism: Chilo suppressalis; assembly: GCA_902850365.2. Taxonomy (NCBI): domain Eukaryota; kingdom Metazoa; phylum Arthropoda; class Insecta; order Lepidoptera; family Crambidae; genus Chilo; species Chilo suppressalis. Next base: position 2,452,657 of record OU963895.1, on the reverse strand, counting down.
TGTCCCACGACACCACATCATTTTTTTTCTTTCTTTATATTTTTTTCCGTAAGAACCTTGTACAGAGTATTAGAAAACTACAAAAAAAACAGCCAAATCGGTCAAGCCGTTTTCATGTTATGTCGTGACAACGGAAAACGGGTTTCATTTTTATATATATAGGAGATATGAAAACAGTCTCTGTTCTAAATTCAAAACTCGTAACTTTTCCCGATGTTTGTTGCACGTGTTTCCCGCGCTAGGACCGCGAGTGGCCGCGCATGCGTACGGTGCGGCGGGCGACGCGGTAATGGCAGCGCGGCACATGAAGTTGGTCGCTAAAGCGACCAACTTCATGGTGTTAATTTTTTGTGCGCGCGCATCTTAAAATTTCACTCTCATAATTTTTTTATAACGCGCCTAAAGAAGTATAACTTCAAAAATTTCATCAAAATCGGTCCAGTCGTTTAAGAGAAGTTCAGTGACATACACACTCACAGAAGAATTATATATATAAAGATATGCTTTAGATGCTTGTTGGCGCAATAATTTGTAGGTGTTTCAGTCTGTGTTTGTGAAAGCTTAGCAACTTCAACAATGGCCTGTCACCAACTAGTTTAACACTTATGATTTTACTAGTGGCCCGCCCTCGCTTCGCTTCGGTGTAGAGCTGTAGTGTAAACTATACTTTTTGTTCTCAGGCTTGTGCTATAAAGAATGACTTTATTTATATAATTACACGTGTTATTGTGAGTCAACCATAAAAGATAGACATATGCTGTTGCGGGATATTTTTTAGACAATTTTATCCTTACACGCCTGAATAGCTCGCAGATTGCAGAATTTTTTCAGACTTAAATGACATTTATCGTTATATTTTGGACAATTCACACAATATCTTTATAAATTATAGCCTATGTGTTATTCTGATCTATAAGCTACATTACTGTAAAGTTTCATTAAAATCCGTTTAGTAGTTTTTGCGTGAAAGAGGAACAAACATCCATCCATACATCCATCCAAACAAACTTTCGCCTTTATAATATTAGTAAGGATTTATTTTTTAAGCATTGAACTGCTAGATGTTTAAATCTAATAATAATAGGGCCTAGGGCCCTAATAAGGCCGTGGTAGCATAATGGTCAGTGCATTCGCCCGGATAGCGAAGGATGCGGGTTCGAGTCCCGTCTGCTGCCTGGTCCGCGTGGATTTTTTCTAGTAAACTTTTCTTTTCTTTATATTTAAACATCTAGCAGTTAAATGCTTAAAAAATAAATTAAATCATAACTATAATTGCTATTTCTTCTTTCAAATGTTTAATACTTGAAAAAGTATTCATTTGACATTGTGGGTTGCCTACAATGCGACGAGATGGCGCTGCCTTGCAGCTTAAGGCTAGGAAAATTTAGACGCGGCTAATAGGGCCGTGGTAGCATAATGGTCAGTGCATTCGCCCGGATAGCGAAGGATGCGGGTTCGAGTCCCGTCCGCTGCCTGGTCCGCGTGGATTTTTTTTCTAGTAAACTTTTCTTTAGTTTAACACTATTTTTTTTTGACATTTACAGTGAACTAACGATTAAATTACATATCTATCAATACTTTTCAGAACAAGTATCTTAGTGGCGTTCTAATAAAGCAATAGTGGTTCACTAAATAGCTCGGTGATTATCACTTCCAGCTGTCAAAAGCAGTTACCGGATAGGCCTATAGGCCATCGTAGGGATGGGTGAACATAATTGTTATCACGAGCTCCTCCATGCTTCGGAAGGTAAATAAAGCCGTCGGTTCCGGTTGCATCTGCACTCGTTAGCACCCACTATTATATTCTGTTCATCTTTATGGTCGACCCCGCTCCGCTAGTCGCTGTTTACACGGCCGCAACCCAGCTGAGCCTTCGGATATGTCAACAAAGAGAGGATGAATGGCGAATGGCTGAGGGGAGTACAGTTGACAAATGACGTTTATTATCGGCCGCAGTCAAACACCGTGCGCTGTGCCATTCTTTTTTCGTTGAACACACTGGTAGCTTTCCAATTACAGCATTATAGCGCATTATGCGGCATAATGCTTAACGTTGAGTGTTCCAACTACAGCAACGTTTCGCACAATTGAGCACTCTAAAAAGTAATGCTTTCGTGTGATGCGTGCAATCGTACCAACCCAGTGACAGAAAATTAACAAGTGTTTTTTCTTTAAGTTGGCATTGATCGAAATTGTTTATTTATATGTTATCGTAAGTAATATTATTTATTGTTGAAAAATTATTAAATAGTTTTTTTTTAAACAATCAAAGTTAATTCAAACTGTTAAAAAAATAAATATAAGTATGGATGAAGGTATAAACATTGACTTTTTTTTTCAACACTGAACTTAGAGCACTCTGCTGGTGAATTTGAAAACTAATTTACGTTCCAATTAAGCATCAGCATAATGAGGACTATCGCATATGAATCCGCCGCTAGAGGCGCTAGTGTAGCGTGAGGTCTCCGAAATGTCAAATGTTATTGCTTGTTGGTTGACTACGCGGGTTTATTTCTAATTAAAATAATGTTGTGAATAATTGGTAACAATTCAGCTTAATTATGGCAAATATGAGTTATGTGGCAATGAATGTCAGTTATTAAAAATTTGAGCTTAGAAAAATGATTATGTTCATATTTTTCCGAATAAAACGGAACTGCGCGTCACTGTGGCATGGCCTATTATGTTTAGGATATGGTTCTTTTGTGTTAAAATACGATCTAAATGTAACCTTTGGTTTCATGTGCGTATTAATAAACTTTAAAAGTTACAATTTAGGACCTCCCTCAACAGTGGCGCCATCTGGTGAGGCAGAAAACGGTAGCCCTCATTCGGCATTGTGCGGCGCTGAGTCGCATTATGCTCTGTAATTGGAAAGCAACCACTAATATTTATGTTCTCGTTATGGCTTTTTTTTTGCTGTGTCAGTGATTTGTTGAGTAAGTGACCAAGTGCTTTTAGAGGTGGTGTGTTTGTGTTGGTGAGTAAGGTTCTTGCTTTATACGGAGTATTAGAAGATTGATTGATTTAAGCGCCGCAAGATAATAATGGCAATTTTAAAAAAAACTATTGCTGTCACGCTTTGGCAAATACTAAGCGATAGGGACAACAGTAGTTAACACTGAAAATTGCGAATAAAAATTGCTGAATTCGGGGTTTGGCTCGCGACGATTTCCTTCTCGAAAATTCGATATATATATTATGTAAAAGAAATTTTACCTATAGAATAATAAGTATTTATACTATGCCTCTATGCTTTTATTTTTTTATAAATGCTTATTAAATCTCCACACTAGACGTCTTTAATAGTGGTGATTAAAATTTATATTACCTAGTCAGGTCATAAATTCTGTCACATGTTTAATATAAAATAATTGAAACAAGTTTATTCATTATGTAACCATTTATATACCAAAATGAACTTAACAAAACATAGATTGTTATGACAACAAAGTTTGTTTAAAATGACCTCCGTGATTTTGAATACAGGCCTTCAATCTGCGCGGCCAGTCTATCGCAGCACGAACGAGGTCCATGTCAATATCGGCGGCTGCCTGAATCAAAGATTGAGTGACTCCAAATTGGGATGAGGCTTTGAGCACGCCTTTTTCTCCAAGTGTTGCCATATCTTGTAATCTAGCGGACTCAAATCTGGACTGGAGGAGGGCCAGTCTTCGTGTTGGATGAAGTCGATTTCACGCGCCGCCAGCCAGTCTTGTCTGCTCTTCGCTCTATGAGTTGGCGCCGAATCTTGTTGGAATACCCTGTGCCTGATACTGAACATGGTATGAGAAACAGGTGCCATAAGTTTCGTCAGGAGTGTATTTTGACACACAACTGCATTCGTTTTTACACCTTTCTCACAAAAATGTACCTCTGTTAAGCCCTAATAAGAAACTCCCAACCATGCCATGAGCTAGGATGGAAAATGACCTCGTTTGACACGCGGAATACCTTATCATTTTGTTTGTTGCAGCTCTCTTCTACGGTAAAAATTTATTCATCCGAAAAAAGAATTTCCCGATATTTTTTCCCGCGTACCGCTTCAACAAAGCGCGGCATCTCTTCAGTCTCAGGTCCATTAGACAAGTATTCAAACGATGTCCTGTTTTTGTTCGATATGCCCGAAGCACTAAGTCTTCATTTGACACCCTTTTCACCGTGGTTCTGCTTAACCCCATCTGAAGGGCCAACAGTTTCTGCTTACACTAGAGTCTTCATTGTATCGTTTGATGGTACGAAAAACTTATCTTTTGGTTAAGTATATTAAAATTTTTCAGTATGGCAAAAATTTGAATTGGTGCGTAACCGCAACGATGCAACGCAATAACTGCAACACGGTCTTCTTTAAGCGTCCACTCCATATTTAAAAATGAGTAAAATTCTAAAAAGTATACATTTTTATTTTCATGAACAATTCGAAATTCGAATTCAATAAACTTTTTTGTGGCCAGCATTCTAAAAGAAAAGTTTTTGCTGTGTGACAATACTTATGACCTGACTGTGTATTTTATTATTATGTCCGGTAGGTTCGGTGCTTAGTTTTCATAAAAACTTTCACGAAGCAATATGGCACGATTGCATTTAGTAGTTAGTCCGAATAGGAGCGCCAATGGAATTCGGGTGAACGACTAAGGTTAAAAAAACGGAGTTGAACGCCCGGATTCGGATAGATTTCCTTTTGTTTACACGTCACCGTATTCCAGCATAAATATTGCTTCGGGTGCCCGAAGCCGAGAAATGTCTTTCATGCACCCGGATACGGGCAAACGATGAATTTAAAAAAAAATGTTATTCGTGTTTGGGCCTGCCATGCTCACACACACGTGCAATAGGGATGATGACTATTTTTTTTTTCGTTTATCAGGTAGATTATCAAAAAGTATTGGACACGTATTTTTTCTTTTTTCACATAATATAAACATTGCAGAGATATATTGATTTGAAAAGTCGCATGACGTCACGTTTGAGTACACTTATAAGGGAAAATTCACTCAAAAGTGACGTCACGAGCCCCTACTCCCAAACTTTGACGCGCTCTAACTTTGTCATTTTTTGGTTGACTGCCCAAAGAAAAAATACGTGTTCATTATTTTTTGATCATCTAACTGACGGACTAAATAGAATTTCGTTTACTGTACCCCGTCATCACCCCTATTGTATGTGCATTCTGTACCAGTATGTATAGGAAAGTCAAAAGTTCAAAGTCGCTCAGCGCGCTATGGAAAGGACTATGCTCGGCGTTTCTCTGAAGAATCGCATTAGAAATGAGGTAATCCGGCAGAGAAGCAGAGTTATCGACATAGCCATAGGATTAGCAAGTTGAAGTGGCAGTGGGCTGGCCATATTTGTCGAAGAACCGATAACCGTTGGGGTAGACGAGTTCTGGAGTGGAGACCGCGTCTAGGCAAACGTAGTGTAGGTCGTCCTCAGGCACGATGGAGTGACGATTTGCGCAAGGTGGCTGGCAGGAGCTGGATGCGAGTAGCCCAAGATCGATTTGAGTGGCGTGCATTTGGAGAGGCCTATGTGGACTAAGATAGGCTGTTGATGATGATGACGATGATGTATAGGATAATTTAAAACAAGATTACGCGATTAATAAATTGACAAAACTCTCAAATGGGTCACCAGAGTGCGTAAATTATCATACACATTCGTTCATTCATCATAATTTCACATTAAAATTCAATTTTCGGCTTCCGTGATCACGGCACGAGTTGAAAGAAAATAATTATGGATGTATGGTAATGAGGGTTGCGTCTGTGTGTGATTTTAAGTATTTAAATATTCTTATTTCTTCGTGAGTGTTGATATAAACTGGAAAGGAGCTCGATGGCGCAAGTGGTTAGCGCGTTCGGCTGCGATCGTTGAAGCTAAGCAACTTTCGCAGTGGTCAGTCATTGGATGGGTGACCATAATTTACTATCTCGAGTATCTCCTCCGTGCTTCGGAAGGCACGTTAAACCGTTGGCCCCGGCTGCATCTGCAGTCGTTAGCACCCTCCAATCCACACTGGGCCCGCGTGGTGGGCTATGGCCCAATCTCCCTATTCCATCCATTGGGAAGGCCTGTGCCCCAGCAGTGGGGACATTAATAGGCTGATGATGATGATGATGATGATGATGAAACTGGAAAGTTAGGTATTCAATTTTCGTCCAAACACGAGAGAAGTGTTTCTAAACAATATATAAAATTTAATACAAGAACGCAAATAGCTCGTTTCCCTTATCAAAGATGTCGTCTTGATAAACCACTCTGCGTTGGGACAAAAATAAGATAACAAAAACCAATAACATCCGCAAAAATTTATAGCGGACAGTTCGCCAAACAAACAAACAAAACAAAACAATTAGATGCTATCTAAGAAGTTCACATGTAGAGGAGAGGATGGAGTTTTGATATGAAGAAATATGGCCACCTTTGTAATGTTGTGCCGAGCAAAAGTGATGTTTATGTTCTGTTAGATATAATGCCTTTTCTTTCACGTGATATAGTGCTAAAATGTTGAGAAGTTATAGCCGATCGAATAAACTAATATCGAACAATTCGATTAATTACCCATTTTCCCGATAAAAATTCGCTTAAATATGTCAAAACGGACAAGCTTTCCTCTTTAGAGAATGTGTAAATGCTAAGTGCATTTCTAACTAGGAAACCTTCCTTATAACAACGAAAAGACCTTCTTATAACAAGAAAACTGTGTTCAAACATCTTTGTAGTTTGACCTTCGTTTTCAATACAGTAGATATAGAAAAAAAACCGTGTTTTAGTTTAAATTTCGAAATAACTTTCGGAAATCATATAACAGAAACTCTTTCGTTTCTTGACGCGCTAAATCGGCGTTCGCCTCGCGCACGCCTCACTGCCGCTTATACTACTAGTGTCTGGACTTGACGTTTAGTAGACATAAAGTACACTAGTAATAGCGCGGGCACAAAATACACTAGATATAGCGCGAGCGCAAAGTACACGAGTCATAGCGGGGGCGCAAAGTACACTAGTCATAGCAGGGGCGCAAAGTACACTAGTCATAGCGGGGGCGCAAAGTACACTAGTCATAGCGGGGGCGCAAAGTACACTAGTCGTAGCGCAGGTGGAAAGTACACTAGTCATAGCGGGGGCGCAAAGTACACTTGTCATAGCGCGGGCGCAAAGTACACTAGTCATAGCGCGGGCGCAAAGTACACTTGTCAGGGCGCGGGCGCAAAGTACACTAGTCATAGCGCTGGCGTAAAATACACTAGCCATAACGGTGGCGCAAAGTACACTAGTCATAGCGCGGGCGCAAAGTACACTTGTCAGGGCGCGGGCGCAAAGTACACTAGTCATAGTGCGGAAGTAAAGTACACTAGTCATAGCGCGGGCGCAAAGTACACTAGTCATAGCGCGGGCGCAAAGTACACTAGTCATAGCGCGGGCGCAAAGTACTCGTACACTTGTCATAGCGTGGACTCGAACTCACGGACCTAAACACAGCACCAACAAACGGCAGTATTCTTTTAATATGATATTCTGCAAGATGGAAATTATTTCTTCAGACGGGCGCTTCAGTTCGATAGGGAATGTTCTATGACCTACCTCTCATAAAATAATATAAAACATGTTTGCAAAAGGCGGACTTATAAACTAACCTTTTTCAGGCCAAAGGTTTAATGAATGGGTGTAAATATAATATTTATATTCCACGGCTTTTCCCCGCCCATGAATGGATGCTCTGAGGGATGGAGTCAAGGGGATCATTTAACGTAGACAAATGTCCCCCAACAGAGAGCCCTCTGTGCCTCGAATAAATTACATTTTTATTCCGACAGAAACTTTTCCGCTTGATTTTTGACTTAATTTTAACTGAGTTATCATTAAATCTAATAGATAGGTATGATACGATGACCTCTGGGGCCGAGTGGTTCGTACGCCGGGTTTCAAATGTGTCGCCTGATTAACGGGAGTGGCGTATAGAAATTAGGCTTGTTGAAAATATATAGATGTATCGATATATCGATATTTTTGCCGATATATTTTGATTCGATATATCGATACATCGATACAAAATAACCAATATCGAAATTCGTATCAAAAACGATATTTTTTTATTTATTAGCGGCATATCACGATCTAACTAAATTCGTATCTGGAAAAATCGTAACTGGATCTCAGATTAATGATATTCAACATATCTATGATCTGTGCTGTATTTAGTATTGTCTATGTCATCATTCGAAAATAGGGTCTATTTTTAGGGAGATAATTTTCGTTCCATTATTATTCCGCGTGTCATATTTCGTGAGCAACTGTACGATATTTTTGGGAAAATTGGTCCGATATATCGATATATCGATGTTTTTTTCGCGATATATCGAAGCCGATATTGATATTTTTTAAAATATCGATATATCGATATTTTTTTCAACTTTCGACATCCCTAATAGAAATACATATTATAATGATAGATAGACAAGTAAGTATAGTTTAGTAAACAGCCACGACTCCACTTCAAATGGTCGTATTCGTCGTCAAAGATTTGCTTTTGCCGGAATTCGAACCACGGACCTCTACCGCGGAGGTCGAAGTATGTAGTTTACTTACAGCAATTTCGCTAAATCTCAATTTAAATAAAAGTAGATTTCGCCCATACTGTAATGTTTAATGTTTAATTAATTTTTGTATTTAATTTAATTTGAACTGAAAATCAGCGATTTACTCTCGGAGTAAATGTTACGCTGAGTTTTCGCCCATTCGCATCGCTACTGCACACGAAAATATCAGTATAGTTGTATAAATATAATTTGTTGTATGTTTTAAAGGATTTATATAATTGTAAAATTTGTCTTCAATTTTGTATGTGTGCATGTTGGTGTGAATAAAGTTTTATCTATCTATCTATCTAATGTAATGTTATCCCATTTTTCAATTTGAGAACTCTGTATAAAATACAGGGAGAAAAAAACAGCCCTTGCTGAGTTTCTTGCCGGTTCTTCTCAGTACAAGGTCTCCCGCCGTAGATTTGCGAGCCGATGGCGTAGCTTTTCGACATTTACACATACATGTGCTTGTAACAGCGTAGACTGAATAAATGATATTGTTTTCTTTTTGCGCACGAGGACTCTGTATAAAATATAGGGAGAAAAAAACAGCCATTGCTGAGTTTCTTGCCGGTTCTTCTCAGTACAAGGTCTCCCGCCGTAGATTTGCGAACCGATTTACACATGTAAATCGGTTCGCAAATCTACGGCGGGCGAGTCTACGCTGTTGCGAGCACATGCTCGCAACAGCGTAGACTGAATAAACGATATTGTTTTTTTTGCACACTCATTCATATAGTCTTCACATTAACCAACCGATAGTGGGTGGGTGGCTTCATCGCTTCACTTCCGAGAACTTGGTACTATCATTAATCACGGTAGCCCGAGGACCACTTTAGCTCCTCGAGTCATTTCTTTCAAGAACCCGTTGTCGACTAAAATTCCCGGAGGGAAAGTTCATCCCGTTTTAATTAACCCTCGATGAGTTCGGAAAGTTGAGCCTCGCATCTTAGTCAATAAGTCGCGCGACTTCTTTAGATCTATTGCCCGAATTAGCTTTGTTTGATTGTCTTCTGTTCACTCTTAAGTAAAATTATGTAAATAGCGCTTATAATTTAAGATGTACGAGCCAAATAAAACAATTAACGTAAATAAATCTTTACTAATATTTTAAATTTGAAGAGTTTGTTTGTGTGTTTGGTTGAACGCGCTTATCTCAGGTGTTACTGTTCCGATTTGAAAAAATCTTTATTTATTTAATAGTGCATATATCGATGAAGGAATTGCTATAAAACATATTGCTACTAATAAAAGCGGGCTACCAATTAAAAATGATGCAAAAACGGGGAAAAATATTTCGCTTGAGAGGTTTTTCTTTTCGTCTTTGGTTGCGTGCGCAAATTAAACGGTAAAACTCCGAGATAGCATAATTATGTCTATCTTTTAAGGGTGACCCACTACTATTATATTATTTATTTATTTATTTACTACACAGTATACTTACAGTGCTAAACCAAGACGCACACTGGTTAAAAAAACAAATCTAACAGCTGAACACTATGCATACAACTTAAATATGACATTAAATAATAACAAAACACACATAATTTTTGGGATAATATGTCAGCCTCCGGAATTGTACAGCGTTAAGCAAAGAGATTGCTCTCGAAGTCAGTGCATTTTGAGCTCGTCGCGTACTTACTCCCTTAAGCTCCGCAAAAACTTTTGTTCGTCTGCGTGGCGCCCCTACGTCACGGTAATAATATCATACAGTATTCTATCTTCATACAAACGGTCGGAAAGCGAGTCATACCTACGCCACTCGAGTTCGATGTGCTCGGCGGGCACCCAGTCGCGAATGCGCCGCCGCGCCGCAACGACGACCGAACTGTTACACCCCTGAAATGCTCATGAAACAGCTTACAGTAATAACTGATGCTGCCGCATCAGCATTTCAGGCCAGCGTCGCTATTGCGACATCGGCCAGCAGCAGTCCCATTTTAGCCACTGTTCGTGACGGTTGTGTGCCAATTAATCCGACTTAACATTGTTTCATTTTTTAAAACCTCAACCCCGGGACTCGTTATAACATTGGTGGCAGCTTTAAGGGATTTTAAAAGCTAAAAATCCCCGGTACGTCTCCCAAGTTCGTGTGTGTATTCCCAGTATTCAGTGCTCACCGCCGAATCCCGCTGTATCCTACTAATTCAAGAAACCTGAAAACTGTGGAATCACCCTGCACCGCTGAACCCTGACGCCCGCTCCGTCTACGCCGCATCTGCGTTCCCGCACTGCATCTGGTCGCTGAGGTGCCTTTCACCATACCTGGACATCGTGCCTCAACACGACAACTATTCTACTTACTATAAATCACCAACATCCTGAAAGAAAATCATCACACACCCAGTGTATCAACACAATCAAGATTAATTGTGTAAGCCGTGAGTGAACATTCAAACAATTGCGTATTCGCCTGTGACTGTGATCCCGTGTCGCCCTTATCGCTCAGGAATGCGATCAACGCTTCCCGTCGCCGTCATCGTGCTCGCCGTTCATGCAACATTGTTGCCGTGAGTCTGGTCTTTGTTCTTTCTTACTACTAATTTTTAATCTCTGTGTTTGAACTGTACTAGGTATTTTACTGTGTATTAATTCGTGTGCTATTTTTAGATTTAAGCTCTTTGTATTCTACATTCTTATATTTCGATTTGTTTTATATTTAATTAAAGGACAATGGACCCTAAAATGTTAGAAGTGGTAGACATCGATTTACCCCTAGATACCGAGGATGAAAGAGTGGTCAGTCCGGGTCCCAGTGAAAAACGAACACGTTCGAAAACACAAAAAATGGCTATGCCGACCCCTGCACCAGGCCTAGACCTGAATATCTTATTAAAATTCATTAAGCCATACGATGGCAGTAGGGATACGCTGAATTCCTTTATAATTAATTGCGACAACGCCTACGAATTAGCGAGAAATGTTCAAAAACCAATTTTATTTAAATACATACTATGCCAACTTCAGGGAAAAGCTGAAGTGGCTTGTTCTATTAAAGATTTTAGTAATTGGGAACAATTAAAAGACTTCTTAAAAACCCAATTTAGTGAAAGGAAACACTATTCCCACCTACTAACTGAACTCCAGGAAAGTAGGCAACTATCCGGCGAAAATGTTAGCCAATACGCCCTCCGCGTTGAAACTTATCTGTCACAACTATTGACAGAAATAACACTAAATAATACAAAATTAAAAGAACTCCCAGGCCGTACCGCGGCCATGGAAGAACTCGCTCTACATCATTTCCTTATGGGTTTGCACCCACGAATTTCGAACATAGTCAGGTGCCGATCCCCTAGAACGCTGAACGAAGCGATTAATTTCGCTATCTCCGAAGAACGAATCCAGCAAACTTTATACAAAAGGACCGCTCTCGCTGATAATAAACCAGTGAACAAAAGCTCACGTACCCCTGGTCCAAGTCAATTTCGATCTCAACCCCCAGCATCAAATCCAATAAGACACAACCCTACCGTAACCTGCAGATACTGTAAATTCCCGGGGCATACCATTGAAAACTGCAGGAAACGGGAATATAACAATAAGCTTCGTGACCAACAACAATCTTCTACTTCCAGCTCTAATTTCCACCCCATTCGAAGGGTCAACTTCAATCACGAACAGGATGATGAAGGTCAGGACGAAGTAGATTATGAAGCTCAAATCAAGCAAGTTTTAAACTAGATAGCGCCTCGTTCCGGTGTCGTACGAGACGCCAACTAGTTCAAGGAAAAGACACCTATAGTTCCGTGGCTCGGAGAACCGCTGTCTCCCACATCACTGTATCCAATCCTACTATATCCGCTGTATCTAACCCCGTAGCCCGGAGAACCGCTGAATCCAATACCAAACCTACTATATCCGCTGTATCCAAACCTATAACAGGAAAGATCACTGTATCCAACTCTTCTATATCCACTGTACCCAAACCTGTAACAGGAAGAATCACTGTATCCAACCCTACTATATCCACTGTATCCAAGCCTATAACAAGAAGAATCACTGTATCCAACCCTACTATATCCACTGTATCCAAACCTATAACAGGAAGAATCATTGTATCCAACCCTACTATATCCACTGTATCCAACCCTACTATATCCACTGTATCCAACCCTACTATATCTACTGTATCCAAACCTGTAACAAGAAAAATCACCGAACCCACTGTATCTTACCCTGCTATATCCACTGTATCTAAACCTATAATAGGAAAAATCACTGAATCCCGTACCAAATCTACTATATCCACTCTATCCAAACCCATAGCCAAACCAACCTCTGAATCCACTGTATCCTGTACCAAGCCAATATCCAATCCGTATTCCAAATCTTCACACCTCCCTACCAAACATGAGACGAATAAAAATATTCCTATTTATGAAATATCATTTGACCCATCGAAGAAATCACTGCCTCACGTCATTGTTCACACCTCCGTTTCCAGTTTGCCTTTATCACTCTTAGTAGACACAGGCTCCTCGATTAGTCTCCTAAAAAACTCCGCAATAAAATCAAAACCGAAATTGAACGAGGAAGTCCTAAAATTAAAAGGTTTCAACTCTAGCAATGACACTATTCCGACCCTAGGTTCCTTCGACCTGAAGCTATACCCTAACGACAAGTCAAATTCCTATTTAAAATACAAATTCCATGTTGTAAGTGATGTCGACCTACCCTATGATGGTATAGTGGGAAACGACCTCCTCACCCAATTCCAAGGCAGTATTAATTTTACACACGAATCTCTGAACCTCGGTAACTCCAACCTTAAAATATTCTTCACTAATCCTTATTTCGTAATTCCAGCACGTACCGAAAAGGTAATAGAGTGCTCAGTCACAAACCCTGAACTTGGAGAAGGGTTGCTTCTCGACCAAAACCCCTCCAAGGACCTTCTAATTGCCAATTGTCTCGTTCGTGTGAAAGAAAACAATAAAGTAAACCTAACAGTCGTTAACGTCTCTGAGTCCTCAATCAATTTCAAAGTAAAAAGTGACTTAAGACTCATCCCCATTGACTCTATCCGCTCTGAATCCACTAAAGAAGTGTACCCAGTTAACTACTCCAATATCCAACCAGGAATTAAGAATTCTGTAGAAAGAACCCAGCAGGTGCTTAACCTGTTACGAATAGACCATTTGAACCATGAAGAAGCCGAAGCCCTCTTCCAAGTCTGTTCCGACTACTCTGACATCTTCTATCTCCCTGGTGAAAAACTCACATGCACTAATGCTATCAGTCACGATATCAAAACCACTACCGAAGACCCTATACATACCAAAACCTACCGTTTCCCCGAAATCCATAAACAAGAGGTCAATAAACAAATAGGCCAGATGCTCGAACAAGGCATCATCGAACCATCCATGTCCCCGTGGTCGTCACCCATATGGGTGGTCCCGAAAAAACTCGATGCTTCCGGCCAACAGAAATGGCGAGTCGTGATAGACTACCGCAAACTAAATGACGTTACCATTGGTGACACTTATCCTATTCCACAGATTACTGAGATCCTAGACCAGCTTGGCAACAGCAAATACTTTTCTACTCTTGATTTAGCATCCGGTTTTCATCAAATTCAAGTTAACAATCCCGATAAAACCGCTTTCAATGTCCCTCAAGGACATTTTCAATTCACCCGCATGCCCTTCGGGCTCAAAAACGCGCCGTCTACATTCCAGAGACTCATGAACACGACCCTTTCTGGCCTACAGGGCATTCGCTGTTTCGTTTATCTCGATGATGTCGTCACATACTCGTACGATCTACCTTCTATGATTAAAAATCTATGTTCTATATTCCAAAGATTCCGAGAATTCAATCTCAAACTCCAGCCGGACAAGTGCGAATTCCTCAGACGAGAAGTCGCGTATCTCGGTCACATAATCTCAACAGATGGAGTAAAACCTAATCCTGATAAAATCAAATGCGTAATTGAATTCCCTACTCCCAAAACCCCCAAGGACATAAAATCCTTCCTTGGACTTGTCTCCTACTATCGCCGATTCATTCCAGAATTTTCCAAACTTGCCAAACCTCTGACGTCCCTCCTGAAAAAGGATATCCCGTTTAGATGGGAAAACCAACAACAAGTAGCATTCGACCTCCTCAAACAAAAACTTACCTCCGCTCCCGTCCTAGCCTACCCCGATTTCTCCAAACCTTTTATACTCACATGTGACGGCTCCAATTATGCCATTGGTGCCGTTCTGTCCCAAGGCTCGATTGGCAAAGATCAGCCTATAGCCTATGCTTCTCGAACACTCAATAAGAGTGAATCCAATTACAGCACAACAGAAAAAGAACTCCTCGCTATAATATTCGGTTGCAAAACATTTCGGCCCTACCTGTACGGAAGGAAATTCCAAATCGTTACGGATCATCAGCCACTCAAATGGCTCTTCAACCACACTGACCCAAGTAGCAAACTGCAGCGTTGGCGTCTCAAGCTCGAAGAATACGAGTACGAGATCGTCTACAGGAAAGGCAAACTCAATTCGGCCGCAGACGCCCTCTCTCGTTACCCTGTGAACCCGATTATCCCAAACCAACCCGATGAGGAAATCCCTCACTCTGTTAGTGTCGATGACAACGGAGGAAACCCCTCCTTCAGTCCTCTAACTCTTGACGACCTAGGCGTCAGTCTCCCTGTAACCCCTGAATACGACAGCAGCAGTCTACCCTGCATAGACTTATTAGACGACACTGACTTCCCATCCGACTATAGCCCCTCCGATCCTACTAAATCCAGACAAGAAGAATCTCCTAAATCTGATGATCCCTTGGCACCCATTAGCCAAGGAACCACTATCCCTAATCTTGAAACTCAAAGAAACTCACCTGAACAGCCTTGTTCACCGTATCCTGAGACCTCTGTACCTGTAACCAATAACGATTTACCTCTACCAACTCCCTCAACAGCATCTCCTCTGCTGAATCCTGAAAACCAAATCACGCTGAATCCCTCACATTCCGAACCCGAACCTACTATATCACCAACCCTACAATCCTACGACTTAAATCCAAATAATCTATCTACGACAAATGACTATTCGACCTTCCTAAAAGAAATTAATGACAAGAACAAAGCTTTCAACACATCCGTCATCGAACATAATGAGTCGCTAATGAAAACTCATTGCAAGACCATTCTCGTTCCTACATCCATTGATTTAGACGAATCCAATCCATACTTACCCGAGATCCTAGAAAACCTTGACAACTCCGACAATACACTGTATTCAGAGAAGCAACTACATTCCTTCGAAAAGGTACCCAATACCAATAAAAGTATTTATTTCATCTTTACCAAAGTACATCACTTTGATTACTGTCCGTATGCAGAAATATTCAAAACCCTCAGTAACATAAGAAATAATATCCTGCAGGATGGCACAATCACCGAATTAGCCATTTCTGACTTTAGAAACCCCTTTGAGAAACAATCCTTTGCTAAAATCTATAACATTCTTGTTTATCTTTTCCACGACACTAATATAGCAATTAATATCTATCACAACAGCATAATGTATCCAGACCTTAAGGAACGCAAAAGGATCCTTAGGGAAAATCACGACCTACCAATCGCTGGTCACTTAGGTACCAATCGAATGCTAAATCGTATACAAGAGCATTACTACTGGAAAGGTATGAAAACGGACGTAGAAAATTACGTCAAATCATGTTCAGCCTGCCAGGAAAATAAGGCTTTAAGGAGAATCAATAAGGCACCCATGCAGATAACTACTACTTCTACCAGCCCCTTTCAAAGGATATCTCTTGATATAGTCGGCCCTCTACCAGAGTCCGGCCCTGCCAAATTAAAATTCATAATGACTCTTCAGGATGACCTCACCAAATTCTCAGCAGCTTATCCTCTTCGCAGCGTTTCCTCAGAAGAAACCACGGACTGCCTCGTCCATTTCATATCCTTGTTTGGAATTCCCAAAACCATCGTCACCGATCAAGGAACAAACTTTACCGCTGAACTCTTCAAAACGACCTGCAGCTTCCTGAAAATAAAGCACTTATGGTCAAGTCCTTACCATCCCCAAACTCAAGGCGCCCTTGAGCGCAGCCACTCCACCCTCAAAGAATATCTAAAGTCATACGTAAATGTCGACCAGGATGACTGGCCCCGTTACGTCTACACCGCTATCCTCGCTTATAATACAGCTGTGCATTGCACCACAAATTTCACACCCTACGAACTCCTATTTGGGCATAAAGCCTTTATTCCGGACTCCATCCATATTCAAGATACTACTACTTACCCCGACTACGTAAGGATGCTCCAACACCGTCTTAAGCTATCCTGGGAAAAAGCCTCTGAAAATATCCGCCAGTCCAAAGAAAGATCTAAAACTTACTATGATAACAAATCCAAACCAGTCCAATATAAAGTAGGCGACTACGTCTACCTCAAAAATCATTTAAGACTCAGAAAAGCGTTATCTCCTATTTGGAAGGGACCCTACAAGGTGATCGCAATAAACGGAAATAATACGTTGACTCTTCTCATCAACAGACGACACGTCAGGCATCACTATGACGAAGTGAAATTAGCTGGCGTCTTTCCCAGCTCTCCTTAATATTATATGTGTTAGGTTAAGGTTATAATTCTATCATAAAATTATTAGGTTATTATGTTATGTTGTTTAAGTTAGGAATATTCTTCAGAATAAATAGTAAAATAAGATAGAACCATTTTACTACCTCTATTACTTGTATTTATTAGTTATTAATCATTATTTCTATTCTCTTTGTCATTGCAGTGAATTGGCCTCTGCGATGCCGAGCCTTATTAAGCCCGTTCCTTCAGGTTCCGGTATTTATTTTGATTATATTGGCAGAACCAAAATATTAAATGGTCACTTGAGTGTTTTAACTCCTGTAGATATTTCATACATTAAACCCCATATTCGAAATATAAATTTAGTGCTTGACAAAATGAAATACATCTGTGGCACAATAGAACCCCTCGGTAATTCAGAATGTCACAATGTGCTACAACCGTTCTCAGTTAGATTCAGGGATATTATAGAGGAATATGCTTCCATGACTCATCTCATTGATAATAGAGCTAAGCGTGGTGCATGGATTGGTGGAATTGGAACCGCGATGAAACAAATCTTCGGCACCTTGGACGAAGATGACGCGATTAAATATAACAATGCTATCGAACATGTACAATCTGACCAGAAAAAACTAGCTTCATTCATGAAAGAAAATATATTAGTCACCACATCCGTATTGTCTAAATTTAATGAAACATATTATAAAGTAAAACTGAACGAAGAAAAGGTAAACCTAGCTATCGAAAAGATCTCTATAAACCTGAAAAACCTATCAGATATTACAAATCGGTTGCAATTAACTTCCGATATAAATGTAGTCTTCAATAATTTAGAATCATCCCTGCTTACCCTATCCTTCCAACTTGAGGACATCACTAATTCAATATTATTCAGTAACGCTAACATCATCCATCCCTCTGTAATAACACCACGAAAACTTTTCGATGATCTCGCTGATAGCTACAGACATTTACCCAATGGTTTGGAGCTCGCCATAGCTTTAGATATTAACCATATACACATAATTATGAACTTAAGTAAAGTAATTTGTTATTATATTAGTAATAAGATAGTGTT
Source organism: Chilo suppressalis (assembly GCA_902850365.2). NCBI lineage: Eukaryota > Metazoa > Arthropoda > Insecta > Lepidoptera > Crambidae > Chilo > Chilo suppressalis. Next base: position 2,434,419 of record OU963895.1, on the reverse strand, counting down.
TGTATTACAAATTCCATTAGTAAACCCACAACAGTTTTATTTGTATCAAAACGTACCATTACCTGTTCCTCATAATTCTACAAGACCAGACTCATTTAGTGTTATAATACCTAGTCATAAGTATATCATGATAACAAAAGACAAAATGCATTACAGTAACCCGGATTCTTTGGAAATGTGTAAGAATATTATCCATCGAGACTATATTTGTGAAACTACTAATGTATATCCCACTAGTGAAAATCCGAATTGTGAAAGCGAACTCTTGTCAAAGGTCGTAACGGGCCTTCCAAACCAGTGTAAAACCGAGTTTATTAATGGAAATGTAAATGTTTGGAAATCCCTCCGTAACAATAGATGGATATATGTCCTATCTAGTCCTAAAAAATTGACTATTGATTGTATTAACTCTACCCTGTCAGAGGAAACCCTCCTTGGCACTGGAATTATAGAAATTCCCGTACTTTGTAAAGCATATTGTAAAAACATACAACTTATACCTAAATATAATGTCATGAACGTAAGTTCATCTTCCCATAGTTTAAATTTTAACTTAATAAATGAGCCATGTTGTAGTGTATCCAAATTTAACGAAATTTCAAATGATGTTCCTAAAATTCAGCTCGAAAACCTAGATCTAGATCAAATTGACTTTAAGGATAGCATTAACAAAAGAGTAATATCAGAATTAGATAAAATCATACAAGAACCACATATTGTAAAATACGGGCCACATTACTCTATTTTAACTATAGTTATTATTATAATTACAATAATTATTGTTTTATTAAAACTTTATAAAAAAATAAATAAAGGCAACAATCCTCACAAACATGAACAAGTAGATATTCCCCTAGTTAACCTCAACCAACCGAATCAAAAATCTAAAAATCCCACGGACATACAAACAGACCCTGACCTTAAACCAGAGACCTCCAAGAAAGGCAGCTCGCCAGCTAAAATCAGAATAAATGTTTAACTTCCAGTTTTCCCTTGTTTCATAAACTTAAGGGATTTACCCCTAAGTTTATTTCCATTAGGGGGGAGATGTTACACCCCTGAAATGCTCATGAAACAGCTTACAGTAATAACTGATGCTGCCGCATCAGCATTTCAGGCCAGCGTCGCTATTGCGACATCGGCCAGCAGCAGTCCCATTTTAGCCACTGTTCGTGACGGTTGTGTGCCAATTAATCCGACTTAACATTGTTTCATTTTTTAAAACCTCAACCCCGGGACTCGTTATAACAGAACGGTCTGAATTGTTTTTTATGCAGTTAGCCGTGCTTAAACGTGCGTTTTCTATTGTAAATATTTGATTTAATTAAGTAGATACCTACATAATTTAGTATGGAAAAGAACAAACGACGATCAACATCATCATCAACATCGTACAACAGCACAATTGCTGTTTTTGGTTGCTTGAACTCTTCAATAACACACCCAGAGATATCATTTTTAAATTACCTGAAATATTGGAAAGGTGTATTACCTTTATAGAATATTTTTTATATACCTATCTACTAGTACGTTATTTGTTTCTAATATTTAGGTATTTCGGTTTTTCCATCGGGCAAAATATCTGGAATAATATATAAATAAGTGGTTAGGATGAAAAAAGAGACAAACGAGTAATCTACCTACACTCGCGTTAAAAACAAAACTACATAAAATACTGTAGGCTGGCGGTCCTACCGCGTGCCAACGCAGCGTTCGGTGTAGGCATTTATTTTCAAGGACAGGGCGGAGTCACAATACTGTATAAATAATATTACCGTGCTATTAGCAAACCCATTCGTAATTGTGTACTTATCGTTATCTCGTTGCAGCCCCTTTACAATCGTTTTAATTACTTATATCGGCTGCCCCCAATATGTATTTGCAATAACAATACAATAGGTATTTAATTAAGACGAATAACACATGGCCCAGGCTTGTTTTTTTTAGCTTTTGGCTATTGATAATGCTTGGGGCGCAGGCTTTCCTTTATAAACAGAGTTTATAAGGAAAATGTGACACGTGTGATATACACACGTGACAGGGATAAATAATTAGGACGGCTCTCTTGTTGACTCCGTGTTCTCCGGCGAATCAACGCCGACTTTTACATAACAACTGACGACGGATCCATATTACTGAAATAAATCGTAGAATAGAATAGAATTTTATTAACCCTCATATTACAGATATTACACATTTACAGATACAAATTAAAAAAAAACTCAGGACTAACCAGGACCCTGCCTCAGCATTAGCTGATGCGACATTGTGTCCCACCAGCGCTGTTATTCTGGCAGGGCCTGTTCAGTGACACAAAAAAAAGTAATGTAAAAATAAAATATTACTTGAAAGGATGTATGGACTTAACATCCTTTGCTTTCAAGTAACAAAAAAATTAAGATAAAAAAATCGTGTGCATAATGTGTGATTTTCTATATTCTATCAATCAATTTGATTCCTAACCCACAACCTTCAATAATTTTCTTACAACCATATCAAAACAATAAGGAAGATTGTTGCTTAAATGTACGATTGAACCAACTGATTCCTTACCCTGGCCTTAGATTATAACAAAAAGGGTAGATACGGCACTAGCCTCACAAAAGTGATCCGCATGAATTGTGGTCCATGACCCTAATCGCTTTAGTCACAACTTGACATGCAAACGACGTCCATGTGAACGCCTAAAAAGAAATATTGCTAATATTTTGTGTTTATATGATAAATCAACGCATAAGCGTGTTTTTTAAAAAGTGCTCAAATTGCTCAAGAACTTAAAATAAAACCCACGGCATCACTTTTCATTCGTAAGTACTATAAAATATATTTTTTTATAAAAATTTTCTGTTTGTTTTGAATCTTATTCGGTAGTGACGTCGAGTACTGGTCGCGTGATTGGTCGGTAATGCAGTGACGCGGATCTCGCCGTCTCGTTCGCGCTGCCGTTGAAACCTAACGTGCTGTTGCGTTCGGGTCGGTAATGCAGTGACGCGGATCTCGCCGTCCCGTTCGCGCTGCCGTGAGATCAGTTTTTGTTTGATGCAAGTATGAACGTACCGTATCTACCCTTTTTGTTTTAATCTAAGACCCTGGCCCAATATTTCACTTAAAAATGTCAAAACAGACAAGTTTTCCCTTGTAGAGAATGCGAAATTACACTTAAGACCTTTATTAGAAAATAACAAGGATACTTTGGTTTTTGGTATGGTTGCAAGATGCTATATTAATATGTGCAATTGGTAGGTTAATAAATGTATCAGCATACACAATACATAGACATTTAATAAAATATTTGTATCTCGTGTCACTATTATTAGCAAAGGAAAAGTAGAAAACCGCCCAACTGCCTTAGATTAAAACAAAAAGGGTAGATACGGTACGCTCATACTTGCATTAAACAAAAACTGATCCCACGGCAGCGCGAATGGGACGGCGAGATCCGCGTCACTGCATTACCGACTCGAACGAAACAGCACGTTAAGTTTCAACGGCAGCGCGAACGAGACGGCGAGATCCGCGTCACTGCACTACCGACCAATCACGCGACCAGTACTCGACGTCACTAACGAATAAGATTCAAAACAAACAGCAATTTTTATGAAAAAATATATTTTATAGTACTTACGAATGAAAAGTGATGCCGTGGGTTTTATTTTTAGTTCTTGAGCAATTTGAGCACTTTTTAAGAACACACTTAGGCATTGTTTTATCATATAAACACAAAATATTAGCAATATTTCTTTTTGGCGTTCACATGTACGTCGTTAGCATGTCAAGTTGTGACTAAAGCGATTAGGGTCGTGGACCACAATTTATGCGGATCACTTTTGTGAGGCTAGTGCCGTATCTACCCTTTTGGTTTTAATCTAAGCCAACTGCCCAAACTTTCACAAACTGTCAATGCGTATTTAAATACAATAAATGAGATACAAAATGTAAGCTGCAGACGACTATAATAGCTTTTGATAACAAAAAAAAAGACTAAAGAAAATTTTACTAGAAAATACTAATACATTTAAACATGTAGCAGTTTAATGCTTAATAAAGAAAAATGTCACAACAAAAAAGGATTTTAAGAAAGATGTAAAAAGAAAAATCTTTTATTTTTTCATGTATATATATATATAACGTCTGTTTATTGTCTTTTAAATAATAAAATAACTCAACCAGATTATTTGCTATGGCAAAAATGATGGACATCTTTCATTCTTCGTTGTTAAGGTAAGCGGTAAGATCTTTATAGGTAACATTTGTGAGAATTCTGTAGAATTTGTTATGAATTAAAATCAAAGGATGAGGGTGGTTGAACAGTATTTTTTAGATATATAAATAGCTTGAGGGGATCAAAGTTATTGACTTAAAACAGTATCAGTAACATTTATTCATCATCATTATCATCAGCCTATTAATGTCCCCACTGCTGGGGCACAGGCCTTCCCTATGGATGGAATAGGGAGAATGGGCCATGCCCCACCACGCGGGCACAGTGCGGATAGGAGGGTGCTAACGAATACAGATGCAGCCGTTACCAACGGCTTAACGTGCCTTCCGAAGCACGGAGGAGCTAGAGATAGTAAATTTTTGGTCACCCATCCAATGATCGACCACTGCGAAAGTTGCTGAACTTCAACGACCGCAGCCGAACGCGCTAACCACTTGCGCCATCGAGCTCCTCAACATTTATTCCTACAGTGAAATTCTCTTTCCAGTATCCATTTGGCAAAGTTTGCTAACAAGCAATTCTATTTTACACAGTTAAACGTGCTTATCTATTAAAATATGTCCTGAATGAGTGGTATCAAAATTAGGGGCTATTCAAAAGAGCTTTAGATTGGTCGATTCTAATGAAATTTACTTCATTTCAGACAGATTGATCGACTTAAAATTATTGGTCGACTAGCTAACTTTATGAAGACTTTTTCAATGGAAAAACGACAGCTTTCTTAGCAGGAATACTATTTAGTAGTAGTAGTTTTAAAATGCTTGGCATACAGTGGACACAATTCCGAACCAATGCATCCATCCTCCAGGAACTGTCCATCAAACAACGTCGGTCTTCCATCGTACAAGGTCGTATTCTAACTTTCTTTGGCCACATCTCACGCCGAGAAGATGTGTCAGTGGAACGACTGGTGGTGCAGGGCAAAGTCGAGGGCGTAAGGGCGCGCGGCAGATCACCAATGCGCTGGACTGACCAGATAAAAGCGGCACTGAACGGTCCACTTCACGAGTGCACGGGAAAGGCCGCAGTGCGCGACGAATGGCGGCGTATTGTGAAGCGCGCCACCAATCCTGATGTGACGACCACGACTACTCTGTCAAGAGTGTAGCGCCGAAGAAGACATATTTAGTAGGAACCTGAGGTAGAGATATTACAAGGGCCGTGAATCACGGTGAATCGCTATACGCTTCAACAACGCGTAGACATTATTAAAAATCATTTTCCACGAGACGAGATCATTATATGGTTTTCACGGCCGTCCTGCAGAGTCCACAATTCATCGCTTGACAAATAAAGGACATTGGGCAAAAATGTATGGACGCTGCACCCACGTCCGCCACGGCTTAAACAACATTTGTTTGAAAGGTATTGTAGCCAAGATCATCTGTGCCAAAGTGCATCAAATTCCATCCCGGGGGTCTTTAGTTATTTTAAGTTAAATGGAGTTTGATAGACGTGATAAAAACCATGTTCTAATATAAATTGCGGGGTTTTCGCGATAAGTCGCGTGGTGGCGACATCAACGGTGCCACTTTGTGGGTCTAAGTGAAATCTCTGGTTTAAACAAACAACAGATAATTGGCGCCCCGAAAACCAGCATATAACTGAGAACTAACCGTGTTACTCCGTGATCATGGCGCTTGCAACAGTGCCGAAATATCGGAAACTCGCTAAAAACAAGGTACATGGTAACAATCTAGTAAATAACATTAATTATGATAATATAACTGAGAACTTCCATAAGGCGAAAACGTCATTCAAAATTTAATTGGCTATCAGCATACAATACCTACAGCACAGTCGCAGCGGTAATTCCCACCCTAAAATAACATTATAGTAATATAAGTTATTTACGGGATTGTTACCATGTACCTTGTTTTTAGCGAGTTTCTGATATTTCGGCACTGTTGCACGCGCCATGATCACGGAGTAACTGAAGTAATTGCGGGTAGGCTGTTATTGGCAGACATATCGGTCTACCCTCCGACGAAGTCTTTTATTGCGTTCGATACCCGTACCACTGTTCACATTCTCACTATTCACTCGAAACTGTTCTCGACACACAACACTTACAGTATCGGATTGCGACACGACACTTTTTTGATAATTTCCGGTATGAGCCTAGAATTTTTTTCGTTTTTTGTTTTTTTTTTTTGACTGAACGTAACAATACTGTAGCATTTACTGTGGGTCCCACACTAGGAGAAACCTGTATCGTGGGCACCCTAATATAATAAATAGGATGACGTCACATTAATAATTTATATGTAATTATTATTTGTAATTAATTAAATTTAACGATAATATAACCTAATTTTACTTTAAACGAATGAAAAGTCTCAAATTTGGTTTTAAATTTTCAAACTTATCCCTTTAGTAGGCCCTTTTTCTGTAATTATTTGTCATGATTTCATCTCACGGTTTTCACAGAGTATCTGGAATCTTGTGGTTCGTATGTTTACACATACGCATATCACGATTGAAATTTTTATGTTTTGTTATTTCAATCGCTTCCTTGACCAACCTTGTTATGTAGTGGCGTTCTGTCGAGATAATTTGTCGGTTATGAAACTCAATCCAGTGGTTAGGACCAGAATTCAATCAAATGTTCCGCGATGGCTGATTTCTACGCTAAAATAAACATTATAGCAATATCTCACATACAGTTTAACTTTATTTTCAACTTGAAGCTCTCCAAGAAATAAACCCGTATAATTTAATACCTTTTTAGGCATATACTCGTACCTGCTAGATGAAGAACATTTTCTTTAGATTCATAAAACCTTTTTTATATAAAAACACTAGTGGCCCGCCCTCGCTTCGCTTCGATGTAGAGCTGTAGTTTAGACTATATTTTTGTTCTCAGGCTTCTATTAAACACAATGACTTTCTATAAATACCTAATTACTAAAGACACGCGCCGCCGCCGGCCCCCCGGCCAGTACCGCCCGAACCGGTATGTTCCTGCATTTTAAATCTGTAATATCTTCGAAAATATTCATTTAAATTACATGCTGTAAAGGGCCATATTGATCTATATTACACGCAAAATGTATTTAAGGTACTTAATTGGATAAGGATTAATGCTGTATTGCTTAAAATCGCTTGTTCGTAAATAAGCCATTATTTTCTCGTAATAAGTAATTAAAAAATGGTTATTGTGGGTTATACCAAAGAGATAGGCATATACCATCGCGGACTTTTTTGTAGACCTTTTTAAGGTGTACAATACTGTAGTACATTATTTTGATCTATCTCGTTGGGTTCAGCCAGCGTTTGCAATGTAAGCGCAAAAAAATGTGTATGTTTACGACCTTACATTAGAATCCTCAAAAATAACAGTACTTCTCCACTATTTAATGGATGTTATTATACATATAAACCTTCCTCTTGAATCACTCTATCTATTAAAAAAACCGCATCAAAATCCGTTGCGTAGTTTCAAAGATTTAAGCATACCAAGGGACATAGGGACATAGGGACAGAGAAAGCGACTTTGTTTTATACTATGTAGTGATGTGAGCTTCTAAACGTTATTAAATGACCTCACTTTAAGTCAAAGTGCTCTCGAAATTGCGAGAAGTTTCTATATATTCACCGTTAATGAATATCAGGGATTAGCTACAGAGAGTTTGGTCCCAGTATTGCTTATATTCCTGGCGATTTTAATGAGCAGACCCTTGTTTGACCAATGACTCCACAAACACTACTTACCCCTGTTCTAATCCCGTCAGCTACTAATTTTATTGGGGCGCCTAATGAAAGTCCAGGGGTTATTTCAGGGTCCCGGCATAATGCTGTATGTTTTGGGGAGAAAGCAATTATGTTTATGAATATAGAATAAGTAAACTTACTTGGTCGGCTTAACTTTGAAAGTGTAATCAGTGCGGGGATCTTTTAGTGGGAAGAGAGTGATCCTTTGTTTTATCGAGGAGAACCTATTAAAGCTTTCCAGATTTTGATAACAGTCTTTTGATGATCTAACAATTTTGTACTTCGTGTGTAGATTAGTGGTGTGTAGGCTGGTCCAAATAATCTAACGCTATAATATCTTTTCCAATTTAAAAATGTCTCTTTTATTTTAGCATTTGACCAAATTCTAAGCCTAGAATTAAATTTAAAACCTATAATATCTTTTCCAATTTAAAAATGTCTCTTTTATTTTAGCATTTGACCAAATACTAAGCCTAGAATTAAATTTAAAACCTATTATAGCTTTCCAGATTTTGATAACAGTCTTTTGATGATCTAACAATTTTGTACTTCGTGTGTAGATTAGTGGTGTGTAGGCTGGTCCAAATAATCTAATGCTATAATATCTTTTCCAATTTAAAAATGTATCTTTTATTTTAGCACTAGCGGCCCGCCCTCGCTTCGTTTCGGTGTAGAGCTGAAGTGTAGACTACAGTTTTTGTTCTCAGGCTTGTATTATACACACTGACATTCATCTATGATTCTTCTTATACCTGCATGCAAAGTCTCAGCCCGATCGGTTTAAAATTGGCAAAGTTTCATACAAACTTTTATTCCCTATTTTATCCCCTTGGGGGTAGAATTGATCAAAATCCTTTCTTAGCGGATGCCTACGTCATAACATCTACCTGCATGCCAAATTTCAGCCCGATCCGTCCAGTGGTTTGGGCTGTGCGTTGATAGATCACTAAGTCACCTTTGAGTTTTATATATATAGATTTTACCAAATTCTGAGCCTAGAATTAAATTTAACAATAATATAACCTTATTTTACTTTAAACGAATGAAAAGGAGAGAAAACTCTCAAATTTGGTTTTAAATTTTCAAAGTTATCCCTTTAGCTGGCTCTTTTTCTGTAATTATTTGTTATGATTTTATCTCACGGTTTTCACAGAGTCATGTAAATTGCTTTATTGCATTACGAGTATCTGCGATCACGAATGTCAAGCAACATTCGCAATGTCCTGTCATAGGATGGCTGGCCAATAATTCCTGAGCTCCTCAATTGCTTCGGAAAGCCGCAGGTCCCAGCTGCATCAGTGGTTGTTGAGCATCCAGCATCATGATATTATTTTTTACCTGACTGCGCAATGCAAGAGCGCGAAGCGCGACGCACAGGCAGGGTGTTTAACAGTCTATATATGTATGTTTGTTCCTTTGTGGCACACTAGAGACCAAACGCCTGGACCGATTTTGATTCATACATCAATCGATTCGTCTTAATCATGGGAGTGCTACTAAAGATATGATAGTAATCAAAATTGAATATGGGAAAAATTAGGCGCCATATTGTGACGAAGTAAAAAAAATAAGTTGACAAAATATGTCGAGTGGGGTATCACTGTCTAGATAATCGAAAATCATGTTTAGATTCCTAACACCATTTTTTATTTTATATGATTGTTTAGGATCTACAACGCTTTAAATTTGTATATTAACACTTGCGCTTTTAATTTCAATCTTACGTTTGTATGGATCTTTGTTACTCTTTCACCTAAAAAATATTGTATGGATTTTAATGAAACGTAACAGTAATATAGCTCATATATAAAACAACATACTTATAATAGTTTATGTAGTTATTGAGTGAATTGGCCAAAATATAACAATAAGTGTCACATAAGACGGAAAAAAATCTCCCATCTGTGAGCCATTTTGGCCTGCTCTGCAAAAACAATAAAAGTTACATGAATATAACGTAGAATGAAAATGTATCTCTTAAGTAGTTCTAAAAAAAAGTCCATGACACCATATATCTATTTTTAATGTGTAAGCCATTACCGCTAAAATAGTGAATCAAAACTAAAATATTATTTGATATCTATTTCCAAAATGCACATTTTGTATTAACAAATTACTTTTGAAGTGATACTTCATTAGGCGCGTTATGAAAAAATGATGAGAGTGAAATTTTTAGATGCGCGCGCATCACTGTAACCCAAAAGTAACAGCATGAAGTTGGCCGCGGGCGCGTTATGAAAAAATCATGTGAGTGAAATTTCGAGATGCGCGCGCATCACTGTAACACAATAGTAACACCATGAAGTTGGCCGCGGGCGCGTTATGAATGTTAGTGTCTAATAATGGTGGATTATTAACCACTAAGTGGTTAATAATCCACCATTATTAGACATCTGTTCGAAAGGTACTTTGAACGATCCACGGAGCTCCATAAGATGATCGCGTTGTCAAAAACAATGTTGGCACGCTCGTCGCCTCTGATCACTGTTTTCATATTTATAATATTTATCCACATGTTTCTAGTTTCTATATAGACACAACGTGTTTTAGTTACTTACAAGTGCTAATTACATATGGACTAATAACTTAAATTCAGTAGTGATTTTAATTGAATATTTTGAATATTTGTTTAATTTTTCAAATTAAAACTGAACTTAATTGACTGTGTTAACTATCCTTTTCCAGTCCTTTTATTATTTTATTGTAATTATTAATTATTTGCATGCAATTAAAAAATATTTTTAATGATGCTAAAGAAGTATAACTTCTCACGCGCGTACATAAGTTACACGCATCCATTTTTTTATTAAAACAAATACTTTTATCGCTTTTGATATTTAAAGACGATAAACTTTGCCTTTTACACTATGTCTATTTGACAAATATTTAAAAAGTTACAACGATGACAAAGTGATAGCGCGGTGTACTATGTAGGAGTAGACTGCGGGAATACTAAGAGAAGAAATTTAATTTAGGTGTTTATAAACGTGGATAAAACCTAGGCGAAATACAAAAAAATGGGCTACTCGCAGTATCTGATCCTATACGAAGTACTTACTATAAAACTGTGATACAGTTCCTTCTTATTAAATGATGAAAAATAAATTATCATAATAGGTATTTATGATTATTGAATTTTAATGAAAAATTCAGAATTATACTGTTTTTTTTTACGATATTACTTAATGTTACAAAAAAGGTTTACTTAATATAATGACAAATACCCCATTTTTCGCTAGTAGGTACATACTTATTGAAATCCCTGTATTTATTAATCAGCTCCCGGTGATATTGGTTTTGTAATTATAAACGATAATTCTGCAAAAATCAAAGTAAATATAATAAGAAATTATATAAATAATAAATTATTGAAAAATATTATGTATTCTTGAATATCTAATGGGTCCCGACTGTTAAAGTAGCTTTGTTCCTTAACAGAATTATAGACTACTGGACTTGTTTTTTTCTTTTCAGTTTTTATTTGAAGTATAATTAAGCAGTCGGGTTTTTTGATTTTTTAAATTTACCTTTTTTATGTTAAAAAAATGGCAATGGCATACTGAAGACTTGATAGTAAGGCCACCATAGCCTATAGAAGCTTTAGAAACTATAGAATATCACTTGCACATTGTCGACCTTAACTTCAATCCTTAAGAGAGGTAGGGCAAAGCGGATTTTCCTCTTCATTTGGAGCGTCCGTCTGGGGAATAGTCTAGGGATGTCGAAAGTTGGAAAATAATATCGATATATCGATACATCGATATTTTAAAAAATATCAATATCGGCGTCGATATATCGCGAAAAAAACATCGATATATCGATATATCGGACCAATTTTCCCAAAAATATCGCTCACGAAATATGACACGCGGAATAATAATGGAACGAAAATTATCTCCCTAAAAATAGACCCTATTTTCGAATGATGACATAGACAATACTAAATACCACACAGATCATAGATATGTTATATATCATTAATCTGAGATCCAGTTACGATTTTTCCAGATACGAATTTAGTTAGATCGTGATATGTAATATAATAATTAAAAAAATATCGTTTTTGATACGAATTTCGATATTGGTTATTTTGTATCGATGTATCGATATATCGAATCAAAATATATCGGCAAAAAATATCGATATATCGAACAAAAAATATCGATATATCGATACATCGATATATTTTCAACAAGCCTAGAATAGTCTCCAAATTACGGAAGACCACTGTAAAATAAAGTGTTATTCTTTTTTTCTTATTATTATTTTTATTTATTAAAGGGCTCCACATGGTAATGTTGGGTCAGGGTAGACAACTATCTTATATATAAAATTCTCGTGTCACAATGTTAGTTACCATGCTCCTCCGAAACGGCCTGGCCGATTTTTATATATATGCATATTCCGTGGGTCTGAGAATCGGCTACTATCTATTTTTCATATCCTTAAGTGATAATGGTTGTCCACCTGTAACGTAGTGTTCTGAATCCTACAATGCGCCTTCACGCCATAATTCAAAGTATTGGGTATTGTAACGTAGTGGTCTCATATGGGTTAGGAAGAATGTTATCCCAGGAAATTGATAGAACACTACGTTACACACCCCTAAATTTTTTTTGGACAATATTTTTTTATTATTATTTGGTATTAAAAAATACATACAACCCTAAATATTCTCTTCTACCACCTGCCCCTATTTTTATTGAGGTACGAAGTTCGCTGGGTCAGCTAGTTATTATATTTTTTTTTTATCGCAAGCGTCTAGAGGCAATAGTGGCCGATTACCATCAGGCAGGCCATATGCTTGTTTGCTAACCTTTCATCATAAAAAACCCATGGAGCATTCTAACCTGATCCACCGACAGAAATAGAACACTTTTATTTATCTGTATTCTTCTGTAAGGAAGCATTTAGGCGCTTTGCAGACGGCGGGGTGGAGCGGGCCGGTCAATTTCGCCGCGAACGATAGCACAAAGTGAATCCTATACTACAAACGCACACAGAGGGCAAAAAGACCGCGCCGCAGCTGCCCGGCGGGCACTGGCGGCGCGGCATGTCCGCGGCTGCCCGCCGTGGATCATACAAACCAGTTTATATGCAGTAACGTAGGCGGCGGCGCGGGGCGGCTAGCTCACTCCGCGCCACGCGCTTTTTAGTGATGGACTATTCACTAGAACGAACGTCCTGAACTGACTGCCTCTGCCCGTCGTGTGCTTTGTGTACGCGGCGCGGGCAGCCGCAGACATCGACGGGCAGACGCGGTTTTTATTGCTTCGCGGACAAAAAGCCCGCCCCGCCCCGTCGTCTGCAAAGCGCCTCACATTTCCAGTCGGGCACACTGATCCTTGACTAAAAGTCGCTTCACCCTACGTTTATTAAAAATGCTGAGCATCTTTTTTCTCTTTTTTGTAACACTTTTCCGCAAATTAGCCTTTCTGTTAAGTAATTATAGCCCGTTGAAATTAAACAAATTTTTAAAGTGCTCCTCCTCGCCTTGATGAAAACTGACAAGCGAAATATTTTTTAATTTACCTCCACTCTGCTTCGCACTTTTTGCGAGTTCATTTATATTCATTAAAGTTGTATTCGAGGTGTAAATTTTTAAGAAAAAAGTGGATTTTTTTTTTATCCATTAACTTTTACCACGCTTTCGTGGTGCCTCTCCCTGCCGAAATTGTTAAGCCTTTTTTTTTTATAGATAGGTCCGACAAATGACTCTACCCCACCTGATGTTAAGTGAAGGTGAAGTCCAGACGTGAAGAGAGCTGATACAGCAGTTCTACCTGCCACACCAGCCATCCTCACCCTGCCGGCCTGCATGTTGCTTCTTCACGCCTCTTTTAAAGGATCCCAGGTTGTAAGAGGAAGGGAACACGTGAGCGGGCAGAGCATTCCATTATTTTGGTATATAAGCTTTTGTTACGGCGTGTTCTTCGGATGATAGGTATTAAAATAATTATCTCTTATCTATTAGACAAGTCCGTCCGTCCGTCCGTCCATCCGTCTGTCTGTGGTGCTGTTTCAGCGGCCAAACCGTAAGAGATAGATAAAGAGAATAGTTAAGTTATAAGTTAAGAATAGTCTGATAAGACTACAAACCGGATTTGAGTAACGTAGCACTTCCGGTTTTCGAGAAATCACGAATTACAAACGAAACCACAATCTCCGAAGTTCTCAATTAATTTAATTCCTCTTTTTTTTTTAAATCAGGTTTTGGTGAACATTTGGTTCACTGGTTTGCTAGTTATCAATATAATGAATAAATACTTGAAGGAAAAACGTACGTTTCTAAGCATACTTAATTCGTAGTTGAGTTTGGATTCTCACGATGGTCTAAAATTCAAAATTCAATATCGTTTATTCAGTCTAGGCTGTTACAAGCACTTGTGAATGTCGAAAAGCTACGCCATCGGTTCGCAAATCTACGGCGGGAGACCTTGTACTGAGAAGAACCGCAAGGGCTGTTTTTTTCTCCCTGTATTATATACAGTCGTCAATTTGAAAAATGACTTCAATATGAGATAACTCATGAAGACACTTTCCACTTATACATAGTTACTATACGCAAATAAATGGCCCCTATGTAGAAAGAGCTTTGGTTTTAATCTGTTTAAGTATTAATCAAATATACAGGAGCTCTACTCCCTTTCTCCGAAACGAAATTTCGACAACGAACGAATTTTAAACGAAATTTCGCCAGTGACTCTACTCTATTTCATCTTCGAACACGCACATAAAGTTCGGAATCACAGACAATTATCGTGAACGAATGGAATGAGTTATGTTTGTCAGTTCTTTTCGTCTACACTTTTTAGATAACGTCTTTTACTTCAAAACAATATTACTTTATGACAACATTTTTGATCATATTAAAACAACCTCTTTTGACATTGTTAACCGACTAATTTGTAGAGTTGATGCAAGCGAATGTATGTCAACCTAAATTTGTCGTGTAACACTTTGTAAGTATTGGCAATACAATAATAATCAAAAATTAGAGTTATTTATAAATCTTTCTTACAAAAAAATGTTTCTCACGCTAAGCAGCCTTAATTAAAAATACACTAGTAGTAATTTTAGGTTTAATTTAAACAAAAATCCCAAAACGAAAATGAAAAGGTAACACTTTTCATTTCGTCAATTTGAGGTTAAAATTTCGAACAATTATCTGTCAAAGTCAACTTTTTGTTCAAAAGTTTTGTGAATTAGAGTAGGCTTAGAGAATTTAAATGTCAAACTATTTTGGGACGAACGAATTTTCGAAATGAAATAGAAGCAGAGTAGGGAACGTGCGAAATTTCGATCGAAATTTCGTTTTTCGTTGAAATAGAGTAGGCCTCCAGGTATTAGTGATTAACGTTTTAATCAGTTTAATGGAAACTTTCCTCTCATCCTCTTAGGGCCAATTGTTACTTAGATGTTTTCTTAAGATAGGCAGAGGCATTTTTGGTTTTGTTAATGGTACACGTAGGGCCTGGGTTCCGAACCTGGAGGCCTACTCTATTTCAACGAAAAACGAAATTTCGATCGTAATTTCGCACGTTCCTTACTCTGTTTCCTTTTCATTTCGAAAATTCGTTCGTCCGAAATATTTTGACAATTAATTTCTCTAAGCCTACTCTAATTCACAAAACTTTTGATCTAAAAGTTGAATTTGACAGATAATTGTTCGAAATTTTGAACTCAAATCGACGAAATGAAAAGTGTTACCTTTTCATTTTCGTTTTGAGATTTTTGTTTTAATTAAGCCTAAAATACTTGCAAGAGTATTTTTAATAATAGCTGCTTAGCTCGAGAAACTTTTTTAGCATGTAAAATTAACAAATGAACCATTTTTTTATTATTTTTTGTAATTTCGATACTTCAAAGTATTAAACGACAAATTGAGGTTGACATACAGTAGATTGTATCGACTCTACAAATTAGTCGGCTAACACTGTCAAAGAAGGTTCTTTCAATGTCATCTAAAAATTTGCCGTAAACTACCTATATTGTTTCCAAGTAAAAAAACGTTTTCTTAAAAGTAGAGATAAAAAGAACTCACAAACATGACTCATTCCATTCGTTCACGAAAACTGTTTATGGTTCCGAAGTTAATGTGCCTGTTCGAAAATGAAATAGAGTAGAGACACTGGCGAAATTTCGTTTGAAATTCGTTCGTTACCGAAATTTCGTTTCGGAGAAAGAGAGTAGAGCTCCTGGGGGTAATTACCCCTCCGGGGGTAAATCAGCCATACGTAGGGGGTAACAAAGAACTTAATTATTTGGTCAAATCTAAATAATACGAAAATACTATACAACAATAATACTAAATAGAGCATGCGCTCCTTCTTGCTAGCGAGCCCGCGGGGTGCTGAATGTGGGAAGCGGGGCGAGATTTTCTACTGATGATGCCATTATTAGAGACTAAGATGTTGCGGTCAAATTGAAATTTCTTTGACTGATGATAATATTTAAAGTCGGGGTAAAATCTGTTTTCCTAATAGGTTACAGGGGTAGCAGTATTGGAAAGGTTAGGAAACATTGACGTAGGGCGTTTTTGGTTTGATTTTACGAGATCCGTATCTAAAAGATGAATGCCAATAGAACTATAATATTTTTTAACTGTTATGCAAATTGGTATTTCTTTAAAGTATTGTAAATTTTCTGATTTTTATTTAACAATTTTGTGAGTGTTAATTACGTTTAAAGATTCCGACACATCCAGGAGCTCTACTCTCTTTCTCCGAAACGAAATTTCGGCAACGAACGAATTTTAAACGAAATTTCGCCAGTGACTCTACTCTATTTCATCTTCGAACACGCACATAAAGTTCGGAATCACAGACAATTTTCGTGAACGACGAATGGAATGAGTTACGTTTGTGAGTTCTTTTTGTGTAAACTTTTACTTCAAAACAATATTACTTTATGACAAATTTTTTGATTACATTAAAACAACCTCTTTTGACAGTGTTAGCCGACTAATTTGTAGAGTTTATGCAATCGAATGTATGTCAACCTAAATTTGTCGTGTAACACTTTGAAGTATTGGTAATAGAATAATAACCAATAATTTGATTTATTTGTAAATTTTTCGTACTAACAATGTTCCTCATGCTAAGCAGCCTTAATTAAAAATACTGTAGTTGTAATTTTAGGTTTAATTTAAACAAAAATCCCAAAACGAAAATGTAAAGGAAAAACTTTTCATTTCGTCAATTTGAGGTTAAAATTCCGAACAATTGTCTGTCAAATTCAACTTTTAGTTCGAAAGTTTTGTGAATTAGAGTAGCTTGGTGCATTTATATGTCAAACTATTTTCGGACGAACGAATTTTCGAAATGAAATAGAAACAGAGTAAGGAACGTTGAAATAGAGTAGGCCTTCAGGTTAACCTTAAATTACAAACGTGGTACAAATCAGCTTCTGCTTAAAACCTCATGAAGATTACACATATAATGACTCGATTTCTCTAATCTGTGCATTTCTCTAATCTGTGTTCATCGTGTTGTGTTCCAGTAGTCAGGTATATTGTTGAGGCTCGGCTAAAAGAAATATTGTTATATTTGTTTCTTAGGTTTTCACGCACATCACTCATTGAATAAAACTAGTTTTTACTGGTTAATGCACGAAACTTTATTTATTTATTGACGTTTCGTAGCCTTTACAGGCTTCGTCGTCAGAATAAAACTTTTATTTAATTTTACCTTCGAAAGGTAGCTCGACAAATTAAATAAAAGTTTTATTCTGACGACGAAGCCTGTAAAGGCTACGAAACGTCAATAAATAAATAAAGTTTCGTGCATTAACCCGTAAAAACTAGTTTTAAGAAATATTGTTGTCTAGAACGCGGAGTGGCGGAGCAGTGAGCCTCCTCTTAACATACAAACCCAGTTCGTAGGTCGTGGGTATGCGGCTTTATTAGCTCGAGTCATCATCATCCGAAAAGGTCACGGAACGGGTTCGTAACACGGCGAAAATGTTGCTTTATTAAAAACGATTCCCTCGCGTTTTCGTATAAACGTTACCATTAATCATGTTTATTGGATGGCTAATTAAATAGATGGCGCAACTGGTTAGCGAGTTCGGCTGCGATCGTTGAAGTTAAGCAACTTTCGCAGTGGTCGGTCATTGGATGGGTGACCAAAAATTTACTATCTCGAGCTCCTCCGTGCTTCGGAAGGCACGTTAAGCCATTGGTCCCGGTTGCATCTGCAGTCGTTAGCACCCACCAATCCGCACTGGGCCCGTGTGGTGAGTCATGGCCCAATCTCCCTATTCCATCCATAGGGAAGGGCTGTGCCCCAGCAGTGGGGACATTAATAGGCTGATGATGAATTACTTTTACCAGCGTTATTTGTCCAGGTCAATGTGTGTGTTTTAAACTTAGATTAAAACAAAAAGTGTAGATACGGTACGCTCATACTTGCATCAAACAAAAACTGATCCCACGGCAGCGCGAACGGGACGGCGAGATCCGCGTCACTGCATTACCGACCCGAACGAAACAGCACGTTAAGTTCAACGGCAGCGCGATCGAGACGGCGAGATCCGCGTCACTGCACTACCGACAAATCACGCGACCAGTACTCAACGTCACTACCGAATAAGATTCAAAACAAACAGCAATTTTTATGAAAAAATGTATTTTATAGTACTTACGAATGAAAAGTGATGCTGTGGGTGTTATTTTTAGCTCTTGAGCAATTTGAGCACTTTTTAAAAACACACTTAGGCATTGTTTTATCATATAAACACAAAATATTAGCAATATTTCTTTTTGGCGTTCACATCTACGTCGTTTGCATGTCAAGTTGTGACTAAAGCGATTAGGGTCGTGGACCACAATTCATGCGGATCACTTTTGTGAGGCTAGTCCCGTATCTACCCTTTTTGTTTTAATCTAAGCTTTTAAAGCTTAAAGTGGTGTACGAAATTAAACAATTGTGTTCGGACCACTGAACTGTAAATGTCGTATGTGACACGAACATCTTGTAGCACTTTGCATTCAGAGGCGTTTTCTAAATGAGAAATAAAAACAGCGTACAGGGCGGGCGCAGTGGACCATTATCAACATATAAAAAAAAAACATGGCCTCTTCTATCCATAGCGAAAGCCTGTGCCTCAGCAGTGGGCTATTCACTGCACTTCTAGCACCTCATGGCTGCTGCTAACCAATTCCAGGGTCAGGATAATTGACATATGTGGCACGTTAAGTTTAAGGCACATGTGGCATATTGGGATCTCTGTAAAGAGACCCGGCACTTTTCATAGAAAAAATGCTAAACTTGTATACAGTTACATTTGGTCTCAAAATAAAGCCAAAATTATTTGCTACATAAAACTACTTTTGCCTTATTTTTAGTCAATCATGGAAAGAAGTTATATAATGATTAATATTTTTTTATATGGAAACCCTCAATCTTCAAGGGACAGAATTTTACTTCAAAATATTACTCAAGTGACTGTAAAAACCATGATTCCTTTGCTTTTTCTAAATAAAAAACCAAATGTCAATTTGACAATCCTAAAATACAAGCAAAAAAATCATTCGCATTTCGCATCCGCTCCCGCGTACTGTGATTGTGAATGTTCTCTGCTGTGATTGCCTTTTTATCCGTTATTTCTCTTGACGACCCGGCTACATATAGAGGTTATATTGACAAACCTACGTATTTGACATTGACAGCTAGCTGCTGATGACAAATATTGCCAGACTACGTTACCCAATTATGAAACACAGATAAAAAAATGGGTGCGTGTACTTATGTAGGCGCGTGAGAAGTTATCCTTCTTTGGCATCGTTTAAAATTAGTTTTTAATTGCATGCAAATAATTAATTACAATAAATTAATAAAAAGTCTGGATAAGGACACAGTCAATAAAGTTCAGTTTTAATTTGAAAAAATAAATAAATAAGCAAAATATTCAATTAAAATCGCTACTGAATATAATTTATTAGAACATATGTGATTTGCACTTGTATGAAACTCAAACACGTATTCCGAATATACAAACTAGAAACATGTGGATAAATATGAATACCTTTAACTGTTACTTTATTACAAAAAATAAAGATATGGTTTTTGGTTCTACTACACCAATGGTCAAGAGATGGCGCTGTAGTCTCCTGAATCGCGCTTTGGTTCCGTTGTTCCAGATTAATAAATACTTTTGATAGGCCTTCACAATGCAGTGGTTTGCACCCACTAAATGGAGATTCTATTTCTATTTTGTTGGTAGATTTTCTTAATGTGCGGTAAACACAAAAGTAACAGCATGAACTTCATGCTGTTAAAATTTTGTGTTACAGTGATGCGCGCGCATCTTAAAATTTCACTGTCATCATTTTTTCATAACGCGCCTAAAGAAGTATAACTTCAAAAATTAAAAAAGTATACACCTTTGGCACATAATGCCGGGTGTCCTTATAAGGATGCCCTATGCACTCATGTGCATAAATGGGGATATCCTTATTTCCAGAAGTGTTTACCACACTTATGTGACCACTGTACAATTGTCACAATTCTCGTGTCACGGTGTGCGTAATTGAACTACTCCGAAACGGCTCTACCGATTTTCGTGAAATTTTATATGCATATTCAGTAGGTCTGAGAATCGGACAACATCTATTTTTCATCCCCTTAAATGTTAAGGGTAAATTTTAAATTAAATTAAACTTAAATGTTTTTTTTTGGACAAAAATGGTTGTTTTTATCTTTTAACGATACATCATACAAAAATACATACAACCCTAAATATTCACCCTTTTACCACCAACCCCTATTTTTTTGGCGGTACGTAGTTCGCTGGGACAGCTAGTATAATATAAAATAGTTGCCAGGACACTTCTTGAAGTATGTTGCGTTGCGATTGTTGCACGTCGTGATGTAGCCGACGCCGTCGCTATATTGGCCAGACTTCTAGCATTTAATGGCTGCTTTTTAACAGTTCCAGGCTCAGAATAATCGACACATGTGGCACATTAGTCGACAGTTTAGAGTCATGTGGCATATTGACACCTATGACATTTATTAGGATGCCCCATCCACTGCCCTAAGGATAGTTAGGGAGTGGATTAGGGGATATCCTCAGTAAAGCCCAGGAGTGGCCCATCTACTACTGTGCATTAGATATATATTAGACTAGCGGCCCGCCCTCGCTTCGGTGTAGAGCTGAAGTGTAGACTACAATTTTTGTTCTCAGGATTGTATTATACACAATGACATTCATCTATGATTCTTCTTATACCTGCATGCAAAGTCTCAGCCCGATCGGTTTAAAATTGACAAAGTTTCTTACAAAGTTTCATTCCCTATTTTATCCCCTTGGAGGTAGAATCGATCAAAATCCTTTCTTAGCGGATATCTACGTCATAACATCTACGTGCATGCCAAATTTCAGCCCGATCCATCCAGTGGTTTGGGCTGTGCGTTGATAGATCACTATGTCAGTCAGTCACCTTTCAGTTTTATATATATAGATATCCTTATCCCCAGAAGTGCCTACCCCTTCTGCGTTACTTCTGCGAAGCTAATAGCGTCAAATACTTGTAAGACTCACGATGCAGTATTTAGCGTTGCCCGGGCACTCTTCGAGGTGTGTAGCGCTGCGGTTGTTGCACGGCGTGATGGAGCCGACGCCGTCACTGTATTGACCGCATTTCCAGCATTTGATGGCTGCTGCGGAGGCTGCCAGGCTCAGCAGGAACCCCACGGTCACCAGGCGGGCGCTACTCGACATCCTCTGTAATGAATTGTAAAAAATCATTATTGATCACAAGATAATTTTTGGGTTTTATGGGATGTTATTGGCGGAGATATCGGTATACTCTCGACCGGCGGCACTTGCAACACTGCCGAAATATCGGGGAGTCGTAATAAACAAGGTTCATGGTAGCAATTCCGTTAATAACATAAATTATTATAGTGTTAGTGACCATGGAAGTTTAAAACAATATGTAGATAAAATACTACGGTCTTACTGTGGTCACGATTTAAAAGCGAACAAAGAAATTTAGAATACTTCGTATAGGATCAGATACTGCGAATACCCCATTTTTTTTTCTTTTACATAGTACACAGCGCTATCACTTTGTCATCGTTGTAACTTTTTAAATATTTGTCGAATTGACATAGTGTAAAAAGCAAAGTTTATCGTCTTTAAATATCAAAAGCGATTAAAGTATTTGTTATGATAAAAAATGATTTGTTAATACAAACTGTGCATTTTGGAAATAGATATCAAATACTATTTTAGTTTTGATTCACTATTTTAGAGGTAATGACTTACACATTAAAAATAGATATATGGTGTCACGGACTTTTTTTAGAACTATTTAAGAGATACATTTTCACTCTACATTACATTCATGTAACTTTTATTGTTTTTGTAGTGCAGGCCAAAATGGCTCGCAGATGAGATGGGACATTTTTTTCCTTCTTATGTGACACTTATTGCTATATATTGGCCAATTCACTCAATAACTACATAATTTTTTATATATATGTAATTATCATATATGAGGCATATTACTGTTAAGTGTCAGTATTTTTTAGGTGAAAGAGTAACAAAGATCCATACAAACGTAAGATTGAAATTAAAAGCGTAAGTGGTTAATATACAACTTTAAAGCGTTGTAGATCCTAAACAATCATATAAAATGAAAAATTGTGTTAGAAACCTAAATATGATTTTTGATTATCTAGACAGTGATACCCCACTCAACATATTTTGTCAACTTTTTTTTTTACTTCGTCACAATATGGCGCCTAATTTTGCCCATATTGAATTTTGATTACCATCGTATCTTTAGTAGCACTCCCATGATTGAGATGAATCGATTGATGTATGAATCATCAAAATCGGTCCAGGCGTTTGGTCTCTAGTGTGCCACAAAGGAACAAACATACATATATAGACTGTTAAACACATAACCCTGTCGCGCTCTTGCATTGCGCAGCCGGGTAAAAACAAATAAGTTACATAGTAAACTAGGGAAATCAAGCCAAGTACTGAAATTATGGATTAGATTCAGGTATATAGAGCATGTAGATTAACAGATAGTTGCCTGTTTTTAAAGTTATAACTTTTAAAATCAGGTGTCATTTCCGGTTATAATATGGTACTCTGTGACAGAAACTGTGTGATGATTGTGAATGACACAGACTACATAGAATAGAGAGAATTTTTAAACTCTCGTTAACCAAAGAAAGCTAAGAGATTTAGGTTCTATAGCCATATATTCAGTAGCTTCATTATTTTTGTTATGTTTTTAAGATAACCATATTTTAGATTTTGAGTGTATCACACCTTATAATTTTATTTATTTATAGTCAGGGAACGTACCTTAAAGTCTAACATATATACAGATTATAGTGTGTTTATGGAGGTGTTTGGCGAAAAATGTATGGCAATAGACTTTTTATGATGTCGCCTACCATCTATAATAATTGTCTGAGCACATTTGCATCTAGTGAAAATGATAATATAGTTGTGGATATTAATACCAGTGTAATAATAAAAATGATTTATTTTATCGATCTTTACAAAATAGATTTGTTTTATGTTATATAAACAACTTCGATCAGTTTTTGGCTGAATGTTACTACACCAATGGCCATTAAAAATGATTCGTATGTTTTCCAAACCGGTAAAATTAAAAGTCCTCTTTAAAGTAAATATATTATACAAAGGTGTCCGTTGAAATCTAATGACTGTAAATTAAATTATAAATTACGCCAAGAATTACCGTGTATGTCAATATTTTTTGTGCATTTGGGCCAATTTGAGCAATCTCCTTTGACAACATTCAAACTTAGTGAAAATACTAGAGAATATTTACTAGGTATGTATTTGACGTAGCACAAACTTTAGTAAAATTCAACTTTTTCAACGCTATTTTTGTTAAGTAAAAATAAAATAAATGAGTCGATGTTCAATATGTCAGTGAGAATTCTTGAAATTACACCTACCCAAAGTTAGGCGTGCACAAAAAGAAAGATTTAGACATTTCCCGCTATCGAGGTAGGCCGAGTGTTTGGTTTAATGTGATGTTATAAATCAGACTTCGATCCGTTAGATTGCCATGCTTGTTCTCGTAAGCTGAAATTCAGATGTTACAACTTGTGCAGGTATAAAATTACAAATTATGTTGTAGCGTTTCTTGCTGGCTATTTTATTTAGATTGCATATTTACGAAATGACGCTGTAACTTTTGACTCGACTGCCATAAAGGGAGTTTAATGTTTTCGGGGTTCGAATTATGTACCTATGAGGTTTTCCTTATTCTATAACATTAACTTTATTGAACTTCTATTTGATGAACATTTTTTTTTCTTTATTTATTTAGAGGCTTTCATTCTACGAATATGCTAGCCTCATCGTACCCTAACCAAAACATACATAACTTAGGCTTGTTGAAAATATATCGATGTATCGATATATTTTGTTCGATATATCGATACATCGATACAAAATAACCAATATCGAAATTCGTATCAAAAACGATATTTAATTATTAGCGGCATATCACGATCTAACTAAATTCGTATCTGGAAAAATCGTAACTGGATCTCAGATTAATGATATTCAACATATCTATGATCTGTGCTGTATTTAGTATTGTCTATGTCATCATTCATAGATATGTTGAATATCATTAATCTGAGATCCAGTTACGATTTTTCCAGATACGAATTTAGTTAGATCGTGATATGCCGCTAATAATTAAAAAAATATCGTTTTTGATACGAATTTCGATATTGGTTATTTTGTGTCGATGTATCGATATATCGAATCAAAATATATCGGCAAAAAAAATCGATATATCGAACAAAAAATATCGATATATCGATACATCAATATATTTTCAACAAGCCTAATTTATTTATTTATTAATTATATGGTTTACCAGTGTTTGTTTATACATTACTTAAAACTATTTACAAGATTACATATGCACTATAGTGAAACAATCTATTAAGGTAAACACCGCATGCATTAAGGGCTTGTATACCGGTTAATTTTCAAACCTAAATCAGTGTCAAGTACATTAGGAGCGTTTTATTTAGGTTTGGCTATACCCTAACCTTTAAAAAACCGGTTTTCCTAAAGAGCGAAATCAAATAGGTTTTGAATCAATTTAGCGGTTTTAAAAGGGTTTCGTTTCGCTCTTTCTGACGGCATCGATAATAAATGAATAACTTGACTCACTAGACGCTAGCAAACGTGTCAATAAATGCACCAATCTCTGAGCATTAACAAGTTGTGACTTGATTAGTTCAAACAAAACAAACTTCAAGCGATGCCGACGCGTGCACATGTCGCTCTGGATTAAACCGGTTTATTAAGGTTTTAGGTACCGCTTTCATTTCGGATGCTCTCCGAACGAAACCTTTACCAAAAACCGGTATTAACCTTTATTTACCGGTATTTTCGAAACCGGTTTCAAGCCCTGCATTAAAGTAGACGCCAAATATAGGCATTAAGTTCATTACAATATTCTTCTTCTTATACCTACATGCAAAGTCTCAGCCCGATCGGTTTAAAATTGACAAAGTTTCATACAAACTTTCATTCCCTAATTTATCGCCTTTCGGGTAGAATTGATCAAAATCCTTTCTTAGCGGATGCCTACGTCATAACATCTACCTGCATGCCAAATTTCAGCCCGATCCGTCCAGTGGTTTTGGCTGTACGTTGATAGATCACTATGTCAGTCAGTCACATTTGAGTTACATATATATATAGATTACAATACAGTTTTCATATAACTATCAAGCTTAATCAGTTAGTTTGATGCCATGTTTGGGACAATATTCTTTTGAGCTTCGGAAGTGAATCTTATCACAGAAAATGGTCTATCAATTTAAAAGTACTTTGTAACTGCTTATAGTGTTATCTTATTTAACTCGGGTAGTAGCTTTACAAAACCCTGTACTACTTGACGGTTGGTTTACTGCGAGTAAATTGACAGGCATCTTGACAGACATCTTAAATCAAAGAACTGCTACCCTGTTTCCACAGATCGCTGTAACCCAATTTATTCGCAATCTTGAACCTTATTTACCTATCTTAAGTATATACATAAAAGAATTTCTACAGCGCGATTTAGCACATATACCCGAACATAAGACAGGTTTTACTAGCACCATCTTTCTAATCTAAATGGTACTAAATACAGATGAAACATTCTTTAAGGCTGAACACAATATATCGCCTGCCTGATGTTGAGCTTAGCTGCTTCGTAATACCAGATTAGGTAGCACTTTCAAAGTTGCCATATTTATGTTAAAGGGGTGGAAAACCAGCATATATAAGCTTTATATATTGAATTGGCGCGTAACCGCAACGATGCAACGCAATAACTGCAACACGGTCTTCTTTAAGCGTCCACTCCATATTTAAAAATGAGTAAAATTCTAAAAAGTATAGTATACATTTTTTATTCATGAACAATTCGAAATTGGAATTCAATAAACTTTCTTGTGGCCAGCATTCTAAAGAAAAGTTTTTACTGTGTGACAATATTTATATGACCTGACTTGGTATTTTTATATATATACTAGCTGTTACCCGCGGCTACGCTCGCGTGGTTTTCCTATTTGAGGCTATCATCCTCTTTTGACATAGTGAGTAAAAAAGTAGCTTATAGCAACCCAAAGCTTCAACCTATTAGTGCAGTCATTGAAGCGAAAAATACGGTGACCACATCGATTAAATTTCAGACAAAATAAAAAACGGCTTTGATCTTTGATATCTAGCTTAATATTGCATTGTTTTACCTGCTACAATTTTGTTCTTTATAAAATTTTCGATAAAACTTACATTTTTGGAGATATTTGCAAAAAACCGATGAAAAACGGGAAAAAAATCGAATTTTCAATTGCCAATAACTTGAAAAGTATTGGATTTTTTGAAAAACTTTATAGATGATTTTTTGCTTAAAATTTTTACAATACTTATTTTGAAAAAAAAAATCACCCCCCAGAAGGGGTGGCAACCATCATTTTCACTTTTGAAGTTAAGGGTAAGATGAAACTTATTCCAAAATCGTATGCAATTCGGTTCACAGTAAAAAAATTCGGAGTAATAATGCTTCAATGACTGCACTATATATACTTACCAAATTTCAAAGTGGTTTAGGCTTCGAGGAAATAAACAAAACAAACACTCTCATAATAATACCTAATACTACTATGGATAGTAAGTAATAAAACTTCAAAATGTAAAAGCATTAGTATTATTAGAATAAAGGGTTTAATTATTTTAAACACATAGCAGTACTATTTAAGTACGCTACTGTACACGATGTTATGTGTTTTTCCATAATTTTTATCAGTGAGTCAATTTTATACATTCGAAGAAACTACCAAAATACCTACCTAATTCATTTAATGCACAACAAAACCAAATCACAAAGGAAAACAAAAACAGATATGGTACCTTGGTAAATCGTATTTCTTTAAAATCAATCAAGGTAGGTAGGTACCTACTGCTTGCTGTTGCTTACCTGCTGAAATGGCTCAATGTCAATTTTTCCATTAAGGGGTTGTTTACACCCCTTAAAAATAATAGGCGGAGTTCAGATCATTTTCACTTTTGAAGTTAAGGGTAAGGTGAGAATAATTCCAAAATTTCATGCAAAACGGTTCACAGTAAAAAAATTCGGAGGTAAGACCGTATTTTTCGCTTCAATGACTGCACTAATAGGTTGAAGCTTTGGGTTGCTATAAGCTACTTTTTTACTCACTATGTCAAAAGAGGATGATAGCCTCAAATAGGAAAACCACGCGAGCATAGCCGCGGGTAACAGCTAGTTAAAAACAATAAATATAAAAAAGTAATGTTCATGAATAGCGCCATCCGAAAAACCTCAGATTTTTATTGCAAGTAAACTCGACTCGGGTAGCGACATCTCTTCAGTTTCACACGCAACAGCTTGGTTTTCGAATTGTTATTCGAGTTGGTAGCGCCTACCTCTACTCAACATCTAGGATCATCTCCACTTGAAAATTATTGGATAATACTCGATTAAGGGACTAAAATAAATCATAACAGCTGTTTATTTAATAGCTGTCTACTGTAAACAGCTGATTATTTAATATCTATTTGATGTTTATAAGATTTTCTGGTAAGATATTAGGACACTGAAGGAAGTCGTTTTTTTTTTACTAATATTGTTTTAATTAAAATATCTACCTACATGACGTTAAAATTAACAATAAATATTAAAAAGTCATGTTCATAAATAGCGCGATCTGAAAAAACGCAATATCACAACTCACATTTTTAGCAATTAAAAATTCTCGATATTAAAGACGGGTGGTGCCATCTCGTATTATTAAGTTAAGATAGCAACTTCCACATTTCAAATTTAATCTGTGTTCGTGACAGTAGCGCCATCTCTATCGGGACCAACCATGAAAATGATTAATTTAGTTGAAAATTATGTAAATTCGAATATATAAATTAAAAAAAAGTAGCCTATAGCAGGCTCATAAGTTCAAGCTATACATTTACCAAATTTCAACACAATCGGTTCAGCGGTTTAGGCGTGAAGAGAAGACAAACAAACAAACAAACACACTTTCCCATTTATAATATTAGTATGGATAGTATGGATTTAATAAATGAAACACTAACACAAAATACTCGGTAGTGAACACGAGTGGTGCCATCTCGTATTATTAAGTTAAGATAGCAACTTCCACATTTCAAATTTAATCTGTCTTCGTGACAGTAGCGCCATCTCTATCGGGACCAACCATGAAAATGATTAATTTAGTTGAAAATTATGTAAATTCGAATATATAAATTAAAAAAAAGTAGCCTATAGCAGGCTCATAAGTTCAAGCTATACATTTATCAAATTTCAACACAATCGGTTCAGCGGTTTAGGCGTGAAGAGAAGACAAACAAACAAACAAACAAACACACTTTCCCATTTATAATATTAGTATGGATAATATAATTTTAAGGCAAGAGAAAAATTTAAAGAAATTTAATATTATACCACTGGCATCGCAATACATTTATGAAAATACTAGCTTTAGCCTGCGACTTCGTCCGCTTTTTCGTCGTTTTTCGTAATAAAGTAGCATATGTCCTTCCTCAGGGTTCCGTGGTTTTGATGTGACAGACAGATTAACTTTCGTATTTTAGTAGGGAAATATAATATGTCAATCCACAATACTGTTAAAAATATCGCAATAAGGAACCGCAGAATATTATTATTATCACTGTGCCCCGAGATCATCAGCGTGTAACTCCTTGTATGTTATTATGTTAATGTATTGGTAATATTGTTTAGATCACTTTCACACGAGGCTTAAGTACATATAGAATGAAAATACTTCAGCGCAAAGCTTCCGGGTAAACTACGTTGAAAGTTGACCCGTCCGGCACGTGAACATAAAGATTTCTAGAACTGCTAACCCGGGAAAGAGCGACATATAACTGACCATGTGAAAAACAACTGACACCGAGATATTCGCGTTGGTTGGATTTTCGTGTTGGTTAATTTTAACCAACTTTGACATCCTCCGTGGACGAGTGGTTTGTACGCCGGGTTTCATGGTGTCGCCGACTCGAGACGTCCCGGGTTCGAATCCCGGTGAGGGCATATGTTTGTGTGATGAATGCGAGCATTTTCACTCCAGCCTGTTGTATGTTTAATATGTATTTCTATATAAATTCTAGCTGTCCCACGTGAACTTCGTACCGCCATAAAAAAATAGGGGTTGGTGATAGAAGGGGAATAAATTATCTATCTATCTACGTATAATTAAGATCACAGAAAAGTTTGCTAACAATATTAAGACGACAGGTAGAATAATTTTCATTTTGTATGCATATTCCATTTACGTCGCCCCTTGCTCGCTAGGCAGGTAATTCTATATCACCTTACACACAAAACCAAACATTCGTACGTATCTGTAAAAACCCAACATAGCCGGCGCGGAGGTAACTTCATGTTTGCCGAACAAACATCGAACTTGGTAAATAGAGAAATAAATTGGGAGCTTTTTAAGCTAACCGATCCCATAGAACCAATAAAAGCCTAGTCCGTTACGCGCGATTTTTCATGCTATTTGCATTGACATTCGCGAAGGATCACTTTTCGTTTTGATTTTAGTTGATGGAATTTTGATTGAATTCATTCGGTGTTTGTGGAGTAACATAGGTACCTAATAGTTTACAACCCAGCTTTATAACTTTACTCTACGGTAGCCATCATGGCCCGTTCTACTAATCTCATCCATATAGAAGGCCTATGCCTTAGACCGACACTTAATCTAGTCAAAAGCGAACTAAAATGATTTTTTTGTGATGCTTGATGGTAAGCCCGATAGTCTTCATGATTCTACCGTATAGCTTTGGTACTGAATGCGCTAAAATTTGCATTCGAAATTTGAAATAATTCTGTTGTAATAAAAAAGCAGGTGGCGTGTCTATAGGCGCTAAACGATAGCTTGACTGCTTATAATTTGACATGCTATAAAAGGTTGTGGGAGATGATTAATTTCTATGTGCAGCGGAAGGGGCGTACTTAATTCAAAGTTCAAACGCTGCTTTCAGCGTTTTTTAGTAACAAAGCCACTCGAAACCTCGTCAAGCAGGTGTGGGATAAGCATCATAGAAATAAAAGGCAGGTTCGGAATAATGACGAATTGTATTCTCTTCTGTGTGATATGGACGCGGAAGTGAGATAAAGACAAAACGGACAATCAGCCATAGACGATAAATGAGAAGGTATTAGTATTGGATAGAAACACAACATTTATTTATCTCAAGTGGAAAAAATCAGGTCCCACCAAGAGTTAGTGTGACCCTCTGTAAAATGGAGGAGACTTTTCCAGCCAGGCGATACAATTATATAGGCAAACCGCTATGCCCTCTTGATCCTTAAAGGTGAAAATATTTAGGTAAGTAATCAATTTATCACCTGTAGGTCACAAAGAATATACCGAAAATAAAAGCAGCATAATAATAAACCTCTCGTAAAATATCTATACCTAGGTGTACCTATCTCGTCACGGCCAATAAATAAATCGCGTGAATTATTGTGTGCTCGTAAATCGTACGTTATCGCGACGCTCCACTGTAGGCGACGTGGACAGCGCGGCTAAATCTATTAACTGTGCGGGTGTGAGGGACCTTTGTATAAAGCTGGGGATACCTACACATGCCAGTAAATCGGGAAAGTAGCTGGCATGAAAGTTACTGGCATGTACGAGTAACTGGCATACTGCGGATACATTTGCAAGTAATTTTTTTTGAAGTTATACTTCTTTAGCCGCGTTATGAAAAAATTATGAGAGTGAAATTTTAAGATGCGCGCGCATCACTGTAACACAAAAGTAACATAATGAAGTTAGCCGCGGGCGCGTTATGAAAAAATGATGAGAGTGAAATTTTAAGATGCGCGCTCAACACTGTAACAGAAAAGTAACACCATGAAGTCGGCCGCTAAACCGCACATTACTCGTAAGTCTCGAAAAAAAGCTTCCAACAAAATAGTAATAGGATCTCTTAGTCGCACATGTTGGGACGCTCGTCGCCTCTGATCACTGTTTTCATATTTATAATATTTATCCACATGTTTCTAGTTTCTATATTCTTAACACGTGTTATAATGTTATACAAATGCGAAATTTATATGTGCTAATAAATTTTATTCAGTAGTGATTTAAATTGAATATTATGATTATTTATTAAATTTTTCAAATTAAAACTGAACTTTATTGACTGCGTTGACTATCCTTTTCCTTTTAATATCTTATTGTAATTAATTATCTGCATGCAATTAAAAACTATTTTTTAATAATTCCAAAAAGAAGTATAACTTCTCACGCGCGTCCTTAAGTACACGCACCCATATTTTTTTATGTTATAGGGAGCATACGAGCAGACGGCTCACCTGATGGTAAGTGATCACCGTCGCCCATGGACACTTGCAACACCAGGAGTATCACAAATGCGATGCCGGCCTTTAAGGAAGGAGTACGCTCTTTTTTTGAAGGTTCTACTGTTGTGCAAGTTGTGCCTTTGCATGCCAGTATTACCATCGCGTATACACAGGACAGTTCGAGAGAGTCACTCGTACCTACCTATTCTTGCGAGCCAAACATGAATTAAACAAAATCGTGTTGTTACTAGCAATTAATTCAGATTTAATTCTTCTTGTATTTTACATTAGCACGTGCTATTTTGCTGCTGCAAAGCGACCTAGACGGCTTACAAAGACATACGAATTCTCTGTACAAATGAATGAACTGTATAGTTATCTCATCTCCCCATTGTGCCATGTTGAATACAAAAACCGAGAAAAGAAAAACTTGAAAAAACTTGACTTTCGAAATCAAAACAAAAATTGTGCGCCTACGGCCACAACGAGTCTGCTACTGGCATGCCGTAGATGTCCCCTCCCTCAACGGGCATGCAAGTAAATCGAATGTTGTGCCAGCTGCATGTATGCCAGTATGCCAGTATTACAGGCATGACAGTTAGCGTATACACATGACCACTGCCGGATTTAGGGGAGGGCAACCGGGGCGAAAGCCCCGGGGCCTCCACAAACGGGGGCCCCCACAATAGAAACTTCGGAAAAAATAATCATTCAAATTCCAACTAGTAAACACTAGTAAACATCTTTTCCTTTGATTTTTTTTTTGCTCTTTTACCTTTACCTACAGCCTACAGTACTCTGTACATCTAACATACATGATTATTTGATTATATTAATCTTAAATAACAGAAATCATTGATCTATATTTGTTCACTCCAATCAGGCAATCAGTGAAATATCAAAATCTCAAATGGCCCAGATAAGCACTTCCAATTCACTACCCATCTTGAGGGAGTACCCCAATCGCTTAATGGCTGAGTGGGGTGGTACTTGCCCGCAGGGCCGTATCTAAGGCAGGGCAGGTGGGGCTGTGGCCCAGGGGCCTCCACAACGGCTTAAAAAATAACAACATTTCGATGGGTTAGCAAGAATACAAATCCTAAGTGGCCCGGGGCCTCCACAATCCTAAATCCGGCCCTGCACATGACAGTAGCTGGCACGTGCAAGGAGCTGGTATGCTAGTGTGCAAGCTACGGGCATGTGTATCCCCAGCTTAACGCTATCATTAGCTTCATGCACCATATTCTATGAACTTGATTTTTAACCGCAATTTTTTTACACTCATCACGGACTGGTGATAATACAGTAATTCTGCAATAATTTACATTGTTACTTTGTAACTTAATTTAACAACAAGTTTATTGAATTTTTATTTTAAGCATTTAACTGCTAGATGTTGAGAACTAAATATTTTTTTACTAGAAATAAATACACGCGGTCCAGTCAGCAGACGGGACTCGAACCCGCACCCGCCGCTTAAATAAAAATTCAATAAGCTTAATTTAGCCGTAAATACTCACTTCTAAAATAACTCCAAACTAGCTTTGTACTAGCTACAGGAATCTTACAAAAGCAGAAATAATAAAATAAACTATATAACCTACTCATGATAAGTTTGACAGCGCGACGTTGGACCAGCGATATTAAGTTGAACCAAATCGGAACCCAAATATAAAAGTACCGTGAAAACAGAATCCAATCGGCCATAAACTGACCCCCGTCAGCACTGGCCCCTATAATATTGTTTGAGCGTCCACTACGTTAAGCAGGTGCCAGCGGCAGGTACCATCTCGCCTAAAGAGCGGGCTACTGGCTTAAGGTACTATTCCGTGCATCGCGATCGATCGCGGCCGCGCGCGGCCTACGACTGTCGTCGGTCGCTCGCGACAATAGTCATAGTATGAAAATGTATGGCACCGCTTCCGAGGCCGGCGACAGACGCGTGGGTATGTCGACATGCTCAGCGCTCAGTAACATCTTGGAATCAACATGTCTAGGAACTCAGGAGAAAACTACCGAAACTTTTTTCGTCACAATACAAATGCTTTTGAATCAATATTTGGTAGTATCCTTCTTCATATCTGCTTTTAAAGATAGGGTCGATTGGTTCTCTCTTTTCATAATATAACAACAGCAGCTGGTCATCCTCCTCTTCTTCTTCAATAATGTGAATTAGTACTTCGACCATGATTTTGTACATGAACAACACCGAGTAACTTTAAGACACGGCCGCGCGCGACAGTCGACGACCGCGCGCGTCTGTCGCCGGCCTCTGAAGCTATGCCATACATTTTTATACTATGACTATTGTCGCGAGCGACCGACGACAGTCGTACGCAGCGATCGATCGCGATGCACGGAATAGTACCTTCATGTAACGCAAATCACCGACAGAAACACTGTAGGGAGGCCAAAGGGGAAGATCTTCCTC
Organism: Chilo suppressalis; assembly: GCA_902850365.2. NCBI lineage: Eukaryota > Metazoa > Arthropoda > Insecta > Lepidoptera > Crambidae > Chilo > Chilo suppressalis. Next base: position 2,400,159 of record OU963895.1, on the reverse strand, counting down.
CGAGCTGGGTGATGTTAGCTCGGGGGCCGCGGCCCGACTGATGTTGGTCGGGCATCGTATATATGAAGAGTTAGACTCCGAATTTCATTTGCGCGATGAAGGCTTCCATACTCATATTGATCGCAGTGCAGGTAACGCCATCTCTTGAGGATGGTGAGTAATGATTTCCTCCATCCGTTGTATATATGTGGGGCATATAGATGTCGTAGCCACAGCACAACACCACCAAAAGGTAGTGTTATTTCACTGTGTTTTCTGTAAGTTAGAGGTTAAGTCCCCAGGCGGGCGCTCCAAATCTGGCGGAGAATTTGCTATGCCCTACCTCTCTTTAACATAAGCGAAGCTGCGCGGAGCTAAGCAGATTACTCAAAAATTTATCAATCGCACTGCTCAAAATAAAGAGGAGCTCGATGGGAGGAGCTCGATGGCGCAAGTGGTTGGCGCGTTCGGCTGCGATCGTTGAACTTAAGCAACTTTCGCAGTGGTCGGTCATTGGATGGGTGACCAAAAATTACTATCTCGAGCTCCTCCGTGCTTCGGAAGGCACGTTAAGCCGTTGGCCCCGGCTGCATCTGCAGTCGTTAGCACCAACCAATCCGCACTGGGCCCGCTTGGTTGGTCATGGCCTAATCTCCCTATTCCATCCATTGGGAAGGCCTGTGCCCCAGCAGTGGGGACATTAATAGGCTGATGATGATGATGATTGCTCAAAATAAACATCTCTACTCATCATCAAATAGTATTAGTGGAGTTAAGAGGAATAACATTATAAGTGCATAGCGGGCGGAGGTAAGAGGAGGAGTAAGGAGAGTCGAGCCGACCGGAGCTGTTGCATTGCTTTATTCGCTTTTTTAACTGACTGCAAATAAAACGTATTTACAGCTCCGCTCAGCTCATCTTCAATCTGATTTACTCCGCTCCGCAAGAAAATTAAAAGAATATATGCTAAAATAAATAAAACAAATGAATTTAAAAAAATCATGGTTTATATATACATAGATAATGAGTATAAAATGTTAAATTATAGATAAGTTTATAATATTTAAAAGAATGAAATTGTAAATAACAGCAAAAAAATGTATTTTCTTTATTATATACTTAAATAAAAGTGTGTCAGTAAACATAAATTATAAGATAAATATATTTTTGAAGTTATACTTCTTTAGGCGCGTTATGAAAAAATGATGAGAGTGAAATTTATAGATGCGCGCGCATCACTGTAACCCAAAAGTAACAGCATGAAGTTGGCCGCGGGCGCGTTATGAAAAAATCATGTGAGTGAAATTTCGAGATGCGCGCGCATCACTGTAACACAATAGTAACACCATGAAGTTGACCGCGGGCGCGTTATGAATGTTAGTGTCTCATTATTAGACATCTGTTCGAAAGGTACTTACTTTGAACGATCCACGGAGCTCCATAAGATGATCGCGTTGTCAAAAACAATGTTGGCACGCTCGTCGCCTCTGATCACTGTTTTCATATTTATAATATTTATCCACATGTTTCTAGTTTCTACATAGACACAACGTGTTTTAGTTACTTACAAGTGCTAATTACATATGGACTAATAACTTAAATTCAGTAGTGATTTTAATTGAATATTTTGAATATTTATTTAATTTTTCAAATTAAAACTGAACTTAATTGACTGTGTTAACCATCCTTTTCCAGTCCTTTTATTATTTTATTGTAATTATTAATTATTTGCATGCAATTAAAAAATATTTTTAAATGATGCTAAAGAAGTATAACTTCTCACGCGCGTACATAAGTTACACGCATCCATTTTTTTATTTTATTAAGCTTGTCACTTATTGATGTTTAGTTAATATTGTTTAAGGCATTAATTGGCTCATTTCCTCACTTGGCTCGGCTCTGCACGGTTCATATTCGGACAGCTTCACTGCAAACACTTGTCTTTTTACACGTCACCGCTTTGCTCAATTCCGCACAACTTCGTTTAAGCAGAACAGCGGGCGATTGTCTTTATATATTTAGAAATATTAACAACTAGTGGCCCGCCCTCGCTTCGCTTCGGTGTAGAGCTGTAGTGTAAACTATAGTTTTTGTTCTCAGGCTTGTGCTATAAAGAATGACTTTATTTATATAATTAAACGTGTTATTGTGAGTCAACCATAAAAGATAGACATATGCTGTAGAGGAATATTTTTTAGACAATTTTATGTAGAATATTTCCGTCATACATGATTTCTATGTCACTTTAACCATTAAGGCTGCACCCGCGACGGAAGCTTAAAAAATGGAGTAACTTCTCCCGTTTTCCCAACATTTCCCTTCACTACTCTGCTGCTATTGATTGTAGCGTGATGAAAAGTATACTATAACCTGCCCAGGAGTATGAAGAATAATTGTACCAAGTTTCGTTAAAATCCGTCGAGTAGTTTTTGTTTCTATAAGGAACATACACACAGACAGACAGACAGACAGACAGACAAAAAATTTACTGATTGCATTTTTGGCATCAGTATCGATCACTAATCACCCCCTGATAGTTATTTTAAAAATATATTTCATGTACAGAATTGACATCTCTACAGATTTATTATAAGTATAGAAGAAGTTCATAACAAACTAATTCTCGCCCTAAAATAAACACTGTAAGGCATTACAGTGTTTACAGGGAAACGGATAGTGTTTTTATGTAGCCAGGTAAATGACTCTACCCCACCTGATGTTAAGTGGTGATGAATGAATGATTGAATGAATGATTTATTTATTTTCTCTCACAAAGTCACAAAGTAACACTATAGTTAATTAAAGGGTATTGAATGACAAAACAAAACAGTAATAACAATGCAGTTCTTTGAGAGAGCTGGAGATTGTACTAGGTTACAAAACCTGTGTTACGACCCCCAGGCTCAAATCCTCTTAACTCCCGTTTGCTAGAGATTCTTATGCATTACATGAATCCTTTAGTACATATCAGTTAATGTTTCATTGAATGTTACAGAACCATAGTGAATTTAATAACAAAATTATAAGCAAAAGAAAAAGAAAATTACCGCCATTTATCAGTAAATGCGGGTTACAGGATAACGCTTAAATGTCTATATATTTTAAATACTAGCAAGTGTGTGTTTGTGTGTGTGTGTGTGTGTGTGTGTGTGTATTTGCGTGTGCATTTGCGCGTAAATTTACTTTTGATTTGATTACGATCATTATATTACATACATAGTATAAATAGTATACATACCTATTTCACAAATTAAAAAGCAGAAAGTGATACAGTCTAAACGCGAAAATAGCTGGAAAAACGAGTATATTTATCAATACATAGATCAGTACCCCAAGCACGAACCAATATCGAATTCGTATCGTTTGCGAGTCCGAAATGTCTTTGCCAAATGTGTACTGTTTTTTAGTTCTCTTTACGTACTTTGTGCCGCTGCTGTTCAAGTTTCCATACAAAATTTAACATTGACATTTTGTGATTTTATTTATTTTTAAGCATTGAACTGCTAGATGTTTAAATCTAAAGAAAAGTTTACTATACTATTTAAACATCTAGCAGTTCAATGCTTAAAAAATAAATAAAATCATAACTATAATTGCTATTTCTTCTTTCGAATGTTTAATACTTGAAAAAGTATTCATTTGACATTGTGGGTTACCTACAATGCGAAAGATGGCGCTGCCTTGCAGCTTTTGGCTAGGAAAATTTCTACGCGGCTAATAGGGCCGTGGTAGCATAATGGACAGTGCATTCGCCCGGATAGCGAAGGATGCGCGTTCGAGTCCCGTCCGCTGCCCATTGACATTTTGCTTTGCAAACTATTCGAATTCGATAATGGTTCGTGCTAGAGGTACAGCACATTTCTGATTTGCCAAAAACATGTTACCCGCGCGTGTGACCCGCTCGACGCAGCGGACGCCTTAAATTTCCATGCGTACACTCATACTTTGTATTTCTGCGCCATATTAGGGACCGCGGTCTAATGCCAAGGGAGGGGCCTCTACATACATTGTTACGAACCATTTTCAGTAGGGCTGCCCCCGAGGGAAAAGCGGGCTTGATTACACAATCGCATCAGATTTAGTAATGGACAACAAGTTAGTAAATATATATGTATGTTGAAAACTTTCTTTATATATGTTCATTGTAAAAAGTTCCGATAACCAACAGTGCACTGTTGATTAGAATGTATAGAATATATAGGTATATATTCTGTTAGAATATATAAGTGTACTAGCGGCCCGCCCTCGCTTCGCTTCGGTGTAGAGCAGAAGTGTAGACTACAGTTTTTGTTCTCAGGCTTGTATTATACACAATAACTTTAATCTATGATTCTTCTTATACCTGCATGCAAAGTCTCAGCCCGATCGGTTTAAAATTGACAAAGTTTCACACAAACTTTCATTCCCTATTTTATTCCCTTGGGGGTAGAATTGATCAAAATCCTTTCTTAGCGGATGCCTACGTCATAACATCTACCTGCATACCAAATTTCAGCCCGATCCGTCCAGTGGTTTGGGCTGTGCGTTGATAGATCACTATGTCAGTCAGTCAGTCACCTTTGAGTTTTATATATATAGATATTCTGTTAGAATATATAAGTATATATTCTAGTTATATGCAGTGCACTGTTGGTCATCTGAACTTGTTACAGTGAATATAAAAACAGTTTTCTTTATAAATTGAAGATAAGATTTAATATTTTCAGGTTGACAAATTCTTAAGGTTTCACATATTGTTGAAACAGACAGCCACAGGGTCCAAAACTATCAGGAGCCTAACCTTGCTAAAAGTAAGCTTTTTATGAAGCAATAGCAGATAAAATTAAAAAAATCAAAATTCAATATCGTTTATTCAGTCTAGGCTGTTACAAGCACTTGTGAATGTCGAAAAGCTACGCCATCGGTTCGCAAATCTACGGCGGGAGACCTTGTACTGAGAAGAACCGGCAAGAAACTCAGCAAGGGCTGTTTTTTTCTCCCTGTATTATATACAGAGTCGTCAATTTGAAAAATGACTTGAATATGAGATAACTCATGAAGTCACTTTACATTACAAATGTAAATGATAAAACAATTATGACTATAAAATAAAAAAAATAAAAAACAGATTTAAAAATGAAAAAAGTTTAGGAATGTTTAAAGGTGTCCTACTGTTTAGGCATAAAAACAAATGTACAATTAAAGTTAAATACAACGATTAATAGTACCCAATGTAGCAAGAGCAGACTCATCTCCGCTGGCAGCACCCGTTCACGAGCATGACGCATGAACCAGCCATCGCTTCGCTCAACCATTTTTTAGGGAACGTAACGACCCGCTTCACACGACACCGCCGAATTTTTAAGAGAGCATGACTACTAATAACCACAAATGAGTATAGACAAAGTAACTATCTCATTAACAATATTTGAATCTTTTAACTAGATCTCCGCTAGTGAACTTTACTTGGAAATTGTGAACATAATAATGCTGGCGGGGATCCCGTGACTTTCTTCCGCCTAGAATAATTATAATAATAATATGGCGTCACTAAGCGCGTTCTATCGTCTGTTCCACGGCGAGTGTTCTGAGGAGTTATTCTCTCTTATCCCACCTTCCCCTTTCCTTCAGAGGACCACGCGCGCTGGCCTACGTTGTCACCGTCTAACTGTGGCCACAATTCCAACGCGTACAAAGAAAGGTGACTCATTTCTTTGTCGCACTATCCGTAAATGGAATGCTCTGCCCGCTCACGTGTTCCCTCCCTCTTACAACCTGGGATCCTTTAAAAGAGGCGTGAAGAAGCAACATGCAGGCCGGCAGGGTGAGGATGGCTGGTATGGCAGGTAGAACTGCTGATTTTTTCTTTAGATTTAAACATCTAACAGTTAAATGCTTCAAAAAAAACATAACTATAATTGCTATTTCTACTTTCAAATGTTTAATACTTGAAAAAGTATTCATTTGACATTGTGGGTTACCTACAATGCGAAGAGATGGCGCTGCCTTGCAGCTTAAGGCTAGGAAAATTTCGACGCGGCCATCAGGGCCATGGTAGCATAATTGGTCAGTGCATTCGCCCGGATTGCGAAGGGTGCGGGTTCGAGTCCCGTCCGCTGCCTGGTCCGCGTGGATTTTTTCTATTAAAACTTTTCTTAAGATATGAGAACTTTGTTTTCTTTACGATAAAAGGGAAATAAGGTTGCGTTTTCTGAAATAGTGGATAGCACTGTGTCTCTTTATATATTACACTCATTATCAACAGCCCTCCCCTCAGGTTCGAGTGGTCTAGAGGCACTAGAAGGAGAGGAGGGAGTCCCCCGTGGGGAGATGCCATCCGCCTGGAATACCTTTTTTTTAATACGCAGGTAAAAAATCTATTTACTGACGACGGCGCCATTAAGAGGCACACCGCCGAACGGACCTCACACCTAGCTCCCGCAAGTCTTAGGCCGTATACAGAAAGAAAGCCGAAAGCCGATCGGCGCCGATCCTTCCTACATAAAGGAAGCCGATTAAAGCAGATCAAGCAAAATGTCGGACTCATCGGACGATGATTTGGTTTTGTTAGAAAATGTTTATTTTGTTTTCATCCCACCACCTCGGAAAGTGTAATTTTGCGCTTCGAAATCTGGCTGGAAAATTCTATTTTATTCGCTTGAGCGGCAAAGTAGATTTGAATTTAGAACATCACATATAATGAGTACTCAATATAATTGTAAATTCAAAACGTCATTAAACCTATTTAATGTAACCTCTATGGTGCCAAATTTATGATTAGAACTTTTTAAATTGTGAAAAAATTTAAATTTGGAACCTTCTTGGTTTCTTTGTTTTATTTGCGTGCTTCGCGCCATTCTAGTTTTTCACGTTTTATTGCTTAAATATTTTGTCATTATAAATTGTTTTCTTTTTCATTTTGTCATTTCCTCGCTGAGGTGGGATGAAAAGTTACGTATTGCACTCGAGTGGAAAGATTTTTCACCTTGTGCTCGTTTGTTTCCCTCGCTGACGCTCAGGATTCTAATTTAGAATCACTCGCTGCGCTCGTGATTCAACTTTAGAATCCTTCGCTTGCTCGGTCATCCAAATCGAGCACGCGGTTAAAAAGGAACTTTCCACTCTTGTATAATAAATAACTATTATTTTGCGAAAAACAGCTATATATCCTATAAATAGAGAAAGGAAACGTTTCGCAGAATACCATCATTTATTTGTAAAAAAATTGAAATTTGATGAACAAAGATTTTATACATATACAAGAATGATTCAAGAAACATTTTATTACATTTTGGATTTAGTGAAAAACCGTTTAATGAAAAATTGGTGCAATTGACATAAACAACCAATCCTTCCAGAAGAAAGACTTGTTGTCACCATTCGGTAAGTACGAAACAAATAATTTTAGCGCTTAGTTAATAAAAGATAAAGTTATTAGATTTATAAAAAGATTATAACTTAGATTGATTTAATCTAAGGATAATAATTCAAATACAAATTATTTATTATTCGGACCAGCGCGTGTCGGCGCTTATCGGCGCCGGTCCATAGAAAAAGGATCAGCGCCAATAGGCGCCGATAAGCGCCGATCGGCTTTCGGCTTTCTTTCTGTATACGGCCTTACGAACCCCCCAGTGGCTGCCCACCAAGGACTCTTACGGGCGCTTTACGGTATAATATCCGCTAAAAAAGTCCTGCGAATACCCTCTAAGCTGCTTAGCACGGAGCTGCGGGATCCCCGTTTAGGGATTCTTCCGCGTCTCCGCACCAATCCGCCTGGAATACCTAGAGGCAATCGCCAATTCTCGGCTTGAGGTCTCCTTAGGATCTCGCCGTCTAACAACCCGTTGACGCTGTACAGATCATCAACGACCAACAGCATACACACCCAAAAAAAAAAACATCAGCCTATTAATCCCAACTGCTGGGGCACAGGCCTTCCCTATGGATGGAATAGGGAGATTAGGCCATGACCCACAACGCGGGTGCAGTACGGATTGGCGGCTGGTAACGACTGCAGATGCAGCCGGGACTAACGGCTTAACGTAGCTTCCGAAGCACGAAGGAACTCGAGATAGAAAATTTTGGTCACCCATCCAATGACCGACCACTGCGAAAGTTGCTTAACTTCAACGATCGCAGCCGAACGCGCTAACCACCCCAACCATGGTTATGTGTTGTGTGAGCTCCTCTCACACAACACATAACCATATATTTTCAAGTTTTACAACCTTTATGGTGCCGTTTCGCACGCAGTGAATGTCACAGAGAACAACTTTTAAATTAATATCTACGGCGCTTGGTTTACGTGTCCTCCTAAATTTTAAATGTATACGGATTCAGTGGTCTCACGTGGCTAGCAGTTTGGCAACAGCAGCTGCACTCTGTGGCATGTTAAATCACCCAGGTAATCACTTTAAAACATCCTTGTAACCCATTTATAACCACAACAGAACAGCCATCGTACATCGCGACAAAAATTTCATCCCCATCATCTTGATGCGTGGCTATCCACAACCGTGCGTTTTTGTCGAAATTTTTTACCACGTACGACAAAACTGTGGAATATGTTGTCGCCAGCAGTGTTTCCGGACCAATACGACCCAAAAACCTTCAAAAAAGAGCGTACTCCTTCCTTAAAGGCCCGCATCGCATTTGTGATACTCCTGGTGTTGCAAGTGTCCACGGGCTACGGTGATCACTTACCATCAGGTGAGCCGTCTGCTCGTATGACCCCTAAGATATAAAAAAAAATAGGGATGATGAATATTTTTTTTCTCTTCGTTTATCAGGTAGATTATCAAAAAGTATTGGACACGCACTTTTTCTTTTTTCACATGATATAAACATTGCAAAGATAATTATATTGATTTGAAAAGTCGCATGACGTCACGTTTTGGTACAATTTTCACTTAAAAGTGACGTCACGAGCCCCTACTCCTAAACTTTGACGCGCTATAACTTTGTCATTTTTTGGTTGATTGCCCAAAGAAAAAATATGTGTACATTATTTTTTTATCATCTAACTGACGGACTAAATAGAATTTCGTTTACTGTAACCCCGTCATCACCCCTATTAAAGCGAAGAAAATTATTTTATTCATTCAACATTTTCAAGCGTAATTTTCATAGTTTCATAGCGAAATACCAAAAACAGTCAGATGTGATAGTTTTAACAACACTTAAATATTTTTTCCAAAATGCTGGTTGAATGATTGGACGATCTCCGTACTCGAGAGGTCCTAAGTTGAAATCCCGGTGGGGGCAGATGTTTGTGTGATGAATACGAGCATTTGTACTCCAATCATTGATGTTTAATATATATTCCTATATAAATATACTTACATATGTATCAGTATATGTATTCTATCCGTTACCCTAGTATCCCATAACACAAGCCTTACAGTGCTTACTTTGGGGCTACGCTAATTGGAGTGAGTGTTGGAAATATTTATTTACTAGCAAACCAGTGAACCAAATGTTCACCAAAACCTGATTTAAAAAAAATGTATTTAATTAATTGAGAACTTCGGAGATTTTGTGTGGTTTCGTTTGAAATTCGTGATTTCTCGAAAACCGGAAGTGCTACGTTACTCAAATCCGGTTTGTAGTCTTATCAGACTATTCTTAACTTATAACTTAAATATTCTCTTTATCTATCTCTTACGGTTTGGCCGCTGAAACAGCACCACAGACGGACGGACGGACTTGTCTAATAGATAAGAGATTTATTTATCCCATAAGCTGTTCAAGGTCTCATTTTAGCATCGTGTCATTGTTGTCACGGTGACGGACTCATTAATTAATGTATTTTTTGAATGACTATAATAAATTTTGAACAAGTAAGAAGAGCTTAGTCCAAAATAAAGCAGAACTTTGACTATCGAAACCAAATAATGCCCACTTTCCATACATTTGAAAACCTGATAATGAAAGTTAATGTATAAATATAAAGTATACTGGAAAGATTACGTATAAATTAAGAAAATAATATCCTATAGTCATTTTTACGATTTAAAGGCAGAAAATTAAAAAAAAAGTGAATTCTTTTTTTAGTTTATATTTATTTTTTGCTCTGACAACACTGGCGTGTTCAGATGTTCTTTTCCATCATCTGAAATTTAATTTGTTGATTTATTCACAACATATTACATAAAAAGAGAATATATTTCTATCAAGTTAAATGACAAATGCAGTGCAGTTATTTGTGAATTGATTATGTTTACAAGAACATTGGAAACAACGTTATTACCTGCCAACGTATATGAATAACCAAACAACAATTGTGAAGAATAATTTGTCCCAAGAGTGAAATAAGCAATACAGCGATCCTACATCATCTCTTATCTATTAGACAAGTCCGTCCGTCGGTCTGTCTGTGGTGCTGTTTCAGCGGCCAAACTGTAAGAGATAGATAAAGAGAATATTTAACTTATAAGTTAAGAATAGTCTGATAAGACTACAAACCGGATTTGAGTAACGTAGCACTTCCGGTTTTCGAGAAATCACGAATTTCAAACGAAACCGCACAAAATCTCCGAAGTTCTCAATTAATTAAATACATTTTTTTTAATCAGGTTTTGGTGAACATTTGGTTCACTGGTTTGCATGTTTCATTTAATATTAAACAAATTAAACACCAAAGTATTCTAAATAACAAACTCTGCGCAGAGCGGGTTGTAAAACGTCTGTCATATGTCTAAGAAATCCGTTTTGCAAACACTGGATAGTTGAAGTGCGTTCGAAAATTGTAACTTACACATACGGTAAACATATTGAAATAATAAATAATCTTTTTTTCCTGCGTTTCTTTTACCACATTGATTATTGTAATAAACTTATAATTAAATTAGCTTTATTTTGACGTACCTATATGTCATCTCTATACATGATCAGGTCAAAAATGGGTATTGTTCTTTTCGTTTCCATCACAAATAGCTTTAAACGTAAAGTATATATAATATAATAAACTTTTTTTATAACATGACTTCTTTTTAATTCATTTTACTTTTTGTTGTCTCTATAATGATCTACTTTAAATTAAATTGTTGCCATCCTTAAATAGGAAGGTAGGTACATTTTAAAAGGAAAATTTCCAAACAGTACATTTTGAATAATCTTTCTATTAAAACGTACCTAATCTAATTCTGAATCCTCAATTTGCTTCGTCTCCAATCATGTCTTATTAAAAAAAAGCAATCACATTAAGCCTATTACATACTATTACATCATTCAAAGGCTCGTCAATAAACTTAACGATTTAGGCGCTGTGCAGACGACGGGGCGGGGCGGGCCGGTCAATTTCGCCGCGTATAATAGCACAAAGTGAATCCTATACTTCAAATGCACACAGAGGGCAAAAAGACCGCGCCGCAGGTGCCCGGCGGGCAGTGGCGGCTCGGCATGTCCGCGGCTGCCCGCCGTGGATCATACAAACCAGTTTATATGCAGTAACGCAGACGGCAGCACGGGGCGGTCAGCTCAGTCCGCGCCACGCGCTTATTAGTGATGGACTATTCACTAGAACGAACGTCCTGAACTGACCGCCTCTGCCCGTCGTGTGCTTTGTGTACGCGGCGCGGGCAGCCGCAGACATCGACGGGCAGACGCGGTCTTTATTGCTTCGCGGACAAAATGCCCGCCCCGCCCCGTCGTCTGCTAAACGCCTTACTGTCAATGAAAAAGCGCTTCAGCGTTAGGGTACTTTCATTAAGAGATGCCTTTCATTCCGCGTTCCGTATTGTCAATCAAGTAAAATGTTGCTAATAAATTATATTGACCAATTTGTGTTATTAGGCACAGACCAAATAGAATGTAGACACAATCATGACTTGTTAGATCGCGTGAAGGCGATTCAATACAAATCAATCATGTCCCACGAAAATCAGATTCGTACACTCAGAGCCATTCACATTATTTCGTCTTTGTCAATTGTTGTAAAAAGTCAAATAGAGATAATATAAGGCATAATATAGATTTAAGAAAATATCAAAAAGGTTAGTCGACATCACTGGAGACCGAAGAGCTGGCAGCTACCTCGGACAAAGAATTAGTCTAGCTATTCAAGGGGGAACGCTGCCAGTATCTTCGGAACCTTGCCTAAAGGGACTCCTTTTAGTAATATATTTTAGTTATCTCTTATCTAATAGACAAGCCCGTCCATCCGTCCGTGGTGCTGTTTCAGCGGCCAAACCGTAAGAGATATATATATAGAATGTTTAAGTTATAAGTTAAGAATAGTCTGATAAGAGTACAAACCGTATGTGAGTAACGTAGCACTTCCGGTTTTCGAGAAATCACGTGATTTCTATTTCAAACGAAACCACAGAAATCTCAGAAGTTCTCAATTAATTAAATACTTTTTTTTTTGGTGAACATTTGGTTCACTGGTTTGCTAGTTATATTATATTTTTAAAGGTTTTTAGTAATATATAAATGTCAAAAATGATAAACAATATGATAAATGATTTTATTTAAGAACTTTTGTGCACATTGCTCATTAGAACAAAAATAGGATGATGGCTGAAGCTTTTCTAAAAAGAAACAAAAGATTTCTATTAAAACGTACCTAACTACGACTGTGTATTTATTATTCATAAAAAAGATTCTTTGCATGTACTTTCTGATACTCTTCTCGATACGATATAGCTGCAATGACTGTAAATTCAAATAAAATTGTTTCTCCTAACGATAACATCGTAGAACCTTGGTATAGAAAGATTTTTGTTAATTGTTATAAATTCCCTTCTAGATATAAAAATTTTAGAGTAGAAAATGATAGTTTGTATATATTTTGATCTTTGATCAAAATATATTTTAAACGACTTATACTATTACTAGCAAACCAGTGAACCAAATGTTCACAAAAACCTGATTTCTCGAAAACCGGAAGTGCTACGTTACTAAAATCCGGTTTGTAGTCTTATCAGACTATTCTTAACTTATAACTTAAATATTCTCTTTATCTATCTCTTACGCTTTGGCCGCTGAAACAGCACCACAGACAGACGGACGGAATTGTCTAATAGATAAGAGATATTAAACAAAATATTATTACAGTTCAAGTCCAGGATTCCAGGAATAGAGTACGTTCAGATGACAGGCGTTCAACGCGCGTTTTGCTAACGCACGTTGCGCGCGTCCAATAAAAACGCGCGTTATGGTAGCCATACACACTACGAGAAATCGTTACGATTAGACTGTACCGTCCGAACGGTACCGATAAATCTTAGCGTGTATGTTATAAAACTGCACAGTTTCCTAAGATTTTTGAAGACTGTTCAGTCTAACGGAGCAATACGAAAATTTCAATTGATTTATCGGAATCGAATGAACTGTACTAGTCGGTATCGTAATGTGTATACGCTCGTTCAGTTTTCGTGTTCAGTTTTGTCGTCAGTTGCAGTTCGGGTAGACGTATTTAGTAGATGTAAGTATGTAACATGATCCATTCTTAAAAAAATATGCCAGTCTTTTGGAAACATCTTTAATTCCGACAACAAATTGACATGAGAATGAACTCTGCTTTTCATTAGCCATTCTTTGCACCAGATGCTACGATTTTTTTGCTTCACTTTACTTTCCTTCAGGCCGAATATTAATCCAACAACTGCAAAAACGTCGTCCGTCGAAGCCATCGCTGACACGTGTGCGTAGGCGCCGTTTATTTTACCGTCTGATCGTAACGATTTCTCGTAGCGTGTATGACTTATATGCCACGTACAATAAACTTTTCCGTTCGAACTGTACAGTCTGATCGTAACGATTTCTCGTAGTGTGTATGGCTATCATTAGCATCTGAACGGCTCGAACAACATGCATGTACTTGACAACGCGCGTTAGCAAAACGCGTGTTGAACGCCTATCATCTGAATGTACTCTTAAGTGGTGTACACATTAAGCGTTTTCAAACGCGCGCTTTTCTAACGCGCGTTTCGAGAACCAGGAGTTCTATTAAAGTGTACACATGCAAGCGCGCGATTCTGGTCAAGCGTGCGTCAAACGCGCGTTCTCATATTTTACGTATGATCGCGCGTTGCGCGGGCGTTAGCTGCGCGCTTCGAGATACTTCGGCCGCCATTTTGTTGTACATTTGATCGCGCGCTTTGATGTAGTGTAGACGTCAGTTCAACGGAAAAATGGACACGAACATTATGACACAGATTTCTTTATTGATGTAATCCAAAAGCGACCAGCTATTTAGGACATGAAATGTCCCGATTATAAAAAAAATAAGACGCTAAAAAGACGTAAAATAAAAAAAAATACGCCGTCTTTTAGAGCGACGGTAGAGGAGCCACACACAAGTAATCACTTCGGCATCCATTTTCGTACTGCTAGAAACACACCCTACTAAACGCTCGCCGCGTGTGTATGCAATCTTATTCTTCAAGTTAAGTAAATAGTACAGGAGCCCAAACGGGGAATTTTGGATTTACTCGAGCGCGGCAGAATTACATATGGGGAGCAACCTTGCACCTAGTTAAGTACTCCCACCATACCTGAGCCCTCTATGTAGGGCCGAACGTCTAGGGCAGCAAAAACAAAATTTCAACAAACGGCCATGACTTTTGGTCGGGTCCAAATCGTCAGTCTTTTGAATAGGAGCTACTGGAGGGTTCACGTAACATCCCTTCTCAGTGTCTTACGCGCTCGGTTATTTTTTCCTATATTCTACCCCTTCGTACGGCCACTCCCATCTCATGCAAATCGCGGCAGATCAATATTTTTTCCGTTCTTAGAAACGTTACATGATCCCTCTAGTAGCTTATATTCAAAAGACTGACGATTAAGGCGCGACCAACAGTCATGACCGTTCGTTGAAATTTTGTTTTTGCTGTCCTAGACCTTCGGCCCTACATAGAGGGCTCAGGTATGGTGGGAGTACTTAACTAGGTGCAAGGTTGCTCCCCATATGTTATTCTGCCGCGCTCGAGTAAATCCAACAATCACCGGTTGGGCTCCCCTACTAAAAGTTTTTCTCTTACATCAATTCACCGCTGTGGTAGCTAACAACAAAGATTCAAATTGGTACCAACAGGTAGCAGGTAGCAAAGATAAATAGGTCGATTTGATAATTTAAAAGAAATATATTTATAACTGTGAGTTTTTATTAAATCTTTAGAAAATAGTTTATAATGGTAGATTGGATATGTATAAATGTCATAGTCTGTTTTACGGTGGTACAAAACTATTAAGTAAAATATACAGTCGAACACAGAACTTCCTCCTTTTTTGAATTCGGTTAATGGAATTAAAAGGAATAGGGTGAAAATTTGGATTTTAAGAAGAAAAAATCGACCTAGCCCTTTGCCTGTCTAGCTATAAAAAAACCTATATATTGAAATTTTTATAACACTATTTTATTTTTAAGACGGCAATATAAATACATATCTAGTGGTATACACATCATCAGCCTATTAATGTCCCCACTGCTGGGGCACAGGCCTTCCTTAAGGATGAAATAGGGATCAGGCCATGACGCATCACGCGGGCCCAGTGCGGATTGGCGGCTGCTAACGACTGCAGATGCAGGCGGGACCAACGGCTTAGAACTCGGAACTCGAGATAGAAGATTTTTGGTCACCCATCCAATGACCGACCACTGCGAAAGTTGCTTAACTTCAACGATCGCACCCACGCCATCGAGCTATACACAAACAGTATCTCTTATCTATTAGACAAGTCCGTCCGTCCGTCTGTCTGTGGTGCTGTTTCAGCGGCCAAACCGTAAGAGATAGATAAAGAGAATATTTAAGTTATAAGTTAAGAATAGTCTGATAAGACTACAAACCGGATTTGAGTAACGTAGCACTTCCGGTTTTCGAGAAATCACGAATTTCAAACGAAACCACACAAAATCTCCGAAGTTCTCAATTAATTAAATACATTATTTTTTTTAATCAGGTTTTGGTGAACATTTGGTTCACTGGTTTGCTATTACTAATAAAAATCTTTGGCTAATAATTAAATGAGACTCTACAGCCAGCTGACAGATAAAAAGCGGAGGCGAAGGAAAAGTGCACAAGAGTTCCAAAGTCACTCTTACGGGAACCTAAAACGGCACGGAACCCAAAAAAAGAATCCACTGTACAGTCCCGAAACATTCGGCAAAATCGATGCCTAATAAGATTATGTTGAGAGTCGAAAGTCAAGTTCCGACGATTTGAAAGTCAATTATGCCTAAGTGGAGAAGTTCTATGCTCCACTTTCCAGGTGGAAAATTCGAACAGCGATGACGGCTGATTGAAAAGAGCTAGTTAGGGGTACAGAAACATTTCTTTTGACCAACTTTCGTTCGTATTTTCAATACTTTCTTTCAACCGATTTCAAAATTGTATACGTAATATTTTCTATTGTTGTTCGTTCGATTTTTCCTGATTGTATCAGTTTTTGGCGAAATGGTTCAATACTGAATTTAATTTTGGTAAAGAATTGATGAGTACTTTCACAGACAATGAAGGAAAACAGTTTTTATATAAACAGTAAGTAGACATAATGTGTTAGGGTATTTTAAGAAACGAGAGAGTGTTAATTAAAAAAAACTGCTCTCTCGCTTTAGCGACCAACTTCATGCGTTACTTTTGTGTTTACCGCACTTTAAGAAAATCTACCAACAAAATAGAAATAGAATCTCCATTTAGTGGGTGCTAACGACTGCATTGTGAAGGCCTATCAAAAGTATTTACTAATCTGGAACAACGGAACCAAAGCGCGATTCAGGAGACTACAGCGCCATCTCTTGACCATTGGTGTAGTAGAATCAAAAACCACATCTTTATTTTTTGTAATAAAGTAACAGTTATAGGTATTCATATTTATAATATTTATCCACATGTTTCTAGTTTGTATATTCGGAATACGTGTTTGAGTTTCATACAAGTGCAAATCACATATGTTCTAATAAATTATATTCAGTAGCGATTTTAATTGAATATTTTGATTATTTATTTATTTTTTCAAATTAAAACTAAACTTTATTGACTGTGTCCTTTTCCAGACTTTTTATTAATTTATTGTAATTAATTATTTGCATGCAATTAAAAACTAATTTTAAACGATGCCAAAGAAGGATAACTTCTCACGCGCCTACATAAGTACACGCACCCATTTTTTGTATCACTCCCAGTGCAAGGCAAATAGGGAAATGAATTTCTATTTATATATTCCCCCTCTCCCAACTGATCAGCAATCCTCATTAGCCTGATGGCTTTTGGGGGTTGTTTTCCCCGAACGCACCGAATTTCCACCTTCTATGTTGCTTTTGCAAAGAAAACAGTATTTTATTAAGCTTCTGTATAATTTACTCTCGGGAACAAACGAACGTGATAAAGTTCATGTAAGTATTATATACAGGCTGTAAAAATTATCCCATCATGACTATACATGTTTTTTTCTAAACCAAAGTGGGTCGGTTTGAATGGCGGGCCATAAAATTTTAAATGAAATTCTTATGGTATCAAAAATTTACAATTTCAATTAAAGAAAACATTGAGGATCGGTCAATGACAAAGAGCATTCCATCCATCCATCAGCCTTTCTCCGTCCACTGCTGGACATAGACCTCCCCCATGGAACGCCACAATGCGCGGTCCTGCGCTATCCGCATCCAGCGGCTCCCAGCACATTTGACGATGTCGTCAGTCCACCTTGTTGGGGGCCGCCCCACGCTGCGTCGTCCGGTACGTGGTCGCCACTCGAGGACCTTTCTTACCCAACGGTTGTCAGATCCTCGAGCGATATGGCCTGCCCATTGCCACTTCAGCGTGCTAACTCTTCGGGCTAGGGCTTCCAATCCCGGTATTCCGAGATCCCGCACCTTTTCCCAGTCCCGTTCCTAGCGACTGCATGGGATTTGCGGGACTGCAAAAAGACACATGCTAAATGTCTCGTCGCGAGCGCGATGGCTCGAGCACTAGTAGTTTGGCTGACGACACCTTAGAGACATGTTTTCTTCGCAAACATTTTCAACAAAATATTGGTCAAAGCAAATAATAAATTTGATATTTTAATAATTTGTCTTAAATTATAATTGAGGTCCTTATTTCCTTACAGTTTGTTTAACATAACCTATGATTATAATTTTTATTATTTTTAAAGCATGTAACTGCTTGATGTTTAAATCTAAAGAAAATTAAAATATAAATAAATATTAGGGTTTACCTATAATGCGAAGAGATGGCGCTGCCTTGCAGCTTAAGAATAGCTAGAAGGAATTTCGACGCGGTCCGTGAGGGCCGCGGTAGCATAATTGGTCAGTGCATTCGCCCGGATTGCGAAGGATGCGGGTTCGAGTCCCGTCTGCTGCCTGGTCCGCGTGGAATTTTTTCTAGTTATATTTTCTTTATAACCTATGATTTTAATCTCAATAGAAATTATAGAAGTGCAATGTTATTTTTTTATGTGTAATATTTAATATTTAAAAGGTAAACTATAATAAATGTTTAAATACGCTGATTATTTCGTTGTTTTATTTAGCTTAATAATTGATATCATTAAATTCTATGCGGGATCCCGCAAATACCGGGATCCCGCGGGATCGAAAATTTGCAATCCCGCAAGTACCGAGATTAAAGATAGGCTACGGATCTTCGTATTTCTTATCTTATCACGGATCTTATTACGACAGAGAACATTAAGTTGGTAATAGTCATTCAAACTTAAAATATATATAATGGACCACTATAATATTCAAATTGAAAACCCGTCGGCGGGCCGAATGTGGCCGTACTTTGCCCACTACTGTTCTAGACCATACCTGGGAAATTTATGGTTATGGAGATATTGAAGGTCAAATTCACAATTTTGTTTTTCAAGATTTATACGTTAATATTTTTAAAACGTTATTTAAAGACTTTTTTATCGACGCACTTACATACACGCACACACATACACACAGGCACATTCTTTGCGTAGCGCCACAGTAGCGCGCCGAGGTACACTATGCGTACTGGAAAAGAAAATGTATTTTTTCTAACTTAAAAATACAAATGATTGCCACGTATAATATTTTGTAATATTACTTGTTGAAGTTATACTTCTTTAGGCGCGTTATGAAAAAATGATGAGAGTGAAATTTTAAGATGCGCGCGCATCACTGTAACACAAAAAATTACTTTTGTGTTTACCGCACATTAAGAAAATCTACCAACAAAATAGAAATAGAATCTCTATTTTGTGGGTGCTGACGACTGCATTGTGAAGGCCCATCAATAGTATTTATTAATCTGGAACAACGGAACCAAAGCGCGATTCAGGAGACTACAGCGCCATCTCTTGACCATTGGTGTAGTAGAACCAAAAACCACATCTTTATTTTTTGTAATAAAGTAACAAAAAGTATTTATTAATCTGGAACAACGGAACCAAAGCGCGATTCAGGAGACTACAGCGCCATCTCTTGACCATTGGTGTAGTAGAACCAAAAACCACATCTTTATTTTTTGTAATAAAGTAACAGTTATAGGTATTCATATTTATAATATTTATCCACATGTTTCTAGTTTGTACATTCGGAATACGTGTTTGAGTTTCATACAAGTGCAAATCACATATGTTCTAATAAATTATATTCAGTAGCGATTTTAATTGAATATTTTGATTATTTATTTTTTCAAATTAAAACTGAACTTTATTGACTGTGTCCTTTTCCAGACTTTTTATTAATTTATTGTAATTAATTATTTGCATGCAATTAAAAACTAATTTTAAACGATGCCAAAGAAGGATAACTTCTCACGCGCCTACATAAGTACACGCACCCATTTTTTTCACACCCTGTATGTTTTACTGCAAGTCCATCTGTAAAATAAATAAATGAAAAAACCCGTTTGCCCTCGAGCGCAATCCTCATACGCAGTACACTCCGCAATACACATTTAACTTGGAAGGACCATCTGTCATAACTTAGCTTAAAACTAGCAAACCAGTGAAACAAATGTTCACCAAAACCTAAAAAAAAAAATGTATTCAATTAATTGAGAACTTCGGAGATTTTGTGTGGTTTCTTTTTAAATTCAAAATTTCTCGAAAACCGGAAGTGCTACGTTACTCAAATCCGGTTTGTAGTCTTATCAGACTATTCTTAACTTATAACTTAAATATTCTCTTTATCTATCTCTTACGGTTTGGCCGCTGAAACAGCACCACAGACGAACGGATGGACTTGTTTAATAGATAAGAGATTGTCCAGATTTACTTATGCCTTAAACGAGCTCAAAAAAGTCACCAATAAAGAGACTGCATTAAGCGCTTACTATGGATATTCACATGCCTGGCTTCAGTACGGTATAGTTCTATGGGGAAACTCAACATCTGTTCTATCAATATTTACATTGCAAAAAAGGTGCATTCGAATAATTGCAAATATAGACAACTTGGAAAGCTGCAGACCTTATTTCATACAGTACAATGTATTAACGGTAACATGTATTTATATTTTGGAGGTGTGTAATTATGTTAAAAATCATCTCTTATCTATTAGACAAGTCTGTCTGTCTGTGGTGCTGTTTCAGCGGCCAAACCGTAAGAGATAGATAAAGAGAATGTTTAAGTTATAAGTTAAGAATAGTCTGATAAGACTACAAACCGGATTTGAGTAACGTAGCACTTCCGGTTTTCGAGAAATCAGGTTTTGGTGAACATTTGGTTCACTGGTTTGCTAGTTTAAAATGGATGCGTGTAACTTATGTACGCGCGTGAGAAGTTATACTTCTTTAGCATCATTAAAAATATTTTTTAATTGCATGCAAATAATTAATAATTACAATAAAATAATAAAAGGACTGGAAAAGGATAGTTAACACAGTCAATTAAGTTCAGTTTTAATTTGAAAAATTAAATAAATATTCAAAATATTCAATTAAAATCACTACTGAATTTAAGTTATTAGTACATATGTAATTAGCACTTGTAAGTAACTAAAACACGTTGTGTCTATATAGAAACTAGAAACATGTGGATAAATATTATAAATATGAAAACAGTGATCAGAGGCGACGAGCGTGCCAACATTGTTTTTGACAACGCGATCATCTTATGGAGCTCCGTGGATCGTTCAAAGTACCTTTCGAACAGATGTCTAATAATGGTGGATTATTAACCACTAAGTGGTTAACTAACATTCATAACGCGCCCGCGGCCAACTTCATGCTGTTACTTTTGGGTTACAGTGATGCGCGCGCATCTAAAAATTTCATTCTCATCATTTTTTCATAACGCGCCTAAAGAAGTATAACTTCAATAATTTCCTACTTACTCGCGCCCGCATAACTTACGTCCCCATAGAAAATTGGCCCTACCAAATCTAAACTCAAA
The DNA here is from genome assembly GCA_902850365.2 of Chilo suppressalis. Taxonomy (NCBI): domain Eukaryota; kingdom Metazoa; phylum Arthropoda; class Insecta; order Lepidoptera; family Crambidae; genus Chilo; species Chilo suppressalis. Next base: position 2,378,886 of record OU963895.1, on the reverse strand, counting down.
TTGGTCCAAAGTAGCCCTTTTGCAATGTGTTTCAAAATATACAACAGATTGTCGTTATCTTTAAAAAATGAGAGTTGTCTTACTGGATTTTAAAACAATTTTTTTTATGTTATAGGGGGCATACGAGCAGACGGCTCACCTGATGGTAAGTGATCACCGTCGCCCTAGGACACTTGCAACACCAGGAGTATCACAAATGCGATGCCGGCCTTTAAGGAAGGAGTACGCTCTTTTTTTGAAGGTTTTTGGGTCGTATCGGTCCGGAAACACTGCTGGCGATAATATATTCCACAGTTTTGTCGTACGTGGTAAAAAATTTCGACAAAAACGAAAAAGCTCCTTTGTTCAAAGGGCTACACTGCAGGAGTATTTCAATGACAAAGAATTAAAATGATGATTTTTAGATTTTTATTGTGATATAATTTATTTAATAATATAATGTGTAATTTATTTAATGCAATTTTTATGACATAGAATTTTATTAATTTTATTGATAAGTAAGATTTTTGATGAGTTTTAAATTTATATTTATTTATTAAAAAAAAATTAACAAGCTCTTTAGAGCACATTGCTATGCCCTATCTGGGTTCGTGTAAGCTTTGTAACACCTCTGTACAACTACATGAAAAAGCAATAAATATGATTATGATACATTAACGCATCCATGGAATTGTTGAAAAGACTAAAAAAAGTAAAAAAATCGTATAATAGTACAGCAAGGAGGGATCAGCAGTATTTATGAATCCCTGTATCACTACATAGTATAAAACAAAGTCGCTTTCTCTGTCCCTATGTCCCTATGTATGCTTAGATCTTTGAAACTACACAACGGATTTTGATGCGGTTTCTTTGAATAGATAGAGTGATTCAAGAGGAAGGTTTATATGTATAATACATGCATAATATAGTAGAGAAACACTGCTAATTTTAGAGGTTTTTAATGTAAGGTCGTAAATAAACACATTTTTTGCGCTTACATTGCAAACGCTGGCTGAACCCAACGAGATAGATCAAAATAATGTACTACAGTATTGTACACCTTAAAAAGGTCTACAAAAAGATGGTATATGCCTATCTCTTTGGTATAACCCACAATAACCATTTTTTAATTACTTATTACGAGAAAATAACGGCTCATTTACGTACAAGCGATTTTAAGCAATACAGCATTAATCCTTATCCAATTAAGTACCTTAAATACATTGTGCGTGTAATATAGATCAATGTAACCCTCTACAGCATGTAATTTAAATGAATATTTTCGAAGATATTACAGATTTAAAATGCAGGAACATACCGGTTTGGGCGGTACTGGCCGGGGGGGCGGCGGCGGCGCGCGTCTTTAGTAATTAGGTATTTAAAGAAAGTCACTGTGTTTAATAGAAGCTTGAGAACAAAAATATAGTCTAAACTACAGCTCTACACCGAAGCGAAGCGAGGGCGAGCCACTAGTAATAATATAACTCATTCGTATGTTATCGTATACATACGGGCACAAAACAAATAGCTGTGTTGTTGATTTAAGACATAGGTACACTTGCGGAAAGACCCGCTCTGTCACCCTTAATGCCTTAATCGCTTGCGGTAGCGGCGTAGTAAAAATTCATTCATAGACATGTAATTATCGCTGTCTTACTTTTTCGTATAGCGCTGTCGCGATCACGATGCGGATGACAAATTGCAACTAAAACAAATGCAATTCAATTCATTATTCAATCAATGAAATGCTCTCTGTCTTACTTTTGTGCGGCGGCCCGGATTGGCGCGTCCGACGCGAAGGCGTAGTAAAAACTACTGTAGAAAACCGTTCAAAGCGTTTTGTTCGCCAAGTGACAGAGCGCAAAATTCCGCAATTGTACCTAATACTTTTTGTACCGGTAATAATTTATTTGGCAGAGAAGTTTTATCCGAGAGAATATCCGGCGTGTGCTTGCGATGCTAAAGAAAACATGTTTAATAATATAGTACGCGTATATATTTCTTACTGCGCTCGACAGACGGACGGAACATTCTAAGCTTTGAGTGGCTGTTGTTGTAGCTACTACAACTAGGGTTGCTACGTCTAAACAAAAAAATGTGTGCGTGTACTAGTGTACACACGTAAGAAGTGAAACTTCTTTATGGCCTTATTTTTCGAAAAATGATTTACATGCAACTTTCCAGAAATTGGTTAAATAAAGTTAAATTAGATAAAGTTTAAACAAATCAATTTAAGTTTAATCGCTGAGCGAGAATCGCTGAGCGAGTATCGCTGGGCGAGTATCGCTGAGCGAGTACCGCTGAGCGAGTACCGCTGAGCGAGTATCGCTATGCGAGTTTGGCTGAGCGAGTCTTATCTTTAATAACTATTGTCACTCAGCTACAAACGAGTAGAGAGAGTTCTCGCCGGCGACAGTGTGATCATTCAGCTATCAACTATTAATATAGAAAAAGATGGCGCGTAACGGAAAAATGTGACGCGTAACCGAAAAAATGTGACGGTAAATTTTTTTCCAACGCCGATAAAGAAGTTTCACTTCAAAAAAGTGTTGCTTCATGCAATATGTTTCTTAAGCTTATTATGGCCTTTTAATTTGTGTGTTCATCAGCCTCTTAATGTCCCCACTGCTGGGGCACAGGCCTTCCCTATGGATGGAATAGGGAGATTGGGCCATGACCCACCACGCGGATTAGCGGGTGCTAACGACTGCAGATGCAACCGGGACCAACAGCTTAACGTGCCTCCCGAAGCACGGAGGAACTCCAGATAGAAATTTTTGGTCACCCATCCAATGACCGACCACTGCGAAAGTTGCTTAACTATAACGATCGCAGCCGAACGCGCTAACCACCTGCAGCCGAGCTCTTCCAGTGCAGATTGGCGGCTGTTAACGACTGATGCAGCCGGGACAACGGCTTAACGTGCATTCCGAAGCACTTCTCTTTTGTTCTCCCTGTATTATTATACAGAGTCGTCAAATTATAAAACGATTTCAATATGAGAAAACTCATAAGTCACTTGATAGTGGTTTCCAGTCATCGTAGGTTCAGTGTTTCCGGCGGCTTGAATCTCAGCCGAGGAAAGACTTTTTTAGTAATGATTTTGTAAAGTTTCACTTACGTCTCGGTTTCTAATAATTCACACCATTAATTTCTGATGTCAAGGTTTATTATAATGATTTAGAAATTTTAAAGGATGTTTATAATTTTAAAAGCATCGTACCTATGTGTTTTTTTTCATATTATAATAAATACTTAAATATCTAATCATCTAACATCGTAATGCTTGTATTAATTTACGAACACTACATTCACGATCGATTATAATTACATAATATGAACCATAGTGGCCTAACTCATTTTTTTACAATATTGAGTTTATGATTTTTTCCAGTTCAAATTGATCATTTTGATAGAACCAGAGTGGTCTAATAGTGATACAATGAATATTCACTAGATGGCAGTATAATCACTGGTACGGTTTTTAGTCTGTGATCTAAATTTGAGGTGCCTTACTGGCCAAGTAAGATAGGCCATTATGGTTCTCATGGCCTCATATATACCACGTAAATAAACCTATTCTTAGAAAAGAGCAAATATATTCAATTTCTCTGAAAAGCAATTGTCTTTTAGTTTACACACAAAAAAATGACATTGTGGGTTACCTACAATGCGAAGAGATGGTGCTGCCTTGCAGCTTAAGGCTAGGAAAATTTCGACGCGGCTAATAGGGCCGTGGTAGCATAATGGTCAGTGCATTCGCCCGGATAGCGAAGGATGCGGGTTCGAGTCCCGTCCGCTGCCTGGTCCGCGTGGATTTTTTTCTAGTAAACTTTTCTTTAGATTTAAACATCATGCAGTTAAAATGCTTAAAAAATAAATAAAATCATAAAAAATTACAAATTGAAATAAATATAATAGTGTATAATTAAACTAGTTTTGACAACCCTACATGTTATGCTTGCGAATGACACTATGAAACAAGTACGACACTCGGCCGCTGCGTTTCAACTAATGTGGCTTTGTGGGACGACGAGATTTTAAAATTCTTTGTTTTTCATTTTATATCATCATCATCAGACTATAATGCCCCCACTACTGGTACAAAGGCCTTTCCTATGGATGGATAAGGGAGATTAGGCCTTGCTTGACTCACCACTCGAGCTCAGTGAGGATTGGTAGGTACTATAGAGTTCCACCCAGAAGGGATAGAACCTGGGGACGTAGATATTAATTGAAAGATACTGGTAGAGATAAGTTATTTATTTTGTATTATCATTCAGGCTAATATAAAAGTATTTTATCTAAATACGAGAGGATTTCTTGGTGCCTGAAGATCTAATAAAGAATGAAACCTTCTATCAAAAGACAGACGATTCCTTATTTCAAATCTTAAAATCATGACATTAACTTTTTAATATAACTGCCAACCGTAGGCATTGCAAAAGCAAAGAGTTTACCTAAACAAGGAGGCTGCAACGTCAAGGACGTTACAGTACTAACAACTGTAGATGCAGCCGGGGCCAACGGCTTTCGAAGCACGGAGGAGCGCGGTATAATAAGTTTTTATTCACCCATCCAATGACCGACCATTGCGACAGTTACTTCGCAGCCGAACGCGCTTAACACTCGCGCCAACGAGCTCCTCAGGATACCATAACACAATCCTAACTGTATGAGCACTATAGTATTCTAAGTTTCACAGATTTTTTTAATAAACTTCGCACAGTACGACTTGACAGGACAATTTTGTCTGTTACTTTGTTGGACCTTAAGAACATCATATTGCGTCTCTTTTTACCTTGTAGGATTGTCATAAGGACATGAAACCTCGTTTCCTCATGCTGTTAGTCTTAAATACTAAGTCTATGGTCAGAATAGTGAAATTGCTCCAAATATTAAATACACGTGCCAATAATAGGTACTTTGTATTTCATGTTGTTAAAAAGACTATTGGAAATGAAGAAGATTAAAAAAAAAAGGGTCGACCAAAAAGTTGCAAAAGTTGCTTCACATTCACGATTGCAGACCGAATGCACTTATCACCAATCCATAGGTAAGGCATATGCCCCAGCAGTGAGGATATTGATAAGCTGATAAAGATGACGATATAACTCTATACATTGTCATGTAACTCGTACAATAGACGCATTGCCTCAAATATCCAGTGTTTTTTTTTTGTTTCCTCCCAGGCGGGGGAGCGGGTGTGAAATCCTCATGGATACCCTACAGCCGGCTGTAGAGTTATGTCAGACTCTTACTGACTAAAACACACCCGTGGGGGGTGCCTATGGCCTCAGGAGCCTTTCAGGCTTCATCTGATGCGATCAACCCCTGAGAAGGGGATGATGCAGCGCTGCCTTAGTAAATACTACTGCATAGTGCGCTTAGAGGACGGATGCACTCTGATGGGCATCCGTATCGGTTTGGGACTGAGCGACTGAAGGTCTCTCAGGATCGGGGGGGGGGCTCTCAGGCGCGTTGCAATGCCCATTTGGCTCCTCTGAGGCCAGAAGGGCCTCGAGGTCGCAATATTCAGTTGCAAACTTCGCCAATATTCCCTTTTTTTTGTCTGGGAAGACAAAAAGCGAGCGAGAAAAAGGTATGTGGGACTCCTCCCTGCTTATTATAGCCAGCCCATGGGCCTGGTGAGATGAGCAGGGCCCTACCTAACGCCCTGAACAGAGTCACTAAAAACGAGACAATACTCCTGCATCGGTCGTCCGGCGTACATTCTGAGGACAGTCCTCAGAATGTACGCCGGGAGTGAGTAGTGAGTAGTGAGTGAGGTCGCGGTAACAATTGCCGACTGTCCGCGCACCCGCAAGTTCCGTCAACATTCCCTCGACCCCTAAATCGATACACAATAAATACTTACATATATTTTATGTTGCTTTTGTTCGAATGACAGTTCAGGTATTTGGTTAAATTATGTGCTTTGCACTTATTGTTAGTAAATTCGTTGATTGTCTATTGTTACATATTTGACATTATGTGATGGAAGTTGACCTCAACACATGTTTGCAAGTTTGATGTCAACTTTCAATTGGACGACACTGTATGAAATAAAACAGGCAGGTAAAAGCAGCCCTTGCTGAGTTTCTTGCCGGTTCTTCTCAGTACAAGGTCTCCCGCCGTAGATTTGCGAACCGATGGCGTAGCTTTTCGACATTCACAAGTGCTTGTAACAGCCTAGACTGAATAAATGATATTGAATTTTGAATTTTGTGAATCGCAAGATCTCCCGGAGCCAAAATATTTTTTTATCATCATCACTAGCCGAATAAAGTCCCGTCCTTTTCAACAAAGTTTGCGTTACTCATCCGATGACGTCGTTGCATTATACTGTAAATAGTCTTACTGTCGCCGCACACGGGCGACACTCCACAGCCACAAACGTGGCCACGAGAAGCTAGAAGCGGCTACTAAAGTGGCTGAAACGCGCGACAGCGGCCGACTAAGGCAAGGGAGAGAGGGGTGGGGAATCGCGCGTGTGAATGGTGGCGGCGTTTTGTATCGGCGCATTAAGTGGCCGGTGCGGGCCACAAGAAGCGAGCAACGACGATTTGTAGCGTGTGGCGGCCACCGGCGTACCGTGTGCGGCGAGTCCATATAAAATGATTGAAAACTACTAGAAATATGCCGGTGGCGGCGTTTTGTGGTTGTGGTCGGTGGCCCGTGTGCGGCGACACTTAGTTGGCGGTCATAATGCCATAATCGCTGGCAGTAGCGGCGTAGTAAAAATTCATTCATAGACATGTAATTATCGCTGTCTTACTTTTTCGTATAGCGCTGTCGCGATCACGATGCGGATGACAAATTGCAACTAAAACAAATGCAATTCAATTCATCATTCAATCAATGAAATGCTCTCTGTCTTACTTTTGTGCGGCGGCCCGGATTGGCGCGTCCGACGCGAAGGCGGGGCGTAGTAAAAACTACTGTAGAAAACCGTTCAAAGCATTTTGTTCGCCAAGTGACAGAGCGCAAAATTCCGCGATAGTACCTATTTTATAATATTATTATAAAACCAATTTCTTAAGTAACCCACAAAAAATGAGAAACACAAAAACAGGCCAAGTAATATTACAAGAAAAATTATAAATATTTGTATTGACCCCTCCTGATATCTCTCAAAAGGAATAAGTCACATTTTCTGGCGACCCCGTGTCCGGTATAAATAAAACATGATATTATTATGAAGCCAGATAATGATTATGCATATTTTATGTTGGTATTGTATCTAGGGTCACCACTTTTTTTTGTCGAAATAAAATACATTGGATATTAAAGGTAGAAAAAAAAATGTGTGTCTCAGCTCCGACGCACGACCAGAGTTTACACTCTAAAAACGATTGTCTTTGAACAGACACAAAAAAAATCAAGTCCGAAGAAGTCGGTTACAAGTAGAGATACCTCAGGTATCGTCCCATGGTTTCGTTCGACTATCATAGGTTCCATGTCACACATTTTATCATCTAATATCAGCGATATTCATCATTTATTTTATTACGTATTTCTGGAAACACACAATTTCAAAAATATCACACACTAGTCATCATTTTGTAAATATGTATAATAATTCCATCTGTACTGAAAATCACTATTCCAGAGTGCTGGACACTTACCGGCATTTCTCTATATTCTGTTATTTATTTGTTTTCATTAATTTTGCTTCGATTTTATCTATTTTTCGTTTGGTTATTTTATTGACATTTGTGACAACTTAATGTTTTTTATCCGTTGCCATGGCTAAAAGTGAAAGGTGCGCAGATGAGGTTGCGCACAAAAACGTAACGAGGTCATTAATGTCATTCATCGATAGATTTTACTCCTCACATTTTTCTCATACCGGGCCCCTTATATATGCAAATCGATTCTTAAGGAGTAAACTCCAAAAAAAGTACATTGTGTCCAAAATAAAGTACTTTTTATTCCACTTTATTAGTAAGCTTAAAAATATATTTTTCGTTGCTACTAGCAACTTTTAATAAATAATTTGCGACTACTGTAGTTTGTTTCTGCAATGGGAGAGGTCGTGATACAAAGGCATACAGCCACGAAAATGTTGCAGGAATTAGCCAAGGGCGACATATTCATATTTCTGTCCGTTTTACGCAAAAATTCTTACTATTAACCTCTTTCTGAAATTTTATGTAAAATTAATCCGCGAGTATTCAAATCACATTAAATAAAGTTAAATTTTCGCGTACTTTATTGTTGGCATAAAGTATAGAGTACAATTACCCGAAATAACGTATAATACTTTATAATAAAGTACGAGTGGCAACCCTAATTGTATCCTACTTTTATGATAAATATGAAAATTTGTAAGTTTACTATTTGAGGTCAAAGATTCTATGGTTTTACACCTTTTTATGGCAAACTTAAAAAAAAACGTCTTTTTTTATATATATTTCCGACACACACCAATTAGGCTAGCTCCAAAGTAAGTACTATAAGGCTTGTGTTATGGGATGCTAGGGTAACGGATAGAATACATATAAATTTATATAAATACATATTAAACATCCATGACTGGAGTACAAATGCTCGTATTCATCACACAAACATCTGCCCCCACCGGGATTCGAACCCCGGACCTCTCGAGTCGGCGACAGCCATGAAACCCGGCGTACAAACCACTCGGCCAGGGAGGTCGTCAAGTCAAGTCTTATCTGTCATAATCGTACAGCTATTTATTGTATGTTAAAAAAACAAACAAACAAAAACACAAGCCGCTTTAGTGTGATTGATTCAAGAACTGAATCTATTAAATATCTTGGCGTCATTATTGATGAAAATTTAACTTTTAAGCCTCATTTAGAAACACTTGCTGCTCAAGTACGGAAACTTATATACGTTTTTAGGACCTTACGCCACTTTGCTGACAAACGCACAATCAAGATGGTATATTATGCTTTGTGCCAGTCTTTGTTAGGATACTGCATTATATCGTGGGGTGGATCGTCCAAAATGTGTATGATTGAGGTAGAGAGAGCACAAAGGGCAATTTTGAAAACTGCGGCTGGACTACCTTTTCGATTCCCCACAAAAACCCTCTTTGAAGAATGGGAAGTCCTATCTGTAAGGCAAATATTTATATTAAGTATCCTTTTTCAACAACACTCTGAACTTGAATTTAAACCCGACGAATTAAAAGACAGACGCAGAAAGGACAATGTCTGCCAGATCAAGCTATTTAAAAAAGCACACTCTCATAAATTCTACTCTTTCCTAGGTTCATATTTGTATAATAAGATTAATAAAGACATAAATATTTACCCTATGTGTAAGCATAATTTTAAAGAAGCCGTGTCAACGTTGCTCAAATCATTGGACTATGACTCAACTGAAGCACTTATGTCACCATATAAATAATAACGTTTTTAAAAAAAAAACCAGGCTTACATTCATTCAGAATTCATGCTTTCACAGATTGAACACTGTCATAATCATTCACTCACACACTCTCACATAACCACACACACACTCACACTCACACTCACACACACAAACACACACACACATACTCACACTCACAAACACACACACGCGCATGCACGTCACACACTTTCATTTATATTTGAGATTTTAGTTGTTGTCTTTAACACTTTCATTGCCAAAACTAAAATTAGAGTTTTTTGCTGGTGGCCCATATCTTGTTTTTTAATTAATTAACTCTCAACTACAGTAAATACTGTTTGCGGGTGTGTTTATACTTTTAGTATATATTTATGATATTTTACATAATATAGTTCTATATCACGCGACGTCGCGTGATGGGCAATGTGGAGTGTACATTTATCCTTAGGGGCCCCATCACGCGTCGTCGCGTGATTTATTCTTCAGGGAGTGTAAAATGCAAGCAGCGTAAAATAATAAAAAATCTGTTTCGTGACGTGTATTTTGGAAAGCATGATTTATATAACCAATGACCCTTCCAATAATCTGTAAATCGGTTCATTTTTTCAGTGCCAGTATGTAACAGCAGGCCCAGAAATGTTTTGAACTCTTCAACGGTTCCATCTTGAAATACGTGCATGACGATGTTCACAAGAGCTTTTCATACGTTCGGCTTATTTGTTTGTGCACTCCACGACCACCCTCATCAAATATTCTTCATCAAAAGAAAGACAAAAATAATCTTTTAGTTGTGAAGGCGGCTCTACATGAACGAATGGTATTTGTTTCATGAACGAGCAAGAATTACTCCAGTGTGAAGTTAATCCTTCGGCAGCAGGTTCATAAGACTAGTGTGGCAGAGCTGGCTCTTCAATCGTTTCATTCCTCTGAGCTCCTCCCTTTCTGCAGATGAAAATCGAATTTCACTAGAAGGTAGCGGTTATATAACTCCTTCTTCATCTTCTTCCGACTCTATGGTTGAGCTGTCTTCATCATCATCACCCAATCGGAAATCCTCGTCTTCATCACTTCCTACAAAATCATCCTCATCAGAGTTTTCTAGAGCTTCCAAGAATTTCCGATTCGTGCGATAACAAAATACGTTTTTATTGCGCTCGCAAAGGTCTCTCATTTGATCGTTTCGTACCCATAGAGATACCAGGTTAATGATCACTCATTATGAATGTTGTTATATTATAAATATTATCACTTTTTTCTACCAAAAAAAACCTTATATTTGTTCAAAAGTAACTAAAAACAAACAAGAAAGACGTCCGCACGAGCGGCGTATCTGAGCGAACTAACCAATTACGTAACATTAAAACTATATCGTGATTCTGATGGCCACGCCCACTTTACGATGGCACAGTCCCTTCTCTAGAGGCCCTTAAAAAACAAATTTGTGATAACGCGCTGGCCCACGCAATACTCTTCAAACAAAACTCTTCGGACACTTCACGCGACGTCGCGTGAAGAGCCAAATTGAAGAGCACTGGGAACACGCGACGTCGCGTGATTGGCAATGAACGAGTTAAGGTAGTATTATAAATATTAATTTTAAATAAGCTATATTACCATGTTCGGATTCGATGAGCGGGACCTGGTGACTTGTAACACAGGTATTGCCATACCTATTTCAGGCACCAGACTCTCGCATCTTATGTAAGATTATTTCCACCTTATATAGCGTCCCATATTATGTAAGTTGTGCAGAGTAATAAAATTATATTATTATTATTATATTTTTTTCCAGTTTTCGCAAAATTTTTCACTGATGCTCCTTTCCTATTAGTCTTATCATAGTGTATTGTTTCAAACTTTCACGTTTCAAGCGCCATAATACTTCAGTTTCTCCGTGATCATGGCGCTTGCAACAGTGCCGAAATATCGGAGACTCATAAAAAACAAGGTACATGGTAACAATCCCGTTAATAGCTATAATTATCATGATGTGTTATATAGCCTAAAACATTCCTCTATAAATGGATTATCTATCACAAAAAGATTTTTTAAATTTGAATCAATAGTTCCTGAGATTAGCATGTTTAACCAAACAGTCAAACAAAGTCTTCAGCTTTATAATACATATATTGAGCTGTCATATAGACTTTGACTTTTTATGTTTACATTTTAAGTTTCTTTAGTGTACATTTTAAGTTTCTTTAGTGTACATTTTAAGTTACTTTTTGTGTTTTTAAGTTTTTATTTATTTTTGAATGTATTTAACTATTGTGAATGCAGTCCGTGACCCAATCTTGTGATGGCACGTCGAACGCGACCCACAACTGTACACAGTGCCACAAGTCTTTTAAATCTTTGAAAGGCCTCAAAATACACACTTCAAAAACACACAGGCAATGTATTAGTCAAAACGATTCACCTTTAGACATCCATCCCATTATTCCGAGTGCGCCTACTTATGATGCCAACGATCCAACTCCTTTCCACACATATCTCAGCCATTTGAAAAATAGTATACCAATAGTTAAAAGAATCCCGCGAGGAGCTCGAATAACCGTTGCTACACATTTGTCACAATTAATCCAGAAATGTTATATAAGCAATTTGACTCAAGACTGGCAGAACCTATTTTTATTTTCATACAGCACACTTCATATCTCAAAAACTGATGAACCGAATTTATCCTTGACACAAAAGATTAAGATTAACTGTGCTGTAAGCTCCTCGCCTTCTCCCGCACCTCTAATCAAACATGATGCCCCTCATAATCGCAAAAAACTCGTTGAAAACAAAATCTGTGACGGAGATCTCAAAGGTGTCGTTCGCCTTTTGTTCTCCAATGACGTGCTATCACCAGATACCCCTGACACCCTTCAGGCCTTACGGACAAAACATCCCCCAGCTCCAGCAAACCCATATTTTCTCGACCCACCAACAGCAGGGCAAGCATGCCTTCAAATTCAATACAAAGATGTTATGGATGCCATTTTATCTTTTAAACCAGGTTCGGCTGCAGGTTTGGATGGAATCTCACCCCAACATTTGAAAGATTTAACATCGCATTCTGTGGGTAATGCAGGCGAGCAACTTGTAAATTCGATCACTAAATTAATCAACTTTATGTATTCCGGTAATGTCAATCCAGAAATTGTTCCTATTCTTTTCGGCGCGAACCTCATTGCCCTGACCAAAAAGGACGGAGGGGTGAGACCAATTGCTGTTGGATCAACACTACGACGTCTAGCCTCCAAAATTGCTGTTCGACATATTTTACCAAAACTAAATTCGGAATTTGAACCCGTACAGTTAGGCTTCGGTGTCAAAGGAGGGTGTGAGGCAGCCGTCCATGCCCTACGCTCCTTCCTAATTTACGGGCAGCCTGACGTGTTGCTCAAAATTGATGTCAAAAATGCATTCAATTCGGTAAATAGGGATACCCTGCTGACAGAAATAAAACAACATATACCAGAAATATACAATTATCTTCTTCTCAGTTACGCCGACCCAACAAAATTGTTATATCGTTCTAATGAACTGTCCTCGGAAGTAGGTTGTCAACAGGGTGATCCCCTTGGGCCTGCAATTTTTAGTTTGGCCATAAATCCGATAATCAAAAATTTAAATTCTAAATTCAATGTTTGATATTTGGACGACGGAACCCTAGGAGGTGATGTGGATACTGTGTTTTCGGACCTTTTTTTAATCAAAAATAAATTTGAAGCCATCGGTTTGGAGCTTAATTTTAGCAAATGCGAACTTTTTATAAATAACAACGACTTAAATTTAAATGACGTTAAACAAAAATTTAATATTTTAGCTCCAAATATTAAAATAGTTAACAGTAATTCCCTTTACCTTTTAGGTTCTCCAATTTTTGATGAATCTATTTCTGAATATATTAATAATTCAATTAATAAATTTCAAAATTCTGCCGACCGTCTCCTTGAAATTAGTCCACATTATGCACTTTCCATCTTGAAATTATGTCTTTTTGTCCCAAAATTTACGTATGTGCTCCGTTGCTGCTCCTTTTGGAATCACTTAGATCTTTTGTCACAATTAGACGACTTAATCAAAATTAACTTAGAATCGGTTCTTAATATGCAGCTGAACGAGCAATCTTGGACCCAAGCATCCCTACCCATCCGTTATGGTGGTTTAGGGATTCGCAAAATTTCCAGTGTCGCTTTACCAGCCTTCCTATCTTCTGTCCATAGTTCAGCAAATCTCATAAGTAAAATTTTAAGGGCATCCCCTTCAAACTTTGAGATTGCTGGCTTGGAAGAAGCTAGAAACGCTTTCTTAATTGCATGCCCAGGTCAAAATTTTCCAGTTTCTCCAAATTCACAGAGGAGCTGGGACGACATAAATTGTAAATTAACTTATAATAACCTTTTGAGCTGCAGTACAGGTTCGGCGCGTGCTAGGCTTTTGGCCGTGGGTACACATGAGGCCGGCTACTGGCTTCACGCGTACCCTTCGACAAATACAGGCACATTTCTTGAGCCTGACACACTCCGAATGGCAACCTGTCTACGGCTTGGGGTCCCGGTCTGCGCTCCTCATAAATGTCCCTGTGGCAGTGATGTCGACAAGCTAGGACATCATGGACTGTCTTGCCAAAAAAGTGCAGGCCGCTTCTCGAGACACGCCGCACTTAACGATATCATACGCCGGTCCCTTGCCACCGTCAACGTGCCAAGTCTACTTGAGCCAACTGGTATTGCAAGAGACGATGGCAAGAGACCGGACGGTATGAGTTTGATTCCATGGAAGATGGGTCGGGTGCTAGTATGGGATGCAACCTGTTCAGACACGCTGGCACCTTCCCATCTACATGGAACCAACAACAGAGCTGGTGCGGCTTGTGAAGCGGCTGAAAAAGTTAAGGCAGGCAAATACAGGGGTCTAGGCTCCGAATATGATTTTGTCCCATTCGGTGTCGAGACCCTTTGGGCCGTGGGGTCCTAGCGCTATAAGGCTTTTTAAAGAAATAGCGAAAAGATTAGTCGACATCACAGGAGACCGAAGAGCTGGCAGCTACCTCGGACAAAGAATAAGTCTAGCTATCCAAAGGGGGAACGCTGCCAGTATCTTCGGAACCTTGCCTAAAGGGACTCCTTTTAATAATGTATTTTAGTTATTATATTTTATTTTTTAAGGTTTTAGTTTTAGGTTCATTGTTATAGTATATTTTTTGTTTTAATTATTCTTAAATTTATTCGGCTTAATTATGGCAAATATGAGTTATGTGGCAAAGAAATAAATATTAGTATATGTACATACACATAGAAAACACATTTCTGTTGTTTTAGTGTACATACTGAAACAATTACTTTAAGTTTTCCTGGCCATTTGCTCCTTGTTTTTGTCGAAATAAAGTACATTGGATTTTTAAGGTAGAAAAACAAGCACATTATGTCCATAATAAAGTACTTTTTATTCCACTTTATTAGTAAACTTAAAAATATATTTTTCGTGGCTACTAGCAACTTTTTTTAATAAATAATTTGCGGCAACTCAAAGTCTGTCTCTAAATCCCCGAGTAATCAAATCACATTAAATAAAGGGTAAAGCCACATTTAACTTTTTTTTCGAAGTGTTGAGCCCATACTAATTTTTATTTACCAAGTAAATAATAGCAAATATAATTTTTACCGACGAACACAGACTGCCTGACGGATCTCAAAACAAACACAAAAATTGCGGTATATCTGACATTTTGACAATAGTACCAACATAATAAACATATTTTTACCATAGACAACGAGAAACATGTTATTTTTGAATGAAAAAATGGCAGCACTTATCAAAATGGCTGTCAAAATTGACTTTAACCTACAAAAATATTAATTTGCAACTTTTTTTTTCTCGATTTCTATTCCTTTCCGCCAAAAATGATTTCGTGTACGTGTTTCTAATAATTAATACTTTGCATGACAAAAATTTCACCTCGCCACTCCACCACAGCTAATGGAAAGCTGAGCCAAATAATGTAATAAAGTATTTTCGCGTACTTTACGAAATAACGTACAATACTTTGTAATAAAGTACGGGTGTTAACCCTAGTTGGGATCTGTGGCGGCGACATCTATATGCCCCACATATTACAACGGATGTAAGAAATCATTACTCACCATCCTCAAGAGATGGCGTTACCTGCACTGCGATCAATATTAGTATGGAAGCCTACATCGCGCAAATGAAATTCGGAGGCTAACTCTTCATATATACGATGCCCGACCAACATCAGTCGGGCCGCGGCCTCCGAGCTACCATCACCCAGCTCGGAGGAAGATCTTCCCCTTTGGCCTTCCTACAGATCCATCATCATAAATTAGGATGTTCATAGACTGCTATTATGGTTAATTTGTGTGTTTATTATAGTTCTTTCAGTATTTATTACTATGCTTGAGTAATTAAGTTTTCAGATAACAGAGTTATTGAGGACGAACTTTGATCACAGTCAATCATTATCATCAGCCTATTAATGTCCCTACTGCTGGGGCCTTTCCAATGGATGGAATAGGGAGATTGGGTCATGATCCACCACGCGGGCCTTGTGCGGATTGGCGGGTGCTAACGACTGCGGATGCAGCCGGGACCAACGGCTTAACATGCCTTCCGAAGCACGGAGGAAACCGAGATAGATTTTTGGTCACCCATCCAATGACTGACCACTGCAAAAGTTGCCTAACTTCAACGATCGCACCCGCGCCATCGAGCTTCTTGTCACAGTACAGCGCCATCATAAAAAAAATATTATTGAAAAGCAAACCATGTAGCTGAGGAGCTCAATGGCGCAAGTGGTTAGCGCGTTCGGCTGCGATCATTGAACTTAAGCAACTTTCGCAGTGGTCGGTCATTGGATGGGTGACCAAAAATTACTATTTCGAGCTTTGGAAGGCACGTTAAGCCGTTGGTCCCGGCTGCATCTGCAGTCGTTAGCACCCAGCAATTCGCACTGGGCTCGCGTGGTGGGTCATGGCCCAATCTCCCTATTCCATCCATAGAGTAGGCCTATGCCCTAGCAGTGGGGACATTAATAGGCTGATGATGATGATGATGATGATGAAACCATGTAGGACATTATACGCCTTATAAAAAAACCTAGACTAAAGTTACACCAGGACTTAGGAATATGATGCTGTCACGTTTATATACTAAAAAGAAAGACAACAATAGGTTTAAACCAAGATTATCTTTAGTCCGCGTTTTGGAATAAGTCGGTGTATGTTTAGGTAATTTTGTTTTCTAAACTTATAAAATCGATAATATTGTATAACTTTTTGAATGGGGAAAAATAAGTACTTTATAAATACACGAATTACTACAAAAAAAAATTATTATGTTTGCTGGCTGTATGTATAGCTAGCTATGTTATTTAAAACTAGCGCCCGCGACTTCGTACGCGTGGAGTTAGTTATTTGCACATACTTTTTGACCACAAAAGGGTTCACTGCTCGTTCCCCGTAGGTGATAGCGTGATAATATGTAGCCTATATGTTGACCCGACTTCTTAATAATATTCGTGCCAAATTTGAAGTAAACCCATGCAGTACTTTTTTAGTTTATCCCGGATATTATATTTTTGGCTTCGGTATCAATTGTAGATCACACCCCAGGCGTTCTTTTAAAAAAAATATTCAATGTACAGTTTTGACTTCACTACATAGTATAAAACAAAGTCGCTTTCTCTGTCCCTCCCTTTGTATGCTTAAATCTTTGAAACTACGCAACGGATTTTGATGCGGTTTTTTTAATAGATAGAGTGATTCAAGAGGAAGGTTTATATGTATAATAAATGCATAATATAGTAGAGAAACACTGATAATTTTAGAGGTTTTTAATGTAAGGTCGTAAATAAACACATTTTTTTGCGCTTACATTGCAAACGCTGGCTGAACCCAACGAGATAGATCAAAATAATGTACTACAGTATTGTACACCTTAAAAAGGTCTACAAAAAAGTCCGCGATGGTATATGCCTATCTCTTTGGTATAACCCACAATAACCATTTTTTAATTACTTATTACGAGAAAATAATGGCTTATTTACGAACAAGCGATTTTAAGCAATACAGCATTAATCATTATCCAATTAAGTACCTTAAATACATTGTGCGTGTAATATAGATCAATATAACCCTCTACAGCATGTAATTTAAATGAATATTTTCGAAGATATTACAGATTTAAAATGCAGGAACATACCGGTTCGGGCAGTACTGGCCGGGGGGCCGGCGGCGGCGCGTGTCTTTAGAAATTAGGTATTTAAAGAAAGTCATTGTGTTTAATAGAAACCTGAGAACAAAAATATAATCTAAACTACAGCTCTACACCGAAGCGAAGCAAGGGCGGGCCACTAGTACTATTAGGGTCAGTTCGCCTGTTCGCGTCCATCGCCCAATTCGCGTCCATTTTACGGATCTCCCTTAAAAAATGCTCAAAAATAAGTAAACTAACACACTAATCAAACGAAAAGTAATTACCGCTAATACCTTAATATATAAGAGGCACGAACACATGGTCAAAAGGTAGGTGCGCCAAACAATCCCGTTTAAAAAAAATAATTAGTCTCGGTTATTCATCAAGGGAGTGCGTACACGCGGGATGTTTAGATAAAAAATAGTGTGCAGGGGCGCGTTCGATAGTAAGTTTTTTATTTTTTTATGTTAATTTTAGGATACATAGCTGTTTCTAGACTTTTATAGTGAAGAAAGGAATGATATTAATTATAAATTTTCTTATGTTTTTTATATTTAATAAATAAAATAAGGTGGACGCGAATTACTACATCGAAATTACAAAACTTCCAATTTGCGTCCGCAATGGACGCAAACTATACCTACAGGGGATAATAATAAACCAAATTGCGACCACTATTTTCGTTAAATACAATTAATTAATTATAATTCAAAATAAAGGTATTGATTATTATTATAATACATTTTTATTAAGACTACGTGTTTTTAATGCTATTTTTAAATGATATGAGTAATTTCAATCAATCAATCAAATACTTTATTTGTTTCATTCTTATTTTTTTTCTATTTGAGATGAGTTCTTCGGAGACAAGAAAGTAGAAGGAAAAGAGAACATACACAGAAGACGATTTAAAGAAAGCGAAATTCGAGAAAATAATAAATCGGTAAGACACATAGACATACTGTACAAAATCAGTGGGCGCAGACCAAATAAAGTAAAGAAACCGGGACCAGACACCACTTGATGCTACCCGAAATTTCTAACAAAGCACGAAAAGATAATCAAAGAACTCTATCAACCATATCTTCTGCTGCATGGAGTTAGTATTAAGAAGATAAAGAGCAGATCAAGAACGAAAAGCAGGAAGCAATACGAAAAAGAAAGTTACAACGAATAGAGAAACAAGAACAGAGTTTAAAACACTCTCAAACGGTTCGTTAAACTGCTCCAAAACGAAAGAAGAAGATACATGCTCTTCACGAAGTCACACAGGAAATGGTAAATCAGGAATTTAAGAAAGAAAATTTTCTGAATGTGACGATATACTAATTTCAGATGTAGAAGACGACGATGAGAAAAACATACCTTGTTTTTTAGGGTAAAATTAACAGAACTGATTACTGTTTATTCTTAAGGATGCAATCATTATTTACCTACTACTTATATAATTTTAAATTCAATCAATATTGAGAAAAATATTTTTTATTTTTTTAAAGATTATTTTAATGATAATAATGTTGGTTTTAATATTTATATTCTAAAATAAAGAAATTGTTGAAATAGGTACAATCTTTCTATACAAATTCTTAAAAATATCACCCTTATATTCCTTTTCTAAGGTGGTGGTAATGGTCCACGGATGGACGCAATTTGGATTTTGTGGACGCAAAGTGGCTAAAACGCCTTATCCCGAAGTTTATCTATTTAAATAAAAAACAATAGATGTTTCGAACAAAAATAGACTATATAATGAAAACATTACATATTTTTTTCATAGAAATTAGTGCTGGGATATTTTTATTATCGCCGTCAAACTTTCCAACTGCACTAAATGGACGCGAACAGGCGAACTGACCCTATATAAGTATGTATAGATTTGAAATCTGATCGGTGAATGCGACTTAACTTATTCTAAGTTTTACTACAATAGAGCATTCAAAAATCTAAATACTGTTACATCGTCAAGTTCCCACCTTCAGAATTAATTTCAGTTTATTGATGAATATACAAAGGCTTTCAATGGCTTCCAATGCCGACGTAATCATTCGCCAACTTATTTTTAGGGAAACCCGATCTTATGACGTGTGTAATTAGGTTTGATTAACCTTGCGCGCTCATCTGGCTCCACGCCAGCTCAGGGTAATGTTTCCTAGTGAATTTTAACGTTTTGAAACTTTACGGAGCTTTGTCGAGTTTTTCAACTTATAATATGTTAGTTGTATGTAAACAGCTATTTGTTTAAAACGCTGTTCATTGAACACCGGCATCGAATAAAGATAGGAAATGGTTGAAAGATAACTGGCTAAGTCATTGATCACAATAAAACATTGTGTGCAAGAGGTATTCCAGGCGGAGGGCATCTCCCCACGGGGGGACTCTCCTTATGGAGCCTCTAGATAGGCTTGCTGAAAATATATCGATGTATTGATATATCGATATTTTTTGTTCGATATATCGATATTTTTAACCGATATATTTTGATTCGATATATCGATACATCGATATAAAATAACCAATATCGAAATTCGTATCAAAAACGATATTTTTTTTAATTATTAGCGGCATATCACGATCTAACTAAATTCGTATCTGGAAAAATCGTAACTGAAGCTCAGATTAATGATATTCAACATATATATGATCTGTGCTGTATTTAGTATTTTCTATGATTTGTTAATCTGTTTCGCTGGTGAGTTGGTTGTGCTGAATTCGATTATATTCTGTGGAAGTGTGTGACTGTCTAGTGTTGTTTACGAAAGATGCCACGTAAAGAGGCCCTGCAATAATTTTCATCATTCGAAAATAGGGTATATTTTTAGGGAGATAATTTTCGTTCCATTATTATTCCGCGTGTCATCTTTCGTGAGATATTGTACTGTCATGTAGTGTAGCGGCAATTTGGTACTTTGATAATTCTTTCTTTAATTATAATTTGTATTGTTATCAATAAAAATAAAATATATTTAGGTCAGCAATAATGCTGACCTAAATATATTTTTGGGAAAATTGGTCCGATATATCGATATATCGATGTTTTTTTCGCGATATATCGAATCCGATATTGATACTTTTTAAAATATCGATGTATCGATATATCGATATTTTTTTCAACTTTCGACATCCCTACCTCTAGACCACTCAAACCGTAGGGGGGTTGGCTCAACTAGGGCGTCTCTGAGACTCGGACCTCGGCTCTAGTTACCAGTTGTCGTGGTGTGCGGGGAAAAATGCCCAGGTACGTAACTGTACCTGGTATAGCGTGTCGTGTGTAGACTGGGTCTTCACACTCTTATCCTATGGGTGCGGTGTCTGCCTAATGCTAAGTTTGCTAGCTGTGTAGTGTTGGTGTTTGTGGCCTGTGTGCTGGAGGAAACGGAGGCGTTGAAAACCGCCATATCATAGCCAAGAGAGAAAACCGCTGAGGGAAGTTTGTTCCAGATCGTGCCGGTACACAAGAAAAAGGTATATATCACATGGTGTCATAACACCAAGCGTCCAGATGGTATGGGTGAAACTCCTAATCTATTCTTATAATAAATCTGTAGAGATGTCAATTCTGTACATGAAATATATTTTCAAAATAACTATCAGGGGGTGATAAGTGATCGATACTGATGCTAAAAATGCAATCAGTAAATTTTTTGTCTGTCTGTCTGTCTGTGTGTATGTTCCTTATAGAAACAAAAACTACTCGACGGATTTTAACGAAACTTGGTACAATTATTCTTCATACTCCTGGGCAGGTTATAGTATACTTTCCATCACGCTACAATCAATAGGAGCAGAGCAGTGAAGGGAAATGTTGGGAAAACGGGAGAAGTTACTCCATTTTTAAGCTTCCGTCGCGTGTGCAGCCTTAATGGTTAAAGTTACATAGAAATCATGTATGACGGAAATATTCTACATAAAATTGTCTAAAAAATTTCCCGCTACAGCATATGTCTATCTTTTATGGTTGACTCACAATAACACGTGTAACTCCTGATAGCTTAGCAGATCGGAGCATTCTGA
Organism: Chilo suppressalis; assembly: GCA_902850365.2. Taxonomy (NCBI): domain Eukaryota; kingdom Metazoa; phylum Arthropoda; class Insecta; order Lepidoptera; family Crambidae; genus Chilo; species Chilo suppressalis. The sequence goes on along the minus strand of OU963895.1, from coordinate 2,357,322 downwards.
TTATATTTGATACGATTTTCAGATTTTTTTTTATTTTAGTCTACACTACAGCTCAACACCGAAGCGAAGCGAGGGCGGGCCACTAGTTTTTAATATAAATTCAGATTTCAATGATCCAAATTGTTAAACGTTGAATGATTCTAGTTAAGTCAACTATCGACCTTTTTTGTTTTTGTTTTTGACGGTGGAGAATGCATTTACGCACCATACCGCGCGCTTGCCAGGCGCGCAACGTGTGTGGGACTCCCCGGCGCGGAACAACGCCGGTCCTACCAACTAAAAACCACCGGTACCCTCCTCGGCCCTTATGAGAAGTCAACTATCGACCTAGACATCAAACTGTATACTGGCGTTTCATGAACAGCCGAGGCAGCTAACTGGCTGGCTAATGAAACCAGATCCCGGCAATATATAACGAGACTATTAAAGTTCATTTAAATACGTATAATTATCATGGTAATCAACGGCTACTATTACTTAAATCTAAAGAAAATATAACTAGAAAAATTCCACGCGGTCCAGGCAGCAGACGGGACTCGAACCCGCACCCTTCGCAATCCGGGCGAATGCACTGACCAATTATGCTACCGCGGCCCTCACGGACCGCGTCGAAATTCCTCTAGCCATTCTTAAGCTGCAAGGCAGCGCCATCTCTTCGCATTAAAGGTAACCCACAATGTCAAATGAATACCTTTACAAGTATTAAACATTTGAAAGAAGAAATAGCAACTATAGTTATAATTTTTATCATTTTTAAAGCATGTAACTGCTTGATGTTTAAATCTAAAGAAGATCTCAGTGCATTCGGCCGGATTGCGAAGGGTGCGGGTTCGAGTCCCGTCTGCTGCCTGGACCGCGTGGAATTTTTTCTAGTTATATTTTCTTTAGATTTAAACATCAAGCAGTTACATGCTTTAAAAATGATAAAAATTATTACTATTACTTATCTAACCTTGATTTCTTTATGCCGTTGTCATGACTTAAATAATTCATGATACATTGAATGTAGATTTTAATAAAACTCCTTCAAAATATTGCCACATTAATTGTTTGTATCGGAGCATGGTAGATGATTGAGAAAACTCAGCATTTTCAGACAACTAAACCTACGGATATCTTCTCGTCACCCATCCCTCACTGTCTTAAGTCAAAAGTCTTCGACCAGTGCGTCCTCCCAGTTATAACATACGGCGCCGAGACGTGGACACTCACAGCTGGACTGGTCCACCAGTTTAAAGTCACCCAGAGAGCTATGGAAAGGGCTATGCTTGGAGTATCCCTGAAGGACCGCATCAGAAATGATGTAATCCGACAGAGAACCAGAGTCACCGACATAGCCCACAGGATTAGCAAACTCAAGTGGCAGTGGGCTGGTCACATTAGCCGCAGAACTGACGACCGATGGAGCCGTCAAGTTCTTGAGTGGAGACCGCGACTCGGTAAACGTAGTGTGGGACGCCCTGAGACAAGATGGGATGATGACATTCGTAGGCTGGCTGGAGTGGGCTGGATGAGAGTGGCAGGAAATCGGGGGCAGTGGCGTGCATTAGGGGAGACCTATGTCCAGCAGTGGACGAGCATGGGTCGATGATGATGATGATGATGATACCTGCGGGTGTTGTTTACCCAGATCCTGTACTATACCCTACGGAGCCCTGAAAACCTTACTCACCGGCAGAAACAAACCACCAAATCATCATCATCGTCATCACCAGCCTATTAATGTCCCCACTGCTGGGGCCCAGGCCTTCCCTATGGATGGAATAGGGAGATTGGGCCATGACCCACCACGCCGGCCCAGTGCGGATTGGCGGGTGCTAACGACTGCAGATGCAGCCGGGACCAACGGCTTAACGTGCCTTCCGAAGCACGGAGGAGCTCGAGATAGTAAATTTTTTTGGTCACCCATCCAATGACCGACCACTGCGAAAGCTGCTTAACTTCAACGATCGCAGCCGAACGCGCTAACCACTTGCGCTGTCAAGCTCCTCAGAGCGAATAATAATATTGTGCAATACCTTTCCCGAATATTTATTTGTTTGATTTTGAATTTTAAGAACAACGAAGCTGATTGGACAATAAACTTTCTTGGCCCGACTTCAGGGCTATTCCAGTCTCTTTTTCCCGGAATTGATTACCTAAATATCCCGTTTGTTTGACGGCCGATTATGACCCGCAAAATTGCTTTCGCATCCAAATAGCAAATTTGGTCTGGACTCTAATAGATTTTGGCATTTAAATTGATTGAATTCCAAACAATCATTGGAATTTCGCTTAGTTAGATTGCATTATGCGATGCTTTATTATACTTTAACTAGCAAACCAGTGAACCAAATGTTCTATAATATTTTGTGTGGTATCGTTTGAAATAGAAATCACGTGATTTCTCGAAAACCGGAAGTGCTACGTTACTCACATCCGGTTTGTAGTCTTATCAGACTATTCTTAATTTATAACTTAAACATTCTCTATATCTATCTCTTACGGTTTGGCCGCTGAAACAGCACCATGGACGGACGGACGGACGGACTTGTCTAATAGATAAGAGATTAAGAGCATGAAGATGTTATATAATTTAACCTACCCATCTTATAGAAAGTTAAATAAAACTAGTTTTAACGGGTTAATGCACGAAACTTTATTTATTTTTTGACGTTTCGCAGCCTTTTCAGGTCTGCTTGGTCAGAATGATTTTTTATTTTAAATAATTGAAAAAAAATAGTTTAATTAATGAGTGATGTGCGTGAAAACCTAAGAAACAAATTATAGAAAGTTATTTTGTACCATTGTACTTAGGTCCAACTTAAAATTACTAATAATATAATACTAGCAAACCAGTGAACCAAATGTTCACCAAAACCTGATTTAAAAAAAAATGTATTTAATTAATTGAGAACTTAGGAGATTTTGTGTGGTTTCGTTTGAAATTCGTGATTTCTCGAAAACCGGAAGTGCTACGTTACTCAAATCCGGTGTGTAGTCTTATCAGACTATTCTTAACTTATAACTTACATATTCTCTTTATCTATCTCTTACGGTTTGGCCGCTGAAACAGTACCACAGACAGACGGACCGACAGACGGACTTGTCTAATAGATAAGAGATTCCACCTTCCTCTTTCATTCAGAGGACTGGCGTACGTAACCACTGATTAACTGTGGCCACTATTCCATCGCGTACAGAGAAAGGACATTGTTCAGCGTCCATACATAGTTAGCCTAAGAACCAACAATCATGAAATATTATTTTCTAGGTTCAAAATCGTAAGTAAATGACTGTAAAAACAAAGATTATTGACGGACACTTCTGAGAACTTAAATTATTAGGAAAACTAAAACTTTTTTGAGGTTATGTTTAATATTCAATGAAACATAGGTATAAATAAACATATAACCTATGAATTTAGTATGAACTCAGTATGAAGTGAATTAATTAATATTACAACTAATTCATTTTATTCGGTGCGATTTTAAAGAATAACTATTACGAAAAACTTGGTTTGGTAGAAATCATGAATAAAACAAAAACTGTAGTTTTGCTTCTTATATATTGACTATTTTTCACATAATTGTATCATATTTTTTATTGTATTTATTTGTATATCACATGTATATTGTGTAAATATGCAGCGTGAATGTGTATCAGGTGTTCTTGAATAATTTAGCAGTATGATCCTCTCAGGATGTTGTAGCACAGGTTCACTAGCACTTGGTAATAAGGGCTCTGCTTTTTGGTTACATCGATGGCATATTAGATAGCCGAAATAGTTAAATTAAAGGAAAAACAATCGCAAATAAACACACACAACAGGTAATCCGAAACGAGAATGCACTTTCCGGTTATTATACTACTCTTTGGAATGCATGAATGCCACAGATTACTACGAATGCAAACTGCATGCACCACAACCACAGAGTAACAGTTTTATGCCGGCCCTTCACTTGACAACAGTTTGTCCTTGTCATGCTTAATGAGGAATGCAAAGGACAGACTGATGTCATGTTTCAAAGTAGCAAATACGAATAGCCAAGTCAAGTGCCGGCATTAGGAAGAAAGAGTGTTTTGTTTGCAGCGCTGCCACAGATTATACACATAAAATGGTATTTACTGTCTCAGATTATTTTTTAACTTTTTAATTTAGCTTATTTAACTGGAAGTGTCCGTCACAATCTAAATACTGATAATTATCGCAAAAAATATACTAAGAATTATCATAAATGCCAAATTGGTGTTGGTTCTTAGGCCAATTTTAACATTGTCCTTTGGAGACTCATTCCTTTGTCGCACTATCCGTAAATGGAATGCTCTGCCCGCTCAAGTGTTCTCTTCCTCTTACAACCTGGGATCCTTTAAAAGAGGCGTGAAGAAGCAACATGCAGCCCGGCAAGGTGAGGATGGCTGGTGCGACAGGAAGAACTGCCGTATCAGCTATCTTCGCGTCTGGTCTTCACTGTCACTTAACATTGCACCTTTTTCTAGATCTGTTTGACTTTATACAGTTTACGAGTAGAAATATAAAATGATGCGTTAAATTGGAATAAGTGCCTTTTCACATGTACACGGACACGGCACGGTTGCCGTGCCGTGTAAAATAGTAATGTATGAGCAACAATGAGAGCTTTCACATTGCACGGCGACCGTGCCGTGACCGCGTGTCAGCCGTCCTTATCCACTATAAGCACGGTTTTGACACGGCAACCGTCTTTTATAGTCTTGTATGGACTTGTATAGACGCGTTCACATGAACACGGGCGCGGTACGGCACGGCGAGCGCAAATACCATTCGTCAGCAAAAGTCATAGGGGAACGGACGGACGATTGTTGCAGAATGTCTGTCGAAATCGATGTTGATGTGTTGATTTCGCTAGTTGAAGCGCGTCCTACTTTTATGGGATAAAACCATCGCGTCTTATAAAAACAGGAACGAGACAAAAGAACCGTGGAAAGAAGTATGTATAGGATTAAATTGTAGTTTCGAAGAATTAGATGATAATGAAAAGATACTTTTTTTGTTCCATGATAAAAGACGTCGTCGGTCCCCAAAATTCTCGATAATACTGGAACATCCATAGCCGGCGACCGTGTGTAATCCGTATACATGTGAAAGAGCTAGCACGGCATGGCGGCCGTGCCGTGACCATGTGCATGTGAAAAGGGCCTAAGCCTTAATTTGAATCAGAATATTGTAGCCTACGAAAAAAATTTATTGCACGGCCTACACATCTGAAGTGTAACGTCTTATCTAAAATAACCTAAGATTAGGTGGTGCATTAGGCATCACTCATATATATGGATTAATAATTATTGAGGAGCTCGATGCCGCAAGTGGTTATCGCGTTCGGCTGCGATCCTTGAATTTAAGCAACTTTCGCATTGGTCGGCCATTGGATGGGTGACCAAAAATCTTCTATCTCGAGTTCCTGTGTGATCTGCAGTCGTTAGCACCCGCTAATTCGCATTGGGCCCGCGTGGTGGGTCATGACCCTATCTCCCTATTCCATCCATAGGGAAGGCATGTGCCCCAGTAGTGGGGACATTAATAGGCTGATGATGAATGTGTGTGTGTCAGTATATATCTCTATATATAAAGCTCAAAGGTGACTGACTGACATAGTGATCTATCAACGCACAGCCCAAACCACTGGACGGATCGGGCTGAAATTTGGCATGCAGGTAGATGTTACGACCTAGGCATCCACTAAGAAAGGATTTTGATCAATTCTACCCCCAAGGGGATAAAATACCGAAGCGAAGCGAGGGCGGGCCACTAGTTATATTTAAGATCTCAAAGTCTTCTATCTCATTCAATCAATCACTTTTTATATTATTTTCTATTAATAAACACATTAAAAAAAGAATTGTACAATGTGGGACTATCTTTCGAATTTTATACATCCATTTCGTCGACTCATTTTTATCTTAATATATATAAATCTCGTGTCACAATGTTTGTCCTCAATGGACTCCTAAACCACTGAACCGATTATAATAAAATTCGCATACCATGTGCAGTTCGATCCAACTTGAGAGATAGGATAGTTTAAATCTCAAATTATAGTCGCAATTTTAATTTATTGCAAATTATTACTTTTGGGCGGTACGAAGTTCGCCGAGTCAGCTAGTTTATTATAGAAGTTTGTATGTACAAATCTTATTCAATTACGCAAAACCGGCTCAACGATGTTTTTGACCCTATCTCTCTATTCCATCCATAGGGAAGGCATGTGCCCCAGTAGTGGGGACATTAATAGGCTGATGATGATGATGAAAAAAATATTGTTGCGTGTGATTCTCGTTACGCTCTTAGCGTTTCAACTTTCGCCGAGTTACATACATATAGTCCTATGACGCACGTGGCTCATTTCCGTTTCATGTTTTCCATAGGATTATTTTTTGGGTTTCTCAGTTTTGTGTCCTTGTTTGTACTTAATGTGTAATAGTTTAAGATCCATTGAATTTTTTTTTGAAGTTATACTTCTTTAGCCGCGTTATGAAAAAATTATGAGAGTGAAATTTTAAGATGCGCGCGCATCACTGTAACACAAAAGTAACATAATGAAGTTAGCCGCGGGCGCGTTATGAAAAAATGATGAGAGTGAAATTCTAAGATGCGCGCGCAACACTGTAACAGAAAAGTAACACCATGAAGTCGGCCGCTAAACCGCACATTACTCGTAAGTCTCGAAAAAAAGCTTCCAACAAAATAGTAATAGGATCTCTTAGTCGCACATGTTGGGACGCTCGTCGCCTCTGATCACTGTTTTCATATTTATAATATTTATCCACATGTTTCTAGTTTCTATATTCTTAACACGTGTTATAATGTTATACAAATGCGAAATTTATAATAAATTTTATTCAGTAGTGATTTAAATTGAATATATTTTGATTATTTATTAAATTTTTCAAATTAAAACTGAACTTTATTGACTGCGTTGACTATCCTTTTCCAATCCTTTTATTATCTTATTGTAATTAATTATCTGCATGCAATTAAAAACTATTTTTTAATAATTCCAAAAAGAATTATAACTTCTCACGCGCGTACTTAAGTACACGCACCCATATTTTTTTAATCCAATGTCATTCTACCTAACGCACTAATTCTAAAATACAAATAACTCTTTAAACACTGGATATTGCATGCTATTCAATACTCATAAATATACATAGTGAAAATCCGAAAAAATACCGTTATGGTATTTTTTCCAAATATTGTCTTACGGTGGTTTTACCCACAATTCCGCTCGAATCGGCGCATAGGAATCATTAACGGAAGAAGCCGTCCGTTTTGACGTGACAACGTCTTAAATTAGGTTGCGGCTGGGAGTCACTTATGAAAAAGTGTAACGCTCGGTAACGTTACGATGAGTCTCTCGTGTTAAGTTTAAGTTTACATGTACAATGTTTTAGTAAACAAAATATATTTCTATAGTTAAAATTTGTGCAATTCTTATTTTCATTCAATTCCTTGTTCCTATTGTGCAATTTAATTATATTCATATCAATAAATATTCTACCGAGAAAAAGACGTTGTCACGTAAAATCTTCGCCCGTAAAACCGACTTTACAGGCAACCATTTTTTTTTGGAATAATAGCATGCACCAATATTCTTTTCCTCAAATCGTCGTATATTTCGCTGGTGGTATTGGACTCGTGGCCCAGCCTAGGAAGCGAATCAGCCAAGCCAACCATGAACGGTCGGGAAAAACGCAACTTTATACTTACACGTGTATAATATATTTTGAAGTTATACTTCTTTAGCCGCGTTATGAAAAAATTATGAGAGTGAAATTTTAAGATGGGCGCGCATCACTGTAACGCAAAAGTAACATAATGAAGTTAGCCGCGGGCGCGTTATGAAAAAATCATGTGAGTGAAATTTCGAGATGCGCGCGGATCACTGTAACACAATAGTAACACCATGAAGTTGGCCACGGGCGCGTTATGAATGTTAGTGTCTAATAATGGTGGATTATTAACCACTTAGTGGTTAATAATCCACCATTATTGATGATCGCGTTGTCAAAAACAATGTTGGCACGCTCGTCGCCTCTGATCACTGTTTTCATATTTATAATATTTATCCACATGTTTCTAGTTTCTATATAGACACAACGTGTTTTAGTTACTTACAAGTGCTAATTACATATGGACTAATAACTTAAATTCAGTAGTGATTTTAATTGAATATTTTGAATATTTATTTAATTTTTCAAATTAAAACTGAACTTAATTGACTGTGTTAACTATCCTTTTCCAGTCCTTTTATTATTTTATTGTAATTATTAATTATTTGAATGCAATTAAAAAATATTTTTAATGATGCTAAAGAAGTATAACTTCTCACGCGCGTACATAAGTTACACGCATCCATTTTTTCCATTTAAACCCCGCCAAAAAAGAAGTTTTACTTCAAAAAGTTATGTGCATGTATACTTAAGGGGATTGTTCTTTTTTTTTAATGAGATATGATAATTAGAAGGTTTCATACAAAACATAGTCATAATTAACACCGAGGCCGGCCCGCTCCGACCCATCTCTTTGTTTCGACAAATCCTGAGATAATCCCATTGTGACAGCATCAGCGGCTGAAATGTACCAACGAAATCGGAATGAGGCGGATACCGGATAAATAACAGTAATAAGTGCCGCCGCACGCGGGCCACCGACCACAACCACAAAACGCCGCCACCGGCATATTTCTTGTAGTTTTCATACATTTTACATGGACTCGCCACACACGGTACACCGGTGGCCGCCACACGCTACAAATCGTCGTTGCTCGCTTCTTGTGGCCCGCACCGGCCACTTAATGCGCCGATACAAAACGCCACCACACGTCACTCACGCGATTCCCCACCCCTCTCTCCCTTACCCTAGTCGGCCGCTGTCGCGCGCTACAGCCACTTTAGTAGCCGTTTTTAGCTTGTCGTGGCGGCGGTTGTGGCTGTGGCGTGTGGCCCAGGTGCGGCGACACTTACCTTAGTATCTTACTTTCTTGACTTGGCGAGCTTAAAAAATTTACGGTTTGTATAAGATTCTTAATTTTATTTTGTGTTATATTACAATGATATTAAATTTCAATTAATCAGTAGTTGACAATTATCTAGAAAGAGAGGCAAGGATTTTATTTAAGTGCATGAGTTACCATAAGGTATACGATTATACCTTGGTGTCGATTCTGGCATGATTATCTAAATTTAAAACTTAATTTAACATCAGTCTCTCCTTTTCATTCTGTATAGAGAATGACAAGGATACGCTGTTGTCAAATTTAATTTTAGGTTTAGAGAATCATGCCTGAATCCACACCAGTTTAGTATATTTCTTGGGGTTCAAGATACAGCCTATTAATGTCCTAAGATAGTTTAAAACAATATACAGCCTATTAATGTCCTAAGTTTGTTCCAGATCTTGCTGGTACGCAAGAAAAAGAAACGAACGTATCGCATGTTGCTAGAATTCCAAGCGTCCAGATGTTAGGTAAATTCAGCTTTCGTCATCAGCCTATTAATGTCCCCACTGCTGGAATGACGCAGCCGATGTACTGGCTAAAGGGGGATCAGCATATATAGTGGAAGGCCCTGAGCCGCTCCTGCCGTTACCCTTTAACCAAATTCGTACATGGGTGCGCCAGCAAACCATACAGAGCCATAACACCCGCTGGGCCAACACCGAGGGCTGCAGGCAATCTAAGGCTATCTTCCCTAGCCTCAACCCAAGACCAACTAGAAAACTATTAAATCTTAACCGAATTGATCTCCGAGTAATGCTGGGCACTATAACAGGGCATTGCCTGCTAAATAAGCATTTACTAACCATACGTGTTACAGATAGTTCTCTGCGCAGAGGATGTTTAGAAGCAGATGAAGCGGCCGCTCATGTGATCTTGGAGTGCATGAGTGTGGCAGAACACCGGGCATCAATCCTTAGGACGCCGAGGACGCTCCTAGAAGCCTGTGAGAGTCCCAGGAGACTACTGCGCTTCTGGAAGGAGCTGGGCTGGCTGATCTAGCTAGCCCAATCAACCCTGCACGCACAATGGACCAATTATGAGTCTACGTGCGGAAACGGGGGCCACAACAAGTAACAAGTCCCCACTGCTGGGGCACAGGCCTTCCCTAAGGATGGAATAGGGAGATTGGAATATGACCACCACGCTGGCTCAGTGCGGATTGTCGGGTGTTAACAACAAGCGGCCAGGACCAACGGCTTAACATGCCTTCCGAAGCACGGAGGAGCTCGAGATAGTAAATTTTTGGTCATCCAATGACCGATCATTGCGAAAGTTGCTTAACTTCAACGATGGCAGCCGAAAACGCTAGCCACCGGCTGGCGCAGCTCCTCAACTATGAAGTCAACATCTGGGTTAATTCGAGGAACTGCTATAATAGTTATATTCCACTTATTTAACACAAAAAGTTTGTAGTGAATCAATTTAAAACATAGATATTTTGTCATTAATTGTTTTTTTACTCACAAGTTCAAGCACCGTAGACGCTGCACAACTTTTTCAAAAGAAACCTTTTTAACTGAATTTGTTATTTTCAAATCGGTATTAGTGAAGGTAGCTCAACATATATAAGGATGCACTTAAATAGGCAAATAATAGTATATATAAACACATATAAAATAAAATTAAGGTAAAAAAAACCTTTTTAAAAACAAGCTTTTATTCAAATGCGCTAAAAAGAAAAAAAGAAAATTTCAACTAAATTAGTTAAAGATATCTGTTTCTAAATAGATTTTCAAATTTTAGAAGTCCGCTATATTGGATTGAGAGTGACGTCACATTTTTTCAAGTTACTCTCAGCAAGCCCTTTAATTTGATACCCATATTGTAGGAATGCATTAAAAATGATTGGTCCGCGATTTTGGGTATGCCGCCATATTGGATTTAGACTGACGTCATACTGTTAATCATGCATTGTCATCCAAACTGAACGAGCATATCAAATTTCAGCTTAATCGGTTGAGAGCAAGTGCTTTAAAATTGAGTTGTAAGTATTGACCGTAACAAACATACATAGCAAGTTAAATAAAAGCTTGTAAAAATAAGAATATTTTGATGTATAATATGATTTATACCTAACTTATCGACATATGGGTTAAATTTTCATATTTTAAATTACGGTCAACTTACAATAAAAAATATTTCTAACCTATATTAAAATAAACCTTAATCCCCTGTAAGCTTAAAATGGGCTTCCAAGTTGCAATTAGAGCCGGCGGAAAGCTAGTTTTATAATATGAAAACTACTAATAAATGAAATAATTAACAGCTTAATAATTTCACAGTTAAACTACTCTGCGAAATAGCATTAAAATATCGCATTTAAAAGTTCGCAAGGAAGTAGGCCAAGAGCGGAGAGAGCTGGAAAAGTTCAAATTGGCCTATTCACAGAGCCACACCGCATAAAGCAGAATTAATGCTTACGAAAATACCTTTAAAAATACCTTTCCACTTCTTTTGTAGCTCAAACTCTTTTAGCCTTATCGTTGTAGCTCACCGCGAAGTTACTCTATATTTCAGATATATGTACTTCTAAACATTATAGACATATTAAGCTATCTAGCCTGATTCCTGTTAAAAACTACTAAAAATATTGAATTAAAGAATACTAGCAAACCAGTGAACCAAATGTTCACCAAAACCTGATTTAAAAAAAAATGGGTGCGTGTACTTATGTAGGCGCGTGAGAAGTTATCCTTCTTTGGCATCGTTTAAAATTAGATTTAATTGCATGCAAATAATTAATTACAATAAATTACTAAAAAGTCTGGAAAAGGACACAGTCAATAAAGTTCAGTTTTAATTTGAAAAAATAAAAAAAATAATCAAAATATTCAATTAAAATCGCTACTGAATATAATTTATTAGAACATATGTGATTTGCACTTTATGAAACTCAAACACGTATTCCGAATATACAAACTAGAAACATGTAGATAAATATTATAAATATGAATACCTATAATAACTGTTACTTTATTACAAAAAATAAAGATGTGGTTGTTGGTTCCACTACACCAATGGTCAAGAGATGGCGCTGTAGTCTCCTGAATCGCGCTTTGGTTCCGTTGTTCCAGATTAATAAATACTTTTGATAGGCCTTCACAATGCAGTCGTTAGCACCCACTAAATAGAGATTCTATTTCTATTTTGTTGGTAGATTTTCTTAATGTGCGGTAAACACAAAAGTAACAGCATGAAGTTGGTCGCTAAACGACCGACGCGAGCATCGCGCATCTTAAAATTTCACTCTCATCATTTTTTCATAACGCGCCTAAAGAAGTATAACTTCAAAAAAAAATAAAATAAAATGTATATAATTAATTGAGAACTTCGGAGATTTTGTGTGGTTTCTTTTGAAATTCGTGATTTCTCGAAAACCGGAAGTGCTACGTTACTCAAATACGGTTTGTAGTCTTATCAGACTATTCTTAACTTATAACTTAAATATTCTCTTTATCTATCTCTTACGGTTTGGCCGCTGAAACAGCACCACAGACAAACGGACTTGTCTAATAGATAAGAGATTAAGTTATCTAGCCTGATTCCTGTTAAAAACTACTAAAAATATTGAATTAAAGAATATTAAAATGGCATGGTGGTTGTACTAAAACGCTTATAAAAAAAGATGACCACCGTCTGCAATCGGCGTTCAACTTTTAACTGGCGACAGTTTATCTCTCAAAGCGGTTTTAACTCTGAAGTCAACTGAATTACGGTCGTTTTTTCTTTATTTGTATAAGATATTCTATCTTTTCAATGCTTACTAAAAATGGTTGCAAACATATATTATATTCTTTTTATTTCTTAACAGTCAAGGCTATCAAGACGTGCTATTGGTCGTAATAATTCATGCAAACAACTTTTCAAAACTACTCTAACTGTATTTGTCAAGAATTCACACCTAACTAATATGATAAATGTGGAAGTTCGCATGTTTGTTACTGTAGGAATCTCAAAATAATATTACAACGCGAACGAAGTCACGCGCAGTCGCAAGTAATTTGTGAATGTTTTATTTATTTATACTTTATTGCAAAAAAACAGCAAATGGCGGACATAATGCCATAAGGCATTTTCTACCAGTCGACCAGTAAAAGCGTGAGAAATAAAAATACGGGGGTGCAATAACGACTTAAGCTAAGTAAACCAGGTAGGTAATATATATATATCAATAGAATACACAAATATTAAAATATATATACAATACATACATCTAAATATATAAGCTATACCTACAATACATACATAAACATACACATATTAAGATAATGCTCACGAACCAATCCCTTAAATCCCAGGCAAGCTGTAGATATATATCCACGTAATACACGAAATCGTGATAGATTGGTTTCTGCAATCATTCCAAAAAGCATGAAATTAAAAAAAAAATGTTATTGGATGTGTATGCAAATTTACAATAAGTTACCAACTTATATAAAAAAAATGCCTTTTAAGAAATTTAAGACTGCCTTGTACAGTTGGCTATATGATAGGATGTTTTATAGTGTTAAAGAATATTTATGTAATGATTGCAGCTAGTGACAGTAGGTTTTAGGTTTTATTATTTGTATTCTGCACTTGGTTGACATTTTTATTCTATTGTACTCTGATTGACATTTTATTCTATTGTGTTTTGTTTGACATTTTATCCTATTGAATTTGGATTGGCATTTTTTTTCTATAATTGACATTATTAATCGACTATCTTATATACATAATACATAAATTATATACATAAATTAAGACAGTTGTAATTTTAATGACGATAATATAATGTAATTCGCTTTTAAGAATTTATTAATGGTATGTGAAATTGATGGCATAATGATTGTTAATGATATTGATGTAATTAATGCAGTGTTGGATATTTGCATGCTATTGTAAATGGCAGAATGGGCCGAACTTCATATTTGTGACATCTCCAGTGTACCCCTATTCTTATGCAAATAAATAAATTCTAATTCTAATTATAAATACAAGTTTGTTAGGAGCTTTACGTATATTAGGGGGCAAGTCATTCCAGAGTCGTACAGCCGTGATGGTAAATGAATATGAGACGAAGCCAGAAGGGTAGACGGGAGTATGCAGAAGGAGGTTGTCCGTTGTACGTTTACAAAATTTCAAATCTTTCTAAAATATCCTTTACGCTTTATTGCCTCTCTCAACAGATTAGCGTCGAACTATTAATTGACTACATAATTAAGTATATTATACGCAATGCACATTAACAAAGCGCTTGTTGACCCGGACGAATTCAGCGAAGTGAGCGAGCACAGCCCACGGGCTCATGAGTATGTACACTGGCATTGATTTATCAAACGTTTCTAAATATCTCTTATCTATTAGACAAGTCCGGCCGTCCGTCTGTGGTGCTGTTTCAGCGGCCAAACCGTAAGAGATAGATAAAGAGAATATTTAAGTTATAAGTTAAGAATAGTCTGATAAGACTACAAACCGGATTTGAGTAACGTAGCACTTCCGGTTTTCGAGAAATCACGAATTTCAAACGAAACCACACAAAATCTCCGAAGTTCTCAATTAATTTAATACATTTTTTTCACTGCTGGCGACAACGTATTCCACAGTTTTGTCGTACGTGGTAAAAAATTTCGACAAAAACGCACGGTTGTGGATAGCCACGCATCAAGATGATGGGGATGAAATTTTTATCGCGATGTACGATGGCGAAATGCAGCAGCTGGGATTAATCCGAACAATTCCTCAGAACACTCCCCGTGATAAATGCGATAGAAGATGCAGAGCGAAGCTACATCCCTACGCAAAGCCAAAGGATCAAGCTGATCGGAAAGGTCCTGGTCGTCGACTATTCGAGCCGCTCGGCGCTGGATGCGATCCAAAGGGAGAAGCTGGTACTGGGGTGCCTCCGCCCAAAGATGAGAGCAGTACTCCATGTGAGGCCGAACCTGTGCCTTATAAAGCTGTAGTCGGTGGGCCGGTGTGAAGTACATTCTCGATCTATTGAACACACCAAGCTTCTTAGAGGCCAATTTGGCCTTGCCCTCTAAATGATCCCGAAACTGGTCGCTCGATATGTCAACGTCAGAATTCCAATACTAGCTGAGGCAGTTAGAGGAGTGATCACATCATTGTTGTGTTTAAAGATCTATTGTTGACGACCTCCGTGGCCGAGTGGTTTATACGCCGGGTTTCATGGCGTCGCCGACTCGAGAGGTCCCGGGTTCGAATCCCGGTGGGGGCAGATGTCTGTGTGATGAATACGAGCATTTGTACTCCAGTCATGGATGTTTAATATGTATTTCATATAAATATACTTGTATATGTACAATATATGTATTCTATCCGTTACCCTAGTATCCCATAACACAAGCCTTTACAGTGCTTACTTTGGGGCTAGACTGATTGGTGTGTGTTTAAAAAAAAAAAAAAAAAAAAAGAAGATCTATTGTAGATTTTTTGGAAGGGCTTGTTAGCTACTGTCTTCGTGGTTAAACTTCCGACCTTGCCTAAATTACATTTCTTTTTATCTAGGATACGGATTGAGGTTCACTTTGAAATTGAAACATTTTAAATGGGCAAATTGGATCTGTTAAAGCGGTTATTTTATTGCTACAGCCATTCTTATCTTAAGCAAGTCTTATCCGCTGGTTTCTCGTCTAGATACTTAACCACAAAAGAAAATCCATCCAAACGTCTTGGAATAAAAAATACTGATTATGATATAATAAAGATATGTATAAAAAACATGGAATATAAATTAATCGTACTTACTACCAAAATATACTCGTAACAAGAAATAAAATTATGAAAAGTTTCAGGTTGGCATTTTTGTGACTTTATTTTATCGACTAAATGTCGCCGCACACGGGCCACACGCCACAGCCACAAACGCCGCCACGAGAAGCTAGAAGCGGCTACTAAAGTGGCTGAAGCGCGCGACAGCGGCCGACTAAGGTAAGGGAGAGAGGGGTGGGGAATCGCGCGAGTGACGTGTGGCGGCGTTTTGTATCGGCGCATTAAGTGGCCGGTGCGGGCCACAAGAAGCGAGCAACGACGATTTGTAGCGTGTGGCGAGTCCATATAAAATGTATGAAAACTACAAGAAATAATATGCCGGTGGCGGCGTTTTGTGGTTGTGGTCGGTGGCCCGTGTGCGGTGACACTAAGACAATTCTTAAATTTTGAAAAAGCTGTAAATAAGTATTGACTTTTTATCCGTAAAATGTAACAGCTGTATTATTTGGGCTAAACTAACTTAATTGTTGTAAACCGAGATAGATAAATGACGTGTCTACATTAATGTATTAAAATTTAATGTATCCATTAATTGCTTTTCTGTAAAATTCAACTCGCTGACATACCAACAGAGGATCCTTATTTAAGAACTAATGGGTCTACGCGACTTCGTCTGTGGGGAAATATTAGTTTCCCATACAAACTTTGAACTCCCTTTTAAGGGGGGGGGGGGGGGGGGGGAGTTTCACAAAATCCTTTCATAACGCACCTACTTATTAATAGCTATATGTGTGCAAAATTCAGGAACAACAGGAACATCACAAAAGCCACGAAAACACGACTCGTCAGGGCATTAGTGTTTCCCATATTCCTTTATGGTGCTGAGACGTGGACCTTGCAAGAGAGTGAGAAAAAGAAGATAGACGCTCTAGAAATGTGGTGCTGGAGGAAAATGCTTGGCATACAGTGGACACAATTCCGAACCAATGCATCCATTCTCCAGGAACTGTCCATCAAACAACGTCTGTCTTCCATCGTAAACGTCGCATTCTAACCTTCTTTGGCCACATCTCACGCCGAGAAGATGCGTCAGTGGAACGACTGGTGGTGCAGGGCAAAGTCGAGGGCGTAAGGGCGCGCGGCAGATCACCAATGCGCTGGACTGACCAGATAAAAGCGGCACTGATCGGTCCACTTCACGAGTGCACTAGAAAGGCCGCAGTGCGGGACGAATGGCGGCGTATTGTGAAGCGAGCCACCAATCCTGATGTGACGACCACGACCACTCTGTCAAGAGTGTAGCGCCGAAGAAGTGTGCAAAATTTCAACGCAATCTAGTCAGTTGCTTCAGCTGTGCGTTGATGAATCAATCAGTCACTAACGATTGCCTTTATACAGAAGATAAAGTCTTAAGAGACTTCAACGAGCACAATACGGATCACTATCATCATCATCAGCCTATTAATGTCCCCACTGCTGGGGCACAGGCCTTCCCTATGGATGGAATAGAGACTTTGGGTCATGATCTACCACGCGGCCCCAGTGCGAATTGACGGGTGCTAACGACTGCAGATGCAGCCGGGCTTAACGTGCCTTCCGAAGCACGGAGGAGCTCGAGATAGTAAATTTTTGCTCACCCATCCAATGACCGACCACTGCGAAAGTTGCTTAACATCAACGATCGCAGCCTAACGCGCTAACCACCTGCGCCATCGAGCTCCACAGTACAATTACATTTAAACAATACGACAGTAAAAGCACTCCAAAATCTGATTTAGATGGCAAGGCGTCCGTCCCAGACAGCAGACATTCCTTACCCGAACGAGATACGTTTAAGTTAACGTGAAACGTGAACGTGCAATGTACGTTTACGTTCCGCCCCGTGATAGATTTATCTGAGCACTCAGACCGCAATGCGATTGATTTGGTTCACGTCTTGGCCTTCGTGTGTGTGTAAGATAAAGGATTGAACGCTCCAAGCCATAAAGTCTCATATAGTTAAAGATACAAAATTGATCGTTCCATAAAGGACATGGCTAAGAAACTGCCCTTAACGTGTACAAATATTTCGCACTAGCCCGTAACTTTACAATATTTTTTTTATTAATTATTACGTGTTTATTATTCTCATACAACTTTCGTGAAATAAGCAAATATTTAAAAGTATAAAAATTGACTTCATGTCTGTTTAAAAGCAAAATGTACACAAAAAATTTTTTGTAAGTATATCGAAATAAACAATATTATATCTAATCTCCTTCAAACTGTGACATACTTGGCCCTAATTTTAATTATAATAAATCACTGGTGTCGATTCTGGAACGATTATCTAAACCTAAACTTAAATTTGACAACAGTCTATCTTTGTCATTATCTATACAGAATGAAAAGGAGAGACGGATCTTAAATTTAGTTTTAAGTTTAGAGAATCATGCCAGAATCGACACTACTGAAGGCCTAAAATTATAGATTTTATTATTCTGATCAGGCTTGAGACAAGGCTGTATGATAATTAATCCTTTAATTTTTGCAAATGGACAAAATAAAACTTCACAGATTTCCTGTCAGGCCGACGATAACAAATTATTTGCATTTATTTTTGCTTTAGAAAACTTTTTGTGAACAGTTAATCAGAGAAATGGGATGAAAGTTTCTAAAAAATTGCGAAATTGATGACTCTGTAAATAATCTATACTTATAATAAATCTGTAGAGATGTCAATTCTGTACATGAAATATATTTTTAAAATAACTATCAGGGTGTGATTAATGATCGATACTGATGCCAAAAATGCAATCAGTAAATTTTTTGTCTGTCTGTCTGTCAGTCTGTCTGTGTGTATGTTCCTTATAGAAACAAAAACTACTCGACGGATTTTAACGAAACTTGGTACAATTATTCTTCATACTCCTGGGCAGGTTATAGTATACTTTTCATCACGCTACAATCAATAGGAGCAGAGTAGTGAAGGGAAATGTTGGGAAAACGGGAGAAGTTACTTCATTTTTTATGCTTCCGTCGCGTGTGCAGCCTTAATGGTTAAAGTTACATAGAAATCATGTATGACGGAAATATTCTACATAAAATTGTCTAAAAAACATCCCGCAACAGCATATGTCTATCTTTTATGGTTGACTCACAATAACACGTGTAATTATATAAATAAAGTCATTGTTTATTGCACAAGCCTGAGAACAAAAACTATAGTTTACACTACAGCTCTACACCGAAGCGAAGCGAGGGCGGGCCACTAGTCTTTTATAAACTATAGTAAGGTAATGACATAGTTGGAGTTCTCATAATTTACAAGATTGTGACTTTATTAAAAGTTCCCGAGTCTTTTTTCATAGAAATTATGAATATTCAGCCATTTACATCTAAATATCACTAAGTACAGTATTTATACATTGTCAGGGCAGTAGCCCATACAAAACTTCACCATGTCCTTTATCTTCTTCATTTCCAATAGTCTTTTTAACAACATGAAATACAAAGTACCTATTATTGGCGCGTGTATTTAATATTTGGAGCAATTTCACTATTCTGACCATAGACTTAGTATTTCAAGACTGGCAGTATGAGGAAACAAGATTTCATGTCCTTATGACAATCCTACAAGGTAAAAAGAGACGCAATATGATGTACTTAAGGTCTAACAAAGTAACAGCCAAAATTGTCGTGTGAAGTCGTTCTGTGTGAAGTTTATTATAAAATTCTGTGAAACTTAGAATACAATAGTGCTCATACAGTTCGGTTTGTGTTATGGTATCCTGAGGAGCTCGATGGCGCGAGTGTTGAGCGCGTTCGGCTGCGATCGTTGAAGTTAAGCAACTGTCGCAATGGTCGGTCATTGGATGGGTGACTAAAAATCTTCTATCTCTAGTTCCTCCGTGCTTTGGAAGGCACGTTATGCCGTTGGTCCCGGCTACATCTGCAGTCATTAGCACCCGCCAATTCGCATTGGGCCCGCGAGGTGGGTCATGGCTCAATCTCCCTATTCCATCCATAGGGAAGGCCTGTGCCCCAGCAGTGGGGGACATTAATAGGCTGATGATGATACTGTGTTTAAAGCATATCTTGAATAAACTACACTATCACTCACAATCAAACACCGATACGCGCTCATGCACAATTAAATTTATGGAACACTGACGGCCGCGTCGAAATTCTTCCAGCCATTCTTAAGCTGCAAGGCAGCGCCATCTCTTCGCATTATAGGTAACCCACAATGTCAAATGAATACTTTTACAAGTATTACATATGAAATAAGAAATAGCAATTATAGTTATAATTTTTATTTTTAAAGCATGTAACTGATTTTTAAATCTTAAGAAAATAGGTATACCTATTTTAGAAAAGAATGCATTTTAAATATTTTTTGAGCAGGACTTACGACTGTCATGTCCCCTAGTGCTTTATTGAAAGGACACCCGGCATTTTGTGCCAAAGTTGTATACTTTTTTAATTTTTTTATCTGTGTTTCATAATTGGGTAACGTAGTCTGACAATATTTGTCATCAGCAGCTAGCTGTCAATGTCAAATACGTAGGTTTGTCAATATAACCTCTATATGTAGCCGGGTCGTCAAGAGAAATAACGGATAAAAAGGCAATCACAGCAGAGAACATTCACAATCACAGTACGCGGGAGCGGATGCGAAATGCGAATGATTTTTTTGTTTGTATTTTAGGATTTTCAAATTGACATTTGGTTTTTTATTTAGAAAAAGCAAAGGAATAATGGTTTTTACAGTCACTTTAGTAAAATTTTGAAGTATAATTCTGTCCCTTGAAGATTTAGGGTTTCCATATCAAAAAATATTAATCATTATATAACTTCTTTCCACGATTCACTAAAAATAAGGCAAAAGTAGTTTTATGTAGCAAATAATTTTGGCTTTATTTTGAGATCAAATTCAATTGTATACAAGTTTAGCATTTTTTCTATGAAAAGTGCCGGGTCTCCATGTTTTTGTAACATTCGTTTTCATCAGTAGCAAGAAATCCTTTTATCTGAATGTGGCACTTCAATAAGTACAACGAAGTATTCGCCTGGAACGACACATAAAACGTCAAAAGGAAATGAAATCTTCAAAACCTAGATATATTTTGAGCGTCTTAGAAAATATTGGACTAAAATAGACTTTAATTTGGTGACGAAACACAACTGATATTTTTTGTCGTAATGTTTTTGAAGTGAAACTTCTTTTTCGGCGTTGGAAAAAAATTTACCGTCACGTTTTTCGGTATATATGATAGCTGAATGATCACACTGTCGTCGGTGAGAACTCTCTCTACTCGTTTGTAGCTGAGTGACAATAGTTATGAAAGATAAGACTCGCTCAGCCAAACTCGGATAGCGATACTCGCTCAGCGGTACTCGCTCAGCGGTACTCGCTCAGCGATACTCGCTCAGCGATACTAGCTCAGCGATACTCGCTCAGCTATACTCGCTCGGTTAAGCTGGCTTGGCTGTCAAAAGCCGTGCGCGTGCATTTTAACTCAGGACTGCCAATTCGTTTCTAGTTTCTACTCGCTTATCGTTCATCGTCGGAGGTGGAACATGTGCCTTAGATTACTGAGCCGTGTAATCATAACAGTTTCATAGGCAGTAATTTGTATTCATGTCTATGATAATAAAATCCTTTTGTTTAAACTTTATCTAATTTAACTTTATTTAACCAATTTCTGGAAAGTTGCATGTAGATCATTTTTCGAAAAATAAGGCCATAAAGAAGTTTCACTTCTTACGTGTGTACACTAGTACACGCACACATTTTTATTTAAGTGTGTATGCTGTTTGTCGCAGATGATCTTTACAGCGTCACCGGGTTTGAGGATGGCGAGATCCTAAGGGGACCTCAAGCCGAGAATTGGCGAGTGCCTCTAGAGGTATTCCAGACGGATGGCGTCTCTCCATGAGGGGAAGTCTTCTCTCCATCTGGAGCCTCTAGACCACTCGAACCTGAGGGGGTCGGCACAACTAGAGGGCGTCTCTGAGACTCGGACCTCGGCTCTAGTTAGCCGTCGTGGGGGTGCTCTAAGATGTGCCTAGGCCAACGGGATCGGAGGCACCAACGATTGGAGGACTGGAGGGCAGACGTGTGATAACTAGAGTCGTAATGATTAATGAAGTTCTTTGGTCACATCTCTAGAAATGAGAATTCGGTGGAAAGGCTGGTGGTTCAAGGCCAGGTGGAAGGCAAGAGAGCACGCGGTCGATCACCAACCCGCTGGATAGACGCCATCACAAAGGCTACTGAGTCTACCATGGTCCAGTGTACTCGCGACGCCTCGAACCGTCAGAAATGGAAGCACATCGCCAGGAGAGCTACCCTCGGCATTGATAGCGACCCAAAAAACACCCCACCATGTACCTCATCAGTGCAACCACGACCACTCTGACAAGAGTGCCCGACTAAGAAGAAGAAGAATGATTAATGTCGCCGCACGCGGGCCACACGCCACAGCCACAAACGCCGCCACGAGAAGCTAGAAGCGGCTACTAAAGTGGCTGAAGCGCGCGACAGCGGCCGACAAAGGTAAGTGTCGCCACACACGGGCCACACGCCGCAGCCACATACGCCGCCACGAGAAGCTAGAAGCGGCTACTAAAGTAGCTAAAGCGCGCGACAGCGGCCGACAAAGGTAAGTGTCGCCACACACGGGTCACACGCCACAGCCACAAACGCCGCCACGAGAAGCTAGAAGCGGCTACTAAAGTATGTAAAGGGCACGACAGCGGCCGACAAAGGTAAGTGTCGCCACACACGGGTCACACGTCACAGCCACAAACGCCGCCACGAGAAGCTAGAAGCGGCTACTAAAGTAGCTAAAGCGCGCGACAGCGGCCGACAAAGGTAAGTGTCGCCACACACGGGCCACACGCCACAGCCACAAACGCCGCCACGAGAAGCTAGAAGCGGCTACTAAAGTGGCTGAAGCGCGCGACAGCGACCGACTAAGGCAAGGGAGAGAGGGGTAGGGAATCGCGGGAGTGACGTGTGGCGGAGTTTTGTATCAGCGCATTAAGTGGCCGGTGCAGGCCACAAGAAACAAGCAACGACGATTTGTAGCGTGTGGCGGCTACCAGCGTATCGTGTGTGGCGAGTCTTGTGTTATCAACAAATCTCCTCTCCGCTCAGCTTCAGTGCGATAGAAGCGGAGATGTAAGCTGTGCGCGGACGACGCGCAGTGGAGACGAGAGATGTGAGCGGCGTGCAGTGCCCGCCAGTAACTCACTCCAGCACTCAACGCCTCGCTCCCGAGCTGAGAAACATCTCCTTTTTATTATTTATTTATTTATTTATGGACCATCAACACAGCTATATTAATACAAACAAACTTACACATATGCTTACGTATCTCTTATCTATTAGACAAGTCCGTCCGTCCGTGGTGCTGTTTCAGCGGCCAAACCGTAAGAGATAGATATAGAGAATGTTTAAGTTATAAGTTAAGAATAGTCTGATAAGACTACAAACCGGATGTGAGTAACGTAGCACTTCCGGTTTTCGAGAAATCGCGTGATTTCTATTGCAAACGAAATCACACAAAATCTCCGAAGTTCTCAATTAATTAAATACATTTTTTTTTTTTGGTGAACATTTGGTTCACTGGTTTGCTAGTTAGGATATAATATAACTGTAATTAAAGATGGCCTCATCATGCGCTAAACAGTAAACAGTTTTTCTTTTTACATTTTCTACATACGGAATTTACTACACAACACAAATATTTGCCCAATCACAGAACAATCACGACAGTCTATCATGCTCTATAATTATTTAAAAGGGGAGAACACTGCCTAATATGGTCGTAAGTTCAGAGAACCCCTTACGTACCTGACCCATTATTTGCAAACTAATTTTATTAACAACTAGTGGCCCGCCCTCGCTTCGCTTCGGTGTAGAGCTGTAGTGTTAACTATAGTTTTTGTTCTCAGGCTTGTGCTATAAAGAATGACTTTATTTATATAATTACACGTGTTATTGTGAGTCAACCATAAAAGATAGACATATGCTAATGCGGGATATTTTTTAGACAATTTTATGTAGAATATTTCCGTCATACATGATTTCTATGTAACTTTAACCATTAAGGCTGCACCCGCGACGGAAGCTTAAAAAATGGAGTAACTTCTCCCGTTTTCCCAACATTTCCCTTCACTACTCTGCTGCTATTGATTGTAGCGTGATGAAAAGTATACTATAACCTGCCCAGGAGTATGAAGAATAATTGTACCAAGTTTCGTTAAAATCCGTTGAGTAGTTTTTATTTCTATACAGAACATACACACAGACAGACAGACAGACAAAAATTTTACTGATTGCATTTTTGGCATCAGTATCGATCACTAATCACCCCCTGATAGTTATTTTAAAAATATATTTCATGTACAGAATTGACATCTCTACAGATTTATTATAAGTATAGATAATATTAAACAGTTAAGTATCTACTTTCCCAGTATTCTAAATATTTTATTTTTCAAAGTTGGTATTTTATCATGAAAAATATCAATAGTATGATCCTTCTTCACAAACTCACCAATTAATCTACTTAAACTAGGGATCTCTTCCATCATAGCACATAGCACTATCTCCGCTTTGGTGGAGTCCCACGAGCTAAAAAACATCTCGTCTCGCACAGCTCACAGCACGCCGCACACATCTCTGCTTTGGTGGAGTCCTGGCCTAAGAAAGTATCCGCCGCCGCGACCGCTCGACCTTGTGGTCGTGGTCCCTCCTACCGTGCGTAAGACTGGGGGCCAATCGCCTAACGGAAATGCTATGGGAAACGCTAACGCTTACGATTTTATATTGTTATTTCTAGCCGCCTGAGGTTTTCGAATATCTCACGCTCATTTTTTGACGTGACCACGTCTTAAATTAGGTTGCGGCTGGGAGTCACTTATGAAAAAGTGTAACGCTCGGTAACGTTACGATGAGTCTCTCGTGTTAAGTTTAAGTTTACATGTACAATGTTTTAGTAAACAAAATATATTTCTATAGTTAAAATTTGTGCAATTCTTATTTTCATTCAATTCCTTGTTCCTATTGTGCAATTTAATTATATTCATATCAATAAATATTCTACCGAGAAAAAAACGTTGTCACGTAAAATCTTCGCCCGTAAAACCGACTTTACAGGCAACCATTTTTTTAATATTGTTATTACCAATGCAAAAGAATAATAAATAAATTTAAAAAAAACCTTTTTAAAAACAAGCTTTTATTCAAATGCGCTAAAAAGAAAAAAAGAAAATTTAGTTAGTCTGTTTCTAAATAGATTTTCAAATTTTAGAAGTCCGCCATATTGGATTGAGAGTGACGTCACATTTTTTTCGAGTTACTATCAGCAAGCCCTTTCATTTGATACCCATATTGTAGGAATGCATTAAAAATGATTGGTCCGCCATTTTGGGTATGCCGCCATATTGGATTTAGAATGACGTCACACTGTTAATCATGCATTGTCATCCGAACTGAACGAGCATACCAAATTTCAGCTTAATCGGTTGAGGGCAAGTGCTTTAAAATTGAGTTGTAAGATTTGACCGTAACAAACATACATAGCAAGTTAAATAAAAGCTTGTAAAAAGAAAGAGCGCGAGGCATTTGAATACCTCAGGCGGCTAGAAATAACAAAATAAAATCGTAAGCGTTAGCGTTTTCCAAAGCATTTCCGTTAGGCGATTGGCCCTCTGGTCGGCGACAGGAGGTTTTGGGGTCGTATTATTGGTCCGAAAATACTGCTAGCGACAATATATTCCATAGATTTGTAGTACGTAGTCAATTTTTCGACATAATCGCATAGTTCTGGATAGCCAAGCATCAAGATGGTGAAGATGATGATGATGACTTTTTGTCGCGATTTATGATTGCGAAGAGTCACCTTTTGGGTACAGTATAAATACCAAAGGGCAATGTTAAAATTGGCCTAAGAAC
Source organism: Chilo suppressalis (assembly GCA_902850365.2). Classification (NCBI taxonomy): domain Eukaryota; kingdom Metazoa; phylum Arthropoda; class Insecta; order Lepidoptera; family Crambidae; genus Chilo; species Chilo suppressalis. The sequence continues at coordinate 2,331,639 of OU963895.1, read as the reverse complement.
CAACACCAATTTGGCATTTATGATAATTCTTAGTATAGTTTTTGCGATAATTATCAGTATTTACATTGTGACGGACACTTCCAGTTAAGTAAGCTAAATTAAAAAGTTAATAAATAATCTGAGACAATAAATACCATTTTATCTAAGCAAAACTACAGTTTTTATTTTATTCATGATTCCTACCTAACCAAGATTTTCCTAATAGTTATTCTTTAAAATAGCACCGAATAAAATGAATTAGTTGTAATATTAATTCACTTCATACTAAGTTCATAGGTTGACCTATGTTTCATTTAATATTAAACATAACCTCAAAAAAATTTTAGTGTCCGTCAATAATCTTTGTTATTACAGTCATTTACTTGCGATTTCGAACCTAGAAAATAATATTTCATGATTGTTGGTTCTTAGGCTAACTATGTATGGACGCAGAACAAAGTCCTTTAACATTACTATATTGATATTGGTGTCGATTCTCTAAAACTAATCTTAAATTTGACAACAGTGTATCCCTGTCATTCTCTATACAGAAGGGAAGGAGAGACCGATGTTAAATTTAGTTTTAAGATCAGATAATCCTGCCAGAATCGACACAATTGAACATCAAATTACTTAGATAAATATAAGCCAAACGAGAGTTAACGCTGACGCGCACAGCACTGCTTCAGAACTTAAACACACAAGAATCGGACCTCCTTTCAGCGAGAGCAAAGAAAAAAAACGAAAACTTTAAATGAACCTCTTCGAGAGGAATCGCCGCCGGCCATCGAGTTGACATATTTCCAGTCCGTCGAACAGAAAAATCTGATCGCTTTTAACTGAGCTCGATCGACCCAGATTCTAAGCCAAAAGAACCGTTTGATGCGTGCTCATGTTCCAATCAATTTATTAAAACATCACCATGCCAAAAGAGTTCCCCATAAATCTATCTATCTTTATATATATAATTCTTCTGTGAGTGTGTATGTCACTGAACTTCTCTTAAAGGACTGGACCGATTTTGATGAATTTTTTTGTGTGTGTTCAAGGGGATCTGAGAATGGTTTAGATTCACAAAGACGTGTAGACAGGACAACGTCTGTCGGGTCCGCTAGTATTATATAAAACTCAAAGGTGACTGACTGACATAGTGATCTATCAACGCACAGCCCAAACCACTGGACGGATCGGGCTGAAATTTGGCATGCAGGTAGATGTTATGACGTAGGCATCCGCTAAGAAAGGATTTTGAACAATTCTACTGCCAAGGGGATAAAATAGGGAAAGAAAGTTTGTATGAAACTTTGTCAATTTTCAACCGATCGGGCTAAGACTTTGCATGCAAGCCTGAGAACAAAAACTGTAGTCTACACTTCAGCTCTACACCGAAGCGAAGCGAGGGCGGGCCGCTATAGTTCGACTGTTGTAATAGTTTGGATGTTTGTTAGTCGAATGCAAAATGGCAACGTATAAAAATTTGGAACACTTTTAGTTTATACCTTTCAAGGTTTAATTTATTCGACGACCTCCGTGAGTCGAGTGGTATACGCCGCTTTTGAATGTGTCCGTTGGGGGATATATTTATCTGATCATCATCACCATCAACCTATTAATGTCCACACTGCTGGGGCACAGGTCTTAGGAGTTTGGACCATAACCTACCACGCGGGCCTAGTGCGGATTGGTGGGTGCTGACGACTGCAGATGCAGCCGAGACCAAAGGCTTCACGTGCCTTCCGAAGCACAGAGGAGCTTGAGATAGTAAATTTTTGGTCACCCATCCAATGACCGAAAACAGCAAAGCTTAACTACAACGATCGCAGCCGAACGCGCTAACCACTTGCGCCAGTTCCTCAGTTTGTCTGATAAATGCGTGGATTTGTACCTAAAAGTCATGGGTATTATTATACCCATACTAGCAAACCAGTGAACCAAATGTTCACCAAAACCTGATATAAAAAAAAATGTATTTAATTAATTGAGAACTTCGGAGATTTTGTGTGGTTTCGTTTGAAATTCGTGATTTCTCGAAAACCGGAAGTGCTACGTTACTCAAATCCGGTTTGTAGTCTTATCAGACTATTCTTAACTTATAACTTAAATAAAACTAGTTTTTACGGGTTAATGCACGAAACTTTATTTATTTATTGACGTTTCGCAGCCTTTTCAGGTCTGCATCGTCAGAATAATTAGTAAAAACTAGTTTTATTTAATGAGTGATGTGCGTGAAAACCTAAGAAACAAATATTATAACTTAAACATTCTCTTTATCTATCTCTTACGGTTTGGCCGCTGAAACAGCACCACAGACAGACGGACGGACGGACGGACGGACTTGTCTAATAGATAAGAGATTATTAGTAAAAATATTTATGTGTGTTCTATTTGTTACCCTCATACCTCATAACACAAAGCTTACAGTGGTTACTTTGGAGCTAGGCTAATTGGTGTTTGTGTTATTAGCTAGGCTAATTGTTAGGAATATTTATTCATACCATTTAATTACCTGCATTGATACATAGGATGCGAAATCGGGACAAATTCGTTCTGAAAAAAAAATTATCTTGGGACATTTTCATTTTCAACCGTACGCTCATTGTTTTCGCCAATACCTTCGTTTGTTGATGCGCAAGAAAATAGAACGGCACGAAAAGCGCGTCGTCGGTTCATCAAAAATTCTCCACGAGAAATGCATAATTCAAATCCCGCGAACACTGTTTCCGAATCGCAAACGCCTCGTAGTCCGAATCTGTTAGGATTTACACACGGTAGAATCGAGTTTTTACGAATTCCGATGCCCTCCCCTTCCACCCCCCACCCCTCCACTTTTTCGCAGGCAGGCCGAATCGAACTGCGAAACGGGAAATGCTAATGGGCACACTTTTTCTGGGCTCCGGGCTCCGGCTTCGCTCCGTAATGGAGGTTCATAGTAAGCTTACCGCATAGAGATTTATAAACTATATCCTATACAACTTGCTCTGAAACAAAAGGTAAAAAAGCCGGCCAAGTCGGACTCGCGCACCGAGGGTTCCGTACAAACTCAATTTAATACCTCTACGAGTTCATGAGAAAAGAGCTAGTAACTTTAAAATTAAAAAAAAACTTTTTTATTATGTGATGTAACTAAAAATTTACTGTTTTCGCAATTTTTCCTTTATCCGTACTATAAGACGTTACTTCGTACCAAATTTCAAGATTCTAAGTTCACGGGAAGTACCCTGTAGGTTTTGATTCTCGTGCGAGTTACGAGAATTTGCGGAAATTTGCGGCATAATCGGCTGTATCTTTGGCTTAGAAGTTTGATTTTTTCACAGTCCCAAGGGACAGTAGACATGAGTTCCTGAGAAAAAAGTTCTTGACAGACGGACGGACGGTCGGACGGAGGGACAACAAAGTGATCCTATAAGGGTTTCGTGTTTTTCCTTGTGAGGTACGGAACCCTAAAAAACTACAAAAGTTTTTAGCAAAACAATTTTGCCGCTGTAAAAACTGAAAAGCAGAAAATAATAAACTCTTAAGAAAATTTAACGAGAAAAAATTCTACGCGGACCAGGCAGCAGACGGGATTCGAACCCGCACCCTTCGGTACCGGGCGAATGTACTGACCATTATACTACCGCATATGCTAAACTTGCTACCGCATGTGCTAAACTATGCTACCGCATAATGGTCAGTGCATTCAGGTTAAGTTATTTTCATAAGAGTTTATGATTATCTGCTTCTCAGTTTTAAATCTAAAGAAAATTTAACTAGAAAAATTCCACGCGGACCAGGCAGCAGACGGGATTCGAACCCGCCGCCTTCGCTATCCGGGCGAATGCACTGACCATTATGCGGTAGTACTCTATGCAATACCTATATCACGGTATCACTTTATCATATATTATTTATTTTTCTATAGCGAAAAGATTAGTCGACATCACAGGAGACCGAAGAGCTGGCAGCTACCTTGGACAAAGAATTAGTCTAGCTATCCAAAGGGGGAACGCTGCCAGTATCTTCGGAACCTTGCCTAAAGGGACTCCTTTTAATAATGTATTTTAGTTATTATATTTTATTTTTTTTAAGGTTTTTAGTTTTAGGTTCATTGTTATAGTATATTTTTTGTTTTAATTATTCTTAAATGTATAAATACAAGCCTCTTTATTTCCATAATGTACAAGTAATAAATATCATTTTTGTTAAGAATACAAAAATTCGATAGATTATAGAGTCAACCTTATTTTTGCCATGTCAACATTTAAGTCTTATAAGATACTTTAAATTGTCACATAAGATACTCTTTATCATTATTTGATAACATTAGCTGTTGGAAAGCACGGAAAATTAAGAAGAAATTTTTCTAAACCAAATTTTAATTTCATTTAGAATGCTATGTTATTTAGGAAAAAATAAACCTAAACATTAACCTCTTTGATAGTTATCATAAAATACGCCATGTGTTGTTTTATTTTCAATTTTCACGAGTTTTGATTTCCAGGTATAGCAGGCGATATAAAAAATCTGTGAAAACAGATCTAGTTATTATCTATACTTATAATAAATCTGTAGAGATGTCAATTCTGTACATGAAATATATTTTTAAAATAACTGTCAGGGGGTGATTAGTGATCGATACTGATGCCAAAAATGCAATCAGTAATTTTTTTGTCTGTCTGTCTGTCTGTGTGTATGTTCCTTATAGAAACAAAAACTACTCGACGGATTTTAACGAAACTTGGTACAATTATTCTTCATACTCCTGGGCAGGTTATAGTATACTTTTCATCACGTTACAATCAAAAGCAGCAGAGTAGTGAAGGGAAATGTTGGGAAAACGGGAGAAGTTACTCCATTTTTAAGCTTCCGTCGCGTGTGCAGCCTTAATGGTTAAAGTTACATAGAAATCATGTATGACGGAAATATTCTACATAAAATTGTCTAAAAAATATTCCGCAACAGCATATGTCTATCTTTTATGGTTGACTCACAATAACACGTGTAATTATATAAATAAAGTCATTCTTTATAGCACAAGCCTGAGAACAAAAACTATAGTTTACACTACAGCTCTACGCCGAAGCGAAGCGAGGGCGGGCCACTAGTTAAAAATAAAATTGTCTTCTTTCAGTAAAATATCGTATCTTCAATATTTAATATACTTTCCCTCCGTGTGTCAAACCCGTGGGATGCCCTCTATATATAGTGAGATCTGTTATTTCACTAAAAATTTTTTGTCGATCCCCCGTACATAGGTATGTAGTATGACGACCTCATTATACCACCACACGCTTTTCGGTTCCGAGAATGTATTTTAATTTGCCGCTCGATAAACTCGGGGGTTCGCTTAAACGGCACTACAGCCCTTGTGACATAGGGTCCTATCACAATTATCTGCTGAGTAAGGGTACTCTTCTACCTACTCTAAAGGCTGTGAACCCCATATCTTGATATCGGCTTAAAAAAGTTTGTAGAAGATTTAATTTTTTTTCGAATAGCCTCTGGTAGTTCATCTATCTTTATATATATAATTCTTCTGTGAGTGAGTATGTCACTGAACTTCTCTTAAACGACTGGACCGATTTTGATGAAATTTTTTGTGTGTGTTCAAGGGGATCTGAGAATGGTTTTGATTCACAATTTTGTCCGCTGGACAACCCCTATTTTTTTAGGGCGGTACGAAGTTCGCTGGGTCAGCTAGTATATATATAAAACTCAAAGGTGACTGACTGACATAGTGATCTATCAACGCACAGCCCAAACCACTGGACGGATCGGGCTTTAATTTGGCATGCAGGTAGATATTATGACGTAGGCATCCGCTAAGAAAGGATTTTGATCAATTCTACCCCCCAAGGGGATAAAATAGGGAATGAAAGATTGTATGAAACTTTGTCAATTTTAAACCGATCGGGCTGAGACTTTGCATGCAGGTATACGAAGAATCATAGATGAATGTCATTGTGTATAATACAAGCCTGAGAACAAAAACTGTAGTCTACACTTCAGCTCTACACCGAAGCGAAGCGAGGGCGGGCCGCTAGTTGTATATATAATTGTTTTTATTTAGATGTGTTTGTAAGTTCACATTTCATGTTATAACGTTATAACTTTACACCTTACAGGCCCTGCCAGAATGCCAGCGCTGTTGTCGCTAAAGCGACCAACTTCATGCTGTTACTTTTGTGTTTACCGCACATTAAGAAAATCTACCAACAAAATAGAAATAGAATCTCTATTTTGTGGGTGCTAACGACTGCATTGTGAAGGCCTATCAAAAGTATTTATTAATCTGGAACAACGGAACCAAAGCGCGATTCAGGAGACTACAGCGCCATCTCTTGACCATTGGTGTAGTAGAACCAAAAACCACATCTTTATTTTTTGTAATAAAGTAACAGTTATAGGTATTCATATTTATAATATTTATCCACATGTTTCTAGTTTCTATATTCGGATGTTTGAGTTTCATACAAGTGCAAAGCACATATGTTCTAATAAATTATATTCAGTAGCGATTTTAATTGAATATTTTGATTATTTATTTATTTTTTCAAATTAAAACTGAACTTTATTGACTGTGTCCTTTTCCAGACTTTTTATTGATTTATTGTAATTAATTATCTGCATGCAATTAAAAACTAATTTTAAACGATGCCAAAGAACGATAACTTCTCACGCGCCTACATAAGTACACGCACCCATTTTTTTTTATATTAATGTAAATAAGTTTTTTCATTCTTTTTGTAATACTCGTGTCAAATGACGATTGACGACCTCCGTGGTCGAGGTCCGTGTACGCCGGGTTTCATGGTGTCGCCGACTCGAGAGGTCCCGGGTTCGAATCCCGGTTAGGGCAGATGTTTGTGTGATGAATACGAGCATTTGTAATCCAGTCATGGATGTTTAGTAAGTATTTCTATATAAATACTAGCGGACCCGACAGACGTTGCCCTGTCTACACGTCTTTAATTTGAAAATTTCAAACTTTTTTTAATAAGCTAAAACATTCTGGACCATTTTGATGAAAATTACCATTCTCAGATCCCCTTGAACACACACAAAAAATTTCATCAAAATCTGTCCAGTCGTTTAAGAGAAGTTCAGTGACATACACAGTCACAGAAGAATTATATATATAAAGATTTGACACTGCGATGGTAGCGCCGTCTGTCGGATCCAATGTAAAACATTCCAAAATCAACAACTACTAATAAATTAAAAATTAATTAAGAAAACATTGTCCAGCGGACAAAATTGTGAATCTAAACCATTCTCAGATCCCCTTGAACACACACAAAAAATTTCATCAAAATCGGTCCAGTCGTTTAAGAGAAGTTCAGTGACATACACACTCACAGAAGAATTATATATATAAAGATACTTATATATGCACAGTATATGTATTCTATCCTTTACCCCTAGCATCCCATAACACAAGCCTTAATGCTTGCTTTGGGGCTAGGCTAATTGGTGTGTGTAAAAAAAACATGGTTAATAAAAAAAACAGTCTCTTTCTCGCTCTCTCACGTTATGTCATTTTGCTTACAAATTATTATTCTCAGGTCAGATGATAACAAAACTTTTCTGTTTAACCGCGCAGAAAATATGAGAAATATTACATTTTCAAGTTAAGTAACGTAGTTTACACGAGAGTTCCTTTTGTACATACAACAATATGGTTTGTTGTTAATACTCGAACGTAAACAACTTTTCTTAACCCAAAAACTTTTCCACGGCAAACTTGACACACGTATGTTTACTTGCGAAATTGAATTTTACGCATATTGAAATAAGAAGTAATCATATTACCTCCCCCCGGCAAAGATTTCGTTGCCCCTTCAGAAATAGCCTCGTAACACACTTTGTAAGATTGGGCCCCACGAACATTGTTATTGTGTCTAAGAGCTGTGCAAAGTCAAATTTCGACAATGCCTTTTGTTTCACATCAAAAGATTTTCATTTTTTAACGGAGTTAATCGAGCTAATTCATATGAAAGTTTGTCAACATTTTGTCATTTATAAAAGGTAAGCGGCCCGCCCTCGCTTCGCTTCGGTGTAGAGCTGAAGTGTAGACTACAGTTTTTGTTCTCAGGCTTGTATTATACACCATTGTCATAATATTCATCTATGATTCTTCTTATACCTGCATGCAAAGTCTCAGCCCGATCGGTTTAAAATTGACAAAGTTTCATACAAACTTTCATTCCCTATTTTATCACCTTGCGGGTAGAATTGATCAAAATCCTTTCTTAGCGGATGCCTACGTCATAAAAACTACCTGCATGCCAAATTTCAGCCCGATTCGCCCAGTGGTTGGGCTGTGCGTTCCTCTCCCCTCCGGATCTCTGTGAAGCACAGACGTGTGCATCTAAAATCTGTGTCGCTCTTAATTGTAACTACATTTTGTATTTAAATTGTTTAAGAATATTAATAAGAAAAATAGGAGTGCATATCAGTTGAGGAGCTAAATTGCAGCCAGCCTAGATACCGTGAGTGAAAGAAAAAAAAAATACAACATAAACAGTATTACGGCACAAGCTACTAAGATTGCATAAACGGCAAGGTTTAAACTGTATCCCGCCGCGCCGTCTAACATTCATTGATAGACACTTACGCACTGCTACACATCTACTGTGTTTCGCTCATCGATAACTCTGCTCGCTTGCACTTGCACGACATCCACCAGTGCCCGTCGCGCCGGCCGTCCAATATTCATTGACAAAGACTCACGCACTTCTACGCATCTATTTGTGTTCCGCCCATCGATAACGCCACTCGCTCGCACTTATACTAACTGCCACTTGTGTCTTATAATCGCCTGGTACAATACATCGAAGCGCCTCGCACAAGCATGCCATTGCGTCACTCCCCACCGCGCGGCCCGGCTACTACGGCGAAAGAGTTGACGGGGCCTGCGCTCGCTGCGACGACGGCGGCGGCGGCGGCCGAGCACATACCGAACGCTAGCGATTACGATTCATCGTCAACCGCCGAGAGGGATCTGGTGCGCAAGCGCAAGCGTTCGCATGACGAGATACGTGATCTTAAAACAGAAATTATGGCGCTGATATCGACGCTGAAAAGTGAGCAGGAGAGCAAATTTGCCAAATTACTAACAACTATTAATGATATAAAATTACAAAATGATGAAATTCATCAGTCTATAGAGTTTATTTCTAAAAAGTATGATGAGATTGTCAATAAGGTGGAAAACTTAGAAGCTGAACGTACAAGTAACCTCAAGCATATACAAAATTTGGAAGCGAAAATTGAGCAGTTCGAATGCAACAAACTTGCCCCTTGCATCGAAATACGAAACATACCCGCAAAACAGACAGAGACAAAAAGAGATTTAGTCACAGTAGCACAAAATGTTTGCGGAGAGCTTAAAGTTCCACTGCAGTTGGCAGACTTTCACGACGTGTACCGTGTCAAGTCAGAGAAATCTAGCACCATCATTGTCGAACTGAATAGTGTTATTATAAAAGAAGATATACTAAAGTCGATAAGATTGTTCAATCGTGATAAAAAAGATAAGTTCAGTACGGCAAACTTGCAGATTGAGGGCCCTCCCGCACCCATCTTTATATCGGAGAGATTAACCGCGAGAGCTAGAAAACTTTTCGCGATGGCTAGAAAATTTGCATCTGCAAATAACTATCGCTTTTGCTGGACTTCTTATGGCAAAATATACCTTCGCAAATCAGAAGGCGGTACGCTAATCCGCATAAACAATGACGCTGATCTTAGCAAACTGAATTCAGTATGACTAACAGTTATTAAATTTACTCTTGCTCAATTATTTTATTGCTACTTCTTTTTAAACGTTTTATGCAATTTTTTATTTGCATGCTTATTTTTTTGTATAATTATGTCTTTGTTTTTCTATTATTTCCTGTTAACACGAACAAAAGTTGTTGATTATAATACTTGTAGAATTACCTTGCATGAACAAACAAAACATAAGTATTACCGGAACACATCATTCACCACTCATACATACATAAAAACATCATCTGACAATATCTACATCTCACACACACTATCTGACATAACATACCACAAATGTACACACACCGCATACCACAGTAATCTCACCAATGAAATTTATCGCCCACGAACACACACATGTTTTCAACTGCATTACAAACATCTGAAATGGCTTTGATGCATTTGGCTAATATAATTTCTGATCTAGACGACAGTAATACACCCAACTGTCTCGTTCTAGACAATCTATCCAACTGTCCTCAGATATTAAATGTCAATGAAATATCTAAATTTGCTTTAAATGTACTTACTGTAAATATTCGAAGCATAAACAAAAATTTTGAACTCTTGTTGGCATATATCTCTACACTAGATATAAGTATCGATATAATTGTTCTAACAGAGTGCTGGACGAATGCTAACTTTGTCCCCCCATGTATTGACGGATATAAAATGTTTCAAACGAAGAACATTATTAATCAAAATGATGGGATAGTGGCATATGTCTTGAAAGCACTCCATAGCGAGGCCCGTGAACCTCCAGTGTTGGATGGTAATTGTTTGGTGTTGGAGATAAACCATACTCTTACTATTGTTTGCTCGTATAGACCTCCCAGTTTCTGTAATCCTACTAGATATATTGAATCCCTTGACATACTGTTACAAGATATGCACACCAGCAACATAATATTTACTGGGGATATAAATCTTGACTTATTTCAAGATTCAACCTCAAGTCATGTCAATAATTATCTAAACGTAATGGCAATGCACGGTTTAAGAGTGGGGATTGACAAACCAACACGCATCAATAGTTGCATCGACCATTTTATGGTTAAAACTACCTATAGATGGAAAACTTTGGTTCTCCCTGAGCTAACCGATCATAATCCTATCTTACTACAATTATATAACACACAAAAACACACAAAAAAAGATACGCCTTACATTATTAAGAAATATGATATGAAATCAATCGGTGACAGTTTGAGCAAAGTATCATGGGAACAACTAAACTTTTATTCACTAACGGACGTTAACACAATAGCTGAAACTCTTATACATACTATACAAAAAATAGTGGAAACCAATACTATAACTAAATCGGTCCCAAAGAAAAAACTTCCACTAAAGCCCTGGTTGACTAGTGGTGTAGTAAAGTGTATAAGAAAAAGAAATAAACTGTTTTTAAAATCTAAAAATAAACCATCTAACGAACAACTTAAAATAAGATACATTAAATATAGGAATATATGTAACAGGATTATTAAAAATTTAAAACAACAATACTATCACAACCAATTTGAACTAAATAAGAATAACGTTAAAGGTACTTGGAGTTTAATAAAAGATGTCTGTAATCTCAAAAAGAATAAGGAGTCTAATACTGAACTGTTAAGTTTGAAGGACTCTCCTTATAGTTCACTCTGTTATAAACAAATACTTCTCATCAGTGGGACAAGATTTAGCAAATAAAACACTCGAGACATTAGGAAAAACGAGTACAGAATTAGCTAAGCAGGCATTTGACTTTAATGCACCGTCGCAATCACTAGTGTTGTTTCCGACCGATGCTTGCGAAGTATTGAATATCATTTCATCCCTGAAATCAAACAGTGCACGGGGGGTAGATGGAATTACTACGGACATGCTGAAAAATTTTAAATATATCTTAGCAGAACCAATTGCATACCTGTGCAACAAGAGCTTTGAAACCGGCGTAGTTCCAGTACCATTCAAGAAGGCTATTATAGTACCAATTCATAAATCCGGTAGCAAAAAGGTACCAAGCAACTACAGACCTATTTCTTTACTTTCATCTCTCTCTAAAATATTAGAGAAACTGGTCAATAAAAGACTGGTAAAGTATCTAGAGTCTAATAAACTCTTATCTCACAAACAATACGGTTTTCGACAATGTACTTCCACGGAGGACGCGGTTTTAAAACTTACCTCACTAATCACGACACATACAGATAAAGGTAATAAATGCATTGGGATTTTCCTCGATTTGCAAAAGGCGTTTGATACCGTTTCCATACCCATACTTATTAACAGATTGCAAAATGTGGGCATACGTGGCACTCCATTGGAATGGTTTGAGGATTACCTATCGGTAAGAGAGCAGTATGTTAGAGTTGCAAACCATACAAGCACATCAGCAAGCCCAATCTATGGAGTACCACAAGGTAGTACCATCGGACCTACCCTATTTTTTACCCGGCTGCGCAATGCAAGAGCGCGAAGCGCGACGCGCAGACAGGGTTATGTGTTTAACAGTCTATATATGTATGTTTGTTCCTTTGTGGCACACTAGAGACCAAACGCCTGGACCGATTTTGATGATTCATACATCAATCGATTCGTCTCAATCATGGGAGTGCTACTAAAGATATGATAGTAATCAAAATTCAATATGGGCAAAATTAGGCGCCATATTGTGACGAAGTAAAAAAAATAAGTTGACAAAATATGTCGAGTGGGGTATCACTGTCTAGATAATCAAAAATCATATTTAGGTTCCTAACACCATTTTTCATTTTATATGATTGTTTAGGATCTACAACGCTTTAAATTTGTATATTAACCACTTACGCTTTTAATTTCAATCTTACGTTTGTATGGATCTTTGTTAGTCTTTCACCTAAAAAATACCGAATGGATTTTAATGAAACTTAACAGTAATATAGCTCATATATGATAATTACATATATATAATAATTTATGTAGTTATTGAGTGAATTGGTTAATATATAGCAATAAGTGTCACATAAGACGGAAAAAAATGTCCCATCTTCGAGCCATTTTGGCCTGCACTGCAAAAACAATAAAAGTTACACGAATGTAATGTAGAGTGAAAATGTATCTCTTAAATAGTTCTAAAAAAAGTCCGTGACACCATATATCTATTTTTAATGTGTAAGTCATTACCGCTAAAATAGTGAATCAAAACTAAAATATTATTTGATATCTATTTCCAAAATGCACATTTTGTATTAACAAATCATTTTTTATCAAAACAAATAAATTAAAGACGATAATCTTTGCTTTTTACACTATGTCATTTCGACAAATATTTAAAAAGTTACAACGATGACAAAGTGATAGCGCGGTGTACTATGTAAAAGAAATAACCCTGTCTGCGCGTCGCGCTTCGCGCTCTTGCATTGCGCAGCCAGGTAAAAATAGGGTATTCGCAGTATCTGATCTTATACGAATAAGTACTAACATTAAAACTGTAATACAGTTCCTTCCTATAAATGATGAAAAATATATTATCATAATAGGTATTTATGATTATTGATAATTGAAGAATTTTACTGTTTTTCATTTTTTTAACGGTATTACTTAAGGTTACAAAAAAGGTTTACTTAATATAATGACAAATAACCCATTTTTCGCTAGTAAATACATACTTATTGGAATCCCTGTATTTATTAATCAGCTCGCGATAATATTGGTTTTGTAATAATTCTGCAAAATTCAAAGTAAATAATGTAGATTTTTATAGGTAAATCACCCCTTTCATCACACTGCGCCTATAAGTATTGCGATGTTGTAGCTAAGAACCAAGTTCCCATCTACTTCTATATGGGAATTCATTATATTCGATTTAGCTATTAGGGCACGGAAGCGCAACAAACAAACTCACTTTCGCATCTATAATATTATATTATACTTACTAGTGATCCACCCGGGCATTGTACGGGCGAAATTTATTTATCGGGATAAAATATAGCCTATGTCACTCGGACAAAATGTATTTAAATAAAGAAAAATGTTATAATAAATAATGTAGCTACCTTATGATGAATTAATATTTGAAACCGGTTCAGTAGTTTGACAGATTATTTGTTACAAACATACAAATCTTGCCTCTTTATAATATTAGTGTAGATAGTTAGGATAAGATAAGTATTTAATTGATGAAAAAGATTTAAAAATAAAGTAAGTAATAGGTTTATTTGATTATATTTGTAAAAGTTACTTAGCATTTGTGCTTAACAGTGATACGTTATTCGATATTTTTATAACAAAAAAAATTTGGAAAATAATTGCCATGATTGCACTACTGGGAGTACTCTTCATTCGAGCTTTACACTACCAATAAAAAAGGGTCGAACACAAAGTCTTTGACCTTTAAATGTGAACGCTTTAAAAGAAAACTACAAAGAAAACTATAAATTGATAATAAATGAGATTGCTATGGTGCTCTGCCTAACGTTATGAAAATTTTATTATGCGCCTTTAGTTTAAGCAAATATTATAAACTTTGCTTTGGTGATTGCATAATTATTTAATTTAGTGATCTAAGGCAGTTGCCACCATTGTCCAAAACAACAGACGGGAATTACTGCCTTCTTCAACCTGCGACATAAATGTCATTGATTGGTATTGTATATAGGGTGATTAAAAACATTTGAAGTTAACTTCTGGCATCTACATATTGGGTTTCTGTGAATTATGTAGGTATATCAAATTATGAGACTAGGGGCGGACACTGAATTTGTGTATATCACAATCTTAGACGTCCGGCATTGACATGACAATGCAGCCACTGCTAATTTTAAATAGTCGACGAATAAAAGTAAATGAATTTTATATTTACTGCTAAACTATTAAAAAAAACATAACAAAAGATGACTTTTTCAGTAAGTGCTAGTTTACTATAAAATTTACATACATTAGAGATATTTATGTAACGACTTGATTTAACTTCACACATTTTTGCGAAAATTGAGGCCCATCTGTAGCCTTGACCCCGCTGGTAAAGTCTTTATATGTCTTAATAAATCAATCTTTTAGACCGACGCAAGGTATTTAATAATTCCCGCGATATTAATTCCCTTACTGAAATAACCGTCTTAAAATACTAACTAAAAAGTGTGAAATAAAAAAGGTAAATTTAAAAGATCAAAAAACCCGACTGCTTAATTATTCTTCAAATAAAAACTGAAAAGAAAAAAACAAGTCCAGTAGTCTATAATTCTGTTAATAAGGAACAAAGCTACTTTAACAGTCGGGACCCACTGTTGAAAAATATTATGTATTCCTGAATATCTAATGGGTCCCGACTGTTAAAGTAGCTTTGTTCCTTATTAACAGAATTATAGACTACTGGACTTGTTTTTTTCTTTTCAGTTTTTATTTGAAGAATAATTAAGCAGTCGGGTTTTTTGATCTTTTAAATTTACCTTTTTTATTTCACACTTTTTTTGCTCTATGTGAACTCACTCTGCAACATAAAACTCCGGAATGCTGATTTAATCATGTTCGCCGATGACACAGTCTTACTTTTTCATGACACCACCTGGTCTCACGTTAAAAAGGCATCTGAGGAAGGTCTTGCCAAAGTGATGTCATGGCTTGAGGATAACACCATGACACTCAACATAGAAAAAACTAAATATATCTGCTTCAGCAAGACAAAAATCTCGTCAGCAACAATTAACATCATTATTCATACATATCCATGCAATCGTGTGATGACCAAAGTTGACTCTGTATGTATGTGTACGGAACTAACACGCGTCCAGCATATAAAATACCTCGGTGTATATATAGATGAGAATCTAAAATGGGACATACACATCGATCAGGTTGCAGCTAGAGTTAGAAAATTCATCTATATCTTTAAATCGTTGAGAACTGTAGCGCCTCGGGAACTGGTAATCCGCACATACAGAGCCTTATGTGAGTCTCTCATTAGCTACAACATCTGTGTCTGGGGAGGAGCATCCAAAACAAAGTTACTAGGTCTGGAACGCTCACAAAGGGCTGTCCTGAAAGTATCGATGTTTCTACCATTCAGACACGCCACTTCTGATACCTACCATAGGTCCGAGGTGCTCAGTGTTCGTAAACTGTTCCTGTATCTGTGCCTGCGAAGATATCACAAACATATAGTCCCGTTCCTGACAGATACTAAAAACAAGAGAGTGTGTACAGTACCAGTTCCAACAGTGAAAAGTGCTTTTGCAAGAAAACAATTTTATAATATTGCTCCTCGAGTATACAATAAGCTTTTGAAGACTAACAGAAATATAAAGCACGTCAATAATTACTCTATAAAGAATATAATCCTAGATTGGATAAATAGACTAGAATACAATGAAGTAGAACAACTTCTAAATATATAACATTGACAGAAAAAAGCGATAAAACAAATGCACATACGCTACACAACACGAACGCAGGTACATATACATACACACTAACACACACACACACACACACACACACACAAACACACACACACAACACACACACAACACACACACACCGGTTAATGCTATACCTAGTTATTTTTGTATAATTTTTATTTAGTAGTTTTAAATTATTGTAGCTAGTATTGTAGTAACAATAGTGGGGAGAGCACTGTCTTCTGGTCCTCAGGGTAACCTTTTCCAGAGGACATGTCCTCATTATCATGTACTAAAATGTAAAGTGGTTCCAATAAATTATTATTATTATAAAAAAAAAAAAAAAAGAGTCTTTTAGGAATTTCGAAAATACACATAAAATAAAAGTTATTATAACAGAAGGATATTAAATTGATTATGAAGCCAAAGATCTGTTGACGGTTCACCTATCAATAAGCACTGTGTGGGCAAGATATGGGCTGGGATATTGAGGTTATTGGTGTTATGCTGTAGCAGTAAGAACAATAACAGGCTAAATTATGATCGGTTCAATAATACATCCATAGATTAAACCGCCTGACTTACAATACATCGGTAGTCAGGTTGCATTAATTTGTAAAATAATGGTTGTATGTAGATAACTTATCATCATGGATTGTTTCTGAATTAAAATAGTTAAAACTGTACTTCCAGGGCCCAAGAGGTGATTCTCGATCATTTTTGTAGAATAGGTCTCTTTTAAAATTTTATTTCTGGAGTTTCGCCGGCCGCTACCTTGGGTCGCTCGCTTCGCTCGCTCGGCTCACGCGTTATGGTCACAACACTAACCTAACCTAACCTAGTGTGAAGTATCACCAATTGGGGCCCTAGAAGTACAGTTTAGCCTACAAATAATTAAAAATACCATAACTGTTTCACTAGGTAGCGAGGAAATGAAAAACATTTAATAGAGTAAAGGACGCTCTTCACGAACTTCTGCTAGTCATTGGTAGGTAGGCATCCATTTTTCATTACCTCCAATCTTTTCCAACCTCTCTTTATGATTATTTCTCTTAAGGGACCATTCTATGAGATTGCAAACAAAGCTGCGTAGAACTGAGTGTCCTGTTTTGTCACCGCCCTAAATTCTAAATTGGAATTTATCGTCGACCAATGACGGTCCAGTTTTTATTGAACCGAATTTGAACGAGTCAGTGATGCGACAAATGGCCGAACACGGATATATCCGGAAAAAAACATGCATAGAGTCTGTGCGGAAAGAGAATGGGCGTGGCGAAAAACGGAACTAACATTAAGATTTTCATTTGGCAATCAAACCCAGCAATCTGTAAAACGTCAAAGTTTTGTATTGATACGGATTTGTTTGTTGTTGTGATTTCTTGCGGTTTTTTTGTATTTAATCATGTCTAAAAGGGGTAAAACCTTACAAATACTGTAGAAAAGCACTACAGCGCCCTCCAATCTAAATGCCATTCTCTTTCCGCACAGACTCTACGCCAGTACCCGGCAGAAGTAGAATCGAATCAGTGTTCATATTTTTCGTCTAATTGAACACTAGAGACGCATAACTGTTTTATACAGTATTTCATAGTCTGGTTGTATCGCGACAGTATAAGTTTTACAAAGCTAAAGTAACTAGTACGGCGTGTTCCTCTGTCGCATCAATCATCTTCACATTATCATCAGCCTATTAATGTCTATTGCTGAGACCAGACCTTCCCTTCAAAGGCTTACGCAGACCGGGACGGCATGTCAAGGGATTTTGCCGTGAGTCAGCGCACACTGGCCGCTTAGATACCGTGGCATTCCAGCACTATGCCACGGCATGCCACGGCATGCCACGGCGTTCCGAGGCAAGACAAAGCACGCTTCAGCGACTCCTGCTGCCCGATACACTTTTAGTCTTCTTCAGTTGCGTTTGATCGAGTGTTGGTGTGCCTCAGTTTTAAAATGGTAGATTGGGATTTGGTGTTGATATCGATTATTGCAGATGAAGAAGTTGGTGCATAGACTGATAATAGGGATAGAAAAAGATTTTGGGTTGATAATCGGATCCAGTGCGAATTGGTGGATGCTAACAGCTGCAGAGAGGGCCGGAACCGATGGATTGAGGAGCTCAAGATAATTTTGAATCACAAATGTGTTTTAATACTTGACTAACTGACCCGGCAAACTTCGTTCCGCTTACATTAATTTGGAGGAATCCGAGTAAGGTGGATATATATTGTCGATTCAAAATCTAATTTAAACATGCTTCAATTCGAGAAGATCCAAGTCTACCGTACTGAAGGGACGAACGTCAAATGTTTGATAGGAAACAAATGAAATTTTGGAAACAAATGACATTGTGAGTTACCTATAATGCGAAGAGATGGCGCTGCCTTGCAGCTTAAGAATGGCTAGAAGAATTTCGACGCGGTCCGTGAGGGCCGCGGTAGCATAATTGGTCAGTGCATTCGCCCGGATTGCGAAGGGTTCGAGTCGCGTCTGCTGCCTGGTCCGCGTGGAATTTTTTCTAGTTATATTTTCTTTAGATTTAAACATAAAGCAGTTACATTTTTTAAAATAATAAAAATTATAACAAATGAAATTGTTGTTTTAACAATCTTTCTCGCAATTTTTACATATTCTCTCACTGTTGAAACTTTCCCTGGACTACGACAAACATTTCATAATCAAAACCAGCTAAATCGGTTTTAGCGGGACAAACGAACAGCATTTGATGTTTATTTATATAAGAAGATGGAAGATTGGTGTGCTTAATAACGAAAAAAAAACGACATTTGTAATTCTATTAACAAAGACAAAACTATAAATCTAGTCCAAACCCAAAAGGGAAAACGCTATTCGAAAACATGTAATTTAATATTTTTTCAAAGGACACTTGTATCCTATTATGTAGTATTTGGTGTTATTTGGATATACGGTATTTTTATGGTATAGGGGGCATACGAGCAGATGGCTCACCTGATGGTAAATGATCACCGTCGCCCATGGACACTTGCAACACCAGGAGTATCACAAATGCGATGCCGGCCTTTAAGGAAGGAGTACGCTCCTTTTTGAAGGTTTTTGGGTCGTATTGTTCCGGAAACACTGCTGGCGACAATATATTCCACGGTTTTGTCGTACGTGTTAAAAATTTTCGACAAAAACGGTTGGTGTCATACAATTCATATGAAATATAAAATTAGTACCAGAAATTCTGGAAAAATATTAGGTTACAAGTGATGTTGCCGCATCCAGATTACGGACCGCAGCGTAACTCATAAAACTGACACAGTTTAATATATTTGGAGCAATATAACAGTACAACTTTACGACTACAGCTCTCAAAGGAACTCATGTGTGCTAACAACACTAAACATCTCTGACGCGAACAATACACACGCTCAATGTAGTTGCCGAGTCTATCGATTTGTTCACCTGTTCGATTGGCGAGTTTACGAAAGTAACTTTAAAAGTGTTGTGCTATAAATAACATTATTGACTTTTTTACTGGAATATATTTTTATTTATTTTGAGAAATGTATTATGAATTTTAGATTTTATGGACAATATTTGTAATGCATCCTAAATTGAAGTTATTTTTTTTTATTTTTATAGATTTTTAATTGACATTTGCTTACATTGACATTGTTTTTTCTTTTATTTATTTTTATTGACATTTATTGACATTTATATATAATTTACAACATTGAAATAATATTGTTAATAATTAATGTAATTTTATAAGAATTTATAGTTAGCTTGAAAGGACGACTACACTATTGAATTAGGTATATACCTGTTATAATGGTGTAATGTATTTTGAATAATAAATAAATAAATAAAAAAATCTCACGTACATAATATTATTCACATTCAAAAATTTACGAGTTTGACGACCTCCGTGGCCGAGTGGTTTGTACGCCGGGTTTCATAGTGACGCCGACTCGATAGGTCCCGGATTCGAATTCCGAGGGGCGCAGATGTTTGTGTGATGCATACGAACGTTTGTACTCCAGTCATGGATGTTTAATATGTATTTCTATATAAATGTGCTTATATGTGTACAGTATATGTATTCCATCCGTTACCCTAGTATCCTATAACACAAGCCTTACAGTGTTTACTTTGGAGCTAGGCTAATTGGTATGAGTAAAAAAAAGTTGTTTCTTGTCATTCCTTTTGCGCACGTAAAAAGTTAAAACACCCTAAACTGAAAAAATGAAAGTTCTTCCGATTTTTGAATTTACAAAAAGCCAAAGTATAATTATCTTAGTTTATATGGGACTTAAAATATTTCCTGTAATAGGTCCAAAATTATATTTTCTAACAACAGCTAAAGAGGTTAAAAAAATCATATAGGTATTGTTAACGCCATCTATCCTTCTCATAATTTTTATAAGAACTGTATTCTACTATGAATAATATTCTAAAATCTTATTGAAAAATCATTTTTTATTGAGAAATCCACTTAAAGAAGACACTAAGCTATCGAGCAGGTATTTAGATGATCATCAAAAAAAACTGGTCAAATGCAATTTCAACTTGCTTTGAATGGGTTTCGTTCGCAGAAATTGTATATTTATCATCATCATCATCATCAGCCTCTTAATGTCCCCACTGCTGGGGCACAGGCCTTCCCCATGGATGGAATAGGGAGATTGGGCCATGACCCACCACGCGGGCCCAGTGCGGATTGATGGGTGCTAACGACTGCAGATGCAGCCGGGACCAACGGCTTAACGTGCCTTCTGAAGCATAGAGGAGCTCTAGATAGTAATTTTTGGTCACCCATCCAATGACCGACCACTGCGAAAGTTGCTTAAGTTCAACGATCGCAGCCGAACGCGCTAACCACTTGCGCCATCGAGCTCCTCATATTTATATTGGACGTAAAAGATATACACATATTTATCAAATATGTGTATATCTGTGACCTGTATATGATGTGTAATTTGATCATTCGCAAAGATTCCAAGTAAATTGAATGTGGCAGACAGACAGACAACCGAGTGATCCTATAAAAATAAAACTAGTAACGTTTAGGTTACCAATTATATTCCTAGGTGATCATTTACTATGTTTTTTTGGATCCTTATTGGAGAGCAATGAAAAACAGCCCTGATTAGTGATGTTATAATCCTGAATTTTCGGATACATATCCGTTATTTTTTAATTATTAGTTCTGGGCATAGTGAATCTTAATAAAATTGTTCTATTTTGGCATATGGCAAATCTACCCATATCAGAATTTTCAAGGGATGGTGTTAATTCCCATACTTGCAAGTTCATTTAACTCCAGTAGAAAAAGTAATAACTTTACTCTGTAAGTATTAACTTATTACTTATTGCAACTTGCGTGGATACGCTTGCTCCGTGCCATACAAGTAGTACCTCCCTAGCTGCAGGCGCAGCGGCGGCCTCCGCCGAGTGCTCCAAGTGGCGCAAATATTCAGCTCTCAATGAGAGCTACATATTTGTGCCGTTTGGTGTGGAGACTAGCGCTCGTTCCTTCTTTAAGAAATTGTCTAAGAGACTCACCGAGGTGACCGGTGATCAAAAGGCTGGCAGCTACCTCGGCCAACGGATTAGCCTCGCTATCAAACGTGGAAATGCTGCCAGCCTATTGGGCACCATTCCTGACGGCGGCGCTGGGGGTGATATATTTTTTATTTTGTAAATTGTATATTATTTAAGTTCTTAGTTATTTCTAGTTTTTACGTTTTTAGAGATAAGGTAGTTTTAAGCTTTTGTAATTGTTATCGTTACACCAAATATAAAACAAGAATATTTACTTACAGAGTAAAGTTATTTTAGTTATCACTTTTACAATACGCTATTAAACCAACAGACTGAGCAAAAATTGTTTTCTTTATTTCAGCAAATATAACTTGGTTGGTGTAACAAAAGAACCATTTCGTAATTTAATATTCCCCAGTAACTACTTAACTACAGATTAACAGCTCAAGCTTATCTCTGATCACGAACTAAAACTTTCAACTAAACTCCCGACGGAGTTGTTGAAGCTCCACCGACGAGCGTTGGCAGTCCGAATTACTGATTGGAATGCCCGCAGAATAATGGACGCTCAGTGTTGCCACCTTGGTGGTTTTTCCACCAGAACTGGTGCTTTTTCAGGGCTTCTAGCGGTATATTTTCATTATCTAGCGGGTACATTTTTGAAGTTATACTTCTTTAGCCGCGTTATGAAAAAATTATGAGAGTGAAATTTTAAGATGCGCGCGCATCACTGTTACACAAAAGTAACATAATGAAGTTAGCCGCGGGCGCGTTGTGAATGTTAGTGTCTAATAATGGTGGATTATTAACCACTTAGTATTTGCATGCAATTAAAAAATATTTTTAATGATGCTAAAGAAGTATAACTTCTCACGCGCGTTCATAAGTTACACGCATCCATTTTTTTTTAGTGTTTTTAGTGGTTTTTACATGAAATCTAGCAACATATTTTTAATGCGGAAATGCCCTAACTTTCCGAAATTTCATAATGTTCTATGTGGTTACTCACAGTTATTTCTGTAGCATCTCATACATATTCACTGGTTTTTTTATTAATATTAGGGTTTTTTTGTTATCAGAGATGTAATTGTAATTAAGCGGATTTTGGTGTATTTTATTAAATCCAAATTTAAAAAACCTTTGACTTGGCGCCTTAAAAAAATCCAAGGTAGCAACACTGTGGACGCTCGTATAATTTTTCATTGGACACTGGAGAAATTCGGCAATACGCTTGCCATCAACTTGACCGTCGTTTGAGATGTTTATTAGTTTCCTTTTTATGATAATATCCGTTTTTGTATCCGTTATTAAATATTTATATTTAGTGAGTTTCTTGCCGGTTCTTCTAAGCACAAAATCTCCAGAAAGTAATAACTTTACTTTCATAATAATGTTTTTATAGATTATAACAGCCTCAAATGAATAATAGTACATTACGATACGCGTGACCTAAGTTGTAATAGACAACTTCGGCCACAAGTATCGTATACTATTTTATAGCAAGTGTGACATAAACCCGCCCCGAACGCGGGCAAGGGGGAGGTTGCGATTAGTGTTTTGAAAGTAAAATTCATGTATTGCAATCACAAAGAATTGCAATACTGACTGCAAGTCAAACTCTGAAAAGAAAGAATTCCGGTTCAGATTACCATTTTGAAAGTATATTTCAAAAGGAAAAAATCAAATATCATTACAACAAAATAGAATTTCAATGTATCCATGAACGTTTATTCCTTGATTGGCATAACAATATATTAAACAACGGGAATGAGCTTTATTTTTTGTACTCGTATAATTCAAACAAGAATTCCTAACCTATCGCTAATTTGTCATTTGTTTGCTGTGAGTTTTTAAGCTCCAAATGATATTTAAAAGTGTTTCCTTTTATTTTTTCTACATGAGTGAAGTTGGTCAATTCATTTACACACCGTGCAGAAATAGGCAACTTAGGTCACGGAAAAGCGTGTGTAAAGTGCGGGTTTAGGTCACACTGTGCTATAAACGATATTTAATTTTATTGTGTGTATTTGTATTAAAATAGTTAAGTAAGCTTTTGGCAAAAGGAATATTGTCGCTTATGGTGGGACACGTTAAAAAGTCCTCTGAAGATTATCATCCGCAGACAGTTCTCAGTATGCGTTATGATGATATCTTCAGAGGCTTTCAACAACACACCGTAGCTGCATCCAAACAATTCTATTAATTAAGTTGTTATTTCCAGAGCTCGAGAGGTAATAAAAATTGGGTGTATTGGATATAGTGTTTCTTTTGAATGGACTCCAATCACATCCAAATACCAAGTATACCTAGCGATGCCATAAAAAAATAAGGATTTTCAACAGTTTAATAATAAGTGTATCTTAGCACAGCGAGCGAGCGTTAGTTGACTTAATTAACTTGATCTTTTATGTAGTAATAAACTGTAAGAGCGACAAAACAACTGAATACTCCAGCCTACAGTAATTAAGCAATTAGTTATTTCAGCGAGGCCGGCTCCACGTCAGCCAATGATTAAATGCCGCTGGTTTGTTAACTGGCTGGACTGGTAATCGAGGGGAAAATTGATTAAGACTGCAAGACCATGTTAAATTCTTACTTGATAATTAACTAATATCGCTGTTTTGTCACTACTTCGGAAACTGTTGGAGATGGTCTGTTTTTCAATGTTTCTTTGAAATACTGCGCTACTTCAGATAATAAATTATTGGCCACCCGTCCGGTGACCGCCCATTGGAAAAGTTGCTTCACTGTCACAATTTGTAAATAAATAAATATTTCCAACACTTACACCAATTAGCCTAGCCCCAAAGTAAGCACTGTAAGGCTTGTGTTATGGGATGCTAGGGTAACGGATAGAATACATATACTGTACATATATAAGTATATTTATATAGAAATATGAAACATCCATGACTGGAGTGCAAATGCTCGTATTCATCACAAAAACATCTGCCCCCACCGGGACTCGAACCCGGGACCTATCGAGTCGGCGACACCATGAAACCCGGCGTACAAACCACTCGACCACGGAAGTCCACAAAAACAGCAGCTTAATGCTGTTATTTTTTTTTCAATTCGGTGTTTAATTTTACTTCTCTAAATAAATGAGATTGTGAATTGGAGTATAAAAACAATTGTAGTATTGAAAACAATCACTTGTGTCCGTAACGCCGCATCACTAAACTTGTGCAACGATCCAAATGAAATTTCGAATGACAATGTCGCATGACGTCACTTTTAGGTACAATTTTCACTTAAAAGTGACGTCACGAGCCCCTACTCCCAAACTTTGACGCGCTGTAACTTTGTCATTTTATGGTTGATTGCCCAAAGAAAAAATACGTGTCGATTATTTTTTGATCATCTAACTGACGGACTAAATAGAATTTCGTTTACTGCACCCCGTCATCACCCACCCTTATTGAACGCAGACACAAAATGACTAAGGCTGCGTTGTTTCAACCATAGTTAAAGACTACAGTTAAAATACTTTTCTGTCTCTACTTAATTATCTGCAATCGACTGAGCCAGCTATGAACAGATGCTTTCCAGTGATCTGTAGGGGCACGAACCATTACCGAATTCGAAGTAGTGTTGCCGAACTATCGATATTAAAACTATCGATAGTTTACATCGAAAATCATGTACCCTATCGATAGGCCTATCGATAGAATCGATACTACCGATAGTATCGATATTATCGATAGCTCGGAACAAGGCAATACTATCGAATGAGTGCAATACTATCGATACTATTGTACTTCGTTAATAACAAACTATTGATAGTATCGATACTATCGATAGTGTTGATTTAATCTGCAACAATACTATCGATAGTATCGACACTAGCGATTGTTCTAGACTAAAGTTTGTGATTGACTATAATACCTGAAAATTGTAAACAATACTATTGCAAATTGTTAAATTATCGATAGTATGGTTGCAAATAAAATCGACAGTATCGATACTATCGATAGTTTGTTATTAACGAACTACAATACTATCGATAGTATCGATAGTATTTAACTCATCCGATAGTATTGGCTTTTTCTGTGCTATCGATAGTATCGATACTATTGATAGTATCGATACTATCGATAAGCCGATCGATTGTCATACGATTGGTTGGCTATCGATAGACTATCGATTAATCATCGATAGTCGACTATCGATCGGCAACACCTCTGCAAACCGAAATGTCCGTAACGCCGCATCACTAAATTTGTGCAACGATCCAAATGAAATTTCGAATGAAGCGCATCGATTTGCAAAGCGGGTGCGTTTCGAGTTTCAATTGCAATCGAATATTTTTAATTGAGAAAAATCTAGGTGAGCTTTTGAAACTGTTTTTCTCGACTCGACTTGTTTCAAGATGCTACACAGTGTTTATTTTTTAATGTATTTTATTTACTTAAATAAAAAATAATAATGGAGCGTTTTTTTTTTATAAACTTTTGGATCCTGACGGAGTTGTTGAGTGCGTTTGACCACAATGAGGGCTACCGTTTTCTGTCTCACCAGATGGCGCCACTATTGAGTTTTAAAGTTTATTAATACGCACATGAAATCAAAGGTTACATTTAGATCGTATTTTAACACAAAAGAACCATATCCTAAACATAATAGGCCATGCCACAGTGACGCGCAGTTCCGTTTTATTCGGAAAAAATGGGAACATAATCATTTTTCTAAGCTCAAATTTTTAATAACTGACATTCATTGCCACATAACTCATATTTGCCATAATTAAGCCGAATTGTTACTAATTATTCACAACATTATTTTAATAAGAAATAAACTCGCGTAGACAACCAACAAGCAATAACATTTGACATTTCGGAGACCTCACGCTACACTAGCACCTCTAGCGGCGGATTCATACGCGATGAGGGCTTCATTGAGGAGCTCGATAGCGCAGGTGGCTAGCGCGTTCGGTTGCGATCGTTGAAGTTAAACAATGTTCGCAATGGTCGGTCATTGGATAGGTGACCAAAAATCTTCTATCTCGAGTTCCTCCGTGCTTCGGAAGGCACATTAAGCCATTGGTCCCGGCTGCATCTGTAGTCGTTAGCACCCGCCAATTCGTACTGGGCCCGCGTTGTGGGTCATGGCCCAATATCGATCCATAGGGAAGGCCTGTGCCTCAGCAGTGGGGACATAAATAGGCTGATAATGATGATGACCACAATCGCACTTGATGTTAAGCAATTATGTGGAGCTGGAGAAAGCAAACTAAAATAATGCACATTTACTCTTTCATTGAAGGTCCCTATATAAAATGCATCGGAAAATACAAACGCAGGATGGGAATTGTATTTCCCCAGCGGTAAACAAGATAAAGGTGGATGCGAATCGTGAGGTGCACGGGGCTTAGATTAAAACAAAAAGGGTAGATACGGTACGCTCATACTTGCATCAAACAAAAACTGATCCCACTTTACTACATATGCAACACTCACACATCCACCTGTTTGTAAAGATATAATCGAACGAATGAAAAAGCAGTTTAAGTTTCAACGGCAGCGCGAACGGGACGGCGAGATCCGCGTCACTGCATTACCGACCCGAACGAAACAGCACGTCAAGTTTCAACGGCAGCGCGAACGAGACGGCGGGATCCGCGTCACTGCACTACCGACCAATCACGCGACCAGTACTCGACGTCACGTACGAATAAGATTCAAAACAAACAGCAATTTTTATGAAAAAATATATTTTATAGTAGGTACTTACGAATGAAAAGTGATGCCGTGGGTTTTATTTTTAGTTCTTGAACAATTTGAGCACTAACACTTAGACATTGTTTTATCAAACACAAAATATTAGCAATATTTCTTTTTGGCGTAGGTACACATGTACGTCGTTTGCATGTCAAGTTGTGACTAAAGCGATTGTGGTCTTGGGCCACAATTTATGCGGATCACTTTTGTGAGGCTAGTGCCGTATCTACCCTTTTTGTTTTAATCTAAGGCACGGGGTAGGTATGTCAGCCACGTACGGATGAAGACTCTATTTAAGTCTCGTCGTCCGGTGGCAAAAATGTGCAGGCGGAATTAGTTCGAATAGTTCTTGTGCACACTCACCGAAATGTAAACTGTAGAAAACATACAGAAACGCAACCAGCCGGCAGTTTTTATTAATAAAAGGACCACAATACAACTCAGTCGTCTGTAAAGAGAGGAAAGAAAACGCAGCCGGCTGCAAAGCGACGCGGACTCGCGCGCCGTTTCGCTCGCGCCGTTTTTTTTTTTTGAGGTTATACTTCTTTAGGCACGTTATGAAAAAATGATGAGAGTGAAATTTTAAGATGCGCGCGCATCACTGTAACACAAAAAATTAACAGCATGAAGTTGGTCGCTTTAGCGACCACCCACCAATGCTGTTACTTTTGTGTTTACCGCACATTAAGAAAATCTACCTACAAAATAGAAATAATCTCTATTTTGTGGGTGCTAACGGCTGCATTGTGAAGGCCTATCAAAAGTATTTATTAATCTGGAACAACGGAACCAAAGCGCGATTCAGGAGACTACAGCGCCATCTCTTGACCATTGGTGTAGTAGAACCAAAAACCACATCTTTATTTTTTATAATAAAGTAACAGTTATAGGTATTCATATTTATAATATT
This sequence comes from Chilo suppressalis, assembly GCA_902850365.2. Taxonomy (NCBI): domain Eukaryota; kingdom Metazoa; phylum Arthropoda; class Insecta; order Lepidoptera; family Crambidae; genus Chilo; species Chilo suppressalis. The sequence continues at coordinate 2,303,407 of OU963895.1, read as the reverse complement.
TATCCACATGTTTCTAGTTTGTATATTCGGAATACGTGTTTGAGTTTCATACAAGTGCAAATCACATATGTTCTAATAAATTATATTCAGTAGCGATTTTAATTGAATATTTTGATTATTTATTTATTTTTTCAAATTAAAACTGAACTTTATTGACTGTGTCCTTTTCCAGACTTTTTATTAATTTATTGTAATTAATTATTTGCATGAAATTAAAAACTAATTTTAAACGATGCCAAAGAAGGATAACTTCTCACGCGCCTACATAAGTACACGCACCCATTTTTTTTTATGTTATAGGGGGCATACGAGCAGACGGCTCACCTGATGGTAAGTGATCACCGTCGCCCATGGACACTTGCAACACCAGGAGTATCACAAATGCGATGCCGGCCTTTAAGGAAGGAGTACGCTCTTTTTTTGAAGGTTCTTGGGTCGTATTGGTCCGGAAACACTGCTGGCGACAACATATTCCACAGTTTTGTCGTACGTGGTAAAAAATTTCGACAAAAACGCACGGTTGTGGATAGCCACGCATCAAGATGATGGGGATGAAATTTTTGTCGCGATGTACGATGGCGAAATGCAGCAGCTGGAATTAATCCGAACAATTCCTCAGAACACTCCCCGTGATAAATGCGATAGAAGCTACATCCCTACGCAAAGCCAAAGGATCAAGCTGATCGAAAAGGTCCTGGTCGTCGACGATTCGAGCCGCTCGCTGTTGAAGCATACAATTCTGTCTCGCTCGCTCGATTGAATGTTTATTTACAGAAGTGTGCTTGTCTGAGAGTTGCTTATGTAGTTGAGTCAGATCATATTTTATTTGATGCTAGTATGAGCGTCCGTATCTTCCCTCTTTGTTTTAATCTAAGATTCAGACCCATAATTTTGAATAAATCATGCGTATCAAGAGCCGGGGGTGTTTATTGAAATGGAACAGCGGCCTTAATCAACGCTTATATATACACGAACGAATGAGTTGGCAATATTTATGCAAAACACGATAGGGATGCCGAAAGTTTAAAAAAATATCGATATATCGATACATCGATATTTAAAAAAATATCAATATCGGCTTCGATATATCGCGAAAAAAACATCGATATATCGATATATCGGACCAATTTTCCCAAAAATATATTTAGGTTAGCCTAGCACACTAATAATAACAATATAAATTATATTTAAAGAAAGAATTATTAAAGTACCAAGTTGCCGCTACACTACATGGCAGTACAGTATCTCAAGAAAAATGACACGCGGAATAATAATGGAACGAAAATTATCTCCTTAAAAATAGACCCTATTTTCGAATAGTGAAAATGATTGCAGGGCCTCTCAGGTGCCATCTTTCGTAAACAAGACTAGATAGTCACACACTTCCACAGAATATAATGGAGTTCAGCACAACCAATTCACCAGCGAAACAGATTTACAAATCATAGACAATGCTAAATACAGCACAGATCATAGATATGTTGAATATCATTAATCTCAGATCCAGTTACGATATTTCCAGATACGAATTTAGTTAGATCGTGAAATGCCGCTAATAATTAAAAAAATATCGTTTTTGATACGAATATCGATATTGGTTATTTTGTATCGATATATCGAACCAAAGTATATCGGCTAAAAATATCGATATATCGATATATTTTCAACAAGCCTAAAACACGATCAAACACCTGAACCTCGAATACAAACAATCTAGCGAGCGTTGAATAACGAAAGGTAAATTTGTTTTAATTTTGCCCAAAATGATTTTCTGTCCGCGCCATCTCGGCGGCAGACAAAAGACACAGATTAATGGTAGATCAACATTACATTTCAATTTCGTTCACAATATAAGACTGGTTGGTTAACGCGACTCTGTCTGGTTTTATCACAATAGTTAATTATTAAATAATACTAGTTTTAACGGGTTAATGCACGAAACTTTATTTATTTATTGACGTTTCGCAGCCTTTTCAGGTCAGAATAACGATTTTTTTATTTAATTTTGTCGAGCTACCTTCGAAAGACTTTTATTGAGCGTTCGGTTATGCCATTGTTAGATTTTTAAAATTTTATTGTCAATTGTTCAATAAAAGTCTTTGGAAGGTAGCTCGACAAAATTAAATAAAAAAAATCATTATTCTGACGAAGCCGACCTGAAAAGGCTGCGAAACGTCAATAAATAAATAAAGTTTCGTTAAAACTAGATTTATTTAATGAGTGATGTGCGTGAAAACCTAAGAAACAAACACAATAAGAAAAATCTAACATCCGTGCACAAACAATTTGTAATTTTAGTTTTTATATACCTAGTTAGGTAGTTTTATAGAAACTATTAAATGACGACGTAGGCTGATAATAAGGAACAAAGCTACTTTAACCGTTGGGACCCATTATTGAAAAATATTATGTATTCTTGAATATCTAATAATGGGTCCCGACGGTTAAAGTAGCTTTGTTCCTTATTAACAGACTACTGGACTTGTTTTTTTCTTTTCAGTTTTTATTTGAAGTATAATTAAGCAGTCGGGTTTTTTAAATATTTGTCGAAATTACACAGAGTAAAAGGCAAAGTTTATGGTCTTTAAATATCAAAAGCGATAAAAGTATTTGTTTTGATAAAAAATAATTTGTTTATACGAAATATGCATTTCGGAAATTTATTTCAAATAAAATTTTATTTTTGATTCACTATTTTAGCTATATAGGCTTACACATTAAAAATAGATATATGATGTCACGGACTTTTTTTAGAACTTTTTAAGAGATACGTTTTCACTCTACATTACATTTATGTAACTTTTATTGTTTTTGCAGTGCAGGCCAAAATGGCTCGCAGATAGGAGATTTTTTCCGTCTTATGTGACACTTATTGTTATATTTTGGCCAATTCACTCAATAACTACATAAATTATTATATATATGTTATTATCATATATGAGCTATATTACTGTTAAGTTTCATTAAAATCCATTCAGTATTTTTCAGGTGAAAGAGTAACAAAGATCAATACAAACGTAAGATTGAAATTAAAAGCGCAAGTGGTTAATATACATCTTTAAAGCGTTGTAGATCCTAAACAATCATATAAAATGAAAAATAGTGTTTGGAACCTAAACATGATTTTTGATTATCTAGACAGTGATATCCCACTCGACATATTTTGTTAACTTATTTTTTTTACTTCGTCACAATATGACGCCTAATTTTGTCCATATTGAATTTTGATTACTATCATATCTTTAGTAGCACTCCCGTGATTCAGAGGAATCGATTGATATATGAATCATCAAAATCGGTCCAGGCGTTTGGTCTCTAGTGTGCCACAAAGGAACAAACATACATATATAGGTTGTTAAACACTATACCCTTTCTGCGCGTCGCGCTTCGCGCTCTTGCATTGCGCAGTCGGGTAAAAAGAAAACATTGTTATAAGCTCTTGATTGTGATTTGTGGACTGAATTTGATAAGTTCCTGTATGTATGATATATTTCAGTTTACATTCTTATATTAAACTAGCGGCCCGCCCTCGCTTCGCTTCGGTGAAGAGACTAGAGTAGGTAGAGCTGAAGTTTAGACTACAGTTTTTATTCTCAGGCTTGTATTATACACAATGACATTCATCTATGATTCTTCTTATATCTGCATGCAAAGTCTCAGCCCGATCTTAAAAAGATTGACGATCTTAAAAAAATTGACAAAGTTTCATACAAACTTTCATTCCCTATTTTAGCCCCTTGGGGGTAGAATTGATCAAAATCCTTTCTTAGCGGATGCCTACGTCATAACATCTACCTGCATGCCAAATCTCAGCCCGATCCGTCCAGTGGTTTGGGCTGTGCGTTCATAGATCACTATGTCAGTCAGTCGCCTTTGAGTTTTATATATATAGATAGATAATTGAAAGCACATTTTACTATTTAAACCAATAAATAAATCCCATCTTTGATTTCCTACGCGTAAATGATGAGACACAAACCAAAAATACAAAAAAAACTGTGAAATAGTATTTTTTTTATATGTTTAAAGTAAGAATAACAAATATTTACCTAGATTGTTTAAATTAATACACTACAACAATATAATAAGGTATTATTACATCCTTAACTTTCCCACTGAAGCTACAGATGAATAGAGACCCCGTTTAAAATAAGTGCTTCAAAATATCCGTAAATATCCGTGAACCCATTCACGGTACTTAATTTTGAATGATTTAGATCGAGCAGATGGTGTCCATCGTAGAAGCCTTTGCCATGCATTATTTGTGCGCTGAAAAAAGGGTCAAAACTGTACATTTTCAAAGGGTTAAGTGCCTCGGAAATGGAAAAAGCATCAATTTGTCAATTTACGTATAAAACGCACGAACTCAGTATGTCACACGGAATGTTTTTACAAACGAACGAGTGACACTAACGATTTATACTATCGAAATTTCGTATTCCTGACATTGTTGTGATTTTGCTTACGCCGATTTCACATTTATGAAAGTTCCAACATCAAAGGCTTAAAAGGAATGACGAGAAATGCCTTAATAAATTTAAATTTATAATAAATACCTACAAAATTTCTTAAATATTTGTCTCCGAATTCCATCTTGCGTCCTCCATAATTAAATTGTAGTCTGTCTCACAACTGACATCGTACAACGATTACATGATTTATTGGTTTGTAGTGTCCAGGTAGGTTTAATATTGTAATTTTAATAGATTTGTTTTATCTGTGTTTACCTACCTTCTAATGTGAGCATAAAAATTCAAATGTTATATTTTAGTCCTTATTTTCATTTTTTGGTAAAATTTAGTATTGGTTTGTTATAATATTGATAAAAATGCACTCGAACAAAAAATATTGTTTTGAAATTACCTTCGATGGATTTTAAATTGTGGATATTTTTGTCTCATTTTAATTTTCTCTCTATACAGATTGTTTTAATAAATTTTGTACATTGATAGGAACACTGTTTCATATTATACGGGAATGGGCGTTAATTCTGCAACACAGTTTTTGTAAAACTAAAGCAGTTTTAACGATTCATAATTTTATGTACATTGCACTTGTTCCAAATAAAGTTATTATTATTATTCTCTTTATTTATTGTATAACATATTGATTACATTTTTAAACATTGATATAAAAATAAAAACATTTAAAAATATAAAAAATAGAAGCCAATCGGCAGCGGGAACAGGGTCCTAGCTACCGGCGGTTAGGGCCCCAGAGAGAGGAACCTCCTCACTATGCGAGCCGTGTCAAGGAGCACTGCCTCCTGTATCAGGCCCTTGACCCAGTCACCCAACTCGAGCCTCCGCAGATGACAGTCGAAGCTCTTAGCTATCAGGCCATTGACTGTCACAACTATCGGCACAATGATAGCCGAGTCAATACATTAATTTTCGAGCATTGTTGCGAAACTACATTATATAGCATATTTTTTATGTTAAAAGAGTAGAATACATGTGTATGACCCCAAGTAGAGAGATTCCTTCTGCCCGGAGTACCTCTAGAGGCACTCGCCAATTCTCGACTTGAGGTCTCCTTAGGATCTCGCCGTCCCCAAACCCGGTGACGCTGTAAAGGTCATCTGCGGCTAACAGCATACACACTCACATAAAAAAATGGGTGCGTGTACTTATGTAGGCGCGTGAGAAGTTATCCTTCTTTGGCATCGTTTAAAATTGGTTTTTAATTGCATGCAAATAATTAATTATAATAAATTAATAAAAAGTCTGCAAAAGGACACAGTCAATAAAGTTCAGTTTTAATTTGAAAAAATAAATAAAATATCAAAATATTCAATTAAAATCGCTACTGAATATAATTTATTAGAACATATGTGATTTGCACTTGTATGAAACTCAAACACGTATTACGAATATACAAGCTAGAAACATGTGGATAAATATTATAAATATGAATACCTATAACTGTTACTTTATTACAAAAAATAAAGATGTGGTTTTTGGTTCTCCTACACCAATGGTCAAGAGATGGCGCTGTAGTCTCCTGAATCGCGCTTTGGTTCCGTTGTTCCAGATTAATAAATACTTTTGATAGGCCTTCAAAATGCAGTCGTTAGCACCCACTAAATAGAGTTTCTATTTTGTTGGTAGATTTTCTTAATGTGCGGTAAACACAAAAGTAACGCATGAAGATGACTAACTTCATGCTGTTAAAATTTTGTGTTACAGTGATGCGCGCGCATCTTAAAATTTCACTCTCATCATTTTTTCATAACGCGCCTAAAGAAGTATAACTTCAAAAATATAGCCCACCTGATGGTAAGCAGCCACCATAGACTAAAGACATTTGCGATACGAAAAATATCCCTTGCATCGTTGCCCCATCTTCTACCCCATGGAGGCTTGAAACCTTAATCACCGTCAGAAACACAACACCAGCAAAAGACAGTTGTGTTATTTTACTGTGGTATTCTGTAAGCTAGAGGGGACACTCCAATTGGAACGGATAATTCTGCTCTGCCCAACCTCTCTATCTTAGTGTCGACGCACACTGGCCACACGCCACAGCCACAAACGCCGCCACGAGAAGCTAGAAGCGCCTACTAAGGGTGAAGCCAAACGAGCGTAATTTTGTGAGTTGTGAGTCGCTTATTTTCGGTCGCTTATTTTCAACGTTCAGAAGTTCAACTGAATTTCTGTTGAGCTGCCATACGAACGTAATTTATTCAGTTACTATTGAGCGTTAGTACGGGGTGTTCGTGTCGTCGAGTGCAATGGATCCATTAAAAATATTGTGTATTTACGAAGCATATTCAGAAGATGAGGCCAGAAAAAGAAACTGGGTAAACCCACTGAATAGTCAGCTGATATGTGGACAGTTCCGTACTTTATATGAACGTTTATGTGCAAATCCAGATATGTTTGAAAAGTACTATCATATGCCATTACGTATTTTTCAAGAATTATTACACCACGCAACTTGTAACAAACTGTTGCTTCCCCACTCCCCTTCATTGCCCTTACTTACCCTTACCCCGACCGAAATTCGGATGAGCTTATGCGCATTGAGTCGGCAGACAACTCATTTTGTGTTGTCGTGTGGCACCAACTGCCTTTTTGTATGAAACCGAATGTAGCAGAATTTCTGCGACCGAAATTCTGCGACTCACCACTCACAAAATTACGCTCGTTTGGCCTCACCCTTAAGTGGCTAAAGCGCGCCACAGCGGCCGACTAAGTGTCACCGTACACGGGCCACCGACCACAAGCACAAAACGCCGCCACCGGAGTAGTTTTCATACATTTTATATGGAATCGCCACACACGGTACGCCGGTGGCCGCCACACGCTATGCCTAGCGCCGATACAAAACGCCGCCACACGTCACTCGCGCGATTCCCCACCCCTCTCTCCCTTGTCTTAGTCGTTAGCTGACGCGCGCTTCAGCCACTTTAGTAGCCGCTTCTAGCTTCTCGTGGCGGCGTTTGTGGCTGTGGCGTGTGGCCCGTGTGCGGCGACACTTTGGGATAAAATCAGATGGAGCGAGATTCTAAAACCGTTGTAAGCACAGCAATATCCGTTGCCAAAGTATGGAAAGGACACGAAAATAGTGCGGAACGTCGGGACGGCTTCTCAGCCACGGCAGTTTCGTAAGTGTAAAATCTTCCTAAATACCAATTTCTTGCACTATAAAACAGTTTAAGAGTTAAGCAATAAGTAATAAATAAATGATCTAAACAATATTACCAATACATTAACATAATAACATACAAGGAGTTACACGCTGATGATCTCGGGGTACAGTGATAATAATAATATTCTGCGGTTCCTTATTGCGATATTTTTAACAGTATTTCGGATTGACATATTATATTTCCCTACTAAAATACGAAAGTTAATCTGTCTGTCACATCAAAACCACGGAACCCTGAGGACATAGGCTACTTTTTTACGAAAAACGACGAAAACGCGGACGAAGTCGCAGGCTAAAGCTAGTAAATAAATAAATATTTCCAACTTTCACACCAATTAGATTAGCCCCAAAGTAAGCACTGTAGGCCTGTTATGGGATACTAGGGTAACGGACAAAATACAAATACTGATACATATATAAGTATATTTATATAGAAATACATATTATAACATCCATGGTTGGAGTACAAATGCTCGTATTCATCACACAAACATCTGCCCCCACCGGGATTCGAATCCGAGACCTCTCGAGTCGGCGACACCATGAAACCCGGCGTACAAACCACTCGGCCACGGATGTCATCAAAGTGACCTTATAGTTATGTAGCAATCTCTCTAAGATAACATTCGGCTTAAAAAATTCTTACAACTAAAGATGAAGATTGAAAAGCACTTCGCCTTTGAAACAGGCGGTAACGAACTTTTCAATTTCAAGTCAAGAGATACCACGTCTGGTGTTCACTCTCAAAGTGGTTAAAGCTGTTAGCACTTACAACTTGAATCCCAATAGATGAATGTGGAAACTAAACAACATTCACCGACTCGGGTTGTAAGATAGGTTTGATTGAAATTTCTGTGCAAGACGGAACGCAAATGCCACGACGAAGTTAATAAAGTTCCGATCTGTCACCAATTCATATGGTGCTACATGACGCGATATTCAAATTTTGAGCATGCACTAAAGATTTTTTTTTTCTATGTAAGACATTTTATACAATTAATGAATACTAGCAAACCAGTGAATCAAATGATCACCAAAACCTGATTAAAAAAAAATGTATTTAATTAATTGAGAACTTCGAAGATTTTGTGTGGTTTCGTTTGAAATTCGTGATTTCTCGAAAATCGGAAGTGCTACGTTACTCAAATCCGGTTTGTAGTCTTATCAGACTATTTTTAACTTATAACTTAAATATTCTCTTTATCTATCTCTTACGGTTTGGCCGCTGAAACAGCACCACAGACGGACGGACGGACTTGTCTAATAGATAAGAGATTATTTTTAAGCGCTATAACATATTTTTTTTTATCTCTTCTCGACTAAACCGTTTTAAATTCATCCCGTGAATACAACAGCAGTCAGCCAGCAGTTTTTGCCATAAAACCTTTTTTGTGCTCTACGAAATACTATTTCGTTGAAAAGCGTTAGGATTACAAACATAGGTTTTACAAACGAGATTTCGAACGATGTTAGTTTAGGCAAATAAAAATGTGCTTTGGCCTTAGAGCAATTCGGAAGCGTAAACATACCGGTCAGGTCACCTGACCGCGTCGGCCATATTGCTCTAGCTGAATAAATAAATTTGACGATACAAAAAAGACCTTGAAATGGAACAATCTCTTATCTAATAGACAAGTCCGTCCGTCCGTCCGTGGTGCTGTTTCAGCGGCCAAACCGTAAGAGACAGATATAGAGAATGTTTAAGTTATAAGTTAAGAATAGTCTGATAAGACTACAAACCGGATGTGAGTAACGTAGCACTTCCGGTTTTCGAGAAATCACGTGATTTCTAATTCAAACGAAACCACACAAAATCTCCGAAGTTCTGAATTAATTAAATACATTTTTTTTTTGGTGAACATTTGGTTCTCTGGTTTGCTAGTCTTTATTATAATTTAAATTGCCCTGATGGCCGTGGCGAATTCTTTCTAGCCTTACTTAAGCTGCAAGGCAACGCCATCTCTTCGCATTGTAGGTAACCTACTATTAAAATTATTACTGATGCTATTTCTTCTTTTAAATACTTGTAAAGGTATTCATATCGACAATCCGCGCGTAGTTTTTTCTAGTAATATTCTTCAGATACAATCTTTATTATCATTAACTAGCAAACCAGTGAACCAAATGTTCACCAAAATCTGATTTAAAATAAAAAGTATTTAATTAATTGAGAACTTCGGAGATTTTGTGTGGTTTCGTTTGAAATTCGTGATTTCTCGAAAACCGGAAGTGCTACGTTACTCAAATCCGGTTTGTAGTATTATCAGACTATTCTTAACTTATAACTTAAATATTCTCTTTATCTATCTCTGACGGTTTGGCCGCTGAAACAGCACCACAGACGGACGGACGGACTTGTCTAATAGATAAGAGATGCTCAAGTAACCCTTTCTTTCTCCTGCAAAAATGTCAAGGCTATCTTTAGTTGATTTGTTTCGATGTATTCATAATTTTCAGGACTAGGTTTTGATAGTAAAGAAATCCAGTGACCTGGGCAACAGCGCACCTGAAACTTGTGTTTCGCGAGCGTCTATAAACTCTATAAGCTATAGTGACCTTTTATTATCAGGTAAGCCACATGGTCGACTCCACCCTATTTTAAAAAAAAAATGTAGACTAGGCGGGTTAGGTTTGTACGCAATAACGCATATACACACGCACACACACACACACACAAGCGCAGAACCACCCACACAAAACCACCCACACACAACCACCCATACACAACCACCCACACACACACTCACACACCCTCAGAGGCATACACACACACACGCACACACACACATATACACACTCCCACACACATAGACACACACGCGCGCACACACACACGCACGCACACACACACGCAAAAACAGCATAACACATACTAACAAGTTAATATATCTGTTAAATTATTAGTAAGAGGTACCATTATCCACATGATCCAGAGTCGGAGAGGCTGGTTATCTGTCATACATAGTGTTTTATGTAAGTACTTATATTGTGAATTTGCTGTACACCTTACTTTTCACTATTAAGTTATGTTATTCTATGTGAGAGAACAATTAAAATAAAGTGATTTGGTAATAATTATAATTTGTAATTATAATTATCACCAAATTACTAATTATAATTTGTAATTATATTGGTAATATTTTTTTTTTTTATAACACACACCAATTAGCCTAGCCCCAGCGTAAGCACTATAAGGCTTGTATTATGGGATACTAGGGTAACGGATAGAATACATATAGTGTACATATATAAGTATATTTATATAAAAATACATATTAAACATCTGCCCCCACCGGGATTCGAACCCGGGACCTCTTGAGTCGGCGACACCATGAAACCCGGCGTACAAACCACTCGGCCATGGAGGTCGTCGTCAATTATAACTTGTAATTATATTGGTAATAATTATAATTTGTAATTATATTGCTAATATTTATAATTTGTAATTATATTGGTGATAATTATTATTTGTAACTAGCAAACCCGGCGAACTCCGTTTCGCCACCAGATGGCTTCGTTTTATGTAACATTTCGTTTGGTGATTAAAAGAAGATTTTTTTTTAATTTTTCCTAAATTTTCTTTGCTATAAACCTCACGGAGCCCGAGACCTTTCCAACGAATGCAAAACCGTGGAAATCGGTTCGTGCGTTCTGGAGTTATAGCGTCAGGAAGGAAAACTCGACTTATTTTTATTATTTGTAATTATATTATTTGATAATTTCTAAATTTGTTTCTAAGAACTGTTTGTGACATTTCGCAGCCACTTAATACAAAAATAATCCGCCTCCTAAGCGATTAAACTCAAGCCCATCTTCGGCCTGTCTCCTGTATTTTCTCGTTTCATAAATATTCAATCAGTTTAATGCTCTCTCGAACGGGCAAGATACAACAATCGTTATTGTACACTTTTTCCTCGTTCCAAACAGCAATATCGGAGTGTCAACCTTAAAATCTCCCATCCCAGAGGTCCAATGGAGCTGTCTGCTATTTATCAATACATCTCGGGCATTGAAAAATGGCGCGAATGAATATGATAAATGATCGTGCGTCGATTATCAATATTGGCCGATTTGCTGAGTACCGGATACGACATGTTAATATTGACAGTTCGATATTACTTTTCCCGGAAAACCGTAACGGCATTCGAATCGGTAATTTTATAGGTGCTAAGGAAGAGATATAGAATGGACGGAAACTAATTATAACAAATTCGTTTTAGTTATGATTTTATTTATTTTTTAAGCATTTAACTGCTAGATGTTTAAATCATAAGAAAAGTTTACTAGAAATAAAAATAGGGCCGTGGTAGCATAATGGTCAGTGCATTCGCCCGGATAGCGAAGGATGCGGGTTCGAGTCCCGTCCGCTACCTGGTCCGCGTGGATTTTTTCTAGTAAACTTTTCTTTAGATTTAAACATCTAGCAGTTAAAAGCTTAAAAAATAAATAAAATCATAGTTTTCTTTTGTTGTTTTTAGCATTTAAATTTGGAACACAAGCTGTGATGTCAACCTCCATAGCATTTATAAGCACCGCGATATGATGGTGTCAATAGTCCAAGATTCGAAGATAGCCCGAACTTACTCATATTTTGATGGGAAAAATAAGAATAATCGAGCAGTATAAGTGTGTACAATGAATCTCTCATCTATTAGACAAGTCCGTCCGTCCGTCTGTCTGTGGTGCTGTTTCAGCGGCCAAACCGTAAGAGATAGATAAAGAGAATATTTGAGTTATAAGTTAAGAATAGTCTGATAAGACTACAAACCGGATTTGAGTAACGTAGCACTTCCGGTTTTCGAGAAATCACGAATTTCAAACGAAACCACACAAAATCTCCGAAGTCTCAATTAATTAAATACATTTTTTTTTATTTCAAATCAGGTTTTGGTGAACATTTGGCTCACTGGTTTGCTAGTCTCTTATCTATTAGACAAGCCCGTCTGTCTGTGGTGCTGTTTCAGCGGCCAAACCGTAAGAGATAGATAAAGACAATATTTAAGTTACAAGTTAAGAATATTCTGATAAGACTACAAACCGGATTTGAGTAACGTAGCACTTCCGGTTTTCGAGAAATCAGGTTTTGGTGAACATTTGGTTCACTGGTTTGCTAGTGTTTATATACTCGCTAACTTGTGCTGTGGGCAAAACCCTCCGTCTTAGAGTACCCGGACGACGAAATCACCCGCGCCAACACTACACACAGTGGCGGTCTTAGGGGGTGGCGAACAGGGCAATCGCCCGGGGCCTCGCTCCTACAGGGGCCTCGCGCAACAACCCAAGCAAATTTTAAAAATATATAAAAAAAAACTATTTTTTCAATGACACAAGATCGGCTTTCAGCCCTCGCTATTCTTTCAATCGAAAATGACGTAGCTTATTCGTTAGATTATTGTGCTTTAATTAAAGATTTTAGTCTTAGGAAAAGCCGCAAACATCAATTTTAAAATTTATCATCTCTGTATTTGTTAATTTTGTGAATCTTTCAATGTAAAATATTTTAAAATTCAAATTTGATTTATTTGTATAATTTAAGCATTTTTCCTTAAACATGACAAATACCTAAAACAAACAACCAGACCTACTTTCGCATCACATACTTTTCACGAAGGACAAAGGGCCCCGCAAAGACCTGCCGCCCGGAGCCTCGCAATCGGTAAGGCCGCCTCTGACTACACACTTGCACGCTAGCTTACCATTAGGCAGACACTACACCCGTAGGATAAGAGTGCGAAGACCCGGTCTACACACGACACGCTATACCAGGTTCAGGTACGTACTGAGGAGCTCTAGCCAGATTGGATAGAACTCGGTTGACGTAATTACTAATTAAAAGATACTGGTAGAGATAAGATATTTATTTCATTCAGGCGAATATAATTATTTTTATCTAACTACGAGAGGTTTGGTGCCTGAAGATCGTCTCTTGTATGGAACCTTCTATCAAAAGACAGACGATTGCTTATTTCAAATCTTAAAATCATGACATTAACTTTTTAATATAACTGCCAGCCGTAGGCATTGCATGAACAAAGAGTTTACCTAAACAAGGAGGCAGTAACGACACGGACGTTACAGTACCTAGGCGTTTTTCCCCGCCCCCCACGACAAAGGCTAACTAGAGGTCCGGGTCTTAGAGACTAGAGACAGAGTGGTCTAGAGGCTCCAGACGGAGAGGAGATTCCCCACGTTGGGAGATGCCATCTGCCTGGAATACCTTTTTTTTATGTTATAGGGGGCATGCGAGCAGACGGCTCACCTGATGGTAAGTGATCACCGTCGCCCATGGACACTTGCAACACCAGGAGTATCACAAATGCGATGCCGGCCTTTAAGGAAGGAGTACGCTCTTTTTTTGAAGGTTTTTGGGTCGTATTGGTCCGGAAACACTGCTGGCGACAACATATTCCACATATTCATACCTCTAGAGGCACTCGCCAATTCTCGGCTTGAAGTCCCCTTAGGTTCTCGCCGTCCCCAAACCCGGTGACGCTGTAAAGGTCATCTGCGACCAACGGCATACACACTCAAAAAAAAGTGTGCGAATTCTCAAGCGGCACAGGCACGTAAAATTTTCACACGCTTTACTTACAGCTGGAGTACTGATTATTACGTATTTTTTAAAGAATATCTCTTATCTATTAGACAAGTCCGTCCGTCCGTCTGTCTGTGGTGCTGTTTCAGCGGCCAAACCGTAAGAGATAGATAAAGAGAATATTTAAGTTATAAGTTAAGAATAGTCTGATAAGACTACAAACCGGATTTGAGTAACGTAGCACTTCCGGTTTTCGAGAAATCACGAATTTCAAACGAAACCACACAAAATCTCCGAAGTTCTCAATTAATTAAATACTTTTTTTTTAAATCAGGTTTTGGTGAACACTTGGTTCACTGGTTTGCTAGTTTTAAATATGCATTGTCACAAGACTTACATTAGTCAAATACGCCAAATTTCAGTTGATGCGGATTACAAGATGTGGTCGGAATATGGTTTGCTTTTGTAACAGCTTACATACACACGAACGTTGCAAAATAAATGAAAGCCTGTAAAAAAAGCTACGTGCAAAAGCGTCAGAAGTTTTTGCCTTTCGAAAATAAATAAACGAACAGTTTTTTATGGGTGTACGAAATATATTTCTCCCGATGGGCCACTCCTCCGTGCGGTGTATTTAAAAATTCACAGCAACCGCTGCGGAGCGCGAGCTCTTTTCAGTGTGCGCTGAAATATTCATCGCGGACAAGACTCAAGGAATGCTCAGCAGCGGACCTTGTAAGTCAACTGACTTCTTTCTTTTCGTAATTGTTACTAAGGTAGTTTTCCAATTACAGAGCATAATGCGACTCAGTGGCGTAGTACGGCCACACCATGCAAACCGGCAGATTTTTTTTTCCGTCATCAGACCAAAAGCCATGGCCGTTAGTTGATTTTTTTTTGTGCTGAAAATATCTCTTATTGAGGAGCGTTCAAAATAGCCACAAATTTTGCTTTTCCATCATATTTATGCGCAAAAAGTAGCCATATAAAAAATATGGGTGCGTGTGCTTAAGTACGCGCGTGAGAAGTTATACTTCTTTTTGGAATTATTAAAAAATAGTTTTTAATTGCATGCAGATAATTAATTACAATAAGATAATAAAAGGATTGGAAAAGGATAGTCAACGCAGTCAATAAAGTTCAGTTTTAATTTGATAAATTTAATTAATAATCAAAATATTCAATTTGAATCACTACTGAATAAAATTTATTAGCACATATAAATTTCGCATTTGTATAACATTATAACACGTGTTAAGAATATAGAAACTAGAAACATGTGGATAAATATTATAAATATGAAAACAGTGATCAGAGGCGACGAGCGTCCCAACATGTGCGACTAAGAGATCCTATTACTATTTTGTTGGAAGCTTTTTTTCGAGACTTACGATACTCGTAAGTCTCGAAAAAAAGCACATTCCTATGTGCGGTTTAGCGGCCGACTTCATGTTACTTTTCTGTTGCAGTGTTGCGCGCGCATCTTAAAATTTCACTCTCATCATTTTTCATAACGCGCCCGCGGCTAACTTCATTATGTTACTTTTGTGTTACAGTGATGCGCGCGCATCTTAAAATTTCACTCTCATAATTTTTTCATAACGCGGCTAAAGAAGTATAACTTCAAAAATTTAACAATATTATTTTGTAAATTAATATAAAAAAATTAACAATATTAATAATATTTTTTTTTGTTTTAAAGCATGTAACTGCTTGATGTTTAAATCTAAAGAAAATATAACAAGAAAAAATTCCACTCGGACCAGGCAGCAGACGGGACTCGAACCCGCACCCTTCGCAATCCGGGCGAATGCACTGACCAATTATGCTACCGCGGCCCTCACGGACCGCGTCGAAATTCCTCTAGCCATTCTTAAGCTGCAAGGCAGCGCCATTTCTTCGCATTATAGGTAACCCACAATGCTGCCTGGTCCGCGTGGATTTTTTTCTAGTTATATTTTTTTAATCTCTTATCTATTACACAAGTCCGTCCGTCCGTCTGTCTGTGGTGCTGTTTCAGCGGCCAAACCTTAAGAGATAGATAAAGAGAATATTTAAGTTATAAGTTAAGAATAGTCTGATAAGACTACAAACCGGATTAGAGTAACGTAGCACTTCCGGTTTTCGAGAAATCACGAATTTCAAAAGAAACCACACAAAATCTCCGAAGTTCTCAATTAATTAAATACATTTTTTTTTTGAAAAATCAGGTTTTATTCTTTAATTAGGAAAAATACATTTTGCTCTCGTCCAACGGTTTAATTAAAGGAAGAACAGAATTTATTAGTTCGTCAGTTAATTTTCGGAATACAACATTTTTCTTTGAAACAACAAAATGAGCTTTTTTTTTAATAACGTAGTCATGAATAATTTATAATGTCGTTCCTTCTGAATGTCGGTAGTACATCAACAGGGCTACGAACAGAATTAAACCTAATGATGATTCATGGAAGGTTTATTTCACGTCGTCATTGGGTTTGATATAAGTTATAATTTCTACAATATTAAAGTACCTACTTTCTGTTTGTAGTTAGTTGTAGTTTTTAGGGTTCCTTGCCCAAAGAGTAATAAGGGCACCCTAATACTAAGAATCCGCTGTCCATCTGTCTGTTTGTCTGTCTGCCTGTTACTAGGCTGTATGTATCTCAGGAACCTTGGTAGTTACAGATAATGTATTTCTGTTGCCGCCATATCAACAAAATACTAAAAATCTATTTTCCAAATCTCTATTAATTTACTTATTATTCTAGCAGTTAAAGCTCAAAATAAGAATATAAGAAATAACAACAGCTATTTCTTTCTACGATAGCTTGATACTGGTGAAAGTATAAAATTTTGACGACCTCATGTTAATTTATATTTCTATACAAAAATATACTTATATTTTTATTATTATTATTAATGTATTATAGATAAGGAATACACAATTAAGAGGTTAACAGCTGCAGTAGTTTAAAACTTTGGCTTAGCTGCCTGCGTGCTTTATTTTCAGGGAAAACAAATATAAACAAAGAAAGCATTAATTTAACAATTTAAAAAATATAAAATTTAATAAAATAAACAAAATCAAATTGAAATCAAAATTGTCACAATCGGGTGATTGTGACAACTTTGATTTCAATTTGATTACAACATCAAAATTAGATCATAATATATTATCATAAAAAATGGAATTAAACATTTTTTTTCGTTTTTGCCCTATAAATATAACAGCAGCAGGTAGACGCTTAAAATGTTTACAGAATATTTAGTTGCATTAAATAAAACTAGTTTTTCACGGGTTAATGCACGAAACTTTATTTATTTATTGACGTTTCGCAGCCTTTACAGGCTGCGTCGGCGGAATAATTTTTTTATTTGTAGTTGCATATTCACTTTAAAAACAAATAATTAAAATAATCATTTAAGGAGAATTCCCATACAAAAATAAAGTTTCTAATTTTGCCGTCTTTTGCTCAATATTGTAATGATAATGTCTAATGTTGTATAGATAATGGTACGGAACCCTTCGTGTGCGAGTACCATTCGCACTTGGTCGGGTTTTCCTTTAATCTTCTTTAATTTTCACTGATTTGTTTTGTGGTTTTTTTTTTGTTTCCTGTCGTGACATTAATAATAAAATAATAATATTAAATATTTCCAACACTCACACCAATTAGCCTAGACCCGAAGTAAGCGCTGTAAGCTTGTATTATAGGATACTAAGGTACCGGATAGAATACATATACTGTTACATATATAAAGATATTTTACGATTTAATCCCGTTATATGCGTTCCACAGGCAACCTCAAACTTTAGACAGAATTCATATCTTTTGCGTGCAAGTAATAGTTTTAATGTTGTATCTAAGAAAACTGGTATTGATTTGTTTTATACTAGCTGAAGCGGAGAGCTAGTGGAATGAAAAATGTAGGCTAGGATTTAGGACGCAATGGGTTTATTAACACGATTTTAAACACAAACAATATTTAAGCTGATGACAAGCAAAGACTATGACACACAATAACAATTTTGATAGCAAAAATCATAAAAATGTCAATACTTTAAAAACACTTCAAAAAACCATAAAAACTAAATCTATAAAAGAGGTCGGCAACACTAGCGTTCCATCACTGAGTTGGGTATTGTGCAGTGCATTTTTCGACGAATAGGCAATTGTACAATCCTTATTTTTTGTTATTATTACGTTAAAAGTGTGCCTAATTATGTTTCAGTGTGTCTTTATTGGTGAAGACCTGTAATTGGCTTTCTGTTGTTATTTAAGTTTTTATTATTTTTATTAATAGCTGTTGGTCTTCCAAGAAATAAATAAATAAATATGTTTATATAGAAATACATATAAAACATCCATGTCTGGAGTACAAATGCTCGTATTCATCACACAAAACACACAAACATCGGCCCCCCACCGGGATTCGAACGCGGGACCTCTCGAGTAGGCTTACACACAGTCATCACGGTGACAAAGAGAGGAAGCAACGTTTATTGGATTTTATTTTGTAATCATTTTGTAAGTTGCAGTAAATAAGTAAGTTGAATAATACGTACGATTTCTCATATTTTGGCTGGATCTATCATAGTTGAGAGCTCAGGATCAAACCACCGATCATATGGTGTCTACACCAAGACCTTTCATCATCATCATCAGCCTATTAATGTCCCCACTGCTGGGGCACAGGCCTTCCCTATGGATGGAATAGGGAGATTGGGCCATGACCCACCACGCGGGCCCAGTGCGGATTGGTGGGTGCTAACGACTGCAAATGCAGCCGGGACCAACGGCTTAACGTGCCTTCCGAAGCACGGAGGAGCTCGAGATAGTAAATTTTTGGTCACCCATCCAATGACCGACCACTGCGAAAGTTGCTTAACTTCAACGATCGCAGCCGAACGCGCTAGCCACCTGCGCCATCGAGCTCCAAGACCTTTACCGCTCGGCTATCCGTCTCTTATGGTAATTGACAAAATTACGGTTACCTATCTAGTGTCAAATACTCTACTTCCGTTTCATAGAATCTCCAATGACAACGATGCTAAAGAAGTTTTCACTTCAAAAAGTTTTGTAACAAAGATAAGAGATAAGTTTTTTTATGTTTTTATTTATTTTTAAGCATTTAACTGCTAGATGTTTAAATCAAAAGAAAAGTTTACTAGAAAAAAATCAACGCGGACCAGGCAGCGGACGGGACTCGAATCCGGACCCTTCGCAATCCGGGCGAATGCACTGACCATTATGCTACCGCGGCCCTCATATAATGGTCAGTGCATTCGCCCGGATTGCGAAGGGTGCGGATTCGAGTCCCGTCCGCTGCCTGGTCCGCGTGTTTTTTTTTCTAGTAAACTTTTCTTTAGATTTAAGTTTTTTTTCTTCTAAAATTGTCATTTCGTGTTTATGTTATTGGATTGCTAATAGTGTGATCGATTTCCTTTAGCTAATTGCGCCAGCAGGAGTGTTATGTAGGTTACCTACACAATAGGGTATTTGACAGTGTTAAAAATAAAGTGTCAATTGTTAGCATCTGTGTTTAGAATGAATATTGGCAGGGGTTTTTACTATTTTTAACAAAAAAAATATTCATATTTTTTCTAAAAACCAACGGAAAAGATAATAGTTTTCTTAACTATTGTCACGTGACCCAAAACGCTTGGGATTGGCGGAGCCTAAAATGACGTCACACGCAAGTAAATTTCCGGTTAAAGTGACGTTACATTGTATCGTTTGAGGTTTTAATAACAGGCGTGTGACGTCACACACCAGTAAGACGCCATATTGTCCAGAGAAACGTTTCCGCGGCAACTTGAAAATGGAGTTTTTGATTTGGTTATTTTTACTGAAATACAGAACAGAATGATGAATATCCACTTTTAACGGACTCCATAAACATTAGTCAATAACGTGAGATCGTTCTCTAAAACTTGTCAAATACCCTATTATGTGCAAGAGCGGTTGTCGCACCAAGAAACTGTGAAAGAGACGCGTGCGCAAATAAGCCTAAGTTTCCACAAATAAGCGAAGCTGCGCGGATCTAAGCAGTGCCTTAAAAATACCAATCGCATTGCTCAAAATACACATCTCTTCTCCACTCCTCTCCAGTGGAAACAGTATTAGTGGAGTTGAGAAGAATTACATGATATCAATAACATGAGAGGAATGACAACATTGTATAGCGCGTGGTGTTAAGCAAGCCATACACGCTAGGGTATACCTGATAGCTGCACAGGTAAACTTGAGTTTAGTAGAAACCATACAGTACATGAGTACATGAGTATCACTCTAACAATCACCAGACAACTGACGACTGCGCAGACGACCACATTTTTTACTACGTACGACAAAACTGTGGAATATGTTGTCGCCAGCAGTGTTTCCGGACCAATACGACCCAAAAACCTTCAAAAAAAGAGCGTACTCCTTCCTTAAAGGCCGGCATCGCATTTGTGATACTCCTGGTGTTGCAAGTGTCCATGGGCGACGGTGATCACTTAGCATCAGGTGAGCCGTCTGCTCGTATGCCCCCTATAACATAAAAAAAACGACCGCCACACACACTCAGTTTTTATTTATTTATTCAAAATACATTACACCATTATAACAGGTATATACCTAATTCAATAGTGTAGTCGTCCTTTCAAACTAACAATAAATTCTTATAAAATTACATCAATTATTAACAATATTATATCAATGTTGTAAACTATATAAAAATGTCAATAAATTTCAATAAAAATAAATAAAAGAAAAAACAATGTCAATGTAAGCAAATGTCAATGAAAAATCTATAAAAATAAAAATAAAAATAACTTCAATTTAGGATGCATTACCAATACGATTACAAATATTGTCAATAAAATTTGTCGATAAAATCTAAAATTCATAATACATTTCTCAAAATAAATAAAAATATATTCCACTAAAAAGTCAATAATGTTATTTATAGCACAACACCTATAAAGTTAATTTCGTTCTCGCAAATCGAACATTTACATTTACCTGCACAGTTAAACTGCACAGGTAGAAAATATCAAAATTCATATATTTGTTTCTTAGGTTTTCACTAAGGAAGATTCAATAGGGAAGATGGTTGGTATATACCACCAGCTTGGGAATCTATTATACAAGAGATAAAATCCCAACCCCGAGCACACACTGCAAGACCATCAGATACTATTAGTTCTTTTTGTTTGCATAATTTAACATAAGAAGGAGATAGAAAGACTCTCTTGAGTTTGTTTCGCCGGTTCTTCTCAGAAAGGTCTCCCAATTTTGGAACCGGTGGTAGTTTACGGTAGTTAGGGTCAAATAAATAAACTCAAAATTACAAACAAGAATTAAGTAAATTAAATAATAAATTCATACATAGACAATAAAACTTAAAAATCGAACAATGAAATAACCAAACGCTCAATAAAAGTCTTTCGAAGGTAGCTCGACAAATTAAATAAAAGTTTTATTCTGACGACGAAGCCTGTAAAGGCTACGAAACGTCAATAAATAAATAAAGTTTCGTGCATTAACCCGTAAAAACTAGTTTTATTTATAAAATTCATATGTTTTCGAGTTGCCTGTACAGGCGTGGAACACTGCGCAGTTATGTGACATACACGCTCCAGTTTACCTGTACAGTTTAACTGTACAGGTAAACCCTAGTGTGTATGGCTTGCTTTAAGCTGGAAGAGCGGAGATTTGTCAAACAGAGCAAGGCGAGGCGGAGCTGTTACATTGCTTAATTCAATTGTAGCAGTTTCAGTCAGTTAGAAATGAAATGCATTCACAGCTCCGCTCAGATCATTTTCAAAAACATACTTAAATAACTATCTAATATATAAAATTCTCGTGTCGCAGTGTTTGTGGTTAAACTCCTCCGAAGCGGCTCGACCGATTTTCGTGAAATTTTATATGCATATTCAGTAGGTCTGAGAATCGGACAACATCTATTTTTCATCCCCTAAATGTTAAGGGTTATCCACCCCTAATTTTTTTTTTCAATTTTAGATACTTTTTTTTTATCTTTTTATGATAAATCATACAAAAATATAACCCAAAATTTTCGACCTTCTACCACCAACTCCTATTTTTTATGGCGGTACGAAGTTCGCTGGGACAGCTAGTATCGTATGAATATAATATTAAAGTATGTTTTGCCTGAACTACACAGGCTATTTCAAGCTAAGTAATTAACATAACTATGTTTTACTGAGATCTAAGGAATTTATTGTAAAACCGATTTTTAATTAAATATTTATTTAATCTGTTCCACTCCGCTCATCTCCATTTTACACGGCTTAACGTAAATAAATAAATAAATATTTCGAAGACACACCAATTAGCCTAGCCTCAAAATAAGAACTGTAAGGTTTGTGTTATGTGACACTAGGGTAACAGATGGAATACATATACTGTACATAATAAAATATTGATATGGAAATACATAAAAATTCAAAAATTCAAAATTCAATATCGTTTATTCAGTCTAGGCTGTTACAAGCACTTGTGAATGTCGAAAAGCTACGCCATCGGTTCGTAAATCTACGGCGGGAGACCTTGTGCTGGGAAAAACCGGCAAGAAACTCAGCAAGGGCTGTTTTTTTCTCCCTGTATTATATACAGAGTCGTCAAATTGAAAAATGACTTCAATATGAGGTAACTCATAAAGTCACTTTCCATTACAAACAAAAAAAATGCAAATAATATAAAAATTATGACTATAAAATATATACAAAAAACTGGTTTAACAAAGTTTAGGAATGATGTGTCCTACCGTTTCGGCAAAAAAATAATAATATTAAACATCCATGACTGGAGTACTAATGCTCGTATTCATCATACAAACATCTGCCCCCACCGGGATTCGAACCCGGGACCTCTCGAGTAGGCGACACCATGAAATCCGTCGTACCACTCGGCCACGCAGGTCGTCAAAAAATACATAGCGTATATTCGCACAGCTTCGATGGGAACTCTTGCCTATTTAAATGGCTTCGCCCTGCTCAAATTCGCTCAGCTCCGCTTTTGTGGAAACGCATCCTAAAAATGTATACATCTGGCAATATTGCGAGGCTGAGGAGCTCGATGGCGCGTTCGGCTGCGATCGTTGAAGTTAAGCAACTTTCGCAGTGGTCGGTCATTGGATGGGTGACCAAAAATTACTATCTCGAGCTCCTCCGTGCTTCGGAAGGTACGTTAAGCCGTTGGTCCCGGCTACATCTGCAGTCGTAAGCACCCGCCAATCCACACTGGACACGTGTTGGGTCATGGCCCAATCCCCTTTTCCATCCATAGGGAAGGCCTGTGCCCCAGCAGTGGGGACATTAACAGGCTTATGATGATGATGATAATGATCTGGCAATATTTACAATCATGGACACAAAATGAAGAAATTCATATCCAACTGAGTTTCTTAATCTTCTTGAACTATCATATATTACCCTCGCATAAACTACAATTAAAATTAAATGCATCAGTTATATTAAGCAAAATCTCTTATCTATTAGACAAGTCCGTCCGTCCGTCTGTGGCGCTGTTTCAGCGGCCAAATCGTAAGAGATAGATAAAGAGAATATTTAAGTTATAAGTTAAGAATAGTCTGATAAGACTACAAACCGGATTTGAGTAACGTAGCACTTCCGGTTTTCGAGAAATCACGAATTTCAAACGAAACCACACAAAATCTCCGAATTTCTCAATTAATTGAATACGTTTTTTTTATATCAGGTTTTGTTGAACATTTGGTTCACTGGTTTGCTAGTATATATATGAATTCCGTAATGAGAAGGTATACAACATAGTACATAACAGCATCCGTAAATAATGCTCTGTTTTATGTCCATGACTATATCGAAAATGAGGTACACAAGAAAAGTTAATAAGATTCGGTAAATAAGGAATCTTCAGTTCCGGGTGAGGCGGAATATCACAGAACCAATAAATGTATAAATCTAAAGAAAAGTTTACTAGAAAAAAACCACGCGGACCAGGCAGCGGACGGGACTCGAACCCGCATCCTTCGCAATCCGGGCGAATGCACTGACCATTATGCTACCACGGCCCTATTCGCCGCGTCGAAATTTTCCTAGCCCTAAGCTGCAAGGCAGCGCCATCTCTTCACATTGTAGGTAACCCACAATGTCAAATGAATACTTTTTCAAGTATTAAACATTTGAAAGAAGAAATAGCAATTAAAGAAAAGTTTACTAGAAAAAAAATCCACGCGGACCAGGCAGCGGACGGGATTCGAACCCGCATCCTTCGCAATCCGGGCGAATGCACTGACCATTATGCTACCACGGTCCTATTCATTTCAAAAAGTATTCATTTGACATTGTGGGTTACCTACAATGCGAAGAGATGGCGCTGCCTTGCACTCAAGGCTAGGAAAATTTCGTCGCGGCGAATAGGGCCGTGGTAGCATAATGGTCAGTGCATTCGCCCGGATTGCGAAGGATGCGGGTTCGAGTCCCGTCCGCTGCCTGGTCCGCGTGGATTTTTTTTCTAGTAAACTTTTCTTTAGATTTAAACATCTAGCAGTTAAATGCTTAAAAATAAATAAAAACATAACAATAAATGTATGTTTTTTTTATGTGAAACATCTACAGGCGCACGTAAGACCGATTTCTTGCGTGGCGACTCATGCCGTGGCGTGGTGGGTATATATACATATATACAGTCTATATGCAGTAGTGTGTACGGTGTGTCGACGCATCGCCATGATCATAATCATAGTAATCATAATCAAAATCATTTATTCAGTTTAGGCTGTTACAAGCACTCGTGAATGTCTAGAAGCTACGCCATCGGTTCCTAAATCTACGGCGGGAGACCTTGTACTGAGAAGAACCGGCAAGAAACTCAAGGGCTGTTTTTTTCTCCCTGTTTTATTATTTACAGAGTCGTCAAGTTGAAAAATGACTTCAGAGATGATTCATGAAGTCACCTTTCATTACATAATGTGAAATTATACATTAACTAGCAAACCAGTGTACCAAATGTTCACCAAAACCTGATTTAAAAAAAATGTATTTAATTAATTGAGAACTTCGGAGATTTTGTATGGTTTCGTTTGAAATTCGTGATTTCTCGAAAACCGGAAGTGCTACGTTACTCAAATCCGGTTTCTAGTCTTATCAGACTATTCTTAACTTATAACTTAAACATTCTCTTTATCTATCTCTTACGGCTTGGCCGCTGAAACAGCACCACAGACGGACGGACGGACGGACTTGTCTAATAGATAAGAGATTGTTCACCTGCATTTTGATTGCTGTGTCACACAGTATAAATACATATAGAGTTATTTGTATACTTAATCGAATTCGATTTTTGTATTATATGAAAATAAATGTTTATTAAATAAACAGTCATCATTTTCTGGAAAAAAAATAGTAATATTTTATTTTATCATTATGCCATATTTAGTTCCTATTGCAATCTGTTCTTTTCTGCATATTACTTTATGTCGATGTTTCACATCTGCCCGTGACGGCTTACATTTTATCTTATTGCAAGTATTATATCTCCTCCTGTCGACGAAGCCAATTGACCAACAATCAGAATTGGTTTACAAAATCAACACTAATGCGAGAAAAGCCGCGGGCAAACGCTGTTAAATAAAATTTTAATTATCTGTCATATCCAGTTTATGAGATAGCTGTACGGCTTGCTGACAGACAGATGGACGATCAAGTCACCCTTTAGGCACCCGAAGCTTAAAAGTGATTATTAATTTGCAGCGAATGTTCTCTTTAATTGAATTCAGATTTTATTTTCATATTGATTACTGTAGATGAAAATAATAATTTACCTACAGTGAAACCTGTAGTTATTTCAATCTACAAGACTTTTACAAGTAAAGATATTAAATATTATCATGTTTTGCTTGAAGTATATTTTTTAATGTAATTTTTAGGTAGCATATTTATTTATATTTGTTTGGGATTTTATCCTTGATTTAGAAATTAAGTGGGCGCCCTTTATTAATATAAAATTATTACTCTTATATAAATTTAAACATTTCTGTACGCAGTACTCAGCATTTTTATTTTAAACGGATTAAAATGAAATACAAACCTAAATAAACTGCAAATATTATATATACACTCAAGTATTTTACCCTTTCTTGGCATTTCATCTAAATTTGTATTGTTTACTTCATATATGAATAATTGAACCTATTTTCAACAACCGCAAAGCAAAATATTTAAAACTTTCAAAACTTATTTATCTAACTTACGAAAAAGTTTTTAACAAAACTCAATACAAAGTTGACTTACCACGTACGTCACAGGTTACACGCACAGCAAAAAAACACGGCTTTTCCTTTCACGACAAACTTATCGTCTTTTCACCGTGAACAGTCTTATGTTTGAGACGTACTAATGTGCCGTGAAGTTCACGCGACCACCACCCAATGCGGAGTCGACAGAGGCACTGCCGCGCGTTGTTACTGTGGGTCGGACCGTTTTCAGATGAGCCTTGGCACATGGTTATAGAGCCTAATAGGTTGAGGACAGCGGAGGGAGCGACGGGTCTACCTGAGCTGGTCAGCCCTTTGGTACTTTTGCATAGAATAGGGCTTCATTGATGGATCTCGGACGCTCAAACCAGATATTCTGGCACCTTAATACTGACGTGCGTGCCCCACATTTTCGGGGTTTATGTAAGAAGTTTGTTTTAAAAATATTTGTTATTTTGTTTCACAAATCATTATGCTGTTGCGACTCCGTGTATACGATTGATTTTCTTATTTGCATCAATAAAATATTTGGGTCAAAAAAACATATCGACAGTGGAAAGGCAACATTGGTCGGAATATCACCTTTTTTTTCTGCGTCGATACTTTTATGTGTCGTGAAGATTAGAGTTCTTTTTTGGCGCTTAAGTAACAAAATTTTTTGAAGATTTTTGTTGTTCGAAACGCTGAAGCGATTGGTGTTTATTGAACCAATGGCGCCCTACAATTTGGCATATGATTTGATGTTAGCTTGACAAAAAATGTATGGCGGGCCGAGTGATTTCCGCTTAAGCGACATCTAATACTTTTAGAGGCCGTCGATAATGTGGCGAATTTTGCTGCCACGTTGTACTGGGAACGAATGAAAAGCTTAATACACATCAGCATTTAAGTTTCTCGCGCAGATAACTTTATACTATCAGAGTAGTTTTAGATACTTTAAGTGGGCAAAAGGCAGGCTGAAACTTCACTTTTGCTAAATAATTGATAACTACTAAAATTCAAGAAAAGTAAATACTTGTTTCAGATATACAAAAACAGTACATAATTAATGAATTTACAATACATGTTAAATTAATTCTGTACTTAAATTTTAATCAATAACTTATATCATTGATGTGGCAGACAATGAGACACCGTAAACATTTACATATATTTTTCCACAATATCTCTAAGTCGTCATCTCAGTAATCGATTTTATTTAAATAGTGTCACCTAGACGTAACAACATATTTAACAACTAGCGGCCCGCCCTCGCTTCGCTTCGGTGTAGAGCTGAAGTGTAGGCAACAGTTTTTGTTCTCAGGCTTGTATTATACACAATGACATTCATCTATGATTCTTCTTATACCTGCATGCAAAGTCTCAGCCCGATCGGTTTAAAATTGACAAAGTTTCATACAAACTTTAATTCCCTATTTTATCCCCTTGGGAGTAGAATTGATCAAAATCCTTTCTTAGCGGATGCCTTCGCCATAACATCTACCTGCATGCCAAATTTCAGCCCGATCCGTCCAGTGGTTTGGGCTGTGCGTTGATAGATCACTATGTCAGTCAGTCACCTTTGAGTTTTATATATAAAGACTAGCGGACCCGACAGACGTTCATTCTCGCTCCGACTGCGGACCGTGCGCCACGTCGCACCGCCGCCTCCCTGCTCCGTGCGCCCCGCCGCACAGCCGCCTGCTTCGAGTCGACTCGACGCGCCTGCGCTCATTCGTGAGACCCAAGATTGGACCAGTGGATACCTAGCGGTGTTAACGAAACTGGTCGGCGTAGCCCCGGTACGTCTCGAGCTCTCCTGAGCTCGGAAACCGGAAGACCCGATCCCATTTGCACTTGGGCCTTCCCAAGGGTGACGGTTGTTCCCATATTCACTAGGAATATCGGAACACATCTCTTTCAGCCTCAACCGACCCCCTGCCGCGGGCAGGGGAGTCCACCGCTGTCGTATAGGGTGTTAGGACCTGTGGCTTCACGCCACAGTCAGGGCACACCTACACACACATCACACAACAACCTACACAGACCTACACACTAACACATCACAAAATGGACATTACACAACAGGTACTGTCCCTCTTCTCCGCCCTCGGCCTCACCCTGGATGAGGCCGCCATCAGGGAGCTCGTCGCGAGAGCGCGCCCCATGCGCGACTCGCCCGCCAGCCCCCCCCCCGAACCCCCCCCGCCCCGACACCCCCTGCCTCCCCGGGCCCTCGAGCGCGGGCAAGCGCCCCGCCTCGAGCCCGGTCTCGACCTGCGACTCTGACTCGACCATTGTGTCGGCGTCAGACGACTCCGTGTTCACCACTGTGGTGAGCAAGAAGAAGCGGCGCTCCAAGCGCCGCGCAGACACCGCGTCTCCAACGGCGCCCTCTGTCCCTCTCAGCCCTCTCACCCCTCTCACGGTCGCCCAACCGACCGCACAACCCCACACTACACTCACCACAAAACAACACACTAGGTGCACCGCCGCACCTATCAAGGCAAAGCCGCCGCCGCCCGTCTTCCTGCGCGATAAGGCGCAATGGGCAAAGGTCGCGGACCTTTGCAAAACACACAGCATTCACTACACACAGGCGTCGAACACTGGTCACGCCATCAAAATCACCACACCCACAATCGACACATTTAGGAGCCTCACAAGGCTACTAACCACTCACACAATCCCTTACCACACATACGCCCTCCCCGAGGAGCGCAAAGTCCGCGCGGTACTCAGAGGAGTCCCCTTCGAGCTCTCCAACGAGCTCATTCTTAACGACTTAACCGATAAAGGCTTCCCAGCCGAGGCAGTGCACAAGTTGCACAGCCGGACTGGGAAGCAATACCCGTTGGCTCTTGTCATTTTGACCTCGGTCCCGGCAGCTAGGGACATTTTCAAAGGTCCCATCACAGTCTGTGGCCTCGACAATATCAAAGTCGAGGCCCCACACCGGCGAGGCACCCCTGGGCAATGCCACAGGTGCCAATTATATGGCCACGCAGCAGCCAACTGCTCGGCGGCCCCGAGGTGCGTCAAGTGCCTCGTACCCCACCTCACTAAGGAGTGCACCCGCACTCGTGACGCACCCGGGGCACCCGCATGCGTGCTGTGTGGCCAAGAAGGCCACCCGGCCAATTACAGGGGTTGCCCGCGGGCCCCACGCCCCAGGCCCAACACTCACACTCACACAAAGCCAACCACGGCTACAAAAACACACCCACCACCACCACCTAACACCACCACAAACTTCCCGGGGCTACCCAAGGCGGCCGCCCCTCGCAGCCCGGCGCCCCCGACAGCCTGGGGACCAGCCAGGGCCCGCCCAAAACCACACCCACCACAACACACCACACCAACAACACAAGCTAAGCCAGCCCAAGACGTTTCTCTGGCCGAGGACATGGCGCTTATTCGCTCCTCGCTCAAGAGGGTGAATATCGCCGAGATCCACACTCTCGCCGCGAAGCTCCGGCTAGCTAAAACACCACTTGAAAAGGCTATAGCCATAGCCGAACACCCCGAACTCGTTGCCGCGTTCGATTAATTTTTTCATTATAACACTGGAAAATAACCAGACTCCGAACACAAACAAAAACACTATACACAAAACACGCGGTGATAACTCAAACAAACACCACTGTTGTTTAAATTATGACCGCGCAAAACACTAACATAACAATCACACAACTGAACCCCGGGCGTACCAAGCCGAAAGGCGCTTCGCTTGTGTCATTTAATACGCGCAGCTTAAAATCCAACCTCAACGAAATTAAATTATTTTTGCAAGATAGGGAACCCGACTTTCTGCTCCTTCAGGAGACTTGGCTCAAACCAACTCAAATGAAGGGGCTGTCGATCCCTAAGTA
This sequence comes from Chilo suppressalis, assembly GCA_902850365.2. NCBI lineage: Eukaryota > Metazoa > Arthropoda > Insecta > Lepidoptera > Crambidae > Chilo > Chilo suppressalis. The sequence goes on along the minus strand of OU963895.1, from coordinate 2,273,137 downwards.
TAAATTAATCCGGAACGACGGTGCCAACGCGCGCGGCGGCACCGCAATTTACTATAGACGCAACCTACACTGCACACCTATACCCACTCCCGCGCTCACAAACATGGAAGCCACCATCTGTAGGCTGGCGATGACAGGACACCAGTCCTTAATCATCGCCTCAGTCTACATTAGATCAGGTACACACCCTCACCGCGCAGACTTCGAAACACTCACTTCATTAGGTACATCAGTCATAATGTTCGGTGACTTTAACTCCAAACACACCGACTGGACATGCGAGACCACCACCACCTCTGGCCGCAGATTACTACACATAACCGAGGAGCTTGGCTATGATGTCATATGTCCCTACGCGCCCACCCACTACCCAGACAATGTACAAAACCGACCTGACGTCCTGGACTTCGCGATCCTTAAAAACGTGTCGCTTCGCCTCAGCTCGATCGAAACGCTCGACGACCTGGGGTCAGATCACAGACCGGTGTCTCTAGTTCTAGGTCCCCAAGACCCACTAGACGCCCCCGCGCCCCCTAAGAGGCTATTCACCAACTGGGACGGATACCGCTCCGCTCTCGAGACCGCTTTAGACTCCCCCGAGTCCCCGTTCCCTAACTCACCGGACAGTCTCGACAGCACCGACAAGATTGACGAAACTATAGAGTCTTTAACTTTACTGGTGACCGAGAAGGCGAAGGAGAACTCGCGGGAGGTTGAGCTGCCAAAGCCCAAGCTCCCGCTGGCCATCCGGAACCTAATCCAAACCAAAAACGCCGCTCTCCGGAGAGCCAAATTATACCCCACCCCCGAGTATAGGGCTACAGCTAATCGCCTTCAGCGACAAGTTAGGTCCCAATTAGCCGCTCTGAGACACTCCCGTTGGGAGGAACTCATGGCGGACATTACCCCATCCCATCTTGCGTACTATAGAATCGCGAAAGCGCTCCGTAGCGACGTCACCACTCACACCCCCCCGCTCACTCGCCCCGACGGCACCGTCGCCTTCGAAGACGACGAAAAATCTGAGTGTTTTGCAGACAGCATAGCGGCGCAATGCACGCCTAGTACGCAGGAAACTAACCCGCAACATATTCGCGGAGTGGAGGAGGAGGTCCGCCGGCGGGCCGCCCTTCCACTCATTGACAACCCCCTAGACCCCGTCACGACAGACGAACTCAGACAGACCATTAGAAATTTTAAGCAACGCAAGGCCCCGGGCGCCGACGGCATCTCTAATAAGGCGCTCAAGCATTTTCCCATCCAAATGCTAACCTTGCTTGCAATTCTCTTTAACGCATGTTTTGATCTGTGCTACTTCCCAGCCGCCTGGAAAGAAGCAATAGTGATAGGCATCCCCAAACCCGGAAAACCCGCGCACCTCCCCAGTAGCCATCGCCCTATTAGCCTCCTCAAGGCAATGGCGAAACTTTTCGAAAAAACCATACTGACCAGACTAAGAGAGCACCTCCTATCACCATCCGATCCTATTATCATTGACCACCAATTCGGCTTCAGAGCCAAACACTCCTGCCCCCAACAGATCCATCGCATAGTGGAGCACGCCCTAAGCGGCTTCCAACTTAATAAATATAAAACTATTGCAGTCTTCTTCGACGTCGCCAAAGCCTTCGACAAGGTTTGGCACGACGGATTAATCTTTAAATTATATCAATTAGAGTTACCTGACCGCCTAGTTAGGTTAGTAGCCTCTTTTCTATCAAACCGCACCTTCCGCTATAGATACGAAGGTTCACTATCAACGCCCCGCCCACTACGAGCCGGTGTACCGCAGGGGTCCGCTCTCTCCCCCCTGCTATACACAGCGTACACCAACGACATCCCTCAGACCAAGGGTGTCGAGCTCGCTCTCTTCGCGGACGACACGGCCCTCTACTCTAGAGGAGCCAGTACCAATCAAATCATAGCCAAGCTCCAACCGGCAATCACAACACTTGGGAATTGGTTCCGCGATTGGAGAATCGACGTAAATCCGGACAAAAGTTCGGCCATTTGCTTCGATCCCAAGCGCCGCACCAAAACCATACAACACGGTGCGCGGTCTCTGCGAATGCAAGGCATAGCAATACCGTGGCACCGCACAGTCAAATACCTAGGGATCACACTAGACAAAAAACTCACCTTCCGTGCACACATCACACGCGTAGTCGCGAACGCGCGCTTTTATATGAGTCGCCTCCACCCGATGCTCGGTAAATACAGCAAAATGTCACTTCGTAACAAGCGAACGCTTTACAAAGTTTGCATACGCCCGGTCCTCACTTACGCGTCACCAGTGTTCGCACACGCGGACGAAGCGATTTTGAACAAACTTCAAGTGCTTCAAAATCGCTTCTGCCGCATAGCCACAGGGGCCCCGAGGTACGTCCGCAACGCGGACCTCCACAGGGACCTACAACTCGACACAATTCAAACACACCTCACAGAGTGCTCGGAACGGTTCTTCAAAGCTGCAGAAGAGCACTCTAACACACTCATTAGATCGGCGTCGGGATACGCTCCACACACTCCATCTCGATTCAGGCCCCGCAGGCCCAAACACGCACTCACAGTCACACACAATAAACTCACGCGCGATCTCGCGGCCCTCTTGGCCGCTGAGGATCCAACACCCGCGATGAGTCCCCCCCGCCCCCCCGACACAGAGAGGTTCGATTCCTCCCAGTCCCCTCCCGTTTCAAGTGCACATCTGAGTGCACTTGTCCTCTAAGCGCATTTTGCGTTATTTTAAACTATGCACTAGTTTAAACTAACGCAGCGCCGCATCATCCCCCTCTCGGGGGGTGACCGCTTCAGATGAAGCTTGTAAGGCCCTTCTGGCCATAAGCATGAATAAAGGGTGTTTTTTAGTCAGTAGGAGTCTGACATAACCCTACAGCCGGCTGTAGGGTATCCATGAGGATTTCTCACCCTCTCCCCCGCCTGGGAGGAAACAAAAAAAAAAAAAAAAAAAAAAAAAAAACGACAGACGTTGTCCTGTCTAGTATGGTAGCGCCGTCTGTCGGATCCAATGTAAAACATTCCAAAATCAACAACTACTAATAAATTAAAAATTAATTAAAAAACATTGTCCAGCGGACAAAATTGTGAATCTAAACCATTCTCAGATCCCCTTGAACAAACACAAAAAATTTCATCAAAATCGGTCCAGTCGTTTAAGTGAAGTTCAGTGACATACACACTCACAGAAGAATTATATATATAAAGATACTAGCTGACCCAGCGAACTTCGTACCGCCCTAAAAAAATAGGGGTTGTCCAGCGGACAAAATTGTGAATCTAAACCATTCTCAGAACCCCTTGAACACACACAAAAAATTTCATCAAAATCGGTCTACTCGTTTAAGAGAAGTTCAGTGACATACACACTCACAGAAGAATTATATATATAAAGATTCTTAAAAATCCTGTAGTTTCACCTCAGTCGCAAAGAATTAAATAAATATTAGATTAATGTTCTTAATATGCTTACAATAATTTCAGGGTTATCTTCTATATGGTAAATATGAACAAATTAAAACAAACCTGCCAAGTCCGAGTCGGTCTCGCCCACGAAGGGTTCCATGCAAAGAACCGCGACAGGAAAAATAATTTATTTGTGTAGGACACAACGTACAAAGTACATTTACATATCGTCGATTTCAGTTTTTTTTTGTTTAAATACAGAATATGGGATATCATATACCAAAATTTTAGACCCCGTAACAAAAATGGTCTAAAAATGGCCAATTTGACGGAAGTGAGGGCACTTCATTGTTTTTAAAAATAATAAAAAAATGGGTGCGTGTACTCATGTAGGCGCGTGAGAAGTTATCCTTCTTTGGCATCGTTTAAAATTAGTTTTTAATTGCATGCAAATAATTAATTACAATAAATTAATAAGAAGTCTGGAAAAGGACACAGTCAATAAAGTTCAGTTTTAATTTGAAAAAATAAATAAATAATCAAAATATTCAATTAAAATCGCTACTGAATATAATTTATTAGAACATATGTGATTTGCACTTGTATGAAACTCAAACACGTATTCCGAATATACAAACTAGAAACATGTGGATAAATATTATAAATATGAATACCTATAACTGTAAGTTTATTACAAAATATAAAGATGTGGTTTTTGGTTCTACTACACCAATGGTCAAGAGATGGCGCTGTAGTCTCCTGAATCGCGCTTTGGTTCCGTTGTTCCAGATTAATAAATACTTTTGATAGGCCTTCACAATGCAGTCGTTAGCACCCACAAAATAGAGATTCTATTTCTATTTTCTTGGTAGATTTTCTTAATGTGCGGTAAACACAAAAGTAACAGCATGAAGTTGGTCGCTAAAGCGACTATAACCTCAGTATACTTTTCATCACGCTGCAATCAATAGGAGCAGAGTAGTGAAGGGAAATGTTGGGAAAACGGGAGGTTACTCCATTTTTTAAGCTTCCGTCGCGTATGCAGCTGTAATGGTTAAAGTTACATAGAAATTATGTATGACGGAAATATTCTACATAAAATTGTCTAAAAAATATCCCGCAACAGCATATGTCTATCTTTTATGGTTGACTCACAATAACACGTGTAATTATATAAATAAAGTCATTGTTTGTAGCACAAGCCTGAGAACAAACACTATAGTTTACACTACAGCTCTACACCGAAGCGAAGCGAGGGCGGGCCACTAGTTATAACTAAATCAGTGCATCTATACCGTTGAAACAACTTGTTTTATTTATGGGTTGTACTTTCGAAGCACTCAATTTATTATTTTATTTTGCGTTGCAAATCTGGATAATATTACAAAATATGCAAGCATATTTCTTGACATTAGGCACCGGTAAGTGTAACATTTAATTTCCGTTGTACAGTCGTGCTGACATCGCGTCCGACAGTTTCACTCATGAAAAATCCTGAGGGTGTTTTCGTAAAATCAACATTTTGATATAATTGTGAATTTCGTTATGTCATGTCCTATTCTACGACAGTTGAAGACGATTTTTTACTTTCTCACTCCAGAATATATATAGGTATATATAAATATATGTTCTATTTTGTATATATATATATATTAATATAGACACTAACGTCTATAAAAAACTAGCAAACCAGTGAACCAAATGTTCACAAATTAAAAAAAAATGTATTTAATTAATTGAGAACTTCGGAGATTTTGTGTGGTTTCGTTTGAAATTCGTGATTTCTCGAAAACCGGAAGTGCTACGTTACTCAAATCCGGTTTGTAGTCTTATCAGACTATTTTTAACGTATAACTTAAATATTCTCTTTATCTATCTCTTACGGTTTGGCCGCTGAAACAGCACCACAGACGGACGGACGGACGGACGGACTTGTCTAATAGATAAGAGATAAGGTTAACGAAATAAACTTTTTTTTTAATAACAAGTGGCCAGGACCATCTTATACTTTCTAAGAAACCTGATATATATATATGTGTATATATAGACCATTTTTGTTACGAGGAGCTAGAATAAACGGTACCCTGGCTGTCGATAAAATTTCACGATCCGTACTAAAAATAATCATGTTTTCACTCACTCCCATTCCAATTGTGATCATGGATATATCATCTTGGAGTATACAATCACATCGTAACCCAACTTATAGTTAATTATCAGATTGCACAAACACAAAGCGTGGAATATCAAACAAACGTAATATAGGTACTATGAGACTTGTTGACATACTTCTTTGGCTGTAATCCAAATATCCCTCTACACTCCGGTTCTGCTGAAACCTCTTATATCATCCTCATGATGTAACAGTTAGCCCCTTTGATAATATTACCTAATACTTTTGTGAGTAGTTGGAAAAGTGTTTATCCATAATAATAAGTGGATGGAACAGTTTTATTTATGTTATGATTGAAGAAGTATCTCGTATTCAGGTTAGTACGAGCCAACGATATTAAATACCCTAGATATACCGCATGCGCTCAAAACGTGTCCCAATCAAGAAGTGCTTGAACACCACTTAAGCACTTCTTGGTCTACAGTCACGCGCGGACCGTTGAAAAGTCAAGGAGCCACATACTATTAAAGACCCTTTTTATGGGTAAAATTACTGTCTTGTTTAAATAGTACGCGCTTGGTGTTTAATCTGCATTATTGCAGAATATAAGATATCAGGAAAAATTTGCAAAAAAATTTAAGACGTCGAAATGCTGGAATTGGCTGTCATGTAAAAACCAAATGTATAGGTTGTTTAAATATCCTAATTAATGACAAGACTTAAAAAATTTCAATCAATATTCAAGCTTACGAGTATAATTATAATAAAAAAGTAATTCTCATTATCAGGTTTGCTTGAACATAGAAGAGTTCAAAGATGCCCACCTAGTGTTCCTGTGTCGTCACAGAAGCTCAAACGTGGCGAAAGACAGAACCGAAAAACACTTCGCGCTCTCTTACTTGAGGCTGATGCAGAGGGAGGGAACCACGACCCCGGATACGTATCACAACTTGTGCGTTTATAAGGTGAGTTCAACAATATTAAATACCCTAGATACACCACGTGCGCTCAAAATGGGTCTAATCAAGAAGTGCTTGAACACCGCTCAAGCACTTCTTGGTCTACAGTCAAGCGCGGACCGTTGAAAAGTTAAAATGCCGCAGCACTCCGTGAAAAAATGCGAAATAAATACTTATAGTACGTAAAGTGTCGTTTTTTCGACAGGTATCTAAACAACGTTTGTTAATTAAGGTAAGCATTAAGTGAATGAATGAATGAATGATTCATTATTTTTTTCACAAAGTCACAAAGTAACATTACAAAAAAATTAAAAGGGTATTGAATGACAAAAACAGTAAAAACAATGCAGTTGTTTGAGGGATCTGGAGATTGTACTAGGTTACAAAACCTGTGTTACGACCCCAAGGCTCAAATCCTCTTAAAGCCCGTTTGCTATAGATTCTTATGCATAATACATTTTTTTATTTTATTTTCGTGATCTACTTAATTAAGGGTTAAGGGTGACTTTCAATGTTTAAATAATGCCTTATAATGTTTTTGACTACGCGATCATCTTACGGAGCTCCGTGGATCGTCCAATGTACTTTTTGGACAGGTTTCGGCCATCATTTTGTTCGTGTTGTAGTATCTAGGGTATTTAATATCGTTGGTAGGAGCAGAAAACACAGAATTCCCTCATTCTGTGTTCTGTGAAAAAGTTATTGAGAATACTTTTCCTTAGGCACTTTTCCCAACGACGAGAGCTAGAAATTAGAAAGGGATTGTCGAGCAGCGAGAAGCGAGTCCTGATAGTTTTATCGCCGGGCTAAACACAAGTGTGCAAGAACAATGGTGGATTATGATAGACCAGAGCAAAAATGACAATTAAACGAGCATCTTTTCACGAGAGTTTGAGCCTTAAAACTCCATCACATAATACCACCTTTTATAAATATTATTTTTGTGTTCAAGCTGTACGCCTCTGGAACTCTTTCTCCGTTAACATCAGACGTGCCCAGACGATTGGTTTATTTAAGAAGCAGATTAAAGATTGTTTCCTTTCAAAGTAGTTGTTTGTGTTGTTCCAACTGTATGTATGTATGTATGTTTATGTCTCTCTACTCATTCATTTAATATTTGTATACTTGCATATATTATATTTATGAGTATGTTTAATCCTGAATCTTTTATTGTAATTATTTTTATTTGTTATATTAGCACACCCCCTCTTTTATTAAATTTTATCTCTCCATCCTATGGTTGTCTGGTAGAAATTGCTATATAGTGATAAGACCGCCAATTGTTCACTATTTTTTTCTAGTTATATTTTCTTTAGATTTAAACATCAAACAGTTACATGTTTTAAAATAATACAAATTATAACTATAGGAATATATGTCAGGCGCCTGTCTGGAGGAAAGGATTTGTTAAATATTTGATTGTGTAATTTTATTGCCATAACCTTTACTTCATCACCAGAAACTCCGGATGTATTCTATTTTATTTAGAGCAAGCATCAAGGCACTCGATTTAAAGTGAAGTAGAGATTAATTAGAAAAAATAATATTAAAAAATACTTGTTCTTTTGACGACCTCCGAGGCCGAGTGGTTTGTACGCCGTGTTTGTCCCGGGTGCGAATCCCGGTGGAGGCAGATGTTTGTGTGATGAATACGAGCATTTGTACTCCAGTCATGGATGTTTAGTATGTATTTCTATATAAATATACTTATTTATGTACTGTATATATGTATTCTATCCGTTACCCTAGTATCCCATAATACAAGCCTTACAGTGCTTACTTTGGGGCTAGGCTAATTGAGGAGCGTGATGGCGCCAGTGCTTAGCGCGTTCGGCTGCGGTCATTGAAGTTGAGCAACTTTCGCAGTGGTCGGTCATTGGATGGGTGACCAAAAATTTACTATCTCGAGTTCCTCCGTGCTTCGAAAGACACGTTAAGCCGTTGGTCCCGGCTGCGTCTGCAGTCGTTAGCACCCACCAACCAGCACTGGGCCCGCGTGGTGGGTCATGGCCAAATCTCCCTAAATCATCCATAGGGAAGGCATGTGCCCCAGCAGTGGGGACATTAATAGGCTGATGATGATGATGATAGGCTAATTGGTGTGAGTGTTGGAAATATTTATTTATTTATGATTTTATTTATTTTTTAAGCATTTAACTGCTAGATGTTTAAATCTAAAGAAAAGTTTACTAGAAAAAAATCCACGCGGACCGGGCAGCGGACGGGACTCGAACCCGCATCCTTCGCTATCCGGGCGAATGCACTGACCATTAATTATGCTATCACGGCCCTATTCGCCGCGTCGAAATTTTCCTAGCGTTAAGCTGCAAGGCAGCGCCATCTCTTCGCATTGTAAGTAACCCACAATGTCAAATGAATACTTTTTCAAGTATTAAACATTTGAAAGGAGAAATAGCAATTATAGTTATGATTTTATTTATTTTTTAAGCATTTAACTGCTAGATGTTGTGATTGATATTTATTTATTTTGAAGTGTTTTAATCAAAATGGGAGTAACTATAGCGACTTTTTTTGTACTAAAAAAACTTACTTTGACTTTTAAAGTGTTTTGATTAAAATTGGTGTAGAGTGTACATACGGGCCACGCCTGTTCGTTGTCGCCGATAGCCCGATCGTGGCCGTTGCCGTGTCAACAATCAGGCGCTTTGCAGACGGCGGGGCGGAGCGGGCCGGTCAATTTCGCCGCGAACGATAGCACAAAGTGAATCCTATACTACAAACGCACACAGAGGGCAAAAAGACCGCGCCGCAGACACGGTAATATTATCTATACAGTATTGTGACTCCGCCCTGCCCTTGAAAATAAATGCCTACACCGAACGCTGCGTTGGCACGCGGTAGGGCCGCCAGCCTACAGTATTTTATGTAGTTTTGTTTTGTCTCTTTTTTCATCCTAACCACTTATTTATATATTATTCCAGATATTTTGCCCGATGGAAAAACCGAAATACCTAAATATTAGAAACAAATAACGTACTAGTAGATAGATATAAAAAATATTCTATAAAGGTAAGACACCTTTCCAATATTTCAGGTAATTTAAAAAATGATATCTCTGGGTGTGTTATTGAAGAGTTCAAACAACCAAAAACAGCAATTGTGCTGTTGTACGATATTGATCGTCGTTTGTTCTTTTCCATACTAAATTATGTAGGTATCTACTTAATTAAATCAAATATTTACAATACAAAACGCATGTTTAAGCACGGCTAACTGCATAAAAAACAATTCAGACCGTTCGGTCGTCGTTGCGGCGCGGCGGCGCATTCGCGACTGGGTGCACGCCGAGAGCACATCGAACTCGAGTAGCGTAGGTATGACTCGCTTTCCGACCGTTTGTATGAAGATAGAATACTGTATGATATTATTACCGTGCCGCAGGTGCCCGGCGGGCACTAGCAGCGCGGCATGTCCGCGGCTGCCCGCCGTGGATCATACAAACCAGTTTATATGCAGTAACGCAGGCGGCGGCGCGGGGCGGCTAGCTCACTCCGCGCCACGCGCTTTTTAGTGATGGACTATTCACTAGAACGAACGTCCTGAACTGACTGCCTCTGCCCGTCGTGTGCTTTGTGTACGCGGCGCGGGCAGCCGCAGACATCGACGGGCAGACGCGGTTTTTATTGCTTCGCGGATAAAAAGCCCGCCCCACCCCGTCGTCTGCAAAGAGTCTCAACGTCCAGCTTGATCATCGTGTAGGTATTATAAACTAGCGACCGCCCGCGGCTTCGTCCACGTTAACTTTAGCATTTGGGAATACCACAGAAACCTAAAATTTTTCCAGGACAAAAAGTATCCTGTGTCGAAATTCAAGTCATCCAACCTATTATAGGCTTGTTGAAAATATATCGATGTATCGATATTTTTTGTACGATATATCGATATTATTAGCCGATATATTTTGATTCGATATATCGATACATCGATACAAAATAACCAATATCGAAATTCGTATCAAAAACGATATTTTTTAATTATTAGCGGCATATCACGATCCAACTAAATTCGTATCTGGAAAAATCGTAACTGGATCTCAGATTGATGATATTCAACATATCTATGATCTGTGCTGTATTTAGTACTGTCTATGGGTGCGGCCAGAGTGCACTCAGATTCAGATTCAGATTCTGAAAACAAGCGCGAGAAATAAACAGTGTAGTCGAAGGGTACGGCCAGAGTGCACTCCTGATTCAGATTCAGATTCAGACTCAGAAAACAAAGCGCGAGAAAAAGCAGGCAACCTGCTTAGACTACACTGTTTATTTCTCGCGCTTGTTTTCAGAATCTGAATCTGAATCTGAGTGCACTCTGGCCGCACCCTATGATTTGTAAATATGTTTCGCTGGTGAATTGGTTGTGCTGAATTCCATTATATTCTGTGGAAGTGTGTGACTGTCTAGTCTTGTTTACGAAAGATAGCACCTGAGAGGTCCTGCAATCATTTTCATCATTCGAAAATAGGGTCTATTTTAGGTAGATAATTTTCGTTCCATTATTATTCCGCGTGTCATCTTTCGTGAGATACTGTACTGTCATGTAGTGTAGCGGCAATTTGGTACTTTGATAATTCTTTCTTCAATTATAATTTGTATTGTTATTATTACTGTGCTAGGCTTATCTAAATATATTTTTGGGAAAATTGGTCCGATATATTGATATATCGATGTTTATTTCGCGATATATCGAAGCCGATATTGATATTTTTTAAAATATCGATGTATCGATATATCGATATTTTTTTCAACTTTCGACATCCCTAACCTATTAGGAAAACAGATTTTACCCCGACTTTAAAATGTTATCATCAGTCTCATAAAAACAAGGTACATGGTAACAATCCCGTTAATAGCTATAATGTTAGTGACCATGAAAATTTTTTTTTTTGTTGAACTAGATAGGTTTTTATACATATAAAAGATTATAACGAGAACTGCTGCCGACAAACTGTTACACAGTTTGGCAGATGTGTACATAGTGTTAACATGTGTAATATTGTGGAAAATAAATTAGAAAAAAAGAAAAAACAATATATTGTTATCATCAGTCGAAGAAATTCCAATTTGGCCGCTACACCTTCGTCTCCAATAATGTCATCATCAGGAGTAAATCTCGCCCCGCTTCCCACACTCAGCACCCCGCGGGCTCGCTAGCAAGAAGGAGCGCGCTCTATTTAGTAGTATTATTATATAGTATTTTCTTACTATTTAGATTTGACCAAATAATATGATTCTTTGTTACCCCCGAAATATGGCTGATTTACCTCCGGAGGGGTAATTACCCCCAGGTTCGGAAGCCAGGCTATAGACGTACTATGTTTCATCCGAATCCGTTCAGTAGTTTTTGCGTGATTGACTAATGCCGTCACTTGACTTGACTATTCGTGCTTTCTATCTATTAAAATGACATCAGTCTGTATTTAAAATTTCTTGTAGAGTATGATATTGACAGACTGATGTCAAGTTTACAAATAGCAAACACGAATAGCGAAGTGAAGTGCCGGCATAACAAACACACATAATTACAAATAAAATTAGTAGGATGGGTGCCCAGGTGGGTTGCCTTCCTGTATGTATCTGTTCATCGAGGTTTAAATGGCTACCGAATCCCTATTGTGGATTTCCTCTCTAAGTTATATTTAAGACTAGTGCCCCGCCCTCGCTTCGCTTCGGTGTAGAGCTGAAGTGTAGACTACAGTTTTTGTTCTCAGACTTGTATTATACACAATGACAATTCATCTATGATTCTTCTTATACCTGCATGCAAAGTCTCAGCCCGATCGGTTTAAAATTGACAAAGTTTCATACAAACTTTCATTCCCTATTTTATCCCCTTGGGGGTAGAATGGATCAAAATCCATTCTTAGCTTATGCCTACGTCATAACATCTACCTGCATGCCAAATTTCAGCCCGATCCGTCCAGTGGTTTGGGCTGTGCGTTGATAGATCACTATGTCAGTCAGTCAGTGACCTTTGAGTTTTATATTTAAAGAAATCCTCCCTCTGCAAATGCGACACGTCATCATTATAAGCCTAATAATATCCCCACTGCTGGAGCACAAGCCTTCCCTATAGATGGAATAGGTCATTTACTATAAGAGACAGATAGCCGAACGGTAATGGTCTTAGGGTCGACACCAACAGCGCGGCCATTCGGAGGCGGGTTCCGCGACCACACCAGCCCTCTTGGCACGCACTAGGGGGACCGCGGTCCTCATAGTGCGTGTCGGGTGCCGGTGCAGGAGTATTGTCTGGTTTTAGTGGCCCTGTTCAGGGCGTAGGTAGGGCCCTGTTCACATCAGCGAGCTCCAGGGCTGGCTGAAGAGGACAGGGAGGAGTCCCACATACCTTCTTCTCGCTCCCCCAGTGGTTGAAGGATGCGTAAGGCATTTTCCAGACAGACAAAAAAAAAGGGCTCGACACCAACTATCGGTGGTTCGATCCTGAGCTCGGTTATTTTTTAATTGTTTTTTCTTTTCTTTTATATGGGGACTAGCAAACCAGTGAACCAAATGTTCACCAAAACTTTATTAAAAAAAAAATGTATTTAATTAATTGAGAACTTCGGAGATTTTGTGTGGTTTCGTTTGAAATTCGTGATTTCTCGAAAACCGGAATTGCTACGTTACTCAAATCCGGTTTGTAGTCTTATCAGACTATTCTTAACTTATAACTAAAACATTCTCTTTATCTATCTCTTACGGTTTGGCCGCTGAAACAGCACCACAGACAGACGGACGGACGGACGGACTTGTCTAATAGATAAGAGATTATTTATATTGCAAACAATTTAAGTATAGAATATTTAAATTTGCCCAGTATTTTACAATACCTGAATAGTTGACTATTAAACGTTCGGTAGGTGCCTATGTGTCGCCGCACACGGGCCACACTCCAAGCCACAAACGCCGTCACGAGAAGCTAGAAGCGGCTACTAAAGTGGTTAAGTGGCTGAAACGCGCGACAGCGGCCGACTAAGGTAAGGGAGAGAGGGGTGGGGAATCGCGCGAGTGACGTGTGGCGGCGTTTTGTATCGGCGCATTAAGAGGGCCACAAGAAGCGAGCAACGACGATTTGTAGCGTGTGGCGGCCACCGGCGTACCGTGTGTGGCGAGTCCATATAAAATGTATGAAAAGTACAAGAAATATGCCGGTGGCGGCGTTTTGTGGTTGTGGTAGAATACAGGCTTGGTTTTATAACCGATTTCAAAAAAGGAGGTGGCTCTGTGTTAGACTGTATATTTTTTTATGTATGTTCACCGATTTTTCCATCAATCGTGGACCGATTTTCAAAATTTGGAACCAAGTCAGGATCTGATGGTGGAATCCGGGTGGAATCCGGGGAAATCGAGGGAAACCTTCAAATTTCAGAGGCACGCACGATGTTTTTTTATGCACGTTCACCGATTTCTCCGATTCTAATTTTCACTAAAACGGATGAAATAAAACTTTTTAAACAAAACATAAAAATGACTTCAAAATCGAAAATGGAACTAAAAAGTAAAAAATAATATCTGGTTCATGAAGTGAAGAAGGAAGTCGGGCGGGTCAAGGTTGAAACATTAAATAGATTTTCGTTTCTGATCCGTAATAATAACGTCTTTCAATCTTGACCCGCCCGACTTTCAAATCATGCACCAGATAGAGTCTGTGCGGAAAGAGAATGGGCGTGGCGAAAAACGGCACTAACATTAAGATTTTTATTTGGGCAATCAAACCCAGCAATCTGTAAAACGTCAAAGTTTTGTATTGATACGGATTTGTTTGTTGTTATAATTTCTTGCGGTTTTTTGTATTTAATCATGTCTAAAAGGGGTAAAACCTTACAAATACGGTAGAAAGGCACTACAACGCCCTCCAATCTTAATCCCATTCTCTTTTCGCACAGACTCTATTATTTTTTACTTCTAAGTTCCATTTCCGATTTTGAAGTCAGTTTTTTTTATCAACAATCCTTACCATGGAGGGAGCGATGCCCAAACGAGCATCTCTCTCTATTACTTGCTGAAGAAGACTATCACCATAATCATATTTCCCAGGGAAATAAAACCTGCGGACGGGGGGGCGGTACTCAGCCCCCATGTGGGGGCCATCCTGCACACTTATGCGGGGTCCCCGCGATACCCCGGGAGACCCCTGCCGCGAAGCACCGGCTAAAACGCAAAAGAATCCCTAAACGGGGATCTCGCGACTTCGCGCTAAGCAGCTTAGAGGGTATTCGCAGGGTTTTTAGCGGATATTATAAATAAAGCGTAAAGCGCCTGTAAGAGTTACGGGGTCCTCAGTGGGCAGCCACTGCTAGGGCTCGTAAGGCTTGCGGGCGCCAGGTGTGAGGTCCGTTCGGCGTTGTGCCTCTTAAAGGCGCCGTTGTCTGTAAATAGTATTTTTTGCCTGCGTATAAAAAAATGGGGAAATAAAACCTACCTTTTGGTTGTGTTGTGTCACTATTTGTAAGTAGATTAGAAATTCATTGGCTTACGTCCAGTCCTGCGATCTATACATGTGTAGGAGGCAATAGGATTTCGGGTAACAGTTTGCCAACGACAGTGCTAACCTCAATTTGGATTTTTCTAAGCCAGACGAATTCAGAAACTAAGTGATACGTGAACTAGGTCGCGCTTACCCATCGCATCAAGCTACGCCTTTAGAGAGGTAGGACAACGTCCGTCCGGGTAAGTGACCTCCACCTTACCACACAGTAAAATAATACACTACCTTTAAATTTTGGTGTTGTTGTGTTTATATTGGTGAGAAAGGTTCGAGTGCTCCACAGGAAGGAGGGTCCTGTAAAGGAGGGGAGACGGAAGGAGCTACATGGGCAAGCCCAAGTAGCCCTTCGCAGCGGGCGGGGAGAGGTAGGTACGTACTCAGCCCCCACCCCTGCCGCGGAGCCCCGACAAGGCCGGGAGGCTGCTAGGTACGGAGACGCGGAAGAATCCCTAAGGCGCTTTGCAGACGACGGGGCGGGGCGGGCTTTTTGTCCGCGAAGCAATAAAAACCCTCGCCGCGTATACAAAGCACACGACAGGCAGAGGTAGTCAGTTCAGGACGTTCGTTCTAGTGATTAGTCCATCACTAAAAAGCGCGTGGCGCGGACTGAGCTAGCCGCCCCGCGCCGCCGTCTGCGTTACTGCATATAAACTGGTTTGTATGATCCACGGCGGGCAGCCGCGGTCTTTTTGCCCTCTGTGTGCGTTTGTAGTATAGGATTCACTTTGTGCTATCGTTTGCGCCGAAATTGACCGGCCCGCTCCGCCCCGCCGTCTGCAAAGCGCCTAAACGGGGATCCCGCGGCTTCGCGCTAAGCAGCTTAGACGGTATTCGCAGGGTTTTTTAGCGGATATTATGCCGTAAAGCGCCTGTAAAGGTTACGGGGTCCTCAGTGGGCAGCCACTGCTGGGGCTCGTAAGGCTTGCGGGAGCCAGGTGTGAGGTCCGTTCGGCGGTGTGCCTCTTATAGGCTCCGTCGTCTGTAAATAGTATTTTTTGCCTGCGCATAAAAAAAAGGTCATACAATAGTGCGGGTGATAGTTTAGATATCAAGCAAATAACATGGGTGTGTGCCACTCTTTTAACTTAAAAAGAAACATAGTTTACAGTCAAGCTGAGCTTCACTCTGTTTCAAATTCAAGGCTCAGATCCTATGGGAATGAATCTTCGAAGGGTATCTAATGTATCACAGAAACACTTGTTTATGATTACGAGCTCCCGACGGTACAGCCCTGCGGTATTATTTATTGGACGTGGTTTGATGTACCTACCGGTACCGAAAGCTGCCAGAGGATAATATTATCTCTTATCTATTAGACAAGTCCGTCCGTCCGTCCGTGGTGCTGTTTCAGCGGCCAAACCGTAAGAGATAGATATAGATAGAGAATGTTTAAGTTATAAGTTAAGAATATGGTTCACTGGTTTGCTAGTCTCTTATCTAATAGACAAGTCCGTCCGTCCGTGGTGCTGTTTCAGCGGCCAAACCGTAAGAGATAGATATAGAGAATGTTTAAGTTATAAGTTAAGAATAGTCTGATAAGACTACAAACCGGATGTGAGTAACGTAGCACTTCCGGTTTTCGAGAAATCACGTGATTTCTATTTCAAACGAAACCACATAAAATCTCCGAAGTTCTCAATTAATTTTTTTTTTTTTTTTGGTGAACATTTGGTTCACTGGTTTGCTAGTTATGGATAACAGCTGAGTCACAAAGAGATTTATTGCTATATTTACTAAAATCAAAAAATATTTAAAATTAGCTCTATCTGTCTGTTTATAGGGTTCTGTAGCTAAATGGCAAAAAAACAGAACCCTTATGGATTCGTCACGCAACTATCCTTTTTTGAGCACAGTAGATTGGTAGGTAAAATAGGATTGGATGTTGAAAAGGGATTTTGGGGGTGAAAAATGGATTGGAGGCTGTAAAGGGGATTCGAGGGTGGATAGGGGATTCGAAGGTGAAAAGGGATTCGAGGGTGAAAAGGGATTCAAGGGTGAATAGGGGAAATGGAGGGTGAAAGGGATTCGAGGGTGATAAAGGGTTTGGTGGGTGATAATAAGGGATTGGTGGGTGATAGTGGTGACTCATGTGTGATAATAAGGTATTGGTAGGTGATAGTGGTGATTGATGGCTGAGGGAGTGGGTTGGGTCTGGGGTCACCCCTCTGGTACTTGGGCGAGCTTGGCATCTATCTTCTTGGACGGAGGGGCCCACGCGGCGAAGGGAAGCCAGACAGTCTGGCGCCGTAACGCGTTACGTAACGAAGCGGTTTGCCCTCCCGTAATAAGAAGGCATCCCGTAATAGGTAAGGTAAGGTATATATATATACATGTATGTACATATACATATTTCATTTACTAGCTATAAAAGAAAGAGAGAAAGAAAATGTGCGCGCGCAGTAGCTTCTCTTGCTTATATCCCCCACTCACCTCCCGTTCGCCTCGCCCGAACACACTTTTCGTAACTCGTAACGCATTCGCCAGCTTACCCCCCAAGTTAAGCGTGCCTAAAGAAGTTTCACTTCAAAAACTTGATAGGGTACAACATTCTTTCTACCGTTACCGGCCTTATTTCTTTGGCTCCAAAAATCAAGAGGTTCATTTCTGGGTTGTAGTATTGCATTGTTTAACAAAGTTCCCCTAGATCTGATTGAGCTTCCACAGACTAAATTTAAATCTCAGATCAAAAATACTCTTATGAATAAGGGCCATTATAAAGTTGATGATTATCTAAATGATCGTAATGCATGGACATAGTGTTTCTTATAATTTGATATTAAATGGGTATTAGTCATTTTTCATAACAGTAATATTGTACCTATCTAATGCCGCTTCCTATATACTACATATAATGTTAACTATAAAATTAATTGTAACTATATATTTATATTCTAGATGATGTAATGGAAAGTGACTTCAGACGGGTTTCTGAAGTAATTTTTCAACTTGACGACACTGTATAACAAACAATACAGGGAGAAAAAACAGCCCTTGCTGAGTTTCTTGCCGGTTCTTATCAGTACAAGATCTCCCGCCGTAGTTTTGCGAACCGATGGCGTAGCTTCTTGACCTTCACAAGTGCTTGTAACAGCCTAGACTGAATAAATGACATTTCAGTTCATTTCATTTCTCGAGGCAACTAATCAATGTATTCAGCGTGAGGTTTCAATAATGGCGATGCTAAAGGCGCAGGGTTCGATGTTCCCGCATCCCATTCTAATACATTCAGTGGGGTAGCTAAAGTCACGACACGTTTCTCTTGTTAACGGCATCGTAACCAAATGTTTGTTGACAGAAGGATCGCTCGCAAATTGCGCGCCTTAGTGTCGCCGCACACGGGCCTCACGCCACAGCCACAAACGCCACCACGAGAAGCTAGAAGCGGCTACTAAAGTGGCTGAAGCGCGCGACAGCGGCCGACTAAGGCAAGGGAGAGAGGGGTGGGGAATCGCGCGAGTGACGTGTGGTGGCGCTTTGTATCGGCGCTTCAAGTGGCCGGTGCGGGCCACAAGAAGCGAGCAACGACGATTTGTAGCGTGTGGCGGCCACCGGCGTACCGTGTGTGGCGAGTCCATATAAAATGTATGAAAACTACAAGAAATATGCCGGTGGCGGCGTTTTGTGGTTGTGGTCGGTGGCAAATGTTCGCAGGTAAGTAGGTAGGTTTAAATAATTTGAACGAATAAAAAAACACATTTCTATTCTAGGTAGATAAGAGCTTGAATTATCTACATCATCCCCCTCTCAGGGGATGTTCGCAGATGAAGCTTGTAAGGCCCCTCAGGCCATAAGCATTAACTACGGGTGTGTTTTAGTCAGTAGGAGTCTGACATAACCTTGCAGCCGGCTGTAGGGTATCCATGAGGATTTCACACTGGCTCCCCCGCCTGGGAGGAATAAAAAAAAAAGAAAAGTCTAAGGCCCGTATTACAGAATGACAACTAAGTGTTGATCTTTACTTGAGTACAGTTAGAAAGGGATGTCGCTATGTGCTATATATAGCGACATCCCTTTCTAACTATGCTCAAGACTAGATCAATCACTGAGAATCTTCCTATAATACGGGGCTTAGTCTTATTAGTACGGCGGGCTGTTTCCGCAACTCGACACGCAGTGCCTATTTCGCGTGGGGATTGGCATCAGTCCTGCCATCCCAGCTCCTCCAGAAAACTCAGCAGTCCCCGGATGTTGCTGCAAACCTTTACTAATGTCCGCGGACTTCCTATTAGAAAAGTCCCCTCTTCCTCTATTGAACTTTGAAAATGTTTAACAAGGCAACGAGACAGATAGACTATGCTGTTGCTAGGGGACGTTTTGTATTTGCCGCTTCGAAAATATGGGATGACTTGCCTCCTCCTTTGAGACAAAGTCTTTTAATATCCGAAAGCAGTTTTAAGCAAAGGTGTAAACGGTGGTTCCTTGAACAACAACACGAGGCGGCAAGCACAAAATATGATGCTGTTTAATTGTTGTAGTAATTAAAACTAAATTATTGTCTCGACTTGCTGATATTGTCCTTATTAATGTGTTTTTCAGAATATAATAATTGTGAGGTGGTGGCAGAATACCAGCGACAAGTCAAAACTTGACTGTCACATGCTGAGCCACATACCTTTTTGTTTCAATTATTTACTGTCATTCTATTTGTGTATTGTACCAATTGTATGTTGAAACAAATAAATAATTTATTATTATTATTATAGTTAACCTTCTGTTTTCTCCTTAGCGGTGGACGTAACGACCGAAGTGGCGCCATGTGTTACGGTCCGAATTGGTATCGATTAAGCGCTAGCGGTAACACTAGTTTTATTACACCTCTTTAACTTCAATTCAAGTGGAAATTAAGAATTCGAAACTTCAAATTCACATTACCTAGGTGATAAAATTTTAGTTTAACTGTAGATTTACTTATGATTTTATTTATTTTTTAAGCATTTAACTGCTAGATGTTTAAATCTTTAGATTTAAATTCGAAATTTTCCTAGCCTTAAGCTGCAAATAAAATCATAACTATAATTGCTATTTCTTCTTTCAAATGTTTAATACTTGAAAAAGTATTCATTTGACATTGTGGGTTACCTACAATGCGAAGAGATGGCGCTGCCTTGCAGCTTAAGGCTAGGAAAATTTCGACGCGGCTAATAGGGCCGTGGTAGCATAATGGTCAGTGCATTCGCCCGGATAGCGAAGGATGCGGGTTCGAGTCCCGTCCGCTGCCTGGTCCGCGTGGATTTTTTTCTAGTAAACCTTTCTGTAGATTTACTGTTGAAACGCAAACTTGATGGTTTGACATTGCAGCTTCATATTTCACGAGCTTCTTATTTTTTTTAACTTAATCAGGTAAATATTCTACATCCTATATATATTCTATTAGGGAGATTTTTGGGAAAATCTATGACCATGATTATGTATGCGATTTCAACAAATAAACATATTTCAAAACTTTTCGAAAGCCCGCTGTCGGAAGAGAAGAATTTCCAGACTTACTTAACTTTGTTCAAAGAATGTCTATCAAACATTAAATTGTTATAAAGCTTGTTAACAAATTGCTCGCAATCTTTCCTTTAGAAGTAGATTGTTACGAACAGCGTGAGCTGACATTAAAATCCACAAATATATCATTACTAGCTGTTACCCGCGGCTACGCTCGCGTGGTTTTCCTATTTGAGGCTATCATCCTCTTTTGACATAGTGAGTAAAAAAGTAGCTTATAGCAACCCAAAGCTTCAACCTATTAGTGCAGTCATTGAAGCGAAAAATACGGTCTTACCTCCGACTTTTTTTACTGTGAACCGTTTTGCATGAAATTTTGGAATTAGGCTCACCTTACCCTTAACTTCAAAAGTGAAAATGATCTGAACTCCGCCTATTACTTTTAAGGGGTGTAAACAACCCCTTAATGGAAAAATTGACCAGGTGCACAATCCTGCTATAAAGTCCACGGTATATTTTTAAAAAGTGTATTGCTGAGAGGTTTCATAACATGATCCAAAACTGTATCTTTTTATAGGTACTTTGGCTGAAGTTTTCACTCCTTTTTCACAAAAATGTACTTATGACACTACTTGCTAAGACACGCCCCACCAAATCATCACTGACGTGGTATGATGACCACGTTGTACCTTTCCGGCCACTTGAGCAGCTTCTTTAGAACTGCCAAAGGGATTTTGGCAACAAAGTTGTCAACAAAAACATCTCTAACAAAGATTTTTTTAATACGAAAAAATCTCCTCACCACGACCTCCGTGGTCGAGTGGTGTACGCCGGGATTCATGGTGTCGCCGACTCGAGAGGTCCCGGGTTCGAATCCCGGTGGGGGCAGATGTTTGTGTGATGAATGCGAGCATTTGTACTTCAGTCATGGATGTTTCATATGTATTTCTAAATAAAAATATAATTATATATGTACAGTATATGTATTGTATCCGTTACCCTAGTATCCCATAACACAAGCCTTTACAGTGCTTATTTTGGGGCTAGGCTAATTGGTGTGAGTGTTGGAAATATTTATTTATTTATTGAAGTTATACTTCTTTAGGCGCGTTATGAAAAAAATATGAGAGTGAAATTTTTAGATGCGCGCGCATCACTGTAACCCAAAAGTAACAGCATGAAGTTGGCCGCGGGCGCGTTATGAAAAAATCATGTGAGTGAAATTTCGAGATGCTCGCGCATCACTGTAACACAATAGTAACACCATGAAGTTGGCCGCGGGCGCGTTATGTATGTTACACATCTGTTCGAAAGGTACTTTGAACGATCCACGGAGCTCCATAAGATGATCGCGTTGTCAAAAACAATGTTGGCACGCTCGTCGCCTCTGATCACTGTTTTCATATTTATAATATTTATCCACATGTTTCTAGTTTCTATATAGACACAACGTGTTTTAGTTACTTACAAGTGCTAATTACATATGGACTAATAACTTAAATTCAGTAGTGATTGCAATTGAATATTTTGAATATTTATTTAATTTTTCAAATTAAAACTGAACTTAATTGACTGTGTTAACTATCCTTTTCCAGTCCTTTTATTATTTTATTGTAATTATTAATTGTTTGCATGCAATCCATACTTCCATACTAATATTATAAATGGGAAAGTGTGTTTGTTTGTTTGTTTGTTTGTTTGTCTTCTCTTCACGCCTAAACCGCTGAACCGATTGTGTTGAAATTTGGTAAATGTATAGCTTGAACTTATGAGCCTGCTATAGGCTACTTTTTTTTAATTTATATATTCGAATTTACATAATTTTCAACTAAATTAATCATTTTCATGGTTGGTCCCGATAGAGATGGCGCTACTGTCACGAAGACAGATTAAATTTGAAATGTGGAAGTTGCTATCTTAACTTAATAATACGAGATGGCACCACTCGTGTTCAATACCGAGTATTTTGTGTTAGTGTTTCATTTATTAAATCGAGGTAATTTTACGCAATTTCTTTCTAATCTTATTTTTAAAATTAAATCTAGCTAATACTACTCCAAATTTATAATAAAAAAATATCATTTTCGAGTGATTATAGATAGAGATGGCGCTACCATCTCGAATACCAACTCAACCGAGTAGTCTCTCTTGAAATAATATTTTCTGAGTAACTTATCAGATGGCACCACCCGTCTTTAATATCAAGAATTTTTAATTGCTAAAAATGTGAGTTGTGATATTGCGTTTTTTCAGATCGCGCTATTTATGAACATGACTTTTTAATATTTATTGTTAATTTTAACGTCATGTAGGTAGATATTTTAATTAAAACAATATTAGTTAAAAAAAAAACGACTTCCTTCAGTGTCCTAATATCTTACCAGAAAATCTTATAAACATCAAATAGATATTAAATAATCAGCTGTTTACAGTAGACAGATATTAAATAAACAGCTGTTATGATTTATTTTAGTCCCTTAATCAAGTTTTATCCAATAATTTTCAAGTGGAGATGATCCTGGATGTTGAGTAGAGGTAGGCGCTACCAACTCGAATAACAATTGGAAAACCAAGCTGTAGCGTGTGAAACTGAAGAGATGTCGCTACCCGAGTCGAGTTTACTTGCACTAAAAATCTGAAGTTTTTCGGATGGCGCTATTCATGAACATTACTTTTTTATATTTATTGTTTTTAACTAGCTGTTACCCGCGGCTACGCTCGCGTGGTTTTCCTATTTGAGGCTATCATCCTCTTTTGACATAGTGAGTAAAAAGGTAAATTTAAAAAATCAAAAAACCCGACTGCTTGGTGCTGCCCGACCGAGACTCAAATAAAAACTGAAAAGAAAAAAACAAGTCCAGTATACTTTAATTCTGTTAATAAGGAACAAAGCTACTTTAACAGTCGGGACCCATTAGATATTCAAGAATACATAATATTTTTCAACAGTGGGTCCCGACTGTTAAAGTAGCTTTGTTCCTTATTAACAGAATTAAAGTATACTGGACTTGTTTTTTTCTTTTCAGTTTTTATTTGAGTCTCGGTCGGGCAGCACCAAGCAGTCGGGTTTTTTGATTTTTTAAATTTACCTTTTTTATTTCACACTTTTTAGTTAGTATTTTAAGCCGGTATATACCGTAGTCTTGTTACTTCAGTAAGGGAATTAATATCGCGGGAATTATTAAGTACCTTGCGTCGGTCTAAAAGATTGATTTATTAAGACATATAAAGACTTTACCAGCGAAGTCAAGGCTACAGATGGGCCTGAATTTTCGCAAAAATGTGTGAAGTTAAATCAAGTCGTTACATAAATATCTCTAATGTATGTAAATTTTATAGTAAACTAGCACTTATGCAAAAAGTCATTTTTTGTTTATGTTTTTTTTAATAGTTTAGCAGTAAATATAAAATTCATTTACTTTTATTCGTCGACTATTTAAAATTGGCAGTGGCTGCATTGTCATGTCAATGCCGGACGTCTAAGATTGTGATATACACAAATTCAGTGTCAGTCCCTAGTCTCATAATTTGATATACCTACATAATTCACAGAAACCCAATATGTAGATGCCAGAAGTTAACTTCAAATGTTTTTAATCACCCTATATACAATACCAATCAATGACGTTTATGTCGCAGGTTGAAGAAAGAAGTAATTCACTAAATTAAATAATTATGCAATCACCAAAGCAAAGTTTATAATATTTGATTAAACTAAAGGCGCATAATAAAATTTTCATAACGTTAGGTAGAGCACCATAGCAATCTCATTTATTATCAATTTATAGTTCTCTTTGTAGTTTTCTTTTAAAGCGTTCACATTTAACAGGTCAAAGACTTTGTGTTCGACCCTTTTTTATTGGTAGTGTAAAGCTCGAATGAAGAGTACTCCCAGTAGTGCAATCATGGCAATTATTTTCCATTTTTTTTTTTGTTATAAAAATACCGAATAACGTATCACTGGTAAACACAAATGCTAAGTAACTTTTACAAATATAATCAAATAAACCTATTACTTACTTTATTTTTAAATCTTTTTCATCAATTAAATACTTATCTTATCCTAACTATCTATACTAATATTATAAAGAGGCAAGATTTGTATGTTTGTAACAAATAATCTGTCAAACTACTTAATTCATCATAAGGTAGCTACATTATTTATTATAACATTTTTCTTTATTTAAATACATTTTGTCTGAGTGACATAGGCTATATTTTATCCCGATAAATAAATTTCGCCCGTACAATGCCCGGGTGGATCACTAGTAAGTATAATATAATATTATAGATGCGAAAGTGAGTTTGTTTGTTGCGCTTCCGTGCCCTAATAGCTAAATCGAATATAATGAATTCCCATATAGAAGTAGATGGGAACTTGGTTCTTAGCTACAACATCGCAATACTTATAGGCGTAGGGTGATGAAAGGGGTGATTTACCTATAAAAATCTACATTATTTACTTTGAAATTTGCAGAATTATTACAAAACCAATATTATCGCGAGCTGATTAATAAATACAGGGATTCCAATAAGTATGTACTTACTAGCGAAAAATGGGTTATTTGTCATTATATTAAGTAAACCTTTTTTGTAACCTTAAGTAATATCGTTAAAAAAATTAAAAACAGTAAAATTCTGAGTTTTTCATTAAAATTCAATAATCATAAATACCTATTATGATAATATATTTTTCATCATTTAATAAGAAGGAACTGTATCACAGTTTTAATGTTAGTACTTCCTATAGGATCAGATACTGCGAATACCCCTTTTTTTTCTTTTACATAGTACACCGCGCTATCACTTTGTCATCGTTGTAACTTTTTAAATATTTGTCGAAATGACATAGTGTAAAAAGCAAAGTTTATCGTCTTTAAATATCAAAAGCGATTAAAGTATTTGTTTTGATAAAAAATGATTGGTTAATACAAAATGTGCATTTTGGAAATAGATATCAAATAATATTTTAGTTTTGATTCACTATTTTAGCGGTAATGACTTACACATTAAAAATAGATATATGGTGTCACGGACTTTTTTTTAGAACTATTTAAGAGATACATTTTCACTCTACATTACATTCATGTAACTTTTATTGTTTTTGCAGTGCAGGCCAAAATGGCTCGCAGATGGGAGATTTTTTTCCGTCTTATGTGACACTTATTGTTAAATATTGGCCAATTCACTCAATAACTACATAAATTATTATTTATATGTAATTATCGTATATGAGCTATATTACTGTTAAGTTTCATTAAAATCCATTCAGTATTTTTTAGGTGAAAGAGTAACAAAGATCTATACAAACGTAAGATTGAAATTAAAAGCGTATATGGTTAATATACAACTTTAAAGCGTTGTAGATCCTAAACAATCATATAAAATGAAAAATGGTGTCAGAAACCTAAATATGATTTTTGATTATCTAGACAGTGATACCCCACTCGACATATTTTGTCAACTTATTTTTTTTACTTCGTCACAATATGGCGCCTAATTTTGCCCATATTGAATTTTGATTACTATCATATCTTTAGTAGCACTTCCATGATTGAGACCAATCGATTGATCGTCGATCATCGATTGTCGTGATGAATCATCAAAATCGGTCCAGGCGTTTGGTCTCTAGTGTGCCACAAAGGAACAAACATACATATATAGACTGTTAAACACATAACCCTGTCTGCGCGTCGCGCTTCGCGCTCTTGCATTGCGCAGCCGGGTAAAAAAGTAGCTTATAGCAACCCAAAGCTTCAACCTATTAGTGCAGTCATTGAAGCGAAAAATACGGTCTTACCTCCGAATTTTTTTACTGTGAACCGTTTTGCATGAAATTTTGGAATTAGGCTCACCTTACCCTTAACTTCAAAAGTGAAAATGATCTGAACTCCGCCTATTATTTTTAAGGGGTGTAAACAACCCCTTAATGGAAAAATTGACATTGAGCCATTTTGTAGCTAGGAAACATGTCCAATAGTAAGTGATGAAATTGTAAAGTATTTTCTAACATAATTACCCCATATTAAAATCATTTTCAACCCCTTGAAAATCTTACAACCCTTGCAAACAACCCCTAAATTGAAAAAATCACAAAAAAATACTTTGGTATGACATAAACAGATTTTGTATTAGAATGCATACAATGCATCTGCTCGCCGCTAGATGGCATTGACCACATCGATTAAATTTCAGGCAAAATAAAAAACGGCTTTGATCTTTGATATCTAGCTTAATATTGCACTTAGAATACTCTATAAAAAAACCAAATTGTTCATTGTTTTACCTGCTACAATGTTGTTCTTTATAAAATTTTCGATAAAACTTACATTTTTGGAGATATTTGCAAAAAACCGATGAAAAACGGGAAAAAATTTCGAATTTTCAATTGCCAGTAACTTGAAAAAAGTATTGGATTTTTTGAAAAACTTTATAGATGATTTTTTGCTTAAAATTTATTACAATACTTATTTTGAAAAAAAAACAACCCCCAGAAGGGGTGGCAACCATCATTTTCACTTATGAAGTTAAGGGTAAGATGAACCTAATTCCATAATTGTATGCAATTCGGTTCACAGTAAAAAAATACGGAGTAATAATGCTTCAATGACTGCACTATATATACTTACCAAATTTCAAAGTGGTTTAAGCTTCGAGGAAGGATAAACAAAACAAACACTCTCATAATAATACCTAATACTACTATGGATAGTACGTAATAAAACTTCAAAATGTAAAAGCATTAGCATTATTAGAATAAAGGGTTTAATTATTTTAAACACATAGCAGTACTATTTAAGTACGCTACTGTACACGATGTTATGTGTTTTTCCATAATTTTTATCAGTGAGTCAATTTTATACATTCGAAGAAACTACCAAAATACCTACCTAATTCATTTAATGCACAACAAAACCAAATCACAAAGGAAAACAAAAACAGATATGGTACCTTGGTAAATCGTATTTCTTTAAAATCAATCAAGGTAGGTAGGTACCTACTGCTTGCTGTTGCTTACCTGCTGAAATGGCTCAATGTCAATTTTTCCATTAAGGGGTTGTTTACACCCCCTTAAAAATTCGGAGATAAGACCGTATTTTTCGCTTCAATGACTGCACTAATAGGTTGAAGCTTTGGGTTGCTATAAGCTACTTTTTTACTCACTATGTCAAAAGAGGATGATAGCCTCAAATAGAAAAACCACGCGAGCGTAGCCGCGGGTAACAGCTAGTTAAAAAATATTTTTAATGATGCTAAAGAAATATAACTTCTCACGCGCGTACATAAGTTACACGCATCCATTTTTTTATTTATTGCTTTCACCGAACGTATAGCCAGGCAGCGAAACCAAAGGACATCAAAAAGTAAAAGTTGCCAATCAACTTGATTTATGCCAATTTGATGCCAGTACTACGTTCAACAACAAAGGCAAGAACACCTATCACAGAAAGAGATGACAAATGTTTCCGCATTTTCTCCCGGTAGATAGACGGGAACTCTACATCAAAGAGGCCGCACAAAGCGCCGGTAAATTGACCACTATTTACGGGAGTTATCTTTCGGCATTTATCGTTTATTGAACAACATCCTAGTAAAATCTCACCACTGCTACACTTTTTATGAACTTTAACTTATTTAACTTGTGGAAAGTTAAGTAATTTTTTTCTATTTAATACGAATATTCATCCAACTTTCGCAGTGGTCGGTCATTGGATGGGTGACCAAAAAATATTTACTATCTCGAGCTCCTCCGTGCTTCTGAAGGCAAGTTAAGCCGTTGGTCCCGGCTGCATCTGTAGTCGTTAGCGCCCACCAATCCGCACTGGGCCCGCGTGGTGGCTCATGGCCCAATCTCCCTATTCCATCCATAGGGAAGGCCTGTGCCCCAGCAGTGGGGACACTAATAGGCTGATGATGATGATTCATATAGATGTCGTGGGCATATCGTAGATTTGCTCACTTCATGAAATGCTTGACAATTTCATGTAATGGTCACAATTCATGATGTGGGCAACTTAATTTGACCAGATCATTGAATCGTCAACATTTTACGATTTGGTCATCCATTATTTTTAGTTATAATTTTTATTTTTTAAGCATTTAACTGCTTGATGTTTAAACCTAAAGAGAATATAACTAGAAAAAAATCCACGCGAATGTTTAATATTTTTAAAGTATTCATTTGACATTGTGGGTTACCTACAATGCGATGAAATGGCGCTGCCTTGCAGCTTAAGAATGGCTAGAGGAATTTCGGCGTGACCGTCAGAGCCGCGATAGCATAATTGGTCAGTGCATTCGCCCGGATTGCGAAGGGTGCGGGTTTGAGTCCCGTCTGCTGCCTGGTCGGTGTGGATTTTTTTCCAATATTATTATTGTTTTTATTAATATTATTATTTTAGGTCCGAATTTTCAATACCATACTTGAAAGATAGTAGAATTTTATTAGACACTAATTGTGTACTTTGGCATAATTTTATTTTGCACTAGTGGCCCGCCCTAGCTTCGCTTCGGTGTAGAGCTGTAGTGTAATATAATTATTCATATAATTCATATAATTATAAAAAAAAAACTGAAAATGGTATATGTGCCTTTTCCAAACTTCAATTGACATAACGTCACTCAATTGTTTTGCCTTCCCACTACCCACCTCTCCACTAACATTTGAAATTTATGGTATGGTATTAAAGTTCAAATTGACTTTTATGTATTATTACGAATCGTTTGTATGGGAGTATAGAAGTTGTTTTCGTACTTTTTCAGGCATTTTTTTTAATTTTTCTCTGGGTAAGAACCTTCCTCGTACTTCGAGGAATATTCTAAAAAAATAATTATCGAAATCGGTTCAGCTATTCTTGAGATTTGCACTTAGCAACA
Organism: Chilo suppressalis; assembly: GCA_902850365.2. Lineage (NCBI taxonomy): Eukaryota > Metazoa > Arthropoda > Insecta > Lepidoptera > Crambidae > Chilo > Chilo suppressalis. Next base: position 2,243,824 of record OU963895.1, on the reverse strand, counting down.
CATTCAGCAATTCATTTTATTTTATTATATAATCGGTGCGTGTTGTCAGTGGGTTAGGTAAGGTTAGTGCAGAGACCTTAATTTAGAGCGAGCAGAGCGAGCAAGCATGTCGCGAGAGCGGCCGGCGAAAAATATATGAAATGAAATGAAATGTCATTTATTCAGTCTAGGCTGTTACAAGCACTTGTGAAGGTCAAGAAGCTACGCCATCGGTTCGCAAAACTACGGCGGGAGACCTTGTACTGAGAAGAACCGGCAAGAAACTCAGCAAGGGCTGTTTTTTTTCTCCCTGTATTGTTATATACAGTGTCGTCAAGTTGAAAAATTACTTCAGAAATACGTCTGAAGTCACTTTCCATTACATCATCTAGAATATCCATACTATACTAATATTATAAATGGGAAAGTGTGTTTGTTTGTTTGTTTGTCTTCTCTTCACGCCTAAACCGCTGAACCGATTGTGTTGAAATTTGGTAAATGTATAGCTTGAACTTATGAGCCTGCTATAGGCTACTTTTTTTTAATTTATATATTCGAATTTACATAATTTTCAACTAAATTAATCATTTTCATGGTTGGTCCCGATAGAGATGGCGCTACTGTCACGAAGACAGATTAAATTTGAAATGTGGAAGTTGCTATCTTAACTTAATAATACGAGATGGCACCACTCATGTTCAAAACCGAGTATTTTGTGTTAGTGTTTCTAATCTATATTAAATCTAGCAAATACTACTCTAAATTTTTTAATATAATAATATCATTTTCGAGTGATTATAGATTCTGGATGTTGCTTATAATAATAAGAGATGGCGCTACCATCTCGAATACCAACTCAACCGAGTAGTCTCTCTGGAAATAATATTTTTTGAGTAACGTAATAGATGGCACCAGCCGTCTTTAAAATGAGTACTTTTAATTGTTTAAAAATCTGAGTTGTGATATTGCGTTTTTTCAGATCGCGCTATTTATGAACATGACTTTTTAATATTTATTATTAATTTTAACGTGATGTAGGTAGATATTTTAATTAAAACAATATTAGTAAAAAAAAACCGACTTCCTTCAGTGTCCTAATATTTTACCAGAAAATCTTATAAACATCAAAAATAGATATTAAATAATCAGCTGTTTACAGTAGACAGATACTAAATAAACAGCTGTTATGATTTATTTTAGTCCCTTAATCGAGTATTATCCAATAATTTTCAAGTGAAGAATGATCCTGGATGTTAATAGAAGTAGGCGCTACCAACTCGAATAACAATTCGAAAACCAAGCTGTTGCGTGTGAAACTGAAGAGATGTCGCTACCCGTCATTAAAATCAAGTTTACTTGCACTAAAAATCTGAGGTTTTCCGGATGGTTAATAATATTTTTAATTGCATGCAAATAATTAATCTATACTTATAATAAATCTGTAAAGATGTCAATTCTGTACATAAAATATATTTTTAAAATAACTATCAGGGGGTGATTAGTGATCGATACTGATGCTAAAAATGCAATCAGTAAAATTTTTGTCTGTCTGTCCATCTGTCTGTCTGTGTGTATGTTCCTTATAGAAACAAAAACTACTCAACGGATTTTAACGAAACTTGGTACAATTATTCCTCATACTCCCAGGCAGGTTATAGTATACTTTTCATCACGCTACAATCAATAGCAGCAGAGTAGTGAAGGGAAATGTTGGGAAAACGGGAGAAGTTACTCCATTTTATAAGCTTCCGTCGCGGGTGCAGCTTAATGGTTAAAGTTACATAGAAATCATGTATGACGGAAATATTCTACATAAAATTGTCTAAAAAATATCCCGCAACAGCATATGTCTATCTTTTATGGTTGACTCACAATAACACGTGTAATTATATAAATAAAGTCATTCTTCATAGCACAAGCCTGAGAACAAAAACTGTAGTTTACACTACAGCTCTACACCGAAGCGAAGCGAGGGCGGGTCACTAGTAAATATATAGTTACAATTAATTTTATAGTTAACATTATATGTAGTATATAGGAAGCGGCATTAGATAGGTACAATATTACTGTTATGAAATGAGACTAATACCCATTTAATATCAAATTATAAGAAACACTATGTCCATGCATTACGATCATTTAGATAATCATCAACTTTATAATAGCCCTTATTCATAAGAGTATTGTTGATCTGAGATTTAAATTTAGTCAGTGGAAGCTCAATCAGATCTTGGGGAACTTTGTTAAACAATGCATTACTACAACCCAGAAATGAACCTTTTGATTTTTGGAGTCTGAAACATGGAACGGCAAGCTTGTTATACCTACGGTAGACCCCCTTAAACTTGGGATACTGTGGATCCGAGATTTTGGGTGGAACGGAGGGGAAAGCTTGGATCACTCAGTCGTTTTTCACCCAGACCCCCAACATTTTTGATATCTGCAAACCTTACTGCAATCATCATCATGATCAGCGTATTAATGCTCCACCACGCGGGCCCAGTGTGGATTGGCGGGTGCTTACGATTGCAGATGCAGCCGTGACCAACGGCTTAACGTGCCTTCCGTGAAGTACGGAGGATCTCGACATAGAAGATTTTCGGTCACCCATGCAATAACCGACCACTGCGAAAGCTGCTTCATCAATCATCATCATTCATCAACAGATAGCCTATCTTAGTCCACTGCTAGACATAGGCCTCTCCAAATGCACGCCACTCAGATCGATCTTGGTCTACTCGCATCCAGCCAGCCATCCATGCCAGCCACCTTGGCATATCGTCACTCCATCGTGCCTGAGGACGTCCTACACTACGTTTGCCTAGACGCGGTCTCCACTCCAGAACTCGTCTACCCCAACGGTTATCAGTTCTTCGACAAATATGGCCAGCCCACTGCCACTTCAACTTGCTAATCCGGTGGGCTATGTCGATAACTCTGGTTCTCTGTCGGATTACCTCATTTCTGGTGCGATCCTTCAGAGAAACGCCGAGCATAGCCCTTTCCATAGCGCGCTGAGCGACTTTGAACTGTGGACCAGCCGTACCGTCAGTGTCCACGTCTCGGCTCCGTATGTCAACTGAAATTTGCTTAACTTCAACGATGGCAGCCGAACGCGCTAACCAGCCGCGGCGTCGAGCTCCTACTCGCTGCAATAATACACTTTAATTTGCAGCAGCTCCTGTGCTCTGTGCCTTAGCAGTGAAAACTAAAGGTTTGATTCATTACGCGCATACTTGAGTATCTTATGGTAATGAAAGTAACACTTTCTTTTCGATACCGAGGAGAAAAAATGCATTGAGCGTACCTACCACATCGTGCACCCGTGGACACCTGATCCGACATGTTGTATTCGACTGGTGAAAAGAAGTGAGATGAATTGAAAAGCGAAAGTTGTTTAACTTCTACCACTAAACAATGACGCCATCGATCTCCTCAGGGTGGGCAACACAGAATACAGAAAGAGGTAAGAGATATGTTCATAGGCTATACAGGGTGTAATAAATCCTTTAACGATGTCGAAGGCCATGTATTTTCCACATCATGACGATCATTTTTTTCTTCTTGACCATACCTGGGAAATTTATGGTTATGGAGATATTGAAGGTCGGAGTCACATTTTTTTTTTTAATTTTTCATGAGTATTTCCAAAACGTTATTTAGAAACTTTGATCAACGCGCTTACACCCACGCACACACATACACACAGGCACATTCTTTGCGTAGCGCCACAGTAGCGCGCCGCGCTATACATTGCGTATAGGAAAAAATTTTTTTTTTTTACTTAAAAATACAAATGATTCCCACGTATAATATTTTGTAATATTACTTGTTTGTGTGTACAGAATGCGTAGTTTGAGATTTTGTCATAGGATTTTTTACATATTCCCGTATATACAGGATACGGGAACCGACGTCGCCGGCGCCTGCACTTCCATCTAATAAATAATAGCCAATCAAACGACGCGACATCAAACAATCGAACCAATCAGCACTCACAATCGAGAGCAACGACGCAATAAGAACAAAGTTTTAGTCAAGTTATAGGCATTTGTTCACACATAACTGTGGCGCGCCGGCCACGCCCACAAAGCCCTGCTAACCTCTTTCTGTGGTACGAGTAGGCAACGTGCCATTGATACTCTTTTGTCACAATTGTCTATAATCTACGATGACCTCTTAAAATCAAACGGGCCATATGCTACATATAGCAATAGCAAAGCATTTTTCATTCTTCGTTCGGTCATGACATTGACAAATACACTTACATTTGGCAACGAAAATAAACGTGATTATGATTTATTATTAAACAAATTTCTGTCGGCAACAATGCCACAGTGGGTGACACAGCATTTCTCCCTTAACACATAAATATCTATACTGCATTGCGTTCGCACACAAAGGTGGTGGTACCAGGAAGTAATAATGTTAAAATGTAGCTTTCGCGTGAAAAAGCGACTATTTTCGGACGTTCCGTTGGTGTCCTGGAACCTTATTTTTGGATCACTCGTCTGACATAGTATTGTCGAAAGCGACATAAGTCCTTCGACTTTCAAGTCGCATAATACTGATTTTCCCAGGGCTTGTGTACCGGTTAATTTTCAAACCTAAATCAGTGTAGTAGTAAAAAGTTAATTTTCAAACCTAATGTACTTGACATTAGGAGCGTTTTATCTAGGTTTGGTTATACCTTAACCTTAAAAAACCGGTTTTCCCAAAAAGCGAAATCAATTAGGTTTAGAATCAATTTAGCGGTTTTTAAAGGGTTTCGTTTCACTTTTTCTGACGGCATCGATACTAAATGAATAACTTGACTCACTAGACGCTAGCAAACGTGTCAATAAATGAATCAATCTCTGAGCATTAACAAGTTGTGACTTGATTAGTTCAAACAAAACAAACTTCAAGCGATGCTAACGCGTGCACGTGTCGCTCTGGATTAAATCGGTTTATTCAGATTTTAGGTACTGCTTTCATTTCGGAAGTGCTTCGAACGAAACCTTTACTAAAAACCGGTATTAACCTTTATTTACCGGTACTTTCGAAACCGGTTTCAAGCCCTGGATTTTCCGTATTTTTGAATCATTCGTCACCGGTGTTACCTGTTTAATATGAAATATGAAAGTTAACTCATTTCACGCAGAAAAAATAAAAACCGGTAATTACCGCAACGAAAACCGAACAAAAAATTCTCGTTATGGTTTCATATAAAGCATGACAATGACAGATTATTATCGTCGTCTAATAGCACAAAAAATTTGACAATTATTCTATCATTCGCCTCCACGGTTCGCTATGCAGCGAGTGGTCTCACCCATTCGTTGCACACGAGCGATTCAAAAATACGGAATTAATTATGTCGAATGAAATTTAGTAGAAATCGAGCGTTCGACGCAAGACGAGTGATTCAAAAATGGAGCTCCTGTTCGAATGACGATGCTGAACTGAAAAATATTTGTATTTAGTTGCAGTCAGTTTTTCATTGAAAACTTTGTTTTGTACTTTTCTGATTCTATCGTTTATTTAGCGAAGCACTTTGAAGCGAGTACGGAGCGGGTTTTATTAAACTTCTACATGGATGATATTTGGCTTTGCTTGTGTTTAAAAGAACAATACCAAGTGTCCATAGTAACTTTGGCTTAATATAAAATGTTCACGGACAGCAATGGAAATAGCTTTATTGTGTGTACCAAATTACAGAAGGTTCATAAATCATTTATGGGTCAAGGTATACATTTCTATAATAAGATTCCTATTATCCTTGATTTGCCTCCTCATAAATTTAAAATACACATTAAGAATTGTTTACTTAAGAAAGGATATTATACTGTCAATCAATATTTGAATGATAAAACGGCCTGTTTGTAATTTTACCTGTAGATAATTTTTCAAAAGTTTTATTAAAACTAAGGCTCCCAGCCTTAGAAAGAGTTTTGAAGAGAACCTTGCACTTACTCCCTTTCATATACTTGTTCATTTTGTTTTGAAAATTGTTTCTTGCTATTTTGGGACTTATCTTTGCACTTATTGTTAGTAAATTCGTTGATTGTCTATTGTTACATATTTGACATTATGTGATGGAAGTGGACCTCAACACATGTTTGCAAGTTTGATGTCAACTTTCAATTGGACGACACTGTATGAAATAAAACAGGGAGAAAAAATCAGCCCTTGCTGAGTTTCTTGCCGGTTCTTCTCAGTACAAGATCTCCCGCCGTAGATTTGCGAACCGATGGCGTAGCTTTTCGACATTCACAAGTGCTTGTAACAGCCTAGACTGAATAAACGATATTGAATTTTGAATTTTTTGAATGTTGTTAATAACTAAAACATTTCCAGAACATTAAAAATTCTAAAAAACTTTGCGCAAAAAAATACTTCGATAATACAAATATGGAATTTTGAGGTTATTTCGATTTGATTATCACCGTGGCAGAGTGGCTTCCACAACGATTCTCATGGTGTCGCCATATCTGGGTTCTCTGGGTTCGGTCTCATTTATCCAGAAAAAAAAGGGATGCGTGTAACTTATGTACGCGCGTGAGAAGTTATACTTCTTTAGCATCATTAAAAATATTTTTTAATTGCATGCAAATAATTAATAATTACAATAAAATAATAAAAGGACTGGAAAAGGATAGTTAACACAGTCAATTAAGTTCAGTTTTAATTTGAAAAATTAAATAAATATTCAAAATATTCAATTAAAATCACTACTGAATTTAAGTTATTAGTCCATATGTAATTAGCACTTGTAAGTAACTAAAACACGTTGTGTCTATATAGAAACTAGAAACATGTGGATAAATATTATAAATATGAAAACAGTGATCAGAGGCGACGAGCGTGCCAACATTGTTTTTGACAACGCGATCATCTTATGGAGCTCCGTGGATCGTTCAAAGTACCTTTCGAACAGATGTCTAATAATGGTGGATTATTAACCACTAAATGGGTTCAAGCTATACATTTACCAAATTTCAACACAATCGGTTCAGCGGTTTAGGCGTGAAGAGAAGACAAACAAACAAACAAACAAACACACTTTCCCATTTATAATATTAGTATGGATGATTATTATAGGTGCCTAGTTAATCTGTTGTTGCTTATCATCTCACTATAAATTGTAAAGACTTATTGTGTAAACTGTGGATAGTGTATTTGACTGCATGTTTGTTATTAAAATTTACAGTAATACTATTTTACATATTGTAAATGTGTAAGTAGTTGTGAACTATTGCCAATAAATAAAAAAAAATTTTTTAGATGGCGCTGCAGGAGGCCTATATTCAGCATTGGATGGCAATGGGCTGCAGATGAAGAAGAACAGCTACATTTATAAGTTTAAAGTAAATTTTACTAGTAAACAGTCCAATATTAAATAAAACTAGTTTTTTACGGGTTAATGCACGATACTTCATTTATTTATTGACGTTTCGTAGTCTTTACAGGCTACGTCGGTCGTCGGAATCAATTTTTCATTTAATTTTGTCGAGCTACCATCGAAAGACTTTTATTGAGCGTTCGGTTATTTCATTGTTCGATTTTTAAAGATTTATTGTATATCTATAAAATTACTTAATTTAGTTAATAAAGTATTTTATTTAAAATTCTTTTTTGTAATTTTGAGTTTATTTATTTGACCCTAACTACTGTAAACTACCACCGGTTCCAAAATTGGGAGACCTTTCTAAGAAGAACCGGCGAAACAAACTCAAGAGAGGCTTTCTATCTCCTTCTTATGTTAAATTATGCAAACAAAAAGAACTAATAGTATCTGTTGGTCTTGCAGTGTGAGCTCGGGGTTGGAATTTCATCTCCTGTATAATGGGTTCCCAAGCTGGTAGTATATACCAACCATCTTCCCTACTGAAATTTGGATATTTTTTAATCTCAATTGCCTCGCGTATCATTCTAGGAATGAATCGCTGCTCAGTTGCAAGGATCTGTGGTTTATCAAATGCAATGTAATGGTTTGGTCCAATATTTACATAAGTATGTGCTGTCCCAACTGTGTTTTAAACGTAAATCTAAAATAATGGTCATGGTACGTACCACGGCGTCGCTCGTGCCGCAATGCAACAATACGTACACACGTGAAATCATAAATTTTTAACTGACGCGACCGACCGACATGCCGATACGATGGTAATTTTTTATTTGTTACTAGCGATGCCCCGCGGTTTCACCCGCGTTTACAATCATCAACAAATATTTTCGAAAAAGATTATTACAGGATTTTATGTTGATAAAAACTCTATGGGCCATAACTCATTAATAGGTACCAACTCTTAACATCTTACACACGTGATAACTTTTAAACGAAATATCCGATTGAGATGAAATAAAAAGTATTTTACTTCTACATAAATACTTTTGATAACATAATGCTTAATTTCGATAAAGATTAATATTACGATACATATTTAACGTAGTTTTTTTTTTCTTCAGATGTTTTAATAATTATTTTGAACACAAAATCGGTTATTGTGATTAAACCATGATAGCTAGATATATGTTCTTGCGGACTTTTTTGTAGGTCTTAATGGGATCTACAAACCCGTAGTACATCATTTTGTTCTATTGTCAATAGTTTTTGCAGCGCACGCAAAAATAGGTTTTCTATTTTACACCTTGCGTTACAAAATAGCAGATCTATTACGGATCGCTAATTTTGAAAAAAAAAATATAGCCTACAGCCTTCCTCGATAAATGTACTACCCAACACTGAAAGAATCATTCAAATCGGACCAGTAGTTCCAGAGATTAGCGCGTTCAAACAAACAAACAAACTATGCAGCTTTATAATATTAGTATAGATAATAATACTTCCATGACTATGAATTTTGATAAGCTATAAATGTTTAATTTTAACACTTCGACGGAGTGACTAATTAAGAATTATTTGGTGACTCATTTCTTTGTCGCACTATCCGTAAATGGAATGCTCTGCCTGCTCCAGTGTTCCCTCCTTACAACCTGGGATCCTTTAAAGAGGCGCGAAGAAGCAACATGCAGGCCGGCAGGGTGAGGATGGCTGGTGTGGCAGGTAGAACTGCTGTATCAGCTATCTTCACGTCTGGACTTCACCATCACTTAACATCAGGTGGGGGAGAGTCATTTGTCGGACCTGAAAAAAAAAAGGGTGCGTGTACTTATGTAGGCGCGTGAGAAGTTATCCTTCTTTGGCATCGTTTAAAATAAGTTTTTAATTGCATGCAAATAATTAATTACAATAAATTAATAAAAATTCTGGAAAAGGACACAGTCAATAAAGTTCAGTTTTAATTTGAAAAAATAAATAAATAATCAAAATATTCAATTAAAATCGCTACTGAATATAGTTTATTAGAACATATGTGATTTGCACTTGTATGAAACTCAAACACGTATTCCGAATATACAAACTAGAAACATGTGGATAAATATTATAAATATGAATACCTATAACTGTTACTTTATTACAAAAAATAAAGATGTGGTTTTTGGTTCTACTACACCAATGGTCAAGAGATGGCGCTGTAGTCTCCTGAATCGCGCTTTGGTTCCGTTGTTCCAGATTAATAAATACTTTTGATAGGCCTTCACAATGCAGTCGTTAGCACCCACTAAATAGAGATTCTATTTCTATTATGTTGGTAGATTTTCTTAATGTGCGGTAAACACAAAAGTAACAGCATGAAGAGACCAACTTCATGCTGTTAATTTTTTGTGTTACAGTGATGCGCGCGCATCTTAAAATTTCACTCTCATCATTTTTTCATAATGCGCCTAAAGAAGTATAACTTCAAAAATGTTGTCGATTCTGGCATGACTATCAACTTATAGAGAATGATAAGGAGATATCATCATCATCATAAGCAGCCCACGGACGTCCACTACTGGACATAGGCCTCTTCTAGGGATCTCCAAACACAACGATTATAAGGTTTCCGCATCCAGTGGAGCCCCGCACTCGCTTGATAAAAATAAATAAATATTTCCAACGCTCACACCAATTAGCCTAGCCCCAAAGTAAGCACTGTAAGGCTTGTGTTATGGGATACTAGGGTAACGGATAGAATACATGTACTTTAGTTATATAAGTATATTTATATAAAAATACATATTTAACATCCATGACTGGAGTACAAATGCTCGTGTTCATCACACAAACATCTGCCCCCACCGGGATTCGAACCCGGGACCTCTCGAGTCGGCGTTGCCATGAAACCCGGCGTACAAACCACTCGGCCACGGAGGTCGTCAAGATATCGCCAGTTCACCTTATTTTTTTTTTATGTTTGTAAATTTCGTTACGGATTCTCCGCCCACCGGGAGAAGCAAGACGGAGGTATCTGCAGACTCTTCCCCAGCCCCTTCATCACTGACAGACCCACCATACCCCTAGCCATACCCCCAGGGGTAGGGTGGGACTGAACCATACCACCGTAGTGCTGTGCACTATATGTTTCAGGTTTTGTTTTTCCGAATATTAAGAAGGTACCTGGTGTCAATAGCATCCCATACGACATAATATAAATATGTACTTATAATATTTGTTTCTTAGGTTTTCACGCACATCACTCATTAAATAAAACTAGTTTGTTGTTTGTTGTAATGTACTTATAATTCATTTACAGTTGATTGTTCTCAATAATAATCTTATCGTGTATTTATTTCAAGTATCCTTTTGTCCCTTGCAATAGGTAATTTAAGGTTCAACTTCACCCAGCCTGATATTTAGACTTCTTGTACAAGTTGATAAACTGTTTATTGAGTGACATTTAGTGCAGTTAGTGCACAACGAAATCACCATTGGGCATACATTAGACAAATTAAGAACATAGATTTAACATCTTTTAAGTTTTTCTGTTTAAGATAAATAACAAAATAAGTATTTTTTTATATGTTTACGTTTTGCCAGAACGGATTTCGGTTTTTTTTAATAAACTAAATATTTGTATCTGTTAGGTATCTATTTTTCCATAAAATCCCAGCACTACAACGGTGGTATGGTTCAGTCCCACCCTACCCCCAGGGGTATGGCTAGGATGGGGGGCGGTATGGTGGGCAGTAGGCCGCGTACCCAGCCCCCACGCGCGGGCCTACCTGCGCACGTCTGCGGGGTCCCCGAAATACCGCGGGAGACCCCTGCCGTGGAGCCCCGGCGAGGCCGGGAAGCTGCTGGGGGCGGAGCCGTGGTAGAATCCCTAACGGGGACCCTGCGGCTCCGCACTAAGCAGTGTAGTAGTGATATTATACCGTAAAGCACCCGTAAGAGTTGCTGGGTCCTCGGTGGTCAGCCACTGGGGGGTCCGTAAGACTTGCGGGAGCCAGGTGTGAGGTCCGTTCGGCGGTGTGCCTCTTACAGGCGCCGTCGTCTGTAAAAAGATTTTTTACCTGCGTTAAAAAAAAAAACAAAAAAGGGGTATGGCTAGGGGTATGGTGGGTCTGTCATGCCTTCATCCAGCCTCTCGACTGAGTGAGGCAGGCAGGGCTCTACCCAGAGCATACATGGTACTCCCAGTAGGACTGGTCATGCGCCCGCCGGTGATTGTCCTCTCCCGGACCCGGGATGTGCGGTTCCCTTAGATTAAAACAAAAAGGGTAGATACGGCACTAGCCTCACAAAAGTGATCCGCATGAATTGTGGTCCACGACCCTAATCGCTTTAGTCACAACTTGACATGCAAACGACGTACATGTGAACGCCAAAAATAAATATTGCTAATATTTTGTGTTTATATGATAAAACAATGCCTAAGTGTGTTTTTAAAAAGTGCTCAAATTGCTCAAGAACTAATAATAAAACCCACGGCATCACTTTTCATTCGTAAGTACTTTAAAATATATTTTTACATAAAAATTGCTGTTTGTTTTGAATCTTATTCGGTAGTGACGTCGAGTACTGGTCGCGTGATTGGTCGGTAGTGCAGTGACGCGGATCTCGCCGTCTCGTTCGCGCTGCCGTTGAAACTTAACGTGCTGTTTCGTTCGGGTCGGTAATGCAGTGACGCGGATCTCGCCGTCCCGTTCGCGCTGCCGTGGGATCAGTTTTTCTTTGATGTAAGTATGAGCGTACCGTATCTACCCTTTTTGTTTTAATCTAAGGCGGTTCCCCGGAGTAAAAGGGGTACCCACCCATCACAGGAACGCGTGCAATGCGGGCTGACACTCCCACGCCAGTCCGCTGATTCCCGGAGGAGTGGGAGGGGGAGCGTAGTTTTTTATTATTTATTTATTTATACTTTATTGCACAAAAGTATGTACAAACGGCGGACTTAATGCCATTAGGCATTCTCTACCAGTCAACCGGAGAATTTTAGCAAAAATCTTAAGGTAGTGCAAAAAGAATTCATCAAATTACTTATTATATTTTTATATCTATGGAAACAAGATAATATATTTATACTACATAAAATAAATATCTATTAAAATACATAAATAATAATATATATATATATATATATTTAGAATATACATACAAATATATATCATATCAGGAGGATGCGGAGGAGGAATCTAATAAATGATGACGTACGGAGCGTTTAAAAGCCAGTTTGTTCGGAGCATCTTGAATATGAGGAGGCAGTGCGTTCCAGAGTCGTATAGCTTGAAGAGCCATCGCCATCGGAGTCGGAGGTCGTCAGTCCACCTGGTGAGGGGTCTACCGTCACTGCGTTTCCCGGTGAGGTCGCCATTAAAGCACCTTAGGACCCCAACGTCCATCGGTTCGCCGAACAATGTGCCCCGCCCATTGCCACTTCAGCAGGACGATCGGTATAGCTATGTTGGTAAATGGAGTTCTTCTACGGATTTCCTCATTTCTGATTCGATCACGTAGAGAAACACCGAGCATAGCTCTCTCCAACGCTCGCTGTGGGACTCCGAGCCATCTTAAGAGGCCCATTGTTAACGACCATGTCTCAACTCCGTATGTCATCACTGGCAACAGGCACTGTTCCAAGACCTTGGGGTTTCAGGCACTGAGGTCAGTGTTACCAACCCTTACAAAAATTTTACCCTAAGTATTTTTTAAAATCCCCTAAAATCCCCTAAATATAGAAATTCATATGTACCTACTTATCTTATTACCGTAATTCTTTCGTTGCTCATAAATTAAAACGTTACATATTTAGTTACAGTAAATTATTTTATTGAATAAATACATTTTCCGAATGGAAAATCAAACGAAATGACTGAGCTGACAGGCTGTTAAATCTTATTTAGCTGTTTTGATTGGTGGAAGGCAAAGAACTTTAGTCCATACAGCCTTAGTTAACAACCTGCCACACAGTGAGTTCAGTCGTTTCATATCGTGGTGCGTTCCATTGTACGCACAAAACTGAAAGAAAACACAAGCTTTCTTTTCGATTTAATTGAAAGTTTTGTTAAAAGCCCCTTAAAGAAACCCCAAAAATTCCAGCCCCTAAAAAAGTCCGCTTTAACCCTTCTAGCCCCTAAATCTGGGGGCAAAACCCCTAAGTTGGGAACCCTGACTGAGGTATTGCGGACTCTTCCGAAATACCTGTTATCTAGGGTGTCTATAAAGAACCATGCCAGAAACGACAGCACTGTCTACTTATCCACGCACGAATTAAAGTTTTGTAGGGCAACACAGACAATAGATCGAAATATAGCAAGTATGTGTAACTACTTCGCGTGCCAAAACAAAAGGGTGACAAAGGTCCTCTTTTAACGTTTTTTTATTTCGTCGCCTCGCAATTCATGGCACTGGACGTCAATCGCATTAATAAGATCTGGAAAACTTGTTGATGCATCAAACGTTTAATTAAAAGAAAACACATTAAAAAATAGGTGCGTGTACTTATGTAGGCGCGTGAGAAGTTATCCTTCTTTGGCATCGTTTAAAATTAGTTTTTAATTGCATGCAAATAATTAATTACAATAAATTAATAAAAAGTCTGGAAAAGGACACAGTCAATAAATTTCAGTTTTAATTTGAAAAAATAAATAAATAATCAAAATGTTCAATTAAAATCGCTACTGAATATAATTTATTAGAACATATGTGGTTTGCACTTGTATGAAACTCAAACACGTATTCCGAATATACAAACTAGAAACATGTGGATAAATATTATAAATATGAATACCTATAACTGTTACTTTATTACAAAAAATAAAGATGTGGTTTTTGGTTCTACTACACAAATGGTCAAGAGATGGCGCTGTAGTCTCCTGAATCGCGCTTTGGTTCCGTTGTTCCAGATTAATAAATACTTTTGATAGGCCTTCACAATGCAGTCGTTAGCACCCACTAAATAGAGATTCTATTTCTATTTTTTTTTCATAATGCGCCTAAAGAAGTATAACTTCAAAAACTTTAATTTGCAAACAATTTCTAGTAAGCTGTAGATAACACGAAAGATTACTTACTAACGATTCTATTATTTTAATTACACGGTTAGAAAATGAACTATTGCTTATCATAACATTAATATTCTATCATTGCATGACCAATTGATTTTGAACAAGAGGCTCAATCGTTTAATACATTCCGTTCAAGTAGAAGTCATTTCGTCTGCGAGCCAAAAGTATAATGTTTAAATTATTTTTGAACATCAAAATATTTTTGGCAGCCTTTTGCTGTTGCCTTGTAAGTATTTAATTTATCCGCTAAGTAAGTACTTACACGATGCCTTGGTTAGGTTGCAGCGGCGATGCTGCCCGCATCATTGGTGATGAGACGTAACTAACAAACTCTAGTCTCTACAATTACGCCGCGATGTGGCATAAATTAAGCGCATTCTTTCGACTATACCACGGCTAGTGTTCTGAGGAGTTCTTCAGACTTCAGAAGACCACGCGCTGGCCTACGTTACCACCGACTTACTTTGGCCTCTATTCCAACACGAACAAAGAAAGGAGATTGCTCAAATTAGCCTAAATCATAGTTATATAGCCTCGTCATAGTTACGTTGAAATAGAAAAAAAGGGGCAAAGTTGCCCCAAAGTTGAAAACGAGGCGTCCGTCGCAGGGAGAAGTCTTGGTTGAGGAACCTACGAGAATGGACTGGAATCTCGAGCGCCGCGGAATTATTCCATCTCGCTATAGATAAGGGGACGTATGCTAAGTTGACTGCCATCCTTCGCTGTTCGAAGAGGCACTAGAAGATGAAGAAGAAGTAAAAAAATATAAGAGTTGACTTGCCTAAAAAAATTCATACATATTTATTCTCTTCTTGCTGTCTTTTCCTGATGTAAGTTGATTTATTTTCGGAACCAGTTGGCCAAAAGTGATGCCTGTTCAATATATATGCTTATCATTATTATTTGTGACAAAAGTATGAAAATACAATCTGTCAATGAATCAACTGAATAATTCGAATCTCAAGATTCTCCCTAAAACAAAACATAATTACATCTATTCAGAAAGTTTAAATTTTCAAGATTCTATCTAACCTCTATTCTAACCTTTCGTACCTACTTTGTGGCTTTAGTGTCGCCGCACATGGGCCACCGACCACAACCACAAAACGCCGCCACCGGCATATTTCTTGTAGATTTCATACATTTTATATGGACTCGCCACACACGGTACGCCGGTGGCCGCCACGCGCTACAAATCGTCGTTGCTCGCTTCTTGTGGCCCGCACCGACCACTTAATACGCCGACACAAAACGCCGCCACACGTCACTCGCGCGATTCCCCACCGTTACCTTAGTCGGCCGCTGTCGCGCGCTTCAGCCACTTTAGTAGCCGCTTCTAGCTTCTCGTGGCGGCGTTTATGTGGCTGTGGTGTGTGGCCCGTGTGAAAACCAACGTCCAAATTTGCAGGCACATCAAAATGTTTTTGGGATCAACCGGCCTAGCTTTAGATCGGGTAAGTTGACCTAAAAAAATATTTTAAAACAAATCCTACATAATATTATTATGTAAGAGATTTTTCATCACATCAACAAAACTCACAAGTGAATATCGGATAGATATTAAGCTCACTGGCGGCACCCGGAGTTCAATCTGCGAACCTATCTAGATGGCAGATATGGGGGTGCTGCGAGTATTTATTTCGCGGGTACGCAAACCATTATTAATGCTTAGATTTAAACAAAAAGGGTAGAACGGTACGCTCATACTTGCATCAAACAAAAACTGATCCCACGGCAGCGCGAACGGGGCAGCGAGATCCGCATCACTGCATTACCGACCCGAACGAAACAGCACGTTAAGTTTCAACGGCAGCGCGAACGAGACGGCTAGACCCGTGTCACTGCACTACCGACCAATCACGCGACCAGTACTCGACGTCACTACCGAATAAGATTCAAAACAAACATCAATTTTTATGAAAAAATATATTTTAAAGTACTTACGAATGAAAAGTGATGCCGTGGGCTTTATTTTTAGTTCTTGAGCAATTTGATCACTTTTTAAAAACACACTTAGGCATTGTTTTATCATATAAACACAAAATATTAGCAATATTTCTTTTTGGCGTTCACATGTACGTCGTTTGCATGTCAAGTTGTGACTAAACCGATTAGGGTCGTGGACCACAATTGGTGCGGATCACTTTTGTGAGGCTAGTGCCGTATCTACCCTTTTTGTTTTAATCTAAGTATTAATGGTCGTTGGTTCGTCAATGACAACGGACTCTCGGTGGTTTCTCGGTGTGGAAACTGTAACGCTGACCGTTATTGCGCAGAAGTAAAAATAAAGATGTCTTGGGGGGAAACGAGGTGCGCGGGTGGGCGTGCGTTACGTCGATTGGCTCTCCAGTCGTACTCATGCGCAGCTATCCCCTCCGCGTTTTATTCAGCGCTGCGAGCAGCGTTGCCAGGTCTCCAGATTTTACAGAAAATCTCCTGTTTTTCTGAAATTTCTCTTATTCTACTGTTTTTCAACATGAACTTACTGTTTTTCTTAGAATACGATTTTCCTTTTTAAAATTGCATTTTCCTCCATTAGTAACGGGGTAACCTTAATTATTATAAAATAAATGATATTGTCTTAAAAAAACGAGCTTTGAGAGGCAGCAGAAGCCACAGAAACACATTCGTTACTGGCTTATATCTTAATTTGCGAAGTACGCCTCGGTATCTACTGTTTTTTCTTGTAGCTCTTTCCATACATCTACTGTTTTTTTCTATAACGCCTCCAGATTTTTAAAAATCGGACCTGGCAACACTGGCTGCGAGTTACGTGCCGCGACCTGTACCGCGCGGCACGGTTCCCAACTTAGGGGTTTTGCCCCCAGATTTAGGGGGCTAAAAGTGTAAAAACGGACTTTTTAGGGGCTGCAATTTTTTTGGGGGGTTCTTTTAGGAGCTTTTATCAAAACTTGCAATATGATCGAAAAACAAAGAGTGTGTCTTCTTTTCTTTCAATTTTGTGCGTAGAATGGAACGCACCACAATATGAAACGACTGAACTGACTGTGTGGCGGGTTGTTTCCTAAGGCTGTATGGACTAAAGTTAAAAAAAACAGCTAAATAAAATTTAACAGCCTGTCAGCTCATTTTCGTTAGATTATCCTTTCGGAAACTGTATTTTTTCAATAAAATAATTTACTGTAACTAATTAAGTAAAGTTTTAATTTATGAGCGACGAAAGAATTTGGGTAATAAGTAGGTACTTAAGAAAATCCATATTTAGAGGATTTTAGGGGAATTTAAAAAATACTGAGGGGAAAATTTTGGTAAGGGTTGGTAACACTGCCGCGCGGACTTACGCTTCAGTCTTCACCACGCACCGCGGAATTGACGAGGATTCTCATATTATTCACTCGCGCATACATATACACGATATAACACGGCATTGGAGCTAGTTGTGCGTGCCCACGCTTGCTCGCCTGATGAAACTGGCAGGCCATAAACGCATTCAGAGGACCACCCACGAATTTTGACAGCTCCTTAATAGTATAGTATAACTACCGGACTTAAGATCAAACTGTCTTCCAATCACAATTTGACGATATCGATACGGTTAAGAGTTAGGAGCTGTCAAAATTCATCGTTGGTGGCACTGTGCCTTATCTGACTTATCATTTGCGAATATGGTGTTTATTTTTTAGTGTATCTCACAGTTCGTACTTAATAATTCACCCGCTGACCATATTTATTGTCCGAAACTGCAAACAGCGGTAGGCTATTTACACGCCTCTCAACTTAAATTATTGAGTGAAATTTGTATTTTTGGATATTTACTACTCGAACAAGCAAAAGCGTCTGAATTTAATTCGGCACTTATATAGTTTATACTCTGGACTTATTATACCGAAAAATGTTAGCTTCCTGTTGGTTTCCTAAAAAACAAACTATAAAAAAGACGAAGTCGCCGGCGGCGGAAGCAGAAGAATTGTGGACAACTTACAATACCTATTTATTGTGCCTCTAACTTAGAGATGTGCAGCAAAAAAAACGTAGATATCTTCTATATATATAAAACTCAAAGGTGACTGACTGACATATTGATCTATCAACGCACAGCCCAAACCACTGGACGGATCGGGCTGAAATTTGGCATGCAGGTAGATGTTATGACGTAGGCATCCGCTAACAAAGGATTTTGATCAATTCTACCCCCAAGGGGATAAAATAGGGAATGAAAGTTTTTATGACACTTTGTCAATTTTAAACCGATCAGGCTGAGACTTTGCATGCAGGTAAAAGAAGAATCATAGATGAATGTCATTGTGTATAATACAAGCCTGAAAACAAAAACTGTAGTCTACACCGAAGCAAAGCGAGGGCAGGCCGCTGGTATATAATATAATGCATTTAACGAGGTACATACAATTGTGCGCCTTACATAAATGTTGGCACAAGACTGGGAGCACTGCCATTGTACCAACAGTTGCTCTTCAATATAAATTGAATCTTCATTTTGATACAATTACTTCTAATTGAAAGATTGATTGAAAGCGGTACACCTATACTGAGGCTGAGATCACTGACACTCTGTGTTCTGTTTTCGTAATACATAAAGTACTCTCATTAAAGAAACATGATTTGATGTATCAGACTAAGTACACCTTACTTGATATCTATGGTCAATACCTCAAGACAAGATAGATCATTTATTGTCCAGAACTGTGTACAAATGGTTCTTAAAATTTGGTAGTGCCAACAGTTTGCCCATTTCGGGCGTACAATTACATTAAAAATATTTAGTAATTAAATGTCAGCTACATAAAATAATAATAAATTTGCTCTCTAAACTATATTCATACAATCATAAATTAACCAGTTATGTCAAAATCTATCTATCTATTTTCTTATAATAAATCTGTAGAGATGTCAATTCTGTACATGAAATATATTTTCAAAATAACTATCAGGGGGTGATTAGTGCTCGATACTGATGCTAAAAATGCAATCAGTAAATTTTTTGTCTGTCTGTCTGTCTGTGTGTATGTTCCTTATAGAAACAAAAACTACTCGACGGATTTTAACGAAACTTGGTACAATTATTCTTCATACTCCTGGGCAGGTTATAGTATACTTTTCATCACGCTACAATCAATAGGAGCAGAGCAGTGAAGGGAAATGTTGAGAAAACGGGAGAAGTTACTCCATTTTTAAGCTTCCGTCGCGTGTGCAGCCTTAATGGTTAAAGTTACATAGAAATCATGTATGACGGAAATATTCTACATAAAATTGTCTAAAAAATATCCCGCAACAGCATATGTCTATCTTTTATGGTTGACTCACAATAACACGTGTAACTCCTGATAGCTAGCAGATCGGAGCATTCTGATTATATTTGATACGATTTTCAGATTTTTTTTATTTTAGTCTACACTAGAGCTCAACACCGAAGCGAAGCGAGGGCGGGCCACTAGTTATACATAAATTGCAATTTTATTGTTAATGATCATTAAAATATTCTTCCAAACTATAAAAACATATCGATAATAACAAATGCCTAAGCTGTGTCTTGAATGGTTTACTTTCTAAAGCTTTAATGGAATTAGGTAAATGATTAAAGACCTTGATTCCAGTTATTATGGTAATTTTGTTACATATATAACTAAATGACTTATAAATACACATATTATACGCATATTGCAATCGCTAGTTCTTTTTCAATGTATAATAGTGACAAAATTAATCTTGAAAATGTGGGGAAATGTATTTATGATATTGGTGCAATAAATTGGTTATTACAAACGTCAAAGTCGACGAATGTAAGCCACGGGTGGTTTAGTATTAAAATGAGAAAATAGAAGTGAGGTATACATTAAAAGGGCTCCCAAGGAGTTATATTTTTTTTTCTTAACGCACATGTACCATAAATTAATATTTTTAACTCTTTCAAATATTTAATTAGCTACGTAGTGTGTTGACACGAATAACCGACAGCCAAAGATATTTTTCTTTTCTTGTATCAATGAAAATAAGATTAGGTGACCGATCATTAAATAAATATATGTCGGATGGGCGAGCGGGATAGAGGCGGTTGGCCACGTGGTTCATCTTGATCCGCCATCTTGGTTATTCAATGATATTTCCCGAAAATAAAACTGTAGTCTAGTGACCAAGCTAACGTTTAATTTGAATCTTCTAATCATATTACAAAATCAGCAATGATTGAAAAGGCACAAACGGATTGCTTTGCGAAGCGTGGAGAGTTCTGTGCTAACGTCCGTTCACTATCGCGGCTCACGTCTGAATGCTGAATGCCGAATGCCGAAATGACGAATGCCCCTTCCAATGTTTTTTTTTTTTTTTGTTTCCTCCCAGGCGGGGGAGAGGGTGAGAAATCCATCATGGATACCCTACAGCCGGCTGTAAGGTTATGTCAGACTCCTACTGACTAAAAAACACCCTTTATTCATGCTTATGGCCAGAAGGGCCTTACAAGCTTCATCTGAAGCGATCACCCCCCGAGAGGGGGATGATGCGGCGCTGCGTTAGTTTAAACTAGTGCATAGTTTAAAATAACGCAAAATGCGCTTAGAGGACAAGTGCACTCAGATGTGCACTTGAAACGGGAGGGGCCCTTCCAATGAAGCGTTACCCCCTTAAATACTACCCTTAGCATAGACCACTCCCAAGTGATGACAGCTGTCACTGTCATTACTTGACGTTTCACAAAGCAAAGGTACACTGACTGATGACATTTGTTGTCGGTTTAACGTTTCGAAGGAGCGAGTGAGACGCCATCCGCCGACATATACATAGTAACACCGAGATGTTTTGTTTTAATCTTACATTGAAATAATCGTGTATTATTAATACTGTGTTTTATTAATATTTTCACAGATATAGTATGGCGTAAGTAAAAATGAACATCGTTTTCTCTCTCTCCAACTGAAGGCAAAGGCAAACAGACAGCCGATTCGAGACGAGATAACGAATAAACTCAAACCCATATAACTATGCTCGCCGTAAGCGGAGGAAAAGAGAATACCTACCTACATCAGCGAGGGAATTCAATTTCAAGTAAAATTCAGAATCGAGTAAAAAAACGCCCGCTTGATCGATATGGGAAAAAATAATTCAAAATTCAACAACTGTCAAACTCCATCCACTCATCCACACGCACCAACAGAGATCCAATGCCTTCTTTTCTTTTCTTTTTTATAGGTGTCAAGTCGATTTTTTGAGTCGAATGAAAAAAAGCCACTATTCCTTCAATGCTACCAACCAACAATCAATGAAGTTTGACAGCTACGCTGACGTAAGCGGTTCGCTATCATAGACAAAACAGCTGCCCTACGTGTGTCAGTAATATGAGTGTCAGTGTCACGCCCTGTTTAAAGACAAACACTACAACATGGCCTTTTTTTTGTTAACGCAGGCAAAACCTCTGTTTACAGACGACGGCGCCTTTAAGAGGCACACCGCCGAACGGACCTCACACCTGGCTCCCGCAAGCTTTACGGGCCCCCGCAGTGACTGCCCACTGAGGACCCCGTAACTCTTACGGGCGCTTTACGGCATTATATTTTAGATTAAAACAAAAAGGGTAGATACGGCACTAGCCTCACAAAAGTGATCCGCATAAATTGTGGTCCACGACCCTAATCGCTTTAGTCACAACTTCACATGCAAACGACGTATATGTGAGCGCCAAAAAGAAATATTGCTAATATTTTGTGTTTATATGATAAAACAATGCCTGAGTGTCTTTTTAAAAAGTGCTCAAATTGCTCAAGAACTAAAAATAAAACCCACGGCATCACTTTTCATTCGTAAGTACTATAAAATATATAGTGCAGTGACGCGGATCTCGCCGTCTCGTTCGCGCTGCCGTTGAAACTAAACGTGCTGTTTCGTTCGGGTCGGTAATGCAGTGACGCGGATCTCGCCGTCCCGTTCGCGCTGCCGTGGGATCAGTTTTTGTTTGATGCAAGTATGAGCGTACCGTATCTACCCTTTTTGTTTTAATCTAAGCATTATATCCGCTAAAAAACCCTGCGAATACCCTCTAAGCTGCTTATTGCGAAGCCACGGGATCCCTGTTTAGGGATTCTTCCGCGTTTCGTTAACATGGCCTTCCCTATGGATGGATTTTTTTAAGATTGATCCGACAAATGTCTCCACCCCACCTGATGTTTAGTAACGCTAGGGCTGCCATCCGTCTGGTTTCCCCGGATTTGTCCTAGTTTACGGAGCGCCCGGGGAGCGTCCGGGCGGGGTTTCATTTCTAGTCCGGGTTTAAAATCTCCTGTTTGGGTCGCCAATTAATCCGTCAATTTAATGTCTTTGAAAATAAAGAAATCTATTCTAACACTGTAACCATAAATGCTGACTTCCAACAAAGATCAACTTTGTCGCCCACACTGTCCGCAATAATAGCATTCGTTGCTATGTGGATGACAGCACTGAAACCTTTTACACTGGCCGGTCAAACATCCCTCGGATGGAAGAAGACGGGTGAACCGAGATTGAGATATTACTGGATCAAGTATCAAATTGGAGCCAACAAAATTTGATTGGATTAACCCAGCAAAGACACAAGTATGTGTTCAATAGATCTAGTAAGTACCTCAAACCTAAATATCGGGTGTTACTTTACAAAGCACTGGTCCTCTGGGCTGGAGCACCCCAATACCAGCCCCTTTCTCTTGACCGTGACATTTTTAACTGTTTTTTTATTGGTCTGTCCGGGTTCTGGGCTTTAAAATCCGGGGTTAACACGCGTCTTATCCTGGTTGCCTCATTTTAGAGATGGCAGCCCTAAGTAACGCCGAAGTTCAGACGAGAAGCTGCACAGAAGATACAGCAGTTCTACCGGCCACACCAGCCATTCTTACCCTGCCGGCCTGCATATCCCTTCTTCTCGCCTCTTTTAAAGGATCCCAGGTTGTAAGAGGGAGGGAACACGTAAGCGGGCAGAGAATTCCATTTACGGATAGTGCGATAAAGAAATGAGCCACCGAATTTATTTGTACGCGTTGGGATAGTGGCCACAGTGAATTGCAGCCGCTACAGACCGTAGGGGCGATAGGTATTAAATTTTTGATCAAGTTTATGATCTGAAATTGCGGAAGTTGCTTAAAATCCACGATAAATAAAAAGCTTTATAATTTTCACAAACACACGCCTACCGTCTTTATGTTACACCCATTATTCCGAAAGTACCCAAAAGGTAAAATTGGAACCCTATTGATGTCATCGGTCTTCTGTCTGTCTGTCCGTATGCCACGAATCTCCAGACCATAAAGTTACAAAAGTGAAATTTTGTTATTTTATGTATATAGAATGCTTGTCCAAACTTGAATATTTTGTTAGAAGATTACAGAAGTAAAGGTTCTTTAATCTGAGATTTGCACGATCTACAATTAGTTAGCACTATTTATTTTTTATTTGGAAGACCAACAGTTTTTTTGTATAAACGAAACAATCATTATTATTCATAAAAAAAATCAAGTATTCCAAAAACGAATGCAGGAAGTTATAGTGGTAATTGATTTAGAAACAAAAAATGGGTGCGTGTACTTATGTAGGCGCGTGAGAAGTTATCCTTCTTTGGCATCGTTTAAAATTAGTTTTTAATTGCATGCAAATAATTAATAACTATAAATTAATAAAAAGTCTGGAAAAGGACACAGTCAATAAAGTTAAGTTTTAATTTGAAAAAAAATAATAATCAAAATATTCAATTAAAATCGCTACTGAATATAATTTATTAGAACATATGTGATTTGCACTTGTATGAAACTCAAACACGTAATCCGAATATACAAACTAGAAACATGTGGATAAATATTATAAATATGAATACCTATAACTCTTACTTTATTACAAAAAATAAAGATGTGGTTTTTGGTTCTACTACACCAATGGTCAAGAGATGGCGCTGTAGTCTCCTGAATCGCGCTTTGGTTCCGTTGTTCCAGATTAATAAATACTTTTGATAGGCCTTCACAATGCAGTCGTTAGCACCCACTAAATAGAGATTCTAATTCTATTTAGTTGTTAGATTTTCTTAATGTGCGGTAAACACAAAAGTAACAGCATGAAGTTGGTTGCTAAAGCGACCAACTTCATGCTGTTAAAATTTTGCGTTACAGTGATGCGCGCGCATCTTAAAATTTCACTCTCATCATTTTTTCTTAACGCGCCTAAAGAAGTATAACTTCAATAAATATCATTGGTCTTTTATATTCCATTTTTTACGATTAATAAATCTTACACAATAGTGTAAGTATAAATAATGGGGGTTAATAAAAATCTTTTTCTTTCTTTCTAATGTTGTATAGATAATGGGTACGGAACCTACTAACCGACTGGCACTAGGCCATTTTTTGTAGGTTTAACCTCTATCGTATGTGAACTGCACATGTCCGTTTTTTCATAAAACTTTCGCAGAAAATAAGTAAATGTAAGAAAACTTATGGCGCGATAACTCTTAGAGCCTTTTCACATTATCCGATCCGATATCGGTGTCGGACGCCGATCCGATATCGGGGTAAGTAAAATGTATGAAATATGTACCTGTCTTTCATATTGTCCGGCCCGATATCGGATATCGGAGCCGACACCGATATGCTGGCGGCACCATCGGAGACCCGAGAGCCGTCGGACGATAATGTTTGTATGTGTGCTATACGTCTATCTAAATTGTCTCTGTGTGTATAGAGCCCGATGCGTGGCGGCCATTTTGTACTTGTTTGTTATAGTTTGGTTGTTGTTGTTATCATGGCGTAGTCATCATTTAAATACGATATACTATATATATATATATATATACTAAATATACGATTCACTCATACGAAAGTATTTAAAAAACTTTCTAGCTTGCTAAAAAGAGTATAAAATGCTCCCTCTGAATATCTAGCTTCCACAATGGGATGTATCCAATACTGTCTGTGGACAGATCTTTTTTTGCGTCTCAAATATAATAGATACAGCAAATAAAGATTTCTATTATAGTCTGCCATGACGACCTGCCCGCACTAACTATCGAGCAAATGGTCGTATCGGAACGATTTTATCGGAAATATGTGAAACTAGCACATGGTGTCGGCTATCGGAAGTCGGCTGTCGTCGCCCGACACCGATATCGGATCGGATAATGTGAAAACGCTCTTAGTCGTTAGCCCGAAAACGAGTGTCAACGGGATTCGGGTAAACGAATAAGTGTAAATGATCGGAGTCGAGTACGCCTATATTCGGGTAAAATTCCTTTTTTGTTGTCTCAAAAAGTCTGTGAGCTATTTGAGTAAATAAAACACCGAAACCTGTGGCAAAGGTTGTCTATCTCAAAATAATATTGAACTTAAGTGTGTTCAAAAAACAAACTAAATACCGTGATTCAGAACTTGCATAGAAAAATATTAAACATAACAGAAACGCCATCTATCGATAACTTTGATAATTAAATAATATTACTACAAACTTAACACTTTTGTTTAGCCAACAACGCCTTTCAGGCCGTATTCCAGTGTTAATATTGCTTCGGGTGCCCGAATTCATGTAATTAATATCTTTCATGCATCCGAATACGGCAAGCACACAAATGTAATGAGGGCTACCGTTTTCTGTCTCACCAGATGGCGCCACTGTTGAGTGAGGTCCTAAATTGTAACTTTTAAAGTTTATTAATACGCACATGAAATCAAAAGTTACATTTAGATCGTATTTTAACACAAAAGAACCATATCCTAAACATAATAGGTCATGCCACAGTGACGCGCAGTTCCGTTTTATTCGGAAAAAATGGGAACATAATCATTTTTCTAAGCTCAAATTTTTAATAACTGACATTCATTGCCACATAACTCATATTTGCCATAATTAAGCCGAATTGTTACCAATCATTCACAACATTATTTTAAACAATTGTCAACTTGTCAACCAACAAGCAATAACATTTGACATTTCGGAGACCTCACGCTACACTAGCGCCTCTAGCGGCGGATTCATACGCGATATACTTTTAAATGAATAAATATTTTCCAGCACCAACTCCTCCTCCAGACCCGAAATGGCTGCAAGATTTGAAGGCTTACATCAAGCACACGATGCAGACGCACAGCAACGAGCGATTAGATGACTACATAACACCCATGGTGCACTGTGGGTATAGATTTATTTTATACGTACAAAACAACAATATCAAAATTCTCAAACCGCCTATATACCACGGCGAGTGTTCTGAGGAGCTATTCTCGCTTATCCCTCCATCACCTTTTCTTCAGAGGACCACGCACGCTGGCCTACGTTGCCACCGACTTACTGTGGCCACTATTCCTACACGAACAAAGAAAGGACAATGTTAAATTTGGCCTAAGAACCAACACCAATTTGGCATTTATGATAATTCTTAGTATATTTTTTGCGATAATTATCAGTATTTAGATTGTGGCGGACACTTCCAGTTAAGTAAGCTAAATAAAAAAGTTAAAAAATAATCTGAGACAATAAATACCATTTTATGTGTATAATCTATGGCAGCGCTGCAAACAAAACACTCTTTCTTCCTAATGCCGGCACTCCACTTGGCTATTCGTATTTGCTATTTTAAAACATGACATCAGTCTGTCCTTTTCATTCCTTATTAAGCATGACAAGGACAAACTGTTGTCAAGTGAAGGGCCGGCATAAAACTTGTTACTCTGTGGTTGTGGTGCATGCAATTTGCATTCGTAGTAATCTGTGGCATTCGTGCATTCCAAAGAGTAGTATAATATACCGGAAAGTGCATTCTGGTTTCGGATTACCTGTTGTGTGTGTTTATTTACGATTGTTTTGCCTTTAATTTAACTATTTATGGATGGCATATTTAAATATGCCATCGATGTTACCAAAGAGCAGAGCCCTTATTACCAAGTGCTAGTGAACCTGTGCCACAACATCCTAAGAGGATCATACTACCAAATTATTCAAGAACACCTGATATACATTCACGCTGCATATTTACACAATATACATGTGATATACAAATAAATACAATAAACAATATGATACAATTATGTGAAAAATAGTCAATAAATATGACGCAAAACTTGAGTAAAATGTTTTTATTTTATTGATGATTCCTACCTAACCAAGTTTTTTCTAATAGTTATTCTTTAAAATCGCACCGAATAAAATGAATTTGTTGTAATATTAATTCACTTCATACTGAGTTCATACTAAATTCATAGGTTGACCTATGTTTCATTGAATATTAAACAAAACCTCAAAAAAATTTAGTTTTCCTAATAATTTAAGTCCTCAGAAGTGTCCGTCAATAATCTTTGTTTTTACAGTCATTTACTTACGATTTGGAACCTAGAAAATAATATTTCATGATTGTTGGTTTTTAGGCTAACTATGTATAGACGCTGAACAATGTCCTTTGGCTACTCATTTCTTTGTCGTACTATTCGTAAGTGGAATTCTATGCCCGCGCACGTGTTCCCGCCTTCCTATAATCTGGGGTCCTTTAAGAGAGGCGTGAAGAAGCATTTTTGCGGGCCGGCAAGGTGAGGATGGGTGGTGTAACAGTTTATAACTGCTGTACCAGCTATCTTCGCGTTTGGACTTTATCACCACTTAACATCAGGTGGGGTAGAGTCATTTGCCTACCTAATCATATAAAAAAAAATATATATATACTCGTATGTTAGCCAAGCTAAGGCTGGCCTTATATACCGATGTATAGACATCATATTTGTCTTGCCTTGTCAAACTCAAACTCATTTATTCTATTCACAGCCTAGGCTGTTACAAGCTCTTGTGAAAGTCAAACGCTACACCATCCCTGTACTGGGAAGAACCGGCAAGAAACTCAGCAAGGGCCATTTTTTTCTCCCTGTTTTGTTTCATACAGTGTCGTCAATTGAAAGATGACATCAAAAACTGAAAACGTGTGTTACTGTCTACTTTCATCACATTAATATTATTAATTAACAATCGCTCAACAGAAAAAATAATATAGGTGCGTGTACTTAAGTACGCGCGTGAGAAGTTATACTTCTTTTTGGAATTATTAAAAAATAGTTTTTAATTGCATGCAGATAATTAATTACAATAAGATAATAAAAGGATTGGAAAAGGATAGTCAACGCAGTCAATAAAGTTCAGTTTTAATTTGAAAAATTTAATAAATAATCAAAATATTAAATTTAAATCACTACTGAATAAAATTTATTAGCACATATAAATTTCGCATTTGTATAACATTATAACACGTGTTAAGAATATAGAAACTAGAAACATGTGGTTAAATATTATAAATATGAAAACAGTGATCAGAGGCGACGAGCGTCCCAACATGTGCGACTAAGAGATCCTATTACTATTTTGTTGGAAGCTTTTTTTCGAGACTTACGAGTAATGTGCGGTTTAGCGGCCGACTTCATGTTACTTTTCTGTTACAGTGTTGCGCGCGCATCTTAAAATTTCACTCTCATCATTTTTTCATAACGCGCCCGCGGCTAACTTCATTATGTTACTTTTGTGTTACAGTGATGCGCGCGCATCTTAAAATTTCACTCTCATAATTTTTTCATAACGCGGCTAAAGAAATATAACTTCAATAAGTCATCGCTTGGTGCCGCTTGCCTTATTTGGCGAATAAAGGGCTTAGCTAAGCATCAGCTTCTATAGACCTCATTTAGCGTCTAATTTTTTGCATTCGCTCTCGCTCGCCAATATTTGTCTAACGCCGACCATAATTACTACTCACCAATATATGGGCAGCTACACAAAGCTCTTCTATATTAGGCACTTGCATTGGTTTTCGTGCGCAACATCTAGACAGTAACGATTTCCTAAGCTCGCGTTGGGTTAAACTCTGCCAACATCAATTGGCACTTTACCTCCAGTTTCAGCTAGCATATAATGCAAGGTTGGAGCTAGCATAAATGCTAAGGAAAATGAGGCAGGAGGCCACTCTCATTTTCCTCAGCATTTTAGGAAAATGAGAGGTATGAAACAAAGCAGGGAGAAAAAAATAGCCCTTGCTGAGTTTCTTGCCGGTTCTTCTCAGTACAAGGTCTCCCGCCGTAGTTTTGCGAACCGATGGCGTAGCGTTTGACTTCCACAAGAGCTTGTAACAGCCTAGACTGAATAAATGAGTTTGAGTTTGAGTCTTTTGGCTGATATGATTTATGATGATAATGATAAAATTTACAAGTCTCAACAGAGACTATTTGACAGTTGATTGTATATTGATGCGTGGTTGCCTGTACAGTGGATTTTGTGATTTTACAATTAAGAAAATAAATATTAAGTTCACTACCATGCGTTAGACACACTAAACTCTTTAACAGGTTTGGTCTAATTTTTAGCTAGGCTGATGAGAATAGGTCTTTTTCACCCTTAAATTGTTTAAATTGCCTAATTGTTTCTTTTTTCAGACCATGAAAAGTTCAATCGCATTGTTATAGAAAATATCAATGGTAAATACAGTTTTCCCTTTTTGATGAGCTCGATGGCACAAGTAGGTCACCCATCCCATGACCGACCACAGCGAAAGTTGCTTAACTTCAACGATCGCAGTGGAACCCGCTAACCACCGCGCCATCGAGCTCCTCGCGTTTTAATACCCCTTCATTATACAATAGTTACACAGATTACATTATAATTTAAAAACACTGATATTTATTTTATGTCATGGTGTACGTCATAAATATCTATACGGGTTTTTTTAATATAAATAAATAAATACATATATAATTTAAATAATGAAAAAAATTTCAGTGGATCAAAGCGGTAAGAAAATAACTTTCTTCAATAATGATATTTAGTAAGTACTGCAGTGTCTGTGGTGTCAAAAGACACAGTAAATCGAATTCATCGGAAAATTGATGAAAGCGATATGAAGTTGAAAGCTGTCGATGATAAAGAATTGTCTGTTATAGGGAAAGTTAACCTAAAATTATTGATAGACAATACGTTATTCATTCACGATTTTCTTGTGGTAGAAAATATTAGACATAACCTCATCTTAGGACAGGATTTCTTACTTCGAAATAATGCAATAACAGACTTCAGACACCAAACCAAGCGTTAATAGATTAAGCTCAATTATTATATTCGCCTGATTTTAGATAAAATAAAAGTGTTAAACATATAAGTTGTTTTCCATTTATAAAGTTACGCCTCCAGGAACTACCCCTTCAGGGTAGATCGCCGCAGTACCTACCTATGTTTACTTGCATCACGGAACAGAAATTTTCTGTTCTGTTTATGACGGGTGTGAACAAAAACTATCCAAGCTCAAACTTGACACCTAATTTTTAAATATTTTTGATATGAACATAAAATTTACAAGATCAAAGTATTTGAACCTAACCCACAACTGCGGATGAGCTGTCACTACCAGGCTGGACAAGGATACGTCTTAGAACTTTCCATTTCCCTGTAAGTGATATATCTCTGCCAAGGATTAAAAAGGGTCTTTACTGTCATTCACATACGCCTTTTGTCCGCAAAATTCAATGCAGTTCCGAGTTAGAAATGACGTATAAGTATTTTCTTTTATTTTAATACACACATTTGCCTTCCTGATGGTAAGCAGCTACGTTATCCTTCTTTCCCATGATGGCCACTTTATACGTTGATGTTTTTTTTTGGAAATAATAATATTTTATAGTAGTCTCCCCTGGTAATTTTCTCTTATACGTGGTAAAACTCAAAAACTCAAAATTCAAACTCATTTATTCAGTCTAGGCTGTCAAGGCCATCGGTTCGTAACGTTCTACGGCGGGAGACCTTGTACTGAGAAGAACCGGCAAGAAACTCAGCACGGCCTATTTTTTTCTCCCTTTTTTGTTTCATACAGTGTCGTCAATTGAAAGATGACATCAAAAATTTAAAACATGTGTAGAAGTGGCGATTAAACAATTTTCAACCAAATTAGCAAAGTAAAACGACTTAGTCTATTATATTAAGCCCAAGGTGACTTATTACACACATCAAAAGTGTCTAGGGATCAACATATATTTTTGCAATAACTTTTCTCCTGATTGATATTAATTAAAATTTTCTTTAAGGATTCATCAAATAAAGTGTTTTCGTTTGTCACAGTAACGATAAACCAAGTCACCTTTGCATTAATAAAGAAATTTGCCATTTTCCTAATAAAGGGATTTTTGACATTTGAACCACTAACACAAAAGTTCGAAAAAAAGACTGAAATAACAGTTTTCTCTAAAATTTTATTGGGTAACTTAAACAATTAATAATCCGTATTTCTACC
Source organism: Chilo suppressalis (assembly GCA_902850365.2). Classification (NCBI taxonomy): domain Eukaryota; kingdom Metazoa; phylum Arthropoda; class Insecta; order Lepidoptera; family Crambidae; genus Chilo; species Chilo suppressalis. The sequence continues at coordinate 2,212,254 of OU963895.1, read as the reverse complement.
GCGAACACTAACAACACAAGAACATCGGTTTGGCATACTCAAAATGAGTTCATCCAAATCACGCTGTGGAATGGCCGCCCATGTTCGTTGCAACAACAAAAAAAGGTCTTCTTGCGACTGGATACCCTCCATATTCGGCAGAGCTCTTCTCTGTAGCATATCCCATGCATGCTCAATCGGGTTCAAGTCTGGCGACTGAGCAGGCCAGGGCAGGACATTGATGTTAGCTGCGGCGAGAGTCTGTCTTACAACTCTTGCGGTGTGCGGTCGTGCATTATCATGCATTAACTGAAATAAGGGACCGATTTGCACTTGTAGAGGAACGATGACGTCTGATACAATCGTCTCAGCATAAATTTGAGCGTTGAGGTTGCCTCTGATCCAAATCAACTCAGTTCTTCCGCCGATCCAAATACCCGCCCATACCATGATGGTTCCACCACTATAAGGATGGACTTCCTGGCAGGATTTTAATCGCTGTTGGCGTCCAGGGGTTCTCCAGTGTCGTATACGTCTTGTATCCGGTCTCATACCAAAACGAGACTCATCAGAAAAGCACACGAAACGCCATTGTTCTTCTGCCCAATTTCTGTGTTCAAGAGCCCATTGATATCGAATCCTACGATTGTGCATTGCTATAGGTGGTACCCGTAGCGGTCTTCGGGAATGAAGGTTCACTTCATGCAAGCGGTTTCTGACTGTTTGGTCGCTAATTAAGTTCCCTGAAGAGTGATGAAGCCTCACGGCTAACATCATGGCGGTTATTGTTGGAGCTCTTCGAGTTAAGATTAGAATGTATCGGTCTTGTCTCCGTGTGGTGCAGCGATACCGTCCTCCATGGCGCTCAGCCACGGTACCAGTGCTTCGGTATCGTGTCCAAAGTCGACTGATAACACTCTGACTTGTATTCAGAGCTAAAGCCACAGTACGTTGCCGGGAACCAGCTTCTATCATTCCCACGGCTCTGAGCATTTCTTCCCTGCTTAAATGACGTCGCCGCTCCATAATAACGTTGGTTTTAATCAGTAGTAGGGAAACAGTAGCACTAATAATGTCTTCAATGCGTTGTATGTTTTTATAGGGAAAATATTGACAGCTGATTTTCATCTTTTACTCGAATTTGATTCACAGTTCCTGATTCAAATTATGAAATGCACCAAAAAGGATCCATATAAATTTATAAAATCATAATATTATTACAAAGCCACATCTCAATCTCAAGAAATCCGCATAAAAATGCTTGATCCCTAGACACTTTTGATGTGTGTATTTACGAAATCTTTAACAGTTTTTTTACACACTTTAAACTTATTAAAAGGTAAATTAATTATTTCTTTTGGTATTTTATTATAGTAACATATACCTTGACCCACAAATGAACCAAGAACCTTTTGGAGTCTCAATGGTGGCAATTTGAGTTTATCTTTATTTCTGGTATTGAAATTATGTACATCATCGCGCATCGTATATAAATTTATGTTCTGACGCACAAACAATATACCTACTCGTACAATTGTAAATGTTATGGTACTGGTAGTTTCGGTTGGTAGTTTCTTACAGTAAGTAATTGTCTTACCCTTAAGGTATTTTTAACTTCGTTCTATCTAACGGCAGCTCGACATGTGTGCGGGCCTACCCACTAAAAACCCGATAATGGCCCGCACCTCACCAACGGGCCATGTCCTCCCCGGGGAAAGATCAAACAATCGGCGTCACCACGCCCAGTGTGAGGCCATGGGACCAAATAACACAGAAAGAGGTTAAAAGGGCAATCCTCATAACTTGATCAATACTTGGTTCTGATTGCGTCGTTACTCTCGGGTGTGAGCGCTAATTGGTTCGATTTATTGATGTCGCGTCGTTTGATTGGCTAATATCTATTGGGTGGAAGTGTAGTGGGGGTGAGCCGGCGACAGCAGTGCCCGTACAAAAACGGTCTATAGACACTCTACTCTTCCAGCCTCTTTGTGTTCCGTGATGGGAACCCACCGGTGAGTGTGGGAATCGAACGGTCTCACCTATCTTGGGGATGCCCCGAGGCATCCGGGATAACCTCAAATGGGAAGATTTCATCTGGGCAAAGTCGTGGTGATCAGCGCTTTTTCATGTATAACACAAAACACGATTGAGGCCGCTCGTTTATTGTTTAATCTATAGTTGTATGTAACTTTTTTGTTTTTCTCCAACAGGTGAAATCGTTGTAAAATGGAGACCGGCAGGTCATCATTAATTATTATTATTATTATAACGATTTAAAATAAAAGTACATACAAATAAAGAAAGCCTTTTATTACCACCTAGGTCAATGTGTGATGACTTATGTTATACTTTAATCTATAATGGCGTCGTGATAATACAGTGATGTCACAACTAAATAATTAAAAAACTTTATATGAGTAGTAAGTCATACTAGCGGATCCGACAGACTTTATTCTGCTTCATAAAATAATAAAAAAAAGCTTAAAATCCCGACTACAGAGGCCTGTATGAGGAAATGTCCCCATCCATTGGACAGACTATCGGAATTTTATAATCTATATATATAAAACTCAAAGGTGACTGACTGACATAGTGATCTATCAACGCACAGCCCAAACCACTGGACGGATCGGGCTGAAATTTGGCATGCAGGTAGATGTTATGACGTAGGCATCCGCTAAGAAAGGATTTTGATCATTTCCACCCCCAAGGGGATAAAATAGGGAATGAAAGTTTGTATGAAACTTTGTCAATTTTAAATCGATCGGGCTGTGACTTTGCATGCAGGTATAAGAAGATTCATAGATGAATGTCATTGTGTATATTACAAGCCTGAGAACAAAAACTGTAGTCTACACTTCAGCTCTACACCGAAGCGAAGCGAGGGCGGGCCGCTAGTTACACATAAAAATAAAGCAATAAAACTGTGGACACAGACACGAAAGTCTTAATCTATAAATGTACACTTAATTTTCACACGACAAAAACCGTTACAAGCATAACATAAATATAGGTAGACATATGGAAATTTTGCATAGCTTTGCTCTGGCTGGCGTTGACAATGACTAAATATTCGCATTGTACCACTGTCCACAATTTGGCGGACCTCACCAAAGTGGGGAGGGGGGTGGGGGGGGGGGCTGAATACCCCCCCCCCCCCCCCCAAAGTGCTTCGTCGCTGCTTCAAATTACGAAAAAGATTACAGCAATCTGCAGCGAAGCGGGAAGGTTTAATTCTTTCGACATTTTCAAGGGACGGATTCTGAAGGGATTACTGAGGTGATTGCTTTTATTTTTAACTTGAGACAAAGCATAAATTGTGCTTTGTAATTTATGCAAACAATTGGTTTTTGTTTTGGTAGACCAAGAATTAAATAGCTGGTAACGTTATTACAAATTTTAATCAACTTTTTTAATTATGTTTTTATTTTTTTAAGCATTTTACTGATAGATGTTTAAATCTAAAGATAAGTTTTACTAGGGAAGGGTGGGTACCTACAATGCGAAGAGATGGCGCTGACTTGCAGCTTAATGCTAGGAAAATTTCGACGCGGCCATCAGGGCCGTGTTAGCATAATTGTTCAGTGCATTTGTCCGGATTGTGGAGGGTGCGGGTTCGAGTCCCGTCCGCAACTTTTTTGAAGTTATACTTCTTTAGCCGCGTTATGAAAAAATTATGAGAGTGAAATTTTAAGATGCGCGCGGAACACCTGTAACATAAAAGTAACATAATGAAGTTAGCCGCGGGCGCGTTATGAAAAAATCATGTGAGTGAAATTTCGAGATGCGCGCGCATCACTGTAACACAATAGTAACACCATGAAGTTGGCCGCGGGCGCGTTATGAATGTTAGTGTCTAATAATGGTGGATTATTAACCACATCTGTTCGAAAGGTACTTTGAACGATCCACGGAGCTCCATAAGATGATCGCGTTGTCAAAAACAATGTTGGCACGCTCGTCGCCTCTGATCACTGTTTTCATATTTATAATATTTATCCACATGTTTCTAGTTTCTATATAGACACAACGTGTTTTAGTTACTTACAAGTGCTAATTACATATGGACTAATAACTTAAATTCAGTAGTGATTTTAATTGAATATTTTGAATATTTATTTAATTTTTCAAATTAAAACTGAACTTAATTGACTGTGTTAACTATCCTTTTCCAGTCCTTTTATTATTTTATTGTAATTATTAATTATTTGCATGCAATTAAAAAATATTTTTAATGATGCTTAAGAAGTATAACTTCTCACGCGCGTACATAAGTTACACGCATCCATATTTTTTTTAATGTTATGAAATGCTTAAATTCGAAATGGAGAATCGAAAATTATTCTCTGTTAAACATTCCTAGTAGAAAGCTATTTATTGTGATTTTCTTTGTTTGTACGCAATTATTTATTTGAAGCATTTGATTGCGTGATATAAATACAAAAACACTGTATGTATCTACTTTTTTGAAGTGATAACTTCTTATGGGAGGGTAAACCGCTTCGTTACGTAACGCGTTACGGCGCCGGTCTGTCTGGGTTCCCTTCCTGTCACGCATACGGCAGTGGTAGGCAGGCACCTCCTCTCTCACTCTAACCCGCAGCGCAGCTAAAGGCTACCATTCACAGGCTCGCCCATCGCGGCTCGGCACGATACAAGTCCGTACTTGTGTGTGCTTGCACAGATTATCGGTGAACTGCATCCCTCATCAAAGTTTTTTCTCTTTCTATATAAGGCGTCACTAATCTCAATAATTCCAAGAAAGAAATCAGGTGGTTTACAGGACTGAATGCATTGCAGCAATTATAAATGAGTATATTTTGTTCGTTGTTTCAGCCATTCCTTTGTTCAGACGCGCTTTTTCTTTTTTTTTCTCCGTTAAAAGTATTGCACCGACTACTAAAGCGACCTTTGTGCGTTTGGAAAGCACCGGTGGCATGGTAGGGTAGGGAAAAACGATACGCGCGAGGCTCACCAAAGTACAGAAGCGACTGGACTGCAACTCGGCGCTCGTGTAGTGTGTGGGCAATGACGGATTTATTGTTTTAAACTTTCATGGTCACTAACATTATAGATATTAACGGGATTGTTACCATGTACCTTGTTTTTTATGAGTCTCCGATATTTCGGCACTGTTGCAAGCGCCATGATCACGGAGTAACTGAAGTAATTGCGGGTAGATGTTATTGGCAGACATATCGGTCTACCCTCTGACGTCGTCTTTTACTGCGTTCGATACTACCACTACCATTGGTCACATTCTCACTATTCACTCGCATTTGTTCCCGGCACACAATACTCACAGTATCAGATCGCGGAACGACACTTTTTTGATTTTTGCGGTTTTTACACATACGAACCACTGGATTCCACACACTAGACAATTTAAACCCATCCTCACGATTGAAATTCTTGTATTTGGTTATTTCAATCGCTTCCCTGACCAATCTTGGTTTATACCAAGATTGGTCAGATTGGTCCCTGACCAATCTTGGTTTATATGGTAACAATCCCGTTAATATCTATAATGACGGATTTGTCTACAAATGGGTACGGCTCGGGGTTCGGCTCGCGGTGCGTGTAGTGAATGGTGGGCTTAAGTCATCACTTTTGTCGTGCGTCCCGAGACGCACAAACTTTTTTCATAAATAGGTCCAGGTGACTCTACCCACCCTGATAGTAAGTGACTGTGGAGTCCAGACGCGAAGATAGCTGGTACAGAAGTGTTAGCTGCCACACCAGCCATCCTCTTACTTACTTTTGTATTATCATGCTAAGTATCTGGGTGTTTGTCATTATTATTTTATTTGTATCATACAAGTACTATTAAGTAATTGTTTCATTTAAAACAAAAGGCTTTTGATGATGCCCTTCAAATGTTCACTTCCAAAGATTTTGTATTTTTTTTACCAACGAAAAATGGAGGAGATTCTCAAGACTACGCGTATATATTTTTTTTATGTATGACCACGAACCACGCATTACTTTTTACAGAGTAAACCATTTTTAATAATTCTTTTTTTTATTGGAAAAGCGATTTTGTTGTGTGTTACCTCGAAGTTGGTCCCATATAGATTTGAAAAAATCCAATCCTAAGGGTATGAAAACAGATATGATTGATTGTTCACTCACTAATTGTAATAGGGTATTTGACAAGTTTTAGAAAACGATCTCTCGTTATTGACTAATGTTTATGGAGTGGAAAAGTTGATATTCATCATTCTGTTGTGTATTTCTATAAAAAGAACCAAATCAAAAGCTCCATTTTCAAGTTGCCGCGAAAACGTTTCTCTGGACAATATGGCGTCTTACTAGTGTGTGACGTCACACGACTGTTATTAAAACGTCAAACGATACAATGTAATGTCACTTCAACCGGAAGTTTACTTGCGTGTGACGTCATTTTAGGGTTTCAAAATTATGAATGTTTTTTGTAAAAATAGTAAAAACCCCTGCCAATATTCATTCTAAATACAGATGCTAACAATTGGAACATTTTTTTAAATTTATTTATTTATATCACATTGCTCATGTACATTTTTTATTATAAGGTCTTACATACTTAATAGAGAGTGGTACATGACCCCGTTGGGGTGTTGCAACAAACTTAAGCTTAACATTAAATACATTAATTTCACTTAATTTTTGATCATATTAAATCACATCAGGTCCAACCAAATTTAAACAAAATCAATCCATTTTAAAAATTAATCATTTTTCTTACTGTCTTTATTTTTGATACTGTCAAATACCCTATTTGTTATGTATGACCACACATAACTTTTTACAGAGTAGTCTGATTTTGATAATTATTTTTTTTGTTAGAAAGGGTATACCCCGCCGTTGGTCCCATATGAATTTAGAAACAAAAATCCTACCCTAAGGGTGGGAAAATAGGATATGATCTCGGATTACTGCTGTACCAGCTAACTTCGCGTTTGGACTTTATCACCACTTAACATCAGGTGGGGTAGAGTAATTTGCCTACCTAGTTATAAAAAAAAACCTAGGGGTGTGTTCACCAACAGATTTTGATGCCGAGTTGTATATTACAAAAATTAAAGTCATAAAAGATTATAAAAAAAATGGTTGCCTGTAAAGTCGGTTTTACGGGCGAAGATTTTACGTGACAACGTCTTTTTCTCGGTAGAATATTTATTGATATGAATATAATTAAATTGCACAATAGGAACAAGGAATTGAATGAAAATAAGAATTGCACAAATTTTAACTATAGAAATATATTTTGTTTACTAAAACATTGTACATGTAAACTTTAACTTAACACGAGAGACTCATCGTAACGTTACCGAGCGTTACACTTTTTCATAAGTGACTCCCAGCCGCAACCTAATTTAAGACGTTGTCACGTCAATAAAAACTTTTTAACACTAACTTTGAACCGCCGAAAAGCAAATAATTATAAACTTTTTTCTCTTTAATTTAATTTATATTCGGTCGGAGTCGGTGCCATGCATGTCTGACAGATCTGAGTTCCCATTTGTTACTTGTGTTGGCATGACACCGATTCCAAACATCATTTTGACTAAAGAAAAAAGTTTTATTATTTTTAACTTTTTGGCGGTTTTAAAGATTTTTGTTAAAAAGTTTTATTTATAAAGTGAAAAATCTCAGTTCGTCTCTGCGTGCGAGGCGTAAGCTGTTTATTTTATTTCGGCATCGTGGAACTGCATGTTTTCAAGTACTTTTGCAGTCTGAAAGAAATAACTCCCTAGATTAAAACCCGGTTTTTATTAGAACTAATTCAAACTCCACGCAATTCATGTCGTTAGACGAGATAAGGGGACCTCCTTTCAGTTCTTTTTCTGTGCAGATTTTTTTTACATCTACAATTTCGACTTCAATGTAATAAAGTACAGATTTACACAAACTATGATTTTTCTATGACTATGTGATACTTTTTTCAAAATCATTTTACGAAAGAAACCGTGTGAGATTCCTTAAAGGTATTATAGGGTAATGCATGAGATATTTATTAAATAAGATAAAAATAACGTAATAAACACTGAAGAAACTATAACTAGAAAAAATGAAACGCGGACCAGGCAGCAGACGGGGACCCGAACCAGCACCCTTCGCAATCAGGGCGAATGCACTGACCTATTATGCTACCGCGGCCCTCACGGACCGCGTCAAAATTCCTCTAGCCATTCTTAAGCTGCAAGGCAGCGCCATCTCTTCGCATTATAGGTACCCACAATGTCAAATGAATACTTTTACAAGTATTAAACATTTGAAAGAAGAAATAGCAATTATAGTTCTAATTACCTTATAGTGCTTACTTTGGGGCTAGGCTAATTGGTGTGTGTGTTGGAAATATTTATTTATTTATATAGAAATACATATTAAACATCCATGACTGGAGTACAAATGCCCGTGTTCATCACACTAACATCTGCCCCCACCGGGATTTGAACCCGGGACCTCTCGAGACGGCGACACCATGAAACCCGGCGTACAAACCGCTCGGCCACTGAGGTCGTCAAACATTATGGAAGTTAATTTCGTAATGGCGGTCAAAGGTATGGACCATAAAATTTTCATCTCGAGCTCCTGTGATAACATTTTTCAATCACCTTTATGCTATTTTGTTTACAAGAATGGGAATGAAAGCTCTTAAAATGAAAAACAATCACATAATTGATTTTTTATTTTATTTACAATAGTGTGTAAAATGGTTAAAAAGGAGTCGATGTTTTGTTAATAATTGGTCGAAGAGATGGTTTCAAATTGGAAAAGGTTAACAATAAAGAATATTCAGATTGAGTTGGTAGAAAATTCAATGTCGGCTATTTTTATTCTTTTAGGTATTATGGTCCTATACATGTATGCTACTAAGGGTTTTTGGGACTCCATTTCACGTAGACTTCGCCTGTTTAATAAAGAGAAACATGATTAAAACAATAGCAAACTCGCAGCATATTCAGAGACAATGGTCATCACATCATAATAATATCTATATATATAAAACTCAAAGGTGACTGACTGACATAGTGATAACGCACAGCCCAAACCACTGGACGGATCGGGCTGAAATTTGGCATGCAGGTAGATGTTATGACGTAAAGCATCCGCTAAGAAATGATTTTGATCAATTCTACCTCCAAGGGAATAAAATAGGGAATGCAAGTTTGTATGAAACTTTGTCAATTTTAAACCGATCGGGCTGAGACTTTGCATGCAGGTATAAGAAGAATCATAGATGAATATCATTGTGTATAATACAAGCCTGAGAACAAAAACTGTAGTCTACACTTGAGCTCTACACCGAAGCGAAGCGAGGGCGGGCCACTCATCTATACTTATAATAAATCTGTAGAGATGTCAATTCTGTACATGAAATATATTTTTAAAATAACTATCAGGGGGTGATTAGTGATCGATACTGATGCCAAAAATGCAATCAGTAAATTTTTTGTCTGTCTGTCTGTCTGTCTGTCTGTGTGTATGTTCCTTATAGAAACAAAAACTACTCGACGGATTTTAAACGAAACTTGGTACAATTATTCTTCATACTCCTGGGCAGGTTATAGTATACTTTTCATCACGCTACAGTCAATAGGAGCAGAGTAGTGAAGGAAATGTTGGGAAAACGGGAGAAGTTACTCCATTTTTTAAGCTTCCGTCGCGTGTGCAGCCTTAATGGTTAAAGTTACATAGAAATCATGTATGACGGAAATATTCTACATAAAATTGTCTAGAAAATATCCCGCAACAGCATATGTCTATCTTTTATGGTTGACTCACAATAACACGTGTAACTCCTGACAGCTTAGCAGTTCGGAGCATTCTGATTATATTTGTTTACTCTTACGTTTATAATACTCTCACTCATCCCTAATTTAAAAAAGTTATCATTATTACCTATTCAATAAAAAGAGAATCATAGAAATCGGTATAGAAACACCAAACTTATACATGAAATAAGTCATCGCGCCGTCGCACGTAAATACTGAATCATGCTATAAGGATTATTTTTGTGTAACGGTTGCCGCGCTCGACATGGGTCGCGGCGGCGGTAGGTATAAGAAGAATGCCATTGTGTATAATACAGGCCTGAGAACAATAACTATAGTCTTCAGCTCTACACCGAAGCGAAGCGAGGGCGGGCCACTAGTAATGAATAATAAGGAAAAGTCCTTCCCTATGGATGGAATAAAGAGATTGGGCCGTGACACACCACACGGCCCCAATGCGGATTGACGGGTTCTAAGGACAGCAGATGCAGCCGGGACCAACGGCTTAACGTGCCTTTCAAAGCATGAAAAACTCGAGGTAGAAGATTTTTGGTCACCCATCAAATGACCGATCACTGCGAAAATTACTTCAACTTTGAAACATTGAGGTTGGTCATTGATCTATCGTATACTGTAGATCAAGCTTTTTGCAATGGACCATTAAATTGTTTCTCTAATAAACCTATAACCTATGGGCGTGTGTACAGAATACGCATGTCAGAAGTGAAACGGATTTTCATAATAATATAACATAATTACATAATTTAAGAAAAAACAGAAAAGTGCGTCCCTTAATATTTAAAATTGTCGCACTGAAATCTGACGCTCAAATCGTGACGCGGCCTTGTAAAGTCACCCTCATCGGGCGCGAAGAAGTTTCACTTCAATAATATATCGATAGATCACGTAAAGCGGCCAACTGACATGCCTGCCGCAGGGACAATTGTGTGTTCGGGGGTATGTTGAGCTAAACACACGCGTTGATGATGGTCCCAGTGTTATCAAAAATCAGAAGATCGGTAGGCAGGGCCTTGGCTTGTTCTATGGTGTTAACGCAAAAAAGGAAATATTGGGTGAAGAATTAGCAAAAAAATGTATTGTAAATAAGTAATCTTTATATTACTAGAAAAAAATCCACGCGGACCTGGCAGCAGACGGGACCTGCACCCTTCGCTATCCAGGCGAATGCACAGATCAATTATGCTACCGCGGCCCTGAATGCTGTATCAAATCTTTCTAGCCTTTCTTAAGCTGCAAGGCAGCGCCATCTCTTCGCATTATAAGTAACCCACAATGTCAAATGAATACCTTTACAAGTATTAAACATTTGAGAGAAGAAAAAGCAATTAAAGTTATAATTTTAATTTTTTAAGCATGTAACTGCTCAATGTTTGAATCTAAAGAAAATATTACAAGAAAAAATTAAAAAAAAAAACACTATTTCTATTTTTCTAGTAATATTTTCTTTAGATTAAAACATCGAGCAGTTACATACTTAAAAAATAAAAATTATTTAAAAATATATATAAATGATCTTTATTTTTTTTATCCCACATGTGGGGTCGGTCTTTATATACTTCGATCACTCGTGTCCAAACTTCATGCTCATTATGATCTGCCGCCATCTTGATCGAAATACGGGCGCTCCGTATGCCAGCTACCAACTGACTGATTGAGAAAATGCCCGAATCGCGATACATACTCGGCAACGTGCAGGGCGGCAGGGACAATCTAAGGACCAAAGGTGGTCCTGCCGCCCTGCCGCAGGCCCGATTTAGAAAATTGCCTCTATCCCCACTCTTACACCCTATTGTCCCTGCGGCAGGCATGTCAGTAGGCCGCTTAAGCTTCCCGTGTATTTGTGTTCGAAATAGTTCGTCGTCTTGTCGTTAATAATGTGGCTGACGGAAATACTTTGTTATCTGAATTCTGTATAGTTTCCGAACTATAACATAAGCTTAATGCAAGTTGTCACTAAGGCAGTATTGATTGGCAATTAAGGATGAGGATTTGCCTCTCGATGTTACCTATAGCATACAGTAAAACAACGTATACCTTAAATTGTGTTTTGGTGGTTCCGTGTTTCTGTAACTAAATATCCGTAAATGGAATGCTCTGCCCGCTCACGTGTTCCCTCCCTCTTACAACCTGGGATCCTTTAAAAGAGGCGTGAAGAAGCAACATGCAGGCCGGCAGGGTGAGGATGGCCGGTGTGGCAGGTAGAACTGCTGTATCAGCTATCTTCACGTCTGGACTTCACCTTCACTTAACATCAGGTGGGGTGGAGTCATTTGTCGGACCTATCTATAAAAAAAATAAGATTCTTTGTGGCCAGAAGTAGGAGATTGTGTTCAGGGCAGTAACATGGGCACAGCTGGGAGTGGCTTGACTCTACCTACCCAAATACACCACAGAGATAACTAAAAACTAATTTTCGACGGGTCACCAACCAGGACTTTTTTTTTAGTGTGTATGCTGTTGGTCGCAGATGACCTTTACAGTGTCACCGAGTTTGGGGACGGCGAGGTCCTAATGGGACCTCAAGCCGAGAATTGACGAGTGCCTCTAGAGGTATTCCAGACGGATGGTATCTCGCCACGGGGGGAGTCTCCTCTCCGTCTGGAGCCTCTAGACCACTCGAACCTGAGGGGGTCGGCTCTACTAGAGGGCGTCTCTGAGACTCGGTTAGTCTCTAGTTAGCCGTTGTCGTAGGGGCGAGGAAAAACACCCAGGTACGTAACTGTACCTGGTAAAGCCACGGGTGCACATCGTAAGCCACACTTCTTTGGTGCCATTGGGAACCTGTAAATCCGGGCTTGCTCACACTTTAAATCCGGTAGATGATTAGATGGTTACCTGCATCTTATATTAAAAAAAACTTCAGTAACTTAACATTTATTTAAGCAAGGATATTGAATAAAAAAATTAAGGTAAAAAAAACCTTTTTAAAAACAAGCTTCTATTCAAATGCGCTAAAAAGAAAAAAAGAAAATTTCAACTAAATTAGTTAAAGATATCTGTTTCTAAATAGATTTTCAAATTTCAGAAGTCCGCCATATTGGATTGAGAGTGACGTCACATTTTTTAGAGTTACTCTCAGCAAGCCCTTTAATTTGATACCCATATTGTAGGAATGCATTAAAAATGATTGGTCCGCCATTTTGGGTATGCCGCCATATTGGATTTAGAATGACGTCACACTGTTAATCATGCATTGTCATCCCAACTGAACGAGCATATCAAATTACAGCTTAATCGGTTGAGAGCAAGTACTTTAAAATTGAGTTGTAAGATTTGACCGTAACAAACATACATAGCAAGTTAAATAAAAGCTTGTAATAAAAATATGCAAAATCTTACCGTACTGATCAACTGAAAATATCAAAAAGTTTCGTAATCACAATATCATTATTTGCATAGTATAAAACAAAGTCGGTTCCGTTGTCTTCACGCTTAGATCTTTGAAATTACGCGACGGATTTTAATGAGTTTTCGGCAATAGAAAGAGTGATTCATACAAATGTAAGGCACTCAATGCATGTCTGAGAACAAAAACTATAATTTACCGAAATGCAACAAAAGTGGATTGTTAATTAGTTATAAAAAATAAGTTTCGTTGGATATCTATCTACCTATTAAATATTTAATAGTTAACTCTACTGTTATTTTATCAATTATTAAAAACAATTACACAAATACTACTTTCTTAAACAAAAAATCGGTTGTCTGTAAAGTCGGTTTACTGACGATAGTTGAACGTGACAATGTTTTTTACAATGTACATAGTTTTTACAAGTATGAATGTGCTTTGAGCAATTCTTTTACAACTTCTAAACATGTGTTATATCATTAACTTTATTGCCGGAATTATCGTTGCTATAAACCAGCTATACTCTAAGTGTGTTCCGCGGAACCCTAGGGTTCCGTGATACCTCTGTCGGGGTTCCGCAAGAATTTAGAAATAAAAAAATCAAAACACCTCTCTCTGGTCGCTCCGCGGCTGTGCGGACTCCGCGGCCGCGCGGAGACAAAACGCTATGAATGTTATTTATTTATTTATTTGTATTTGTATAAGCTTGTGTTACATTAGCTGGTACAATATCTCATAAGTTTGGTCTCAACAATTTTATACTTGTACAACGCGTTCGCTCTAAGTTTGCCGGTCTGTGGAATGCGCGTACCCTCCCCCACGTGACAACAAAACTTATAATGTGTCATAGTTTTACCCAAATATCTAACGTACACAATTTTTATTGTTACAATTAAATAAAAAATTTCGAACGTCATACACTCATACCTATCGCCAGCGGCAAACTTAAAACGAGCGGGTAGTATACTTGTAAGCGCTCAGTCTCTTTGATAAAAGCCGCCTCTGAATTAGACGCTATAGTTGTCAACTAGCGACTTTCGTCTCTAACTTCAAAGGATAAAGTCGATATTGTTTACAACGCTATTTTTAAATTTCTGTTTTTATTTTTGCTTTTTGTTTATCAAAGGTGCCGACTCGAGTATTTTCGAGAATATTTGAGATCGAGTCTAGGACTAAGTATAAAAGCGGCGATCGCGCGTTGGCGTCGTCAGTTGATGATTAGCGTTCGGAGCGATAAGTTACTACCTACTTACAAGCTCGCTAGCGAGAAACTGGTGTTCATTGTTTTACTGCCTGCTGTATTCTGTTGTCTCAGTTTTATACATTTCTTCCCTGTAGGTTCTAAATTTAGTCTCTTATACGCAGTAACGATTGTGCATTATTTAAACCCCACTATCCTGACTTGTAACATTATAAATAAAGAAGAATGGAACGTTGGCTTAAAGGTGTTAAACGTGTTCCAACAACATCTTCTAATGACGCTGAATGTTCAAAAGCAATGCGCGCGGAGAATTTAGCAATCACCGATCCAGAAGATGATGCCACGAGTGCCACGACGTCAAGCTCGACGGTTTCAAAGACGAAAAAAAGGAAGTATGATGAATCTTATATCAGTTTCGGATTTGTTGATTCCAACGGCTCACCTCTCTGCATGCTCTGTAGTAAACTGCTTCCTAATAGTTCCATGGCACCTGCCAAATTGCGTCGACATTTAGAAACCGTACACCCCGAGACTAAAGACAAGAATAAAGAATTTTTTGTTCGCAAAAAAGATCAGTTATTAGAAAGTCAAAAAAATATGATGCATGTAACACAAACTACCAACGAAAAGGCCACGGAGGCATCATACTTAGTTAGCTATCGCATTGCACAAGCAGGTGAAGCGCACACTATCGCTGAGAAATTAATAAAACCATGTGTATTAGACATAACAAAATGTATGCTTGATGAAAAATCTGCAAAGCATCTTTCTACTGTTCCGCTATCAAACGATACTGTTTCACGACGAATCCATGATCTGGCAAGCTACGTCAAACAAGAACTAGTTACACGTCTACAAAATACACGATTCGCTTTGCAAATGGACGAGTCGACTGATGTCGCTGGTTTGGCTATCCTGCTGGTTATTGTGAGATATCCATATAAAAGTTCTTTTGAAGAAGACATGCTTATGTGTTCATCGCTGCTTACAAACACTACCGGGGAAGAAATTTTTAATAAAATAAATATATTTTTTGAAGAACATAATCTCAGTTGGAACAATTGCATTGACATTTGTACAGATGGGGCCAAGGCGATGACAGGTAAAACAGCAGGAGCAGTGTCACGAATGAAAAATAAAGCGCCTAATTGTAGTTCCAGTCATTGTATTCTGCATAGACAAGCACTTGCGATGAAGCAAATGCCGTCTAATCTAAAATTAGTTATGGATGAAGCGGTAAAAATAATTAATTTTATCAAATCACGACCACTACAATCCCGATTGTTCTCATTATTGTGTGAAGATTATGGCAGCAAACATAAAACACTGCTGCTCCATACAGAAGTGCGATGGCTGTCTCGGGGAAAAACTTTAACAAGGCTATTTGAACTTAGAGCCGAGTTACAAATGTTTCTTTCAGCAGATACTTCTTTTAATTTGAAGGACCGTTTGTATGATAAAACTTGGTTGTTCCGATTGTCTTTTATGGCGGATATCTTTCAAAAACTTAACGAATTAAATTTATCATTGCAAGGTAAACAGACAACAGTGTTTCAGGCCTATAATAAAATAACTACTTTTAAAAGAAAATTAGATTTTTGGATCATTTGCATTGGTAAGAAAGAAATAGAAAGTTTTACGTTACTCACTGAGTTTGTTAGCGAAAACGACTCAGAAATGTTTGAAGATAATGTGTTTGAAGAATTGGTCCAATATCTCAGTTCGATGCGCGCATCTTTTGAAAAGTATTTTCCCGAAGAACACAATACAAAAATTAAAGTGAACTCCTGGATTCATAATCCTTTTTTACCCAACTTGGAAAAGCCTGAAAACATGTCAAATGAGATATATGAATCTCTTTTAGAAATGTCATCAGACACAAGTATGGAGTCATTGTTCAAAACGACGCCTCTTAATGATTTTTGGTGCAGAATCCAAGATGAATATGCAATGCTTGGCCAAATGGCTCTGGATATTCTTCTCCCGTTCCCAACTACATATTTGTGCGAAACAGGATTCTCTACCTACGCAGCCACGAAAACAAAATATCGCAATAGACTGGACGCCGAAGCTGATATGAGACTCCAACTTTCTTCCATCAAACCTGATATCAAGCAATTGATGAAAAATAAAAAACAGTTTCATACCTCCCACTAGTTAGATTTTTTCTTTTTTAATGTTTTCTATTATTGTCCTTACCAAGTGGTGAAGTAAATAATAATTAGTAACGGATACATTGTACTTTTATTATGCTGATTAATATAGAATACACTTATAAAAATAATTGTTTTATTGTAGGGTTCCATCAAGTATTTTGCTTCCCAAAAGGGTTCCGTCATTTAAAAAGTTTGAGAACCACTGCTATAAACAATTGACACCACATTCACTTTTCACTGCACTTCATACTTGACGAAAACATAAAAATGTATTATTTTATAGCAACTGTCCACGCGGACGCATCGTTCACTCAAGTAGGAGAGAGACAGATGTCGAACGTTGCCGAACGCGGAGGCCGATTATGCCTCTTTGTCGCTCGTTACGCGCTCACGTTTGCACTTCAAGTCTTAAATGGAACGCTTCAGAGCGAGGTAACGCCAGATGAGTCATGTTTTTTCGTGCGTCCAGTCGGCTCCATCGAATTATAAGACGTTGTCACATCAAAAAACTTTAATAAATATAATATAATATAATAACTAAAACTTAAAAGGAATCCCTTTAGTCAAGGTTCCGAAGATACTGGCAGCGTTCCCCCTTTGAATAGTTAGACTAATTCTTTGTCCGAGATAGCTGCCAGGCTCTTTGGTTGTAAAATATATTAATGAAAAATTTATAAAATTACCATCGATGTCCTGAATCTGCACTTTCCTAAAATCTTCTACAACTGAAATACAGATATGACATAAGTATATTATTGTAAATATGTAAAATAATTGTGTTATTACAAATAAGTAAGTCGGTTGATTGTAAAGATCGTGATGTATTTCTACTGATAAAGAGTAAGTTAGTTGATAACCACTTTTAAATTAGAAGATTGTGAATTTAATATAAATTATTAGCTTTATGTATTTCCTTTGCTATAATTAATTAAATACGATTTTCAGAATGACTTACAATGTAATAAAGTATGAACTGATTATAGAGATTATTAAACGGAAGTACGCCACTGAGGCGAAGTTTAGTTTTTTTTAGAAAATAAATGTGACTCCCCACCCATATTAGTTTTGCTCGTTGTTCGCCTGCGAGCGACAGGCAGTATTAAAGTGTCTTCGGTAGTGTAAAGTTGAAAAGTGTCGGTAACTACTATGCTATAACTGTGCCTATAATTAAAATAATTGTCGGAATTCAAAGTGTTTTTCTACAAGTCCTACATTATGATTGTAGTTCCTTGTTTAAAAATAATTACAATATTTACTAATAAACCGGATTTCCTTTCAAGCTTTCCAAATAAATAAATAAATACTTTTGATAGGCCTTCACAATGCAGTCGTTAGCACCCACTAAATAGAGATTCTATTTCTATTTTGTTGGTAGATTTTCTTAATGTGCGGTAAACACAAAAGTAACACAAAAGTCGCTTTAGCGACCAACTTCATGCTGTTAAAATTTTGTGTTACAGTGATGCGCGCGCATCTTAAAATTTCACTCTCATCATTTTTTCATAACGCGCCTAAAGAAGTATAACTTCAATAAATAAATCAGCTACTACGTATTGATTATGTTGTGTTAATGTCTGTAAATTAGGTTCTAGGGCTCTCCATGGGGTAGAAGATAGGACGAGAGTAGGCAACGCGCGAGAAATATTTTTGGTATCGCCAGGGCCGTCTTTAACCTAATTAAGGCACGGTAATATTATCTATACAGTATTGTGACTCCGCCCTGTCCTTGAAAATAAATGCCTACACCGAACGCTGCGTTGGAATACAGTATTTTATGTAGTTTTGTTTTTAACGCGAGTGTAGGTAGATTACTCGTTTGTCTCTTTTTTTATCCTAACCACTTATTTATATATTATTCCAGATATTTTGCCCGATGGAAAAACCGAAATACCTAAATATTAGAAACAAATAACGTACTAGTAGATAGGTATATAAAATATATTCTATAAATGTAAGACACCTTTCCAATATTTCAGGTAATTTAAAAAATGATATCTCTGGGTGTGTTATTGAAGAGTTCAAGCAACCCAAAAAACAGCAATTGTGCTGTTGTACGTTATTGATCGTCGTTTGTTCTTTTCCATACTAAATTATGTAGGTATCTACTTAATTAAATCAAATATTTACAATACAAAACGCACGTTTAAGCACGGCTAACTGCATAAAAAGCAATTTAGACCGTTCGGTCGTCGTCGCGGCGCGGCGGCGCATTCGCGACTGGGTGCCCGCCGAGAGCCCATCGAACTCGAGTGACGTAGGTAAGACTCGCTTTCCGACCGTTTGTATGAAGATAGAATACTGTATGATATTATTACCGTGCCCTGGGCATATTAGGATAATGGGGCCCCTATGACTGTGATATGAATTATGATTTGAAATGGAGCGAATCATACTGATGAGTGTACTACTGATGATTTTTCTTTAAAATGTGTATGTGCTTAGTATACCATAATTTATCTAAGCATGCTGAAGTCGTAAAGCCTAATTTTTGGGCGAGAGTAGCTTCGCTTATGTAAAAGCTGGTAAGTTGGTATTGTAGTCAGTAATTTAAGTTCGATTTCATCGAATTATATAAGTTTTTTTGTAATAAATATTGGTTATCGTTTGGTGATCTAACAGGAACTAGGGACTTTGTATTTGATCTGAGGGGGGGGGGGGGCTATCGATCGCGGGGCCCTGGGCACTTGCCCAAAGTGCCTACTGAGAAAAAGGGGTCTGGGTATCGCAAGAGTCTATAATCCATGGTAGCCGCTTACCACCAGGCAGGCCACATGCCTGTTTTCCATCCTTTTAGCATAGAATAATAATTTATAGGCAACCGACAGAGCCATCTATTAGAGGACGGTGGTACTAACCATAACACAGTCCTGCCACCCACAGACAACGCCCGTAGACTGCCCCTACGGCTAAATAGAGTGCCCACTGTGAAAGACGGGTCTGCCTAGAGGTATATGAGTAGAGTAGGGGTGATATGTACTGTACTACTAGTGGAAGTATCCGTCTAGTAGAAAGAGAAAGAAGATGAGGGACGGCTAGCTATCTCTCTCTCTTGTGACGCTGCGCAGTCCTGTGATTGGTCGGTATTGCTGCGCAGTCGGGTGATTGGTCGGTATTCATCCGTAGGTTATTCACCCAATGCGCATTCGCGATTAGAGAGAAATGGCTAGCTGTCTCTCATCTTCTTTCTCTTTCTACTAGACGGATACTTTTAGAGCCGCCTTCCCCACTATATTCTTATACCTCTATGGCAGCTACCACCGCGTTTTGTTCAGCGCTAGAGTTACGTACCGCGACCTGTACCTAGTAATTCTTATTATTATTGGAACGAAAGTTCCTTACGGCAGGCTTGGAGGCGTAAGGCTGAAAGGCGAATAGAGGCGTAAGGCCGGCACGCTATAGCGATAATTACGATTAAAATAGAATAGTTTGGTATCCGTTTCCGGGACGCCACACTTTGGCTTTATCAAGTACTCCGTCTAATTTATATTTAATTAAGCAGATATTGGTGTCGATTCTGGCGTGATTCTCTAAACTTAAAACTAAATTTAACATCAATCTCTCCTTTTCATTCCTTAAAGAGAATGACAAGGATACACTGTTGTCAAATTTAAGTTTAGGTTTAGAGAATCGTGTCAGAATTGACACCATTGTTCTTAAGCTAAGAAACCTTTTATTTAATTATGTTTATGTGTTTGCTTTCAGTGTCATTGAACTATTTGCCGTCTTATTTACTAAAATTTATAATATAATTATATGTAATTGTATGTTCTCACATTTTATAGTGGGTTGAAGGAATTCTTCTATCTGCTCCTTGTCAATAGTCGCCACTGCATGTTTCACGTAATTCTTCAAGTCCATCAGCCATTCTGGACCACTCGCTAAAAAAAGACACAAAACTGTGGAATATATTGTCGCCAGCAGTGTTTCCGGACCGATACGACCCAAAAACCTTCAAAAAAAGAGCGTACTCCTTCCTTAAAGGCCGGCATCGCATTTGTGATACTCCTGGTGTTGCAAGTATCCATGGGCGACGGTGATCACTTACCATCAGGTGAGCCGTCTGCTCGTATGCCACCTATAACATAAAAAAAAGACACGTTTTTTTTATTTTGAACATGAGGGTACCTTCCGCTTAAAACACACTGATTAACGACTCTTCGTAATATTGCCGATAAAGGTTGGTCGATTCTGCCATTGACCAAAAATTCTGCTATAATGAAGTAATAATTTCTGTGGTTATATCGTGAAGGCATCGTTGATGTTTTCAAGTGGTTCCGATTTCTGACACAGTTATTTTTCACACAACATACAATTACAAAATACCTACTGATAATTTGTGTTTGCTTTTATTGTTATCTTTTTAATGTACATTTGTTATTGAAGTTATACTTCTTTAGGCGCGTTATGAAAAAATGATGAGAGTGAAATTTTAAGATGCGCGCGCATCACTGTAACACAAAATTTTAACAGCGCCATCTCTTGATCATTGGTGTAGTAGAACCAAAAACCACATCTTTATTTTTTGTAATAAAGTAACAGTTATAGGTATTCATATTTATAATATTTATCCACATGTTTCTAGTTTGTATATTCGGAATACGTGTTTGAGTTTCATACAAGTGCAAATCACATATGTTCTAATAAATTATATTCAGTAGCGATTTTAATTGAATATTTTGATTATTTATTTATTTTTTCAAATTAAAACTGAACTTTATTGACTGTGTCCTTTCCCAGACTTTTTATTAATTTATTGTAATTAATTATTTGCATGCAATTAAAAACTAATTTTAAACGATGCCAAAGAAGGATAACTTCTCACGCGCCTACATAAGTACACGCACCCATTTTTTTTTATTCATAGTAGCAAGAAGTATGTTAAGGAAGCGATCGACCTCGTATTCAACATCATGTCAGCCGTATGACGCCCGCTGCTGAGCATAGGCCTCCCCCAAGGATCTCCACAGCGATCGGTCCTGCGCCACTCGCATCCATCGGCTTCCCGCGACCTTCACAAGATCGTCGGTCCACCTTGTAGGGGGCCTGCCCACTGAGCGTCGTCCGGTGCGTGGTCGCCATTCCAGAACCTTCCAGCCCAACGGCCATCGGTTCTTCTTGCTACGTGTCCCGCCCACTGCCACTTCAGCAGAGCAATCGTTCGAGCGATATCGGTAACTTTGGTTCTTTAACGGATTTCCTCATTTCTGATTCTATCGCGTAGGGAAACACCAAGCATCGCTCTCCGTTACTCGCTGTGTGACCTTGAGCCTTCTTATGAGACCCGCAGTAAAGGACCACGTCTCGCTTCCCTAGGTCATCACTGGCAACACACACTGGTCAAAGACTTTTGTCTTGAGACACTGAGGTAATTTGGACGCGAATATTTTTCGTAGCTTCCCGAACGCTTTATCCTCGTATTAAATCAGTAAAACTCGTTTTTACATTTATATTTCAATCGAATCTTTCCTCTTTATAATATTAGTATAGATAGGGATCATACTTAGTCTAAAACAAAAAGGGAAAACACGGTCCTCGCGGCTTAAAAGTGATCCGCTTAAATTGTGGTGCATGACCACAATTCGCTTTAGTCACAATTGGACATTCAAACACGCTGCATGTGCACTCAATATAACAATATTGCATATATTCTGTATTATAAAGATAAAACAATGCCTTCGATGCTTTAAAAAAGAACACAAGTTGTTCAAGATCAAATAACAAATACCACGGCAAGACTTTTCGTTCGTAAAACTATGAAAACATTTTTTTCTCAAAAATCACGGTTTGCCATGAATGTTAGTTATTGATTCGCCGTTTTTTATCAAGAAAAGGACAACAATACAGCTCAGCCGTCTGTAGAGAGAGACGACAAAACCCAGTCGGCCAAAACGACGGGGATGAAATTTTTGTCGCGTCGTACGATGGCCAAAAGTATCTAGTAGCTGGAATTAATCCGAATATTTCCTCGGAACACTCCCCGTGTTAAATATGGAAGTTTTCACATTAGCTCAGCAGAATTAACACAGTAGTACACGCATCAGTTGCGCACCTTAAATTTAATCAAGATTGGAGAGATTTCAGAGAAGTCTGTCTTCAGCAAAACTTGGTATCTATGGGTGTTTAACGTAAGCACTTTCCCTCCATGTGTAGGGCCGGACCGTGAGTTTAGGGGGCCCTGCCCCCTAGCATGAGTAACAAAACGCGATATGATAAAGCGATTTATCGACACTCAACTGTCAAACTCCATTGTAGTTTGACAGTTAATGTCGATAAATCGCTTTATCATATCGCGTTTTGTTACTCATGCTAGGGGGGCTGGGCTAATACTACTTAGGGTCCACTTAATTACTCAAAGTAAAGAAATAATCAAAATATTCAATTAAAATCGCTACTGAATATAATTTATTAGAACATATGTGATTTGCACTTGTATGAAACTCAAACACGTATTCCGAATATACAAACTAGAAACATGTGGATAAATATTATAAATATGAATACCTATAACTGTTACTTTATTACAAAAAATAAAGATGCGGTTTTTGGTTCTACTACACCAATGGTCAAGAGATGGCGCTGTAGTCTCCTGAATCGCGCTTTGGTTCCGTTGTTCCAGATTAATAAATACTTTTGATATTATAAATATGAATACCTATAACTGTTACTTTATTACAAAAAATAAAGATGTGGTTTTTGGTTCTACTACACCAATGGTCATGAGATGGCGCTGTAGTCTCCTGAATCGCGCTTTGGTTCCGTTGTTCCAGATTAATAAATACTTTTGATAGGCCTTCACAATGCAGTCGTTAGCACCCACTAAATAGAGATTCTATTTCTATTTTGTTGGTACATTGTCTTAATGTGCGGTAAACACAAAAGTAACGCATGAAGTTGGTCGCTCTACCAACTTCATGCTGTTAAAATTTTGTGTTACAGTGATGCGCGCGCATCTTAAAATTTCACTCTCATCATTTTTTCATAACGCCCCTAAAGAAGTATAACTTCAAAAAGCATTTACAATTTTTAAAAATCGCGTATATTTTAAAATCATTTAATCAGCGTAGTTTTTCTAAAGCGATGCCTCTAGAAATATTGTTGTTAATTAACTGCATCTGAATATCTTTTATATAATCATTGCTTTCAATTAATTTGCGCCTTTTTGCTTTTGCAATTCTTATTGTTCTCAAGACACTCAAGAGCCGTAATAAATTGTGGAAGAGTCAGGTGGACCACGGATAAAAATTATTTCCCGTGGTTCAACCAGGTGAACTACGTGAAACAAATATTCCCCATGGTTCACCTGGGTGGACTACGAGGTGGACCACGGGAAACAAAGATATTTAACGAGTCTGAAAGTTACTGTTAACTTCATGGTTTCCGATTCCCTTAACATCGTTGAAAGTGTGTGTTTATTAACCTCATATATTCTAAATCTAAAGAAAATATAACTAAATAAAACTAGTTTTTACGGGTTAATGCACGAAACTTTATTTATTTATTGACGTTTCGCAGCCTTTTCAGGTCTGCATCGTCAGAATAATGATTATTCTGACGATGCAGACCTGAAAAGGCTAACGCCCGTAAAAACTAGTTTTATTTAATGAATGATGTGCGTGAAAACCTAAGAAACAAATAAAATATAACTAGAAAAAAAAACGCGGACCAGGCAGCAGACGGGATTCGAACCCGCACCCTTCGCAATCCGGGCGAATGCACTGACCATTATGCTACCACGGCCCTATTAGCCGCGTCGAAATTTTCCTAGCCTTTAGCTGCAAGGCAGCGCCATCTCTTCGCATTGTAGGTAACCCACAATGTCAAATGAATACTTCAAGTATTAAACATTTGAAAGAAGAAATAGCAATTATAGTTATGATTTTATTTATTTTTTAAGCATTTAACTGCTAGATGTTTAAATCTAAAGAAAAGTTTACTAGAAAAAAAATCCACGCGGACCAGGCAGCAGACGGGATTCGAACCCGCACCCTTCGCAATCCGGGCGAATGCACTGACCAATTATGCTACTACCGTGGAATTTATTCTAGTTATATTTTCTTTAGATTTAAACATTAAGCAGTTACATATTATAAGAAAAACTAGCAAACCAGTGAACCAAATGTTCACCAAAAAAAAAATGTATTTAATTAATTGAGAACTTCGGAGATTTTGTGTGGTTTCGTTTGAAATAGAAATCACGTGATTTCTCGAAAACCGGAAGTGCTACGTTACTCACATCCGGTTTGTAGTCTTATCAGACTATTCTTAACTTATAACTTAAACATTCTCTATATCTATCTCTTACGGTTTGGCCGCTGAAACAGCACCACGGACGGACGGACGGACGGACTTGTCTAATAGATAAGAGATTATAACAAATATATTCTAACCGAAATTAAGTTTTGCTATCACAAAATACAATATTAATAAAATTGAAATAGAATAGAGTATAATATATTTTATTAACCCTTATTTACACATTTACAGATACAAATTCTAAAATCTCAGTGCTAACTAGAACCCTGCCTCAGCATTAGCTGATGCGCCACTGTGTCGCACCAGCGTTGTTATTCTGGCAGGGCCTGTTTAGTGACACAAAAAAAGACATGTACAAAAATTATTATCACTTGAAAGGCTGTATGGGCCTAGGATCCTTTGCTTTCAGTAAACAATAAATACATACGTTGCGATGCTGATCGTTTCGATGTCTGGAAGTTGATATTTGCTGTGCCTGCAGAAAGATATCAATGCATGTTTAGGTAAAATTTAAAACAAACCCTTTACGGTAAGACATCAGACGTATTTAGTGGAAAACCGCAAGAATAGGGTCATCATCATCAGCCTATTAATGTCCCCACTGCTGGGGCACAGGCCTTCCCTATGGATGGAATAGGGAGATTGGGCCATGACCCACCACGCTGGCCCAGTGCGGATTGGTGGGTGCTAACGACTGCAGATGCAGCCGGGACCAACGGCTTAACGTGCCTTCCGAAGCACGGAGGAGCTCATGTTATTAAATTTTTGGTCACCCATCCAATGACCGACCACTGCGAAAGTTGCTTAACTTCAACGATCGCAGCCGAACGCGCTAACCACTTCCGCCATCGAGCTCCTCAAGAATAGGGTATTTGACCGTATTAAAAATAAAGTGCCAATTGTTAGCATCTGTATTTAGAATGAATATTGGCAGGAGTTTTTACTATTTTTACAGAAAAAATATTCATAATTTTACTAAAAATCCACGATAAAAATAATAGTTTTCTTGTCTGTTATATATACGCTTGGGATTGGTGGAGCCGAAAATGACGTCACACGCAAGTAAACTTCCGGTTAGAGTGACATTTGATTGTATTGTTTGACGTTTTAATGAAAGTCATGTGACGTCACACACCAGTGAGACGCGGCAACTTGAAAATCGAGTTTTTGATTTGGTTTTTTTACCGAAATACACAACATAATGATGAATATC
Source organism: Chilo suppressalis (assembly GCA_902850365.2). Taxonomy (NCBI): domain Eukaryota; kingdom Metazoa; phylum Arthropoda; class Insecta; order Lepidoptera; family Crambidae; genus Chilo; species Chilo suppressalis. The sequence goes on along the minus strand of OU963895.1, from coordinate 2,186,324 downwards.
CACTTTTTATGGACTCTATAAACATTAGTAAATAACGTGATATAGTTTTCTAAAACTTGTCAAATACCCTATTACCCAAGTAGGAGAGTTGAAACATCTTCCGAAATAGGGATGATGACTAATTTTTTTTACTTCGTTTATCAGGTAGACTATCAAAAAGTATTGGACACGTATTTTTTCTTTTTTCACATAATATAAACATTGCAGAGATATATTTGGAAAGCTATTCAAAGGGGGAACGCTGCCAGTATCTTCGGAACCTTGCCTTAAGGGATTCCTTTAGTAATATATTTTAGTTATTATATTATATTTTTTAAAGGGTTTTAGTTTTAGACGTCACGTTTTGGTACAATTTTCACTTAAAAGTGACGTCACGAGCCCCTACTCCCAAACTTTGACGCGCTATAACTTTGTCATTTTTTGGTTGACTGCCCAAAGAAAAAATACGTGTCCATTATTTTTTGATCATCTAACTGACGGACCATAAATAGAATTTCATTTACTGTACCCCGTCATCACCTCTATTGTATTTCAATTTAGCGCAAAAAAAAACGTCAATTCGTTCGATACAATTTTAAAAGATGGTTCATCTCTCCCACCTGGGTAAGTCTTTCCTTTAAAACTCCTGTTATCTATGCATGCATGATCTTTAAGCTATGGGTTAGTTATGTTATAGACCCAACTAATGAACTGTTTTGTCTGAATATTAATTTATTTAGCACAAGCACAAAGTAGGTTCTATATGCAACAGGCGGTAAAGTAAGAAGGAAACGAAAATCGGTTGATTCCTTAGTGGATAGGAGAAGCTTGGTGCCTAGCGCGTTCGGCTGCGATTGTTGAAGCTAAGCAGCTTTCGCAGTGGTCGGTCATTGGATGGGTGACCAAAAATTTTCTATCTCGAGTTCCTCAGTGCTCCGGAATGCACGTTAAGCCGTTGGTCCCGGCTGCATCTGCAGTCGTTAGTGGGTCATGGAATAAACCCCATATTCCATCCACAGGAAGACCTGTGCCCCAGCAGTGGGGACATTAATAGGCTGATGATGATGATGAAAGTCCGTTTTACACACGAAAATAAAGTTACTATCAAACACTATTTCAGACCAACGGTTTCAGACAAATTATTGGTAAACAAGTTGCACCAATGAGATCCTTCAATAATGCTATGCCAACTTAAATAAATATACAAAAAAAATACATCGCATTCTTACCGTCTTTCTTGACTGAAATAAAAAATTAAGTACTTTCATAAAATGAACTTGCTAATATACAAAAAGAAAACAAGAACTGACTTATTCCACAGTAAAAAATTACCTTCAACATACAATAATAAATTTTGTTTCTTCTCGGTTTCTGAAACATCAAAATGAAATTTTTAGTTTTGGTGTATTCACCAAAGATATTAAATACCATAGATACACCACGAGCGCTCAAAATGTGTCCCAATCAAGAAGTGCTTGAACTCCACTCAAGCACTTCTTGGTTCACAGTCACGCGCGGACCGTTACAAAGTCAAGATAAGATGCCACAGAGCTCCGCGAAAAAATGCGAAAATAGTACTTAGAGTACGAAAAGTGTAGTTTTTTCGACAGGTATCTAGTCAATGTTTGTTAATTTAACGCATTTGAAGTAAATTTTGATCTAATCCTTACTATAAACTGATTTAATATAAAATATTTGTGATATTCAAATGCATGGTTGCTTATACGTCGCCATACAGCCGTCTCTTTTCCTCGCGGTCCGTGCCTGCTGTATAACTAACAGCGCGTTCCGAATTGCGCGTAGAGTCAAAGTACTAAGGTCTAAATTCTTCCGCAAATAGCAATAAGTCGTAAAATTTTACGAGCTTGCATTTCGAACTGTCGAAGTCCTTGACGTATACGTTTTATTTAAGACCTTACAGTAGTATTAAAGGTTACTTTCAATGTTTAAATAATGCCTTATAATGATTTTGACTACGCGATCATCTTACGGAGCTCCGTGGATCGTTCAATGTACCTTTTGGACAGGTTTTACACATGATTTTGTTCGTGTTGATGTATTTAGGGTATTTAATATCTTTAAAATTTGTTCTAACAGTTGGATAAGGCGAAAAATATAGTGATTACGTACTCATAAGCGCTAACTACCTCTTCGTCTCAGTTAATTCGATTAAACACAAACTCCAAACTTTATAAAACATAAGGCCATGTATGTATCCAGACTCAACTGACACTTAACATCAGGAAGGTAATAAGAATGGGTTGATTAACTGAGAATTCCATTTAATTTACAAAAAGTCAAAACGTACAAACCTTCAACCAGCTTTTTGATGTAAGGATCGGCTCCTACATATCCGTGATCGTCCACCAAATCAAATATCTTCGCGCGCATCTCGTCTAACCAGTTACCGCTCACTTTTGAGTCCAAAAGCTCTATGGAAATGCAAATATTAATGAAATCCCATCACACAAATATTATAAAGGCGAAAGTTTGTAACTGTGTATGTTTGTTTTTTTTTTATGTGATAGGGGCTAGGGGCTCACCTGATGGTAAGTGATCACCGTCGCCCATGGACACTTGCAACACCAGGAGTATCACAAATGCGATGCCGGCCTTTAAGGAAGGAGTACGCTCTTTTTTTGAACGTTTTTGGGTCGTATAGGTCCGGAAACACTGCTGGCGACAACATATTCCACAGTTTTGTCGTACGTGGTAAAAAATTTCGACAAAAACGCACGGTTGTGGATAGCCACGCATCAAGATGATGGGGATGAAATTTTTGTCGCGATATACGATGGCGAAATGCAGCAGCTGGAATTAATCCGAACAATTCCTCAGAACACTCCCCGTGATAAATGCGATAGAAGATGCAGAGCGAAGCTACATCCCTACGCAAAGCCAAAGGATCAAGCTGATCGGAAAGGTCCTGGTCGTCGACGATTCGAGCCGCTCGGCGCTGGATGTGACCCAAAGGGAGAAGCTGGTACTGGGATGCCCCCGCCCAAAGATGAGAGCAGTACTCCATGTGAGGATGTTGTTACTTCTTCACGGCTAAACGGCTAGAGCGATTTTAATAAAATTTGGTAGGGAGTTAGTTGACATCCTGGATTAACACATAGGCTACGTTTTACTGCGGGAAAATATGCCTAATAAACAGCGGGTAACACCGCGGGGCACAGCTAGTAATACATGTATGCGGAATAAAAAGCAAGGAGAGGAGCTCGATGGCGCAAGTGGTTAGCGCGTTCGGCTGAGATCGTTGAACTAAAGCAACTTTAGCAGTGGTCGGTCATTGGATGGGTGACCAAAAATTACTATTTCGAGCTCCTCCGTGCTTCGGAAGGCACGTTAAGCCGTTGGTCCCGGCTGCATCTGCAGTCGTTAGCACTCACCAATCCGCACTGGCTCATGGCCCAATCTCCCTATTCCATCCATGGGGACCCACCCCCACAGCCGTGGGGACATTAATAAGCTGATGATGATGATCCAGGTCATAACTATGTGCGGAACAAATTTCATCTAAATCCATTCAGTAGGTACCTAGGTTTTGGGTGATTGAGTATAACAGACAACTTTAATATTTACAATATTGTTGGATGATTTGCCCCTTATTTCTTTTTAAGAGAATATGTTTGCTAAACACTGTGATAGTATCAATGAGTAACAACTTAGAAAGTCATATTTAAACTTTTTTAAGCCGTACCCTTTTCCAATTGGGGTGATGACGGGGTACAGTAAACGAAATTCTATTCAGTCCGTCAGTTTGATGATCAAAAAATAATGGACACGTATTTTTGCTTTGGGCAATCAACCAAAAAATGACAAAGTTATAGCGCGTCAAAGATTTGGAGTAGGGGCTCGTGACGTCACTTTTAAGTGAAAATTGTACCAAAACGTGACGTCATGCGACTTCTCAAATCAATATATCTCTGCAATGTTTATATTATGCGAAAAAAGAAAAAATACGTGTCCAATAGGTACTTTATGATAAAATCTACCTGATAAACGAAGAAAAAAAAATAGTCATCATCCCTATTTTATTTAGCTATGTTACGCATATATTGTTGGCTTGGCTATATACATAAATCACAAAAAATAATTCTTGACGACCTATTGAAAAAACTCATTACGTTGAAAGTATTTGTGTAAGTAAGAGCGATGATATTAGGAACATTTTTATAATTTCATCTTGTTAATGGCATGGGTAGGTAATGAAATTGAAAGTCTAAACAGGTCGGCCATTGTCTAAAGCTTGGCGGGCGCAGTTTAAGTATGGCGGTTAACTTTCTTACAAAATATTAAATAAATAAATATTTCCAACACTCACACCAATTTAAAGATAAACTCAAATTGCCACCATTGAGACTCCAAAAGGTTCTTGGTTCATTTGTGGGTCAAGGTGTATGTTACTATAATAAAATACCAAAAGAAATAATTAATTTACCTTTTAATAAGTTTAAAGTGTATATAAAAACATGTCTCCTTAAGAAAGGTTACTATACTGTAAAAGATTTCATAAATGATAAGCCACCTTGGGCTTAACATAATAGACTGTCGTTTTACTTTGCTAATTTGGTTGAAAATTGTTTAATCGCCACTTCTAAATTTAAAAATAGTACCTAGTTATACTTAACTTTTGTTAATTAATAATATTAATGTGATGGAAGTTGACATCAACACATGTATTCAATTTTTGATGTCATCTTTCAATTGACGACACTGTGTGAAACAAAACAGGGAGAAAAACATAGCCCTTGCTGAGTTTCTTGCCGGTTCTTCTCAGTACAAGGTCTCCCGCCGTAGATTTACGAACCGATGGCGTAGCGTTTGACTTTCACAAGAGCTTGTAACAGCCTAGACTGAATAAATGAGTTTGAATTTGAATTTGAATTAGCGTAGCCCCAAAGTAAGCACTGTAAGGCTTGTGTTATGGGATACTAGGTGGTGAAGCCGAATGGGCTCGGTAAGGATATCTGGTGGGGTCGAAACCCCGGAGAAATGGACTGTAGGTGTGGTTCGAAGTAATAAGGGGGTGTGGTTTATGGGATAGGATGAGGACAAAAACACTGTGCTTACTTGAGGGCCTCGATGGTGGCGCTGGCTCATACGCCGGCTTCTCCTGCAGCAGTCTTGTCCTGATGCCAGCAGTTCAAGATGGGGGTCAAGAAAGTCCTTTTTGATAGCTATCACCAATCACACACAAACCTCCTATTTGCGAGAAAACTGTTCACTTAAAGATTGTTTATTAATCTTCACACTTATTTATATGAGTTTAATGCGGAAAAATATCTATATCACAATTGTTGGGGAGCGATGAAAAATACGACCATTTCGTCCTTACGCGGTGACAGAACTTTTTTCTTTTGTTGATGCGGTGACAGCCTGCTGACAGAGCCATTTCCTTCCGGCCATCCGTCGTTGCAGGCAAATATATTGCGTCTTCTTCCCTCATAAGGCACAGTGTTTGAAGGAGAAGGATCTATTGGGATGCGGTTAATTCGAAAAGAGAATGACACGGTATGAAATTTAGAGACTAGAATATGTTTTGGCGTTACCACTAGGGTTACGGATAGAATACATATTATACTGTATATAAATAAGTACATTTATATAGAAATACATATTAAACATCCATGACTGGAGTACAAATGCTCGTTTTCATCACACAACTATCTGCCCCAACCGGGATTCGAACCGAGACCTCTCTAGTCGGCGACACCATGAAACCCGGCGTACAAACCACTCGGCCATGGAGGTCGTCAAATTATGAGTTACTAGCAAACCAGGGAATCAAATGTGCACCAAAACCTAATTTAAAAAAAAAATGTATTTAATTAATTGAGAACTTTGGAGATTTAGTGTGGTTTCGTTTGATATTCGTGATTTCTCGAAAACCGGAAGTGCTACGTTACTCAAATCCGGTTTGTAGTCTTATCAGACTATTCTTAACTTATAACTTAAATATTCTCTTTATCTATCTCTTACGGTTTGGCCGCTGAAACAGCACCACAGACAGACGGACGGACTTGTCTAATAGATAAGAGATGCTTAGACCAAACTTATCCTCATCTTTTACTAGATATTGATTTATTAAAACCGGTCGTTGTGTGTAGCCAACAATGCAATTGAGAATGAATGAATGAAATTGATTGATACAGTGAATGATTTATCTAAATGATCGTAATGCATGGACATAGTGTTTCTTGTAATTTGTTTTTTGATGGGTATTAGTCAGTTTTTGTAACAGTAATATGGTACTTATCTAATGCCGCTTCCTATATACTAAATATAAAATTTATTGTAACTATATATCTATATCCTAAATGATGTAATGGAAGGTGACTTCGGAAGTATGTCTGAAGTCATTTTTCAACTTGACGACTCTGTATATATCAATACAGGGAGAAAAAAGCAGCCCTTGCTTGCTGAATTTCTTGCCAGTTCTTCTCAGTACAAGGTCTCCCGCCGTAGTTTTGCGAACCGACGGCGTAGCTTTTTGACCTTCACAAGTGCTTGTAACAGCCTAGACTGAATAAATGACTTTTCATTTCATTTCATTTCAATGACTATAAAGAAGGTTATTGGTAGCCAAAATTAATCTGAAGTGCTTATCTGTAAGAACCAATTTACTTCTCACCACGGTATTCATCGGTGAGGAGCTCGACGGCGCGGGTAGTAGTAATAGGTTATCGCGTTCGGTTGCGATCGTTGAAGTTAAGCAACTTTCGCAGTGGTCGGTCATTGGATGGGTGACCAAAAATCTTCTTGTTGAGTTCCTCCGTGCTTCGGAAGGCACGTTAAACCCGTTGGTCCCGGCTGCATCTGCAGTCGTTAGCATCCGCCAATCCGCACTGAGCCCGCGTTGTAGGTCATGGCCCAATCTCTGTATTCCACCCATAGGGAAGGCCTGTGCCCCAGCAGTGGGGACATTAATAGGCTGATGATGATTCGCCGGTGTGCTTCGAAAATGTGAAATTCGTATTCACAACTAATTTTAAATCACAACGCGGATTCCGTGGCATGGTTTATCTAATCTTATAATATAGGCACTGCTGTTAGCTGCCCCACATTTGTCCCACGTAAGCACGTGATTGTACGCAACAAACAAGTACAGCAAGTTGAAAGTGAAGTGAATGTAATACTTAATTTGGCAGACAAAGTATATGTTTCCGTAGTGTAGCGGTTATCACGTGTGCTTCACACGCACAAGGTCCCCGGTTCGATCCCGGGCGGAAACAGGCATTCGTTTTTTGGACATTTTAAAAATTCAATATTTTTTTGAAATAACACTCTTTTCGGTTGGTATATAAATGGAAAAATCCTGTGGAAACGATGAACCGAAAATGCGCCGAGCGTCACACGAATATGTATATACTAGTGGCCCGCCCTCGCTTCGCTTCGGTGTAGAGCTGTAGTGTAAACTACAGTTTTTGTTCTCAGGCTTGTGCTATAAACGATGACTTTATTTATATAATTATATAAATAAAGTCATCGTGTAATTACACGTGTTATTGTGAGTCAACCATAAAAGATAGACATATGCTGTTGCGGGATATTTTTTAGACAATTTTATGTAGAATATTTCCGTCATACATGAGTTCTATGTAACTTTAAGCATTAAGGCTGCACACGCGACGGAAGCTTAAAAAATGGAGTAACATCTCCCGTTTTCCCAACATTTCCCTTCACTACTCTGCTCCTATTGATTGTAGCGTGATGAAAAGTATACTATAACCTGCCCAGGAGTATGAAGAATAATTGTACCAAGTTTCGTCAAAATCCGTCGAGTACTTTTTGTTTCTATAAGGAACATACACACAGACAGACAGACAGACAGACAAAATTTTTACTGATTGCATTTTTGGCATCAGTATCGATCACTTATCACCCCCTGATAGTTATTTTAAAAATATATTTCATGTACAGAATTGACCTCTCTACAGATTTATTATAAGTATAGATATTACATACATATCGACCTATGCATAGAATAAAGTTACATATGAAAATGTTATCAAATTACTTTTAGGCGAAACGGACGCATATATTTTACTGGTGAAAACATTTATTCTAAAACTTATATAACTTCGAAGATAGCAATTGAATAAAGGTACATGTGACTTTTGTTTCCGAAGAATATAGAGTCAGGAGCACTAGTACCTTTTGGATAGGCAAGAAAGCAGCCTGCACGGTTTCAATTTTGTCACAAACTGAGACTTTTTACTAAATGTTTGATTCTATTTTTCTTATTTGCCATATTATCATAATATGACGCGACAGGACACATAAATTTTGTAAAAACAAAGTTATATCTTCACATAATATTGACACGTTTCCCAGACATAAGGTCTGATTTGCATAATATACTCCCAGACACATCTATCGGCCCACCTAGCATTTTAAGTTTTGATTTGACGGACTCTAGCAAATATTAAATTTACATTAAGCAAAAAGTTTTTACGCAGTTTTGAAGCTGATTTATTAACCATATATTTCGTGTGTGTTTTTTTTAAATATATTATTATTGCTCAGCCTAACATATATTTTTGCTATTGACCGATGAAACTTAAGTGGGCCGATAGATGTGTCTGGGAGTATATATAACATAAAGATGTCCGTAGCAAATTGTCACATAATCACATAAGATACTCTTAGTTTTTTTTAACAATTTTTTTTAACAATAAAAGCGTCATAATTTTCTTCTCAATGCTTTATATGAGTGGTAAAAAAAAACAATTGCTAGAAAAATACCAATACAAGTTAAAGAAAATTTTACATCTTACGATTTGAAGTTTGTAGGGATTATGCAGAAGTTTGTAGGGATTATGCAGAAGTTTGTAAGGATTATGCAGAAGTTTGTAGGGATTATGCAGAAGTTTGTAGGGATTATGCAGAAGTTTGTAGGGATTACGCAGAAGTAGCTTTATCCTATGGATAGGTCGATATATATATATGAGTATGTGGGATGCATGCGCAGCTCCTCCTGAAGAGGGTAACTCGGCGAAGGATGAAACGCTACGAGCGTCACATTCGACAATATATAGTGATATGTGCGCTGCTCCATTCCCCTATGCCTTTTGCACCGCCTTATGTTAGGTTATTTAAGAAAAGAAGTTTTACTTCAGATGTGCACACGTTTTTTTGTTGTTCTTTGCTAATCTTCTATAATATAAAAATGAAAAGTTTTATTCTGACGACGTAGCCTGTAAAGACTACGAAACGTCAATAAATAAATAAAGTTACGTGCATTAACCCGTAAAAACTAGTTTTATATAAAAATGAATCGCTGAATGTGTTGCTAAGCGCAAATCTCGAGAACAGCTGAACTGATTTCGATAGTTCTTTTTTTTTAGAATATTCCTTTAAGTACGAGGATGGTTTTTACGCAGAGAAAATTTAAAAAATTGCCTGAAAAAGTCCAAAAACAACACTTTTATACAAACAATTCGTGATTTTACTTAAAAGTCAATTTGAACTTTAATACCATACCATAAAGGAGATTGCTCAAATTGGCCTAAATGCACAAAAAATATTGACATACACGGTAATTCTTGGCGTAATTTATAATTTAATTTACAGTCATTAGATTTCAACGGACACCTTTGTATAATATATTTACTTTAAAAAGGACTTTTAATTTTACCGGTTTGGAAAACATACGAATCATTTTTAAAGGCTATGGGTGTAGTAACATTCAGCCAAAGACTAATCGAAATTGTTTATATAACATAAAAACAAATCTATTTTGTAAAGATCGATAAAATAAATCATTTTTTTTATTACACTGTGGTATTAATATCCACAACTATATTATCATTTTCACTAGAAGCAAATGTGCTCAGACAATTATTATAGATGGTAGGCGACATCATAAAGTCTATTGCCATACATTTTTCGCCAAACACCTCCATAAACACATTATAATCTGTATATATGTTAAACTTTAAGGTATCTATCTATGGGCCTACGTTCCCTGACTATAAATTTATAAATAAATAAAATTATAAGGTGTGATACACTAAAAATCTAAAATATGGTTATCTTAAAAACATAACAAAAATAATGAAGCTACTGAATATATGGCTATAGAACCTAAATCTCTTAGCTTTCTTTGGTTAACGAGAGTTTAAAAATTCTCTCTAATCTGTGGCTCATTCACAATCATCACACAGTTTCTGTCACAGAGTACTTTATTATAACCGGAAATGACACGTGATTTTAAAAGTTACTCTTATGCATTAACTTTAAAAACAGACAACTATCTGTTAATGTTCATGCTCTATATACCTGAATCTAATCTATAATTTCGGTACTTGGCTTGATTTCCCTAGTTTACTATATAACTTATTTGTTGTTTATTATTTTAATATGTTCAGTGTATATGGTTTATAGAAGTCCTCAGGGGTGTCCGTCAATAATATTCATTTCTACAGTAATTTATATATAATTTCGAATCTAGGAAACAATTTTTCATGATTATTGGTTTTTAGGCCAAACATGTATGGAAGCTGAGCAATCTCCTATAAAATATTAGTGGAGAGGTTCCGGGAAGGTAAAACAATTGAGTGACGTGATGTCAATAGAAGTTTGGAAAAGGCAAATATACCACTTTCAGTTTTTTTTTCATAATTATATGAAGAGTCATTTTTAGTCTACACCGAAGCGACGCGAGGCAAAGGCGGGCTACTAGTTTGTTAATAAAGACATGAAAAGTTAATTTCAGCTTGCTTTCTAACTTATAAATGTAACTTTATGGGTAATTATAAGCTATGTACTGTCCCTTAAATAAATAAAAATAATATATAAAAAAACGACGGCTTGCACTCCGGGAGTGCCGGCAGAAGTGAAAACTTGAACTCTCAGAAAAATCAACTTATATGAATCACGTTTAAGCGCACTTAGCAACATCTATTGTAAAGAAATCAACTTACAGGAATCTTATTTAAGCGCACCTAGCGACATCTATTGTAAAAAAATGCATTTTCTTCGCAATAAAGCTGCCACGTGGACGTCCTAGATAGAGACTTATTATTATAATACGATACAATAAAATATTACTATGTTTCGTCCATTAAATTGAAAGTCAACAACCTTTCCAATTTTATTGTGTGTCATGAAGCGATCAGCCCACATGTTTAACCTGACGCGAGTTTAACATTTTTTACTCATACAAAAAAAGTGTACAACGCCGCTAAAGAAGTTTTCACTTCAAAAAAATAAAAATAAAAAATAATAATGAGGAATGCTACTTTTAATTTTCCAAATTATTCGAAAAGCCGATGTCTAAACGTATCTACTCCTTATAATTTTTATTTTTTAAAGCATGTAACTGCTTGATGTTTAAATCTAAAGAAGAGTCCCGTCTGCTGCCTGGTCCGCGTGGAATTTTTTCTAGTTATATTTTCTTTAGTATCTACTCTTCTTGAAAAATATAACATACTAGATAAAAATCAATACGGCTTTCGTGTAAAACATTCGACTATCTTAGCTACTTTTAACTATATTCAAGAAATTTTAAACTACATAAGAGAAAAGAATCATGCAGTAGGATTAATGTTGGATATGTTGGATATGACCTGATGTGATTTAATATGATCAACAATTAAGTGAAATTAATGTTAAGCTTAAGTTTGTTGCAACACCCCAACGGGGTCATATACCACTCTCTATTAAGTATGTAAGACCTTATAATAAAAAATGTACATGAGCAATGTGATATAAATAAATAATTACTAGGTATAGGTCGCGGCACGTAACTCTAGCGCTGAACAAAACGCGGTGGGGATAGCTGCCATAGAGGTATAAGAATAGAGTGCAGAAGGCGGCTCTAAAAGTGTCCGTCTAGTAGAAAGAGAAAGAAGATGAGAGACGGCTAGCCTTTTCTCCTTAATCGCGAATGCGCATTGGATGAAAAACCTACGGATGAATACCGACCAATCACCCGACTGCGCAGCAATACCGACCAATCACAGGACTGCGCAGCGTCACAAGAGAGAGAGATAGCTAGCCGTCCCTCATCTTCTTTCTCGTTCTACTAGACGGATACTTCCACTAGTAGTACAGTACATATCACCCCTACTCTACTCATATACCTCTAGGCAGACCCGTCTTTCACAGTGGGCACACTTAGCCGTAGGGGCAGTCTACGGGCATTGTCTGTGGGTGGGAGGACTGTGTTACGGTTAGTACCACCGTCCTCTAATAGATGGCTCTGTCGGTTGCCTATAAATTATTATTCTATGCTAAAAGGATGGAAAACAGGCATGTGGCCTGCCTGGTGGTAAGCGGCTACCATGGATTATAGACTCTTCCGATACCCAGACCCCTTTTTCTCAGGAGGCACTTTGTGCAAGTGCCCAGGGCTCCGCGATCAATAGGGGCCTCCCTCGGATCAAATACAAAGTCCCTAGTTCGTAGGGGCCCCATTATCCTAATATGCCCAGGGCCTCCAATAGGTCAAAGACGGCACTGCCTCTGTGATAGCTGCGCATAGGTACGACTGGAGAGCCAATCGGCGCAACGCACGCCCGCCCGCACACCTCGTTTCCCCCAACACATCTTAATTTTTACTCCTGCGCTATAAAGGTCTGCGATACTTTCGTGCCGCGACTTATACGTACGTGACTCCGGCCCCACACGAAGAATTGGTTTACCGTGAACACGATCTTTCGGACCTAAAGAGTAGATGATAATTCATTCAAATTTTATTTCGTTCAATTTGCTGTTATGACTCCTTATGACTCCGTATGTTGTATGCGAGTCGACAGATTGAAATCCGCTTGGATAGCGGAAGGCGTAGGTTCGAATCTTGCTTGGCATCTGTCTCCTTATCATGAGCACAATTTACATTATATCACGTTTTATTGCGTCTAAGGGTGCGGCCAGAGTGCACTCAGATTCAGATTCAGATTCAGATTTCGAAATCAAGCGCGAGAAATAAACAGTGTAGTCGAAGGGTACGGCCAGATTGCACTCCTGATTCAGATTCAGATTCAGACTCAGAAAACAAAGCGCGAGAAAAACCAGGCAACCTGCTTAGACTACACTGTTTATTTCTCGCGCTTGTTTTCAGAATCTGAATCTGACTCTGAATCTGAGTGCACTCTGGCCGCACCCTAAGGCCGTATACAGAAAGAAAGCCGAAAGCCGATCAGCGCTTATCGGCGCTTGTCCTTACCGGTAACCGGCGCGGCGCACGCAATTCTATGGACCAGCGCCGATAAGCGCCGATAAGTGCCGACACGCGCCTACACTGCCATTTTAAATTAATTATAATTAAATTAATGATAATGATACGGAACCCTCCGTGCGCGAGTCCGACTAGCACTTGATGCCGATTTTTTTTTATTATGATCTATGTTGTCCGAATAATAAATGATTTGTATATGAATTATTATCCTTAGATCAAATCAATCTAAGTTATAATATTTTTATAAATCTAATAACTTTGTCTTTTATTAACTAAGCGCTAAAATTATTTGTTTCGTACTTACCGAATGGTGACAACAAGTCTTTCTTCTGGAAGGATTGGTTGTTTGTGCCAATTACACCAATTTATCATCAAACGGTTTTTCAGTAAATCAAAAAATGTGTAATAAAATGTTTCTCGAGTCATTCTTGTATATGTATATAATCTTTGATCATCATAAAAAACACACCCAGCTCCGCCAACAATGTAATTAGTATGAATCGATAGATCTATGAAAAACTAGCCTTTTTTATTATGGCACCGTACAAAAATATCCCGGTAGTCAAAATATATGACACCGTAAAAAATATCCTGGTAGTCAAAAGATATGACACATGGTCATATTTAAGTAGCTAAATAAATTATTTTATAGTATCTTCATTTTATTTTATTCGAAACCATAATAATATACCATATCATACTATACAACCAGATATACGACCATCATGCGCTTGCACTTACTGAGCCACCACAAAACGGTTTACGGGGGATGAAGGACTTACAGTTGCAAATAGTCGACTCGTCTTACTTCGTTGTGATTGTGCGCTCCCTGTCACTTGATTGATTTTTATTTAACATGCTTTAGACATTGGAACACTGTAATCGGTTTTGTTGATTAGTATGGATAAACTGGAATCATGTTTTCTCCGAAGCTTGGACAAGTTTGTGTGATTTGTGGTTGCTCCGTTTTACATAGAAGACAATTTATTACAACGAACATACTGTTTGAAAAAACTCTAACCCATGCGGGGATTTTTGGATTTACTTTAACGTGGCAGAATAACATAAGGGGGAACCCTTGCACCTCGTGAATACTTACTTACTTTGAACCTATAATACCCGAACCCTCTATGAACGGTCGGACTAACTAACTAAATTAATTCCCCTGTTTTATTAATGTTCGTTCGTTATAGTACTTGTATCTATTTAACCTAAAATAACTAAAGACCTCCGGGATGGAATTTGATGCGCTTTGGCACGTGTCCGTGATGCTAGCGTACCCACGATCAATATACGGTTTTTATTTATGCCATTAAAATACTGCGTAAATAGTGCCAAATTAGTGTAGAAATCAAAAAAATAGTGCCTCTTTAATTTAAGAAATAAAGGCCATTTTTACTGTGTACGCTACCATGACGTCAAGCTAGCGTACCCATGGCGGACCCCAAGAACGGCATTATATTTAAGCAACGAAATTGACACACAAAAATAGTGCTCAAATAGTGCCCTGGCTTTACAAAATTTCATAATCAATACTCTTAAAGGACCAAAGATATTGAACTAAACATTAGCTTTCGGCTTTGTTTCTGTATACGGCCTTACTGTTACATTTCGTAATAATCTACCCCCCTAGCATAAGCACTACGATATGATGATATATGACGCCTTTTTATCACGTTCAATAGGGGTGATGACGGGGTACAGTGAACGAAATTCTATTTAGTCCGTCAGTTAGATGATCAAAAAATAATGAACACGTATTTTTGCTTTGGCCAATCACAAAAAAATAAAAAAATTAATGGCGCGTAAAGTTTGGGAATAGGGGCTCGTGACGTCACTTTTGAGTGAATTTTCCCTTATAAGTGTAATTAAACGTGACGTCATGCGACTTTTCAAATCAATATATCTCTGCAATGTTTATATTATGTGAAAAAAGAAAAAATACGTGGATACGGATAAAATACTCTTTGATAATCTACCTGATAGACGAAGAAAAAAAAATTAGTCATCATCCCTATTGCCGAATTACTATGTAGTTTGACAGACGCGATAAAAAACATGATATACCTAATATTATTTGTCGTACTCATGCTACGGGGACTGGAAATGAAGCTTGATCAAAACGCGATCTATATCATATCACAGTGCTCATATTATTTTTTTGGTTTATAATTTCAACTACTGTAGCGCTGAAACTAAAAAAGAAAAAGTATAGTTATAATTTTTATTATTTTAAAGCATGTTACTGCTTGATGTTTAAATCTAAAGAAAATATAACTAGAAAAAAATCCACGCGGACCAGGCAGCAGACGGGACTCGAACCCGCACCCTTCGCAATCCGGGCAAATGCACTGATCAATTATGTTATTTTTCTTTAGATTTAAACATCAAGCAGTAACATGCTTTAAAATAATAAAAATCTCTTATCTATTAGACAAGTCCGTCCGCCCGTCTGTCTGTGGTGCTGTTTCAGCGGCCAAACCGTAAGAGATAGATAAAGAGAATATTTAAGTTATAAGTTAAGAATAGTCTGATAAGACTACAAACCGGATTTGAGTAACGTAGCACTTCCGGTTTTCGAGAAATCACGAATTTCAAACGAAACCACACAAAATCTCCGAAGTTCTCAATTAATTAAATACATTTTTTTTTTATTCAGGTTTTGGTGAACATTTGGTTCACTGGTTTGCTAGTTATAACTATATTTGCTATTTCTTCTTTCAAATGTTTAATACTTGTAAAAGTATTCGTTTGACATTGTGGGTTACCTATAATGCGAAGGCGCTGCCTTGCAGCTTAAGAATGGCTAGAAGAATTTCGACGCGGTCCTTGAGGGCCGCTGTAGCATAATTGGTCAGTGCATTCGCCCGGATTGCGAAGGGTGTGGGTTCGAGTCCCGTCTGCTGACTGGTCTGCGTCTATTCGGATTTTTTTCTATTTATATTTTCTGTAGAATAAAAAGGATGTATGTAGGTTTTATGTAAGTATATTGTATTCACATAACTTACCTGATCTATAATTAAGCTGGCTGTGCCCGACGACGTGTTGAACTGCCTGCAATTTGTTTTTTTTAGTACTTAAAAATTAATTTGAAAATTCTTCATTAAGTGTCGCCGCACACGGGTCACACGCCACAGCCACAAACGCCGCTACGAGAAGCTAGAAGCGGCTACTAAAGTGGCTGAAGCGCGCGACAGCGGCTGACTAAGGTAAGGGAGAGAGGGGTGGGGAATCGCGCGAGTGACGTGTGGCGGCGAGAAGCGATCAACGACGATTTGTAGCGTGTGGCGGCCACCGGCGTACGTGTGTGGCGAGTCAATATAAAATGTATGAAAACTACAAGAAATATGCCGGTGGCGGCGTTTTGTGGTTGTGGTCGGTGGCCCGTGTGCGGCGACGCTAAGATTGGATTCTTTCAAGTTCCGTTTATCAGGTGCGATGCTAGTTTTAAAGGAATTTTATGCGGCTCTTCCAACTTTTGGGGTACTTCACAATCACAGAAAATATTCTGCGTTCTGTGTTTACAGTAGTAGCGGATTTTAATAACATAAGGGAAACCTTGGATCTTAGGAGTTCTCATACAATACATGAACAATGTCTAATGGACTAGAATATAAGCCTTTAAAAGAGGCGTGAAGAAGCATTTTTGCAGGCCGGCCAGGTGAGGATGGTTGGTGTGGCTGTTTATAACTGCTGTACCAGCTATCTTCGCGTTTGGACTTTATCACTACTTAACATCCGGTGGGGTAGAGTCATTTGCCTGCCTGGCTATATAAATATATATGTATACTAGCTGACCCAGCGAACTTCGTACCGCCCTAAAAAAATAGGGGTTGTCCAGCGGACAAAATTGTGAATCTAAACCATTCTCAGATCCCCTTGAACACACACAAAAAATTTCATCAAAATCGGTCCAGTCGTTTAAGAGAAGTTCAGTGACATACACACTCACAGAAGAATTATATATATAAAGATATACAGGTTGTTACAAAAATACAAATAAAACTTGAAAGGGCGTTGAAATACATCATATAAGGAGTATTCTCTAATTTTCTTAAAATATTTGCGTGAAGTTTTAACTTTTTATAAAAACAGTTATTTTTAATAATCCTCGAACTAGTGACGTGACTTAAAATGATCGATATTTTTATTTATCATTAAAAATAACTGTTTTTATAAAAAGTTAAAACTTCATGCAAATATTCTAAGAAAATTAGAGAAGACTCCATAAATGATGTACTTCAACTCCCTTCAAGCTTTACTTGTAGTTTTGTAACACCCCGTATATATTTTTAAGCTTTTTTCTACTCTTTCGTACAGCCACACCATGCAAAACCGGCAGATTAATATTTTTCCCATCATCAGAAGCGTTACGTGAAATGACGCGACGAAAATTTATGACTTATAGCAGTATGTTGAAATTATTTTTTGCTGCCCTAGACGTTTGACTCTATATAGGGCTCAGGTATGATGGGTGTATTACATTAGGTATAAGGTAATATCCCCGCTCAAGCTCCCTAACCACAGGCATACAAGACTTACGTCTCCAAATACGACTGCAAAAGTGCTTCCTACTATCATCATCATCATCATCAACAGCCTATCCTAGTCCACTGCTGGACATAGGCCTCTCCAATTGCACGCCACTCAGATCGATCTTGGGCTACTCGCATCCAGCTCCTGCCAGCCACCTTGCGCAAATCGTCACTCCATTGTGCCTGAGGACGTCCTACACTACGTTTGCCTAGACGCGGTCTCCACTCCAGAACTCGTCTACCCCAAGTTCCTACTATGAGTAAAATACAAAACACCACTTACAAAAAGCAACAACCAGAAAGATTTATTCCAAAACATTTTTACATTATTAATGACATCTGCGACATAAAACTGGACAAAACTAATCTGGCGATAACAACCGACAAAGATACCTATTTCAAAAATCTATTCTTGTTTTAGCAAAATCGATTTTATACCATGCGAATTGAATTAACCACACTATTGACAAGACTATTGAATATTCGAAAATAGATAACTATGATTTTTTTTACTGATTTCAAGCTACGTTAAAATATTGTAAGCATGGGGCCTTTTTACACTACCAAAAAAGTGTTTTGTTTTAGGTTCGCGTGGTTTTTAGTGGCCCTGTTGAGGGAGTTAGGTAGGGCCCTGTTTATTTCACCCGCCCACAGAGCTGGGTGAAATGAACAGGGAGGAGTCCCACATACCTTCTTCTCGCTCCCCCCGTGGTAAAAGGATGCGTAAAGCATTTCCCAGACACAAAAAAAAATGTTCGCGTGTGTTTCTTTATTCTAGCATAAGTTCTGTTGGCGACTGGCTGTGGCTGCTAAACTATTTTGATATAATTAAGTATTTTTTTAATCCTTCATGCTTTTCTACGTCACCTTTTGACAATTTTTTTTTGTTGATAGTCTGTTGATATTGTATTGTCACTACTACTGCTTGTTGCTGCTCGTATCGTATTTATCATTGTGAACACAAAATATAATTATTTACAGCTGCGTGTCGTTTCTCTAGATTCGTTACAGTCGACCGCTACAAAACATTGTTTTTTATAGATAGGTTCGACAAATGACTCCACCCCACCTTCTGTTAAGTGATGATGAAGTCCAGACGTGAAGATAGTTGGTACAGCAGTTCTATCTGCCACACCAGCCATCCTCACCTTGCCGGCCACCATGTTGCTTCTTCACGCCTCTTTTAAAGGATCCCAGGTTGTAAGAAGGAAGGAACACGTGAGCGGGCAGAGCATTCCATTTACGGATAGTGCGACAAACAAATGAGTCACCAAAATTCTTTGTACGCGTTGGAATTGCTGTGACAACGTAGGCCAGCGCGCGTGGTCCTCTGAAGGAAATGGGAAGGTGGAATAAGAGAGAATAACTCCTCAGAACATTCGCCGTGGTACAGACGCTTAGTTAAGCCACGTCACGGCGTAATTGAAGAGGCTCGAGGTGTTTAGTCACCTCCTCATCGCCTATGATGCGGATCGCACGCCGCTGTAACCTATCCAAAGCATCGAGCAAGTACTTGGCGGAGTCATCCCAGATGTACGAGCAATATTCCACGCAAGACCGCACCTGCGTCATAAACAACAAGCATAGTTGCTCGGGCGTGAAAAAGCGTCGCACCTTGTTCAGGACTCCCGAGTTTTGCGTGAGGCCGTTTTTACCACGCTTTCGATGTAATTCTTTGGATTTAAGTCACAGCGTATTTCCATACCGAGCATGGTGATACTGCTCTCTAGCTCCAGTGTTGTGCCCTGAAGAGAAGGACATGAAAGGAATATCCATACTAATATTATAAATGAGAAAGTGTGTTTGTTTGTTTGTCTTCTCTTCACGCCTAAACCGCTGAACCGATTGTGTTGAAATTTGGTAAATGTATAGCTTGAACTTATGAGCCTGCTATAGGCTACTTTTTTTTAATTTATATATTCGATTTTACATAATTTTCAACTAAATTAATCATTTTCATGGTTGGTCCCGATAGAGATGGCGCTACTGTCACGAAGACAGATTAAATTTGAAATGTGGAAGTTGCTATCTTAACTTAATAATACGAGATGGCACTACTCGTGTTCAATACCGAGTATTTTGTGTTAGTGTTTCATTTATTAAATACGCAATAAAGGTAATTTTACGCAATTTCTTTCTAATCTTATTTTTAAAAGGGTAACAGCTAGTATAACAATATTTCAGTGATGCACCCTCGTCGCTCTACCACCCCCTATAACTTCACACATATTCACTGTTGGTGTAGTATCACAATATTTCAGTGATGCACCCTCGTCGCTCTACCACTCCCTATAACTTCCCACATATTCAGTGTTGGTGTAATATCACAATATTTCAGTGATGCACCCTCGTCGCTCTCTCTCCTGCCGTAAGAAACTTCGTCGCGCCTGCGCACGTCTCTTTTAACGGTTTTATTCCACGCATTTTTTCTTACGGTTTTACTATCACATTTTTTTCGGTTCGGTCACGCAGCAAAATCCCTATCCCCTCCAAGCCTGCCGTAAGGAACTTCGTTCCAAAAAGGCGTGAAGAAGCAACATGCAGGTCGGTAAGGTGGGTAGAATTGCTGTACCAGCTATCATCACGTCTGGACTTCATCGTTACTTAAAATCAGGTGGGATAGAGTCATTTGTCGGACTTATTTATAAAAAAACCAAAACATCTCAGAATTCGTAAATCAGCATCGCGAATGGTACTGGCTAGAAAGAAAAAAAATGGATGCGTGTAACTTATGTACGCGCGTGAGAAGTTATACTTCTTTAGCATCATTAAAAATATTTTTTAATTGCATGCAAATAATTAATAATTACAATAAAATAATAAAAGGACTGGAAAAGGATAGTTAACACAGTCAATTAAGTTCAGTTTTAATTTGAAAAATTAAATAAATATTCAAAATATTCAATTAAACTACTTGACCGTCACTGAAAGCTTTATATTGAGATAGCACTTCCGTTTCCCGTCGAATTACCATCAGTTTCCGTACTTTTATTCACCTTGTATCCGGTCCAGTGGCGACACCTGGCAGAAGCGCGGCCATTTTTGTTTTCCTAAGTTTTGACAGCGCCATATTAACTCATTGGCGTTCTGACTCCCGTCGAAGCAACACGTGCTCAATCTGAGCGATCGTTGTGCGATTTTAAAGGTTTTATTATTATTAAGTGATAAAACTGTAAGTAAAACTATTTTATTTAACGGTTTTTGCCGTTCGTGTTATTCCAAATAGGTACTTTACGTATTAAAAGTGAAGGAACCGTAAGTAAAACTATAATTCTTTTTGATAGTTTTTGCAGCCCTTGTGATAAGGGATATATAAAACAAATATGTTAAATTGTGCAATACGCTTGTTTGAAAAAGTAATAATAAGCCGTGAGTAAAACTTAACGGCAATTCAAGGTGCGTTTTGTTTAAAAAATTAAAGTACCTACATTAAAGTAAATTTTGCAATACTTTACGCCTGTCTTGGTCGTTTATCATAAAAACTATTTTAAGAGTGTTTTCTCTTGGTACTCAATTAATGTTTCCGTATAAGTAAATGTGAAAGTAAATTGGTAAATGTATTACAAAATACTTAATTAAATTGTTTTACAGTTTAGAGTGAAGGAATATCGGTCAATATTGACGTTTCAGCCGCCGACTGACTGGCATTATTGGCAAAAACAGCAAGATGTGTGGATCTAGTCATTATTGTTCTTCGAACAGCTGCCGTAATAATTGGTTGAATTTGTCGTCTTCTGGTATAACGAAAGCGGCATCGCTGCCTCAAGAAAAATAAGCGAGCTTGATATTCCAGCCCTTTTATTAAAAGATTGTTCGAGGGGTAAGTGAACTATGTACAATCTTAATAAGGTATTTCTAATGTCTATATGCCGTTTTCTGAACATGGCCAGCTATCAATATGTAAAGGCTTATGAATAAAAAGTTCTAACATTTTTACTGACCAATACACGTAATAAAAATTCTCATATGAGTCGTGTGACTAAACTAGGATAAAGGAACGCTCTGTTCGAAAGACATTCAACGTTTATTTTAAATGATATGCTGATGTAAATTAAAAATTGTAATCATAGTCCAGGCTTTATCAAACTGGAAACAAACAACGAGGTAAAGAAGTATTATGATAATTTATGATATATCACGTTCCTTACATTAATTTTCTTTCAGCAATTGCATATTTTTAAAATAAAAATGAATCATTGCGGTTCACTTGCTCAGTTAATTTTAATAACGAAAGTGATAAGATAACAGAATCGTTTCTTAGGTCTTTTACAGCTAGCACAAAGCTAAAAAGTAAAAATTAAAGCACTGCAAGAAGTTAGTGATCTCTGTGATGAAGCACCACTTAATAAGATACCATCTATGAGGTTGTTTTTATCGTATTAAGTAAGTATTTGTCATGGATTTAAGTGATTGACATTTCATCAACCTAATGAGCAACTCGCGCAGAGGCAAGTGATATTCATAAGCTTCATCTCATGAAGCCCAAGGCGTGTCAGGACATGCCCTCCCATGGCGTACCTACACATATGAGTACTGGTGGCAAATCACCCTCGCGGGGTGCATATTATATATAATTTGTTTCCACTACGTGGAATCTTATTAAATGCCTCTAATGCCTTGCCTACATATACGAGTACCGGTGGCAAATCACCCTCGCGGGGTGAATATTATGTACAATTAGTTTCCACTACGTGGAACCTTATGAAATGCCTCTAATGCCTTGCCTACATATACGAGTACCGGTAGCAAATCACCCTCGCGGGGTGCATATTATATACAATTTGTTTCCACTACGTGAAACCTTATGAAATACCTCTAATGCCTTGCTTACATATACGAGTACCGGTAGCAAACCACCTTCGCGGCGTGCATATTACCAAAACTCTGATGACCGCCCCTCGCGGGGGCATATTATGTATAATTTGCTTCCTCCATGTGGAACTCATTATGAATAAGGACTTGCCTTCCATGGCTTGCCTATACATACAAGTATCAGTAACAAAACATCGTTGATAGAGAAATATCCTCATCAATCTTATAATCGCCCTTGTGGGGTCATATCACACATAATATATTATTTCCATTACGTGAATATCAATATATGTTCTCCTTAGAACATGTTAGCTTATGGAGTTCGTACTATTATGTAAGCACCGGTAATATACGACACTCGAGTGGAGCAAATTATGCATAATTTAACAAGTAGTCTATTCGTGATTCATAATTTATTTTTGTGACCATGGGGTCTGTAAAAGTGTAAACGATTCGAAACATTAAAAATGAGTAAATTGAAAATATAATAAATGTCGCTTGACATAATTCATTACTTCCATCGCGTGGAAATCCATACATCAACGCAACGCAACATACCCGCTCATGGCTTGCGTACACACATAAGTATCGGCTATAAACTACCCTCTTAATAGACTATAAAGATCGAACATCGAATGTTGACGTACCCTGTTGGGAAGTGCAATGTACGTGGTTTTTAAGGTGTCGCATACTCCAAGGTCTTGGGTTCACGCCGGTGGGGCAAATCATTGTATGATAAAAACGAGCATCTGTGCCTAAGTTTTGGTTGTTAACAAATATGAATTGAAAATCTAATCTAATAAATTCTAATCTATGCATCATCATTATGCATTTTTAGGCGTTAGCCCATAACACAAGCCTTTCAATGCCCATTATAAGGCTAGGCTAATTGGTGTGAAGTGTTGACTCGATCACTACGGTTGTTCTACCGTAATATATAATACATTTCAAAAGAAAAAGGAATATCGAAACAATTAATGTTTGAAAAAATTTAGTGCAGGTAAGTTGATAAATTGGGAGCTCCATAAATAATTCTTAAATAAATTTAATGGTATCGCATGCCATTCAAAAGCTTGTTTATCTAAATCCAATATATATCAAACTCCAATCTCAAGTGCAGTACACTATAAATATGTAAAGAATTCTAAGTTTTCTGCAATTTAAGGACTATCTGCCAGATAAATAGAAGATAACATATTTTCTCTTGAAAATAACAAAAGTAAACCAAATGGGTTGCTCACTCTTTTGATCGCGTAATGAGAGAAACTTGCAATATTAGAAATGTCGTGTATGTGGTGTCTGAGGTGGCCAACATGATCATTTTGATATATAAGTGGTGCTAGTTACTGAAGAAAGATTGCACGATCTACCAAATTCTTGAAGGGTTTTGAAGATCATTGTATGCAATTATCCCCTTTATGTTATTTTAGTAAAAATTACTGAAAACTGTTCTTGATATTAAATTTACGCTTTCTAACCTTGCCACGACTGTCTGGAATAAATATACTTCAAACCCTACGCATAGTACATGCACACCTCATGTAAGCTGTGTAAATCTTATAAATAACTAAATCTTTATTTAGTATTAAGTAATACATATAAATGACTCAGATCTAAGAACTGAAAAACAAAAGGAAAAATTACAATCAATTATAGATTTCAGGATGGCAAATGAATTTCATAAAATCTGGTCTGAACTTCGTAATAGCATAATTTATCACGGCAACCCAGCAACAATATAAAAACTATACCAGAGAATTTCATTGTACAAACGTAAACTTCAGAAGTTGATCGGTTTCAACATTTTTGTCATTCCGTGGGATTGTATCAACCACTCCCTACTTCTAACAATAATTATGAATTCACTGCAATCGACCTTGCAATCACTTCCCGCCAATCTAATATGAAAGCTTGGGAAGTATAGTTGAAGAACACGGCACGATATGCTAGCACTACGCTTTTTAACATATTCTACAATGAGCGACAGCTCTGTCTTAAACAGCTATGAGATGGCTCGGAAACGCTGGCTTGCGTGGTTGCATTGGTCTAGGAACAAGAATGTTTATCGGAATAATCCCGCAAGTTGTGGACGTGGACTCGGCTCTGAGCTCACACGATTTTTGAGAGACTTATTTTTAACTCGTGACTTATCTTAAAATAAATACCATTATTTTAAATAAGTCAGTAGTTTTTACATGATATACCAATGGATGATAAGTCTAATTACCTAAGCTCACCTGTCTTGGCAAACACATTTAATGAAGTCGATTGGTTTTAAAGAATCAGTCCGTAACCTACTATTCTGTGTCTATAAGTTAACTTATTTCCTTTTCTTCAATAATGTACTCGTTACATCATAATGATCTGTTTCAAATACTTCGTCATATATGTTGTTCTGAACGTCATACAGTAATTATGCTGCGTATTATTTGGTTCAGCATGTGGTACACATGACTTGTTCCTACTTCAAATTATCCCGAATCATTGTATTTGTACCGATGAAGATTAGTTTAGCCTTGTTTTGGTTCAAAACAGGTGAAAGTAGTTAAAGACAATCCGATTGGTGACTTGTACCGAATAATGGTAATCGTAAGTGGGACCCTGATTTTTGGTACTTAAGTAAAAAGTACAGTCTTGTAAAATGTAAGACTCGGTATCGAACAACTTTACATCTTTTTCTCGCGTTCGTACGCCTTATTTGTGATATAAAAAGATACAAATGAATGCTACACAAGGAAGTGTCCGGTCATAGTTTTAAGCAAAGGAATATAGCGATCAGCTAATACATATGTTAAAGCAGCTTCGTAAGCTTGAAGAAATTAAAGGCGTGATTCAAATAATATTATTTGATTAATTTTTAAGCTTACTCGTTTCTTTATACAGTTTCATATAATCTGATAAATGTTAATATTTAAATTTATCATAAATTGTCACATTGGCGTATATATCTATGTACGTGGCGATCACCAGGCGATAACAAACAGGTCTCAATATAAAGCTTTCAGTGACGGTCAAGTAGTTTAATAGCAGCATTTTACCTGAAATAAAATGCATATTAAAATACTTACCTCACTGAAAGCTTTCACTTTAAATTCTGCCTGGTGAAATAATTGAGCCAATGAGTTAATATGGCGCTGTCAAAACTTAGGAAAACAAAAATGGCCGCGCTTCTGCCAGGTGTCGCCACTGGACCGGATACAAGGTGAATAAAAGTACGGAAACTGATGGTAATTCGACGGGAAACGGAAGTGCTATCTCAATATAAAGCTTTCAGTGAGGTAAGTATTTTAATATGCATTTTATTTCAGGTAAAATGCTGCTATTAAAATCACTACTGAATTTAAGTTATTAGTCCATATGTAATTAGCACTTGTAAGTAACTAAACCACGTTGTGTCTATATAGAAACTAGAAACATGTGGATAAATATTATAAATATGAGAACAGTGATCAGAGGCGACGAGCGTGCCAACATTGTTTTTGACAACGCGATCATCTTATGGAGCTCCGTGGATCGTTCAAAGTACCTTTCGAACAGATGTCTTTAACCACTTAGTGGTTAATAATCCACCATTATTAGACACTAACTTTCATAACGCGCCCGCGGCCAACTTCATGGTGTTACTATTGTGTTACAGTGATGCGCGCGCATCTCGAAATTTCACTCACATGATTTTTTCATAACGCGCCCGCGGCCAACTTCATGCTGTTACTTTTGGGTTACAGTGATGCGCGCGCATCTAAAAATTTCACTCTCATCATTTTTTCATAACGCGCCTAAAGAAGTATAACTTCAAAAAGATTAGTCGAGGTAGTACGCCTTTTTCAAAAGCCCCAACGTTTTCTTCAATCATTACAAATAAGTTGAACATATCGCAGAAAGGTCCTATATGTTTTTTTTTTTTTTTTTTAAACTCGTACTTTTGCAGGCCAGTCGTATTTTTATAACCTATTTTATTGATTATATGGCCTAGTAAATACTTTTCCGCATATAATATTAAAGATGACAGGAGCCCCGGTGCAAATATATGTTGTATTATAACATTTAAATAAAAGCGGTGCCTTATGAATAATTCATTTAATTATAAACAATTTTTATACAAACTTACAGCTACAAACAATAATATAACTACATAAAAACAACTTATCAAATATCACTAAAACCTACAAAAATATAAAATTGACCTTCCGAAAGTTGCTAAATAAAATTTAAACTTCGTGCTTTACAATGAAAGTTCATTTTACATTGCTTGTTATTGACATATAACATGCATAATGTATATTGGTATGGTGTAAAATACAACATATCAGTTCATAGAGCAACAGTGTACCCACGTCCTGATAGGCGACCTATATTCTACAAGTATAGGTTCTGCAAGTAGAGGTTCTGCAAGAAGAGGTTCTACAAGTAGAGGTTCTACAAAACTAGGCGTTTACAAGAGTGTCAAACTATTTTTCATGAGTTTGTTGAAGTTTGAAGTTGAAACGTTTATAATATTTATTTTTATTTTCGTTTGTTAATTCTGATTTAAATATAGTTTACAATTTTTCATAAACACAATATAATAATTTGTGACAAAAAAAATGGTTGCCTGTAAAGTCGGTTTTACGGGCGAAGATTTTACGTGACAACGTCTTTTTCTCGGTAGAATATTTATTGATATGAATATAATTAAATTGCACAATAGGAACAAGGAATTGAATGAAAATAAGAATTGCACAAATTTTAACTATAGAAATATATTTTGTTTACTAAAACATTGTACATGTAAACTTAAACTCATCGTAACGTTACCGAGCGTTACACTTTTTCATAAGTGACTCCCAGCCGCAACCTAATTTAAGACGTTGTCACGTCAAAATACGGGCCGTTAATGCGTGGCAAATTGGATTTCAGCTTAGAGTGGAACAGGAAAGATTTTCTTATTATTATAAAATGAAATCGTTGGGTCATTGTACCTTTATTGTGTGGTTATTAATACAGACGCACGCGAAATTTTGTTCAACTGTGTTTATGTTTTCCCACTTAAAATATTACATTATTAAAACATGCACTAAAGTGAATGCATTAGGTACCTACATACATAAAAGATAATTCTAATAAAAAGTATCTATTTTTCGAAGGTTTTTCATGTAGGTACGGTCACATAAAATTGCTTGTTCCATTATGTAACGTTATTTTTCGCCTTTATTAAAATAATATTCAACGAGACTACATTGTAATACATTTCCAGGGGGCCAATCGCCTAACGGAAATGCTTTGGAAAACGCTAACGCTTACGATTTTATTTGGTTATTTCTAGCCGCCTGAGGTATTCAAATGCTTCGCGCTCTTTCTTTTTCTTTTGCATTGGTAATAACAATATTAAAATAAATGAGCGTGAGGTATTCGAAAACCTCAGGCGGCTAGAAATAACAATATAAAATCGTAAGCGTTAGCGTTTCCCAAAGCATTTCCGTTAGGCGATTGACCCCCAGGACGAAAATCAATTGTTATTTGCGAAATTCAGCGACTAGACTGTGGTTTGACGGCAAGTCATATGCGGGTTACAGGATAGACTATAACAGTTAATCTCTTATCTATTAGTCAAGTCCGCCCGTCCGTCTGTCTGTGGTGCTGTTTCAGCGGCCAAACCGTAAGAGATAGATATAGAGAATATTTAAGTTATAAGTTAAGA
Source organism: Chilo suppressalis (assembly GCA_902850365.2). Taxonomy (NCBI): domain Eukaryota; kingdom Metazoa; phylum Arthropoda; class Insecta; order Lepidoptera; family Crambidae; genus Chilo; species Chilo suppressalis. The sequence continues at coordinate 2,158,132 of OU963895.1, read as the reverse complement.
ATAGTCTGATAAGACTACAAACCGGATTTGAGTAGCACTTCCGGTTTTCGAGAAATCACGAATTTCAAACGAAACCACACAAAATCTCCGAGGTTCTCAATTAATTAGATACATTTTTTTTGCGGGTTTTGGTGAACATTTGGTTCACTGGTTTGCTAGTTATGATATCAATGCGGTAAGTTGGTTATTGCAAATGAGTAAAGAGTGTATTTACACCAAGCTCGTATTGGGGCATGTTTTAATTTATTGTTTGTTTTTGTCAGTAAGTAGGTTTTTCAGTCTAACGGTTGCACCAAGGCCGCGTTGTTTAATACACCGCTAAAGGACACCCGGCATTTTGTGCCAACGTTGTATACTTTTTTTAATTTTTTTATCTGTGTTTCATAATTGGGTAACGTAGTCTGGCAATATTTGTCATCAGCAGCTAGCTGTCAATGTCAAATACGTAGGTTTGTCAATATAACCTCTATATGTAGCCGGGTCGTCAAGAGAAATAACGGATAAAAAGGATATCACAGCAGAGAACATTCACAATCACAGTACGCGGGAGCGGATGCGAAATGCGAATGATTTTTTGTTTGTATTTTAGGATTGTCAAATTGACATTTGGTTTTTTATTTAGAAAAAGCAAAGGAATCATGGTTTTTACAGTCACTTGAGTAATATTTTGAAGTAAAATTCTGTCCCTTGAAGACTTAGGGTTTCCATATCAAAAAATATTAATCATTAAATAACTTCTTTCCACGATTCACTAAAAATAAGACAAAAGTAGTTTTATGTAGCAAATAATTTTGGCTTTATTTTGAGACCAAATTCAACTGTATACAAGTTTAGCATTTTTTCTATGAAAAGTGCCGGGTCTCCTTTGACTATTAGTCAATATCACGTCAAATATATAGAAAACTAGAGGTCGCCCGCGACTTCGTCTGCGTTAACTTAGTTTTTTAAAAATACCTCTGGAAACTAACATTTTTTTCGGGATAAAAGTACCCTATCTAGGGTGTCAGCTAACTCCATATCAAATTTTATTAAAATCGCTCCAGCCGTTTAGACGTGAAGAAGTAACAAACATACACACTCACATACTCACAAACTTTCGCCTTTATAATATTAGTGTGATAGTGTGATGTGTGAAAATTTTAACAAATAATCACTTTGTCTAGAGTCAGTGCGGAAAGAGAATGGGCGTGGCGAAAAACGGAACTAACATTAAGATTTTTATTTGGCAATCAAACCCAGCAATCTGTAAAACGTCTAAGTTTTGTATTGATACGGATTTGTTTGTTGTTGTGATTTCTTGCGGTTTTTTATATTTAATCATGTCTAAAAGGGGTAAAACCTTACAAATACGGTAGAAAAGCACTACAGCGCCCCCCAATCTAAATCCCATTCTCTTTCCGCACAGACTCTATAATATTTAGTTAGTCAAATTTTCACACTTACTTTAGTCACATATAATTATGTATTAAACAATGCGGCCAGATAAAACATCTAGTGTGGCAGTTTATAACTACTGTACCAGCTATCTTCGCGTTTGGACTGTATCACCACTTAACATCAGGTGGGGTAGAGTCATTTGCCTACCTGGCTATTTAAATAAAAAAAAATCAATCAGGAAGATTGCTCAAATTGGCCTAAATGTACAAAAAATACTGATATATACGGTAATTCTTGGAGTAATTTATACTTTATTTTACAGTCATTAGATTTTAACGGACACCTTTGTATAATATATTCATTTTAAAAAGGACTTTTATTTTTATCGGTTTGGAAAACATACGAATCATTTTTAATGGCTATAGGTGTAGTAACATTCAGCCAAAGAGTGATCGAAGTTGTTTATGTGACATAAAATCAAATCTATTATGTAAAGATAACTAAACTGTGGTATTAATATCCACAAGTATATTATCATTTTTACTACATGCAAATGTGCTAAGACAAATATTATAGATGGTAGGCGACATCATAAAGCCTATTGCCATACATTTTTCGCCAAACACCTCCATAAACACATTATAAGGTGTGATACACTAAAAATCTAAAATATGGTTATAATATAAACATAACAAAAATAATAAGCTTTCTTTAGTTAACGAGAGTTAAAAATTCTCTTTAATCTGTGGCTCATTCACAAAATATAACACACATTTTCTGTCACAGAGTAGCTTATTATAACCGGAAATGCATAGATGATACCTGATTTTAAAAGTTACTCTTATGCATTAACTTTAAAAACAGGCAACTATCTATTAATCTACATGCTTTATATACCTGAATCTAATACATAATTTCGTTATTTATTTCTTTTTATTATTTTAATACCTATGTACCTATTTGCAAACAACCTCCAAAACATTCAGTGTATATGGTTTATAGAAGTTCTCAGGGGTGTCCGTCAATAATATTCGTTTCTACAGTAATTTATATATAATTTCGAATCTAGGAAACAATTTTTTATGATTATTGGTCTTTAGGCCAAACATGTATGGAAGCTGAGCAATCTCCTTTGAAGTTTGATGCTGTCCTTACCTTATGTTTGCGATGACAAAAGAATGAGACTTAATGAGAGATTAATTAGACGTTTCTGAGTATTATTATAATGAGGTTTTTAAAGAAATTCACACCACCAGGGGGCCATTCGCCTATCGGAAAAACTTTGGAAAACGCTAACGCTTTTGATTTTATTTTGTGGTTTCTGACCGCCAAACCGGGTTTTCAAATACCTCACGCTCATTTTTTTTTTAATATTGTTATTACCAATGCAAAAGAAAAGGAAAAAAGAGCGCGAGGCATTTGAAAACCTCAGGCCGCTAGAAATAACAAAATGAAATCGTAAGCGTTAGCGTTTTCCATAGCATTTCCGTTAGGCGAATGGCCCCCAGACTCCAGTTGGAGTTGGGTGTTTTTAGATAAAGTTTTTGGCGCGAATTCATCGATTTATAAATTTAAATTAATTCATAGGAAATGACAATATACCTAGATATGCGATTTGACAGATGAGGTTTCTTTCGGTTCAGTGCTAAAATCTGGCGAGCGCCATTTCAGAAAACCCCCTTATTCTTTTTAGCCTCTAAATAATAATTTACATAGAAGGAATGCTAAGATAGCAACAACGTGCATTCTGTCTCTCCTATTTTTACTAATAAACCCGATAAATGTATTGGAAAGAGATAGAAATTGCACCATTTTTTAATCGTTTCGAAAGTTGGAAAACAATGTTTTTACATAAAATAAGAATTTAGTAAAAATATGCAAAAACCTTCTTAACTCTATTTTGAAAACTGTCAGCATTTGAAACAAACAATATTTCTCTTTTGGAAACTTTTCGATGTCCAATCCAAATATAAAATAAAATAAATAAAATTCAAAAGTGAACCGACAAGAAACGCCAAATAAAACTTGGAAAAAGAAACCTGAAACAAGCCGAATAATGTATACTGTCTCACTTAGGTCGTGTTGTTTGATACATAGTCAAATTTGACTATTGGTCAATGTCACGTCAAATACTTATACTTCGACATTTTATTAGCTGCAGTAAAATGACGTTCCACAATGTCATTCCGTAAAATAATGTTAACTGTCTAATTATAATAGGGATGTGATTAGGTTCACAGAAAATCTAATCGTTTCATAACTAACTCATAATGTTCATACTTAATTCTATTTATTATTCATATAAATAAAAGACTGTCATTAGTGTGACCGAAAGCGAAAGCTATAGTGATTCCGAAAATGATTGAAAAATAATAATAGTATTTAAATAATATTGTTATGATATTTTTGTTTCATTTTGGATATACGTCCCTATACTTCCACTGAAAAAGATCAATCCTAAACTATAGTAATAATAATAGAATAAAAAAATACATAACAACTTAATAATAAATCTCTAAAACAAAACCAAACTGATCATTCATTTATTGAATGATTCACTTACTCACTTAGCTACATCCCTATTTATTTTTCTTCGAAAAGCCACAAAACGTCATTTTACTGCAGCTAATAAAAAGTTCCACTTTAGAAAAATGTGTCAAACTCTAAGTAAAGTAATTTTTCTATTATTTTTAACTACATATAGCCAAATTTGGCTTTTGGTTAGAACAGTTTCTACCGATCTAGCCAGAGTTTATTTTTAATATTCCTTCTTTGCAAATGATTATAATAGGGTATTTGACAAGTTTCAGAAACCGATCTCACGTTATTTACTAATGTCTGTAGATATATTTGTTTCTTAGGTTTTCACGCACACCAATCATTAATTAAAACAAGTTTCAACGGTATAGATGCACTGATTTATTTATTTATTGACTTTTTGCATCCTTTTCAAGATACGTATAATAGGGTATTTGACAAGTTTTAGAAAACGATTTCACGTGATTGACTAATGTTCATGGAGTCCGTGAATAGTGGATATTCATCATTCCGTTGTGTATTTCAGTAAAAATAACCAAATCAAAAACTCCATTTTCAATATGGCGTCTTACTAGTGTGTGACGTCACGCGACTGTTATTAAAACGTCAAACGATACTTGCGTGTGATGTCATTTTAGGCTCCGCCAATCCCAAGTGTTTTGGGTCACGTGACAATAGATAAGAAAACTATTATCTTTTTCGTGGGATTTTTAGTAATTTTTTTTTTTTGTAAAAATTGTATAAACTCCTGCCAATATTCTTTCTAAACACAGATGCTAACATAATGCACTTTATTTTTAATACTGTCAAATACCCTATTCAGACGACGCATCCTTTACAGGATACGAAATGTCAATAAATAAATAAATCGGTGCATCTATACCGTTGAAACTTTTAATTAATGTTTGTAGAGTCCATAAAAAAGGATAATCATCATTTTGTTGAGTATTTCGGTAAAACAAAAACTATATCAAAAATTAAATTTTCAAGTTGGCTCGAAAACGTTTCTTTGGAAATATTTTTTCCTTAATTGTTTCGCACGGTTTGGCTTTTAGCCAATGTCAAGTGTTAAAATGTTTACAAATACTATAACACTCGTGGTCAAAGTAATGAATGAAGTCAAAGTAAGTGGCGGTCAAGTCAATCCCCCTATCCCTATTTCAGTAAAAGTGTGGGCATTTACTGGAACCTCCCCGTGGACTTCTTGAGTGAACGTCGAAAGACACTTTCCGCTGTTTCATTTGCCAACACTTGTGCAAGTGCCCGAACACTTAGTGGTTAATAATCCGCCATTATTAGACACTAACTAATTTAAAGATATTATAAAAAAAACACTTATTAAAAAAGCTTATTACAAAGTGTCTGATTATATTACAGACAAAAATGCTTGGGTTTGAACTGTTCCAATCATTCCAACAGGTTTTCTATATTAAATAAATCATAATTGTATTGACGTTGTAACAACATAATGATTTGTAAATGTTGTTACATAGACTTTTAATGTTGTGGAGTTTTTTTCGCTCGTTTTTCTCCGCAGCTAAAAAATATGTCCATAACGAGTGGTAGGGAAAAAAAAATTTTGGACGATTCAAAAGAGTTGTACTATACATCCAATTTGAATAAAGATATATTGATTTCTGATTTCTGATTTCTAACATCCGCCACAACACAATTTTTAACAAGAAAAACAAAACTGCTAAAGTGACGCTTTCCGATCTCGCCAAAAAGTCCTCTTTGGACATTATGGCGTCCCACTAGTGTGTGATGACACACGACTATCATTAAAACGTCAAACGATACTATGTAATGTCACTTTGACCGGAAGTTTACTAGCGTGTGACGTCATTTCAGTCTACGCCAATGCCGGGCGTTATCGGTCACGTCATCATAGAAGAAAAATTCTATTTACAAAAATGTTTTTTTTTTGAGAAAAGTTATTAACTATTTATTTCTTTTGAGTAGTAAAATCGCTGCTAATATCTCTTATCTAATAGACAAGTCCGTCCGTCCGTCCGTGGTGCTGTTTCAGCGGCCAAACCGTAAGAGATAGATATAGAGAATGTTTAAGTTATAAGTTAAGAATAGTCTGATAAGACTACAAACCGGATGTGAGTAACGTAGCACTTCCGGTTTACGAGAAATCACGTGATTTCTATTTCAAACGAAACCACACAAAATCTCCGAAGTTCTCAATTAATTAAATACACTTTTTTTTGTTTTTTTTTTTGGTGAACATTTGGTTCACTGGTTTTGCTAGTTCGTATTAAATACAGATACCAACAATTGGTGCTTTATTATTCATACTGTCGAATAGCGTATTGCAAATAGATAGTAAAAAAAATTGCACAGGCATACTCAGGATTGTATGAAATGAACCACCTGTAAAACATAGCATGTAATGTCAATAGGCTTTATTTATGTTATACTGATAACTATGATAGGCCTTTGTCAGGGGGCAACCTGAAGGTGCTGTCCGACGATCTGTGTTGTCTGAGAGGCCGCCACTCGCAGAATTCCAAACATATTGAAAATGAAAATGAAAAGTCATTTATTCAGTCTAGGCTGTTACAAGCACTTGTGAAAGTCAAGAAGCTACGCCATCGGTTCGCAAAACTACAGCGGGAGACCTTGTACTGAGAAGAACCGGCAAGAAACTCAGCAAGGGCTGTTTTTTTCTCCCTGTATGTGTGTTATATATACAGTGTCGTCAAGTTGAAAAATGACTTCAGAAATACGTCTGATGTCACTTTCCATTACATCATTTAGAATATAAATATATAGTTACAATTGATTTTATAGTAAACATTATATTTAGTATATAGGAAGCGGCATTAGATAGGTACAATATTACTGACTGATTATTCTGACGATGCAGACCTGAAAAGGCTGCGAAACGTCAATAAATAAATAAAGTTTCGTGCATTAACCCGTAAAAACTAGTTTTATTTAATGAGTGATGTGCGTGAAAACCTAAGAAACAATATTACTGTTATGAAAAAAGACCAATACCCATTTAATAACAAATTATAAGAAACACTATGTCCATGCATTACGATCATTTAGATAATCATCAACTGTATAATAGCCCTTATTCATAAGAGTATTTTTGATCTGACATTTAAATTTAGTGGGTGAAAGCTCAATCAGATCTAGGGGAACTTTATTAAACAATGCAATACTACAACCCAGAAATGAACCTCTTGATTTTTGGAGTCTGAAACATGGAACGGCAAGCTTGTTCTTCTTGAGAACTCTAATATTCAAGATTTAGCAGTATCTATACATGAAATGAGGTGAACATAAGATGCTATGAATAACGATGTATTTAGTGATGGCAAAATGAATCTGTACTTACTGAGACGATCCTTTGTGGTCTGTACATTTATTTACTTCAGATAATATTTTTTGGTTTGTGTACATGTCACAAACATTCGACATTATAGCTATTAACGGGATTGTTACCATGCACCTTGTTTTTATGAGTCACCGATATTTCGGCACTGTTTCAAGCGCCATGATCACAGAGTAACTGAAGTAATAGGGTATTTGACAAGTTTTAGAAAACGATCTCACGTTATTGACTAATGTTTAAAGAGTCCGTAAAAAGTGGATATTCATCATTCTGTTGCGTATTTCAGTAAAAATAACCAAATCAAAAACTCCATTTTCAAGTTGCCGCGACAACGTTTCTCTGGACAATATGGCGTCTTACTAGTGTGTGACGTCACACGACTGTTATTAAAACGTCAAACGGTACGATGTAATGTCACTTTAACCGGAAGTTTACTTGCGTGTGACGTCATTTTAGGCTCCGCCAATCCCAAGCGTTTTGGATCACGTGACAATAGATAACAAAACTATCATCTTTTTCGTGGGTTTTTAGTAAAATTATGAATATTATCTTTGTAAAAATAGTAAAAACCCCTGCCAATATTCATTCTAAACACAGATGCTAACAATAGGCACTTTATTTTTAATACTGTCAAATATCCTATTGCGGGTAGATGTTATTGGCAGACATATCGGTCTACCCTCTGACGTCGTCTTTTACTGCGCTCAATACCCCTACCACTGGTCACATTCTCACTATTTACTCGCACCCGTTCCCGACACACAATACTCACAGTATCAGATCGCGGAACGACACTTTTTTTTAATTTTTGCACATACGAAATAACACAACAATCGCGTTAATGACTCAGGTACCTTTAGACATCTTTGGGGAATTAGGAATGATTCTTAAGCCAAATAGAGAAAATTTATGTCATGTTGCAGAAAAACAATGACATTGATGCTAATTTTGAAGTTATATCTATCGTCTTCTTGGCAATATATCAGCTGGGGGCCAATCGCCTAACGGAAATGCTTTGGGAAACGCTAACGCTTACGATTTGAAATTGTTATTTCTAGCCGCCTGAGGTTTTCGAATACCTCACGCTCATTTTTTTTAATATTGTTATTACCAATGCAAAAGAAAAAAGAAAGAGCGCGAGGCATTTGAATACCTCAGGCGGCTAGAAATAACAAAATAAAATCGTAAGCGTTAGCGTTTTCCAAAGCATTTCCGTTAGGCGATTGGCCCCCTGGTATTACAACGTGTCCTATGATTAAAGCATTTTCTTTAAATAACAATATTATTCTTTAAATTTTATGGGGTTAATAGCTATAATGTTAGTGACCATGAAAGTTTAAAAGAATAGAACATTCAACATTGTCCAAATTTTTCATACTGTCATGTCAATAGCCTATTATTCTATGCCTTTAGCCGTGCAAGTCCGGTACTACGGTAAGGGTGATCCTCTGTCTCCCTCTAACTACGTCTACTTTCAGATTGCCAGTGCTCTTCTCGAGTAGAGTGTAGATATCAGTCGCACTGTGAACCGGAGATCCGTTAATACTGGTCACTATGTCGCCGGGTTGAAGACCACCGCTGAAATATATAAATAAATAAACTAAGTGACCCAGCGAACTTCGTACCGCCATAAAAAAAAAATAATGGGTGCGTGTACTTATGTAGGCGCGTGAGAAGTTATCCTTCTTTGGCATCGTTTAAAATTAGTTTTTAATTGCATGCAAATAATTAATTACAATAAATTAATAAAAAGTCTGGAAAAGGACACAGTCAATAAAGTTCAGTTTTAATTTGAAAAAATAAATAAATAATCAAAATATTCAATTAAAATCGCTACTGAATATAAAGCGACCAACTTCATGCTGTTAAAATTTTGTGTTACAGTGATACGCGCGCATCTTAAAATTTCACTCTCATCATTTTTTCATAACGCGCCTAAAGAAGTATAACTTCAGTAAGGGTTGGTGGTAGAAGGGTGAAAATTTAGGGTTGTATGTATTACAACATATTACAACGGATGTTAGAAATCATTACTCACCATCCTCAAGAGATGGCGTTACCTGCACTGCACAGTGTTTTATGGAACCAAAAAAATTTACATGTTCAGGTTCTTACATAAATAGATTATTTATACCCTAAAAAAGGCATGAGTTCAATTTACAGACGTCTAACTCAAATACTTTTTGAGAAAAAAAATCATGAACTTATCGTGACCTTTGACCTATGAAATCTAGAATATTTTTTTATAAAGTGAATATTAACAATATATTTTTTTAATAAATATGTGTCAATCGGGCATAATCAGAGGCGTATAAACGCGTTTCTTTAGCTTAAAAAAATGCATTGGTTTGGGAGCAGCATTTTTTTTTGTATTTCGTATTTATTGTTTTTTCTCCCTAAAAACGAAAAAGTGGAACCTAGAACTTAGATAGAAATAAACCTACTGATGTGGTCTATCATAAATAAATAAGCCACGTGTCGCTTTTGCGGCGATTAGAAGATATTAATTTTTTAATTTTTATGCTAGGGTTGACACCGAACCAGTGTTTTATAGAATCAAAAATATTTACACCTTAACTCTTCTTATATACGATGCCCGACCAACATCAGTCGGTCTTCCCCTTTGGCCTTCCTACACTATCACGTCGGGGTCACTAATATTGATCGCAGTGCAGGTAACGCCATCTCTTGAGGATGGTGAGTAATGATTTCTTACATCCGTTGTAATATGTGATGTCGCCGCCACATCATCATAAAAAAAATCTAAAATTGAAAAAAAAAATTTAGGTATGGATTACCCTTAACATTTAGGGGGATGAAAAATAGATGTTGTCCGATTCTCAGACCTACGCAATATGCACACAAAATTTCATGAGAATCGGGAAAGCCGTTTCTGAGGAGTTTAACCACAAACACCGCGACACGAGAATTTTATATATTAGATAAATATTTCCGACATTCACACCAATTGACGACCTCCGTGGCTGTCGCCGACTCGAGAGGTCCCGGATTCGAATCCCGGTGGGGGCAGATGTTTGTGTGATGAATACGAGCATTTGTACTCCAGTCATGGATGTTTAATATGTATTTATATAAATATACTTATATATGTACAGTATATGTATTCTATCCGTTACTCTAGTATCCCATAACACAAGCCTTATAGTGCTTACTTTGGGGCTGGGCTAATGGTGTGACGTCGGCAAAAAAAAATTAGCCTAGCCCCAAAGTAAGCACTGTAAGGCTTGTGTTGGGGTGCCAGGGTAACGAATAGAATACATATACTGTACATATATAAGTACATTTATATAGAAATATATATTAAACATCCATGACTGGAGTACAAATGCTCGTATTCATCACACAAACATCTGCCCCCACCGGGATTCGAACCCGGGACCTCTCGAGTCGGCGACACCATGAAACCCGGCGTGCGTACAAACCACTCGGCCACGGAGGTCGTCAATATGAAATGTTGGTGAACAATTTGCTTTTTAAATTAGTTTTGTACACACTAATAATATAGAGGGTGCCTGCGACTTCGTCTGTGTAAAAGCAATTGGTTTCGCATACAAATTTCCAACCCTCTTTTTACCCATTTCAAAGATGATTTCTAGGAATGGAATCTATCATATCTATCAATGTCCATTCGCGGGACTTAAACTAGCTTTATACCAAATTTCATCTGAATCGGTTCAGTCGTTTAAGCGTGAAGAAGTACAGACAGCCACACCTTCACATTTATAATATTAGTATAGATACAAGGGAAGTACAAGCGAACAAAATCATAGTTAGTTTAAAGAAAATATAACTACAAAAAAATCCACGCGGAATAGGCAGAAGACGGGACTCGAACCCGCACCCTTCGCAATCCGGGCGAATGCACTGACCAATTATGCTACCGCGGCCCTGACGGCCGCGTCGAAATACTTCTAGCCATTCTTAAGCTGCAAGGCAGCGCCATTTCTTCGCATTGTAGGTAACCCACAATGTCAAATGAATACTTTTACAAGTATTAAACATTTGAAAGAAGAAATAGCAATTATAGTTATAATTTTTAATTTTTCTAGCATGTAACTGCTTGATGTTTAAATCTAAGGAAAATATAACTAACTGGTCCGCGTGGAATTTTTTCTAGTTCTATTTTCTTTAGATTTAAACATCAAGCAGTTACATGCTTAAAAATAGAAATTATAATCATAGTTGGTGTTTAAATAGAAAAATATATTAAACAATAAGATGTTTTAACTAGAATAACTTTATCTTGTCCCGATTTTCTAGTGAAAAACATCTTTTAATTTATAAAGCGATGCTTAAAATTAAATAATATTAAACTCTTACTTGTAAGCGGGTGATCCAATGATGACCTTCCATACAAGAATACCGTGATCTATGTCATTCGGCATCTGGAAGTGAATATCGTAAAGTTAATATCTATATATATAAAACTCAAAGGTGACTGACTGACATAGTGATCTATCAACGCACAGCCCAAACCACTGGATGGATCGGGCTGAAATTTGGCATGCAGGTAGATGTTATGACGTAGGCATCCGCTAAGAAAGGATTCTGATCAATTCTACCCCGAAGCGAAGCGAGGGCGGGCCACTAGTTGAAGTTATACTTCTTTAGGCGCGTTATGAAAAAATGATGAGAGTGAAATTTTAAGATGCGCGCGCATCACTGTAACACAAAATTTTAACAGCATGAAGTTGGTCGCCAAAGCGACCACTACTACTTTTGTGTTTACCGCACATAAAGAAAATCTACCAACAAAATAGAAATAGAATCTCTATTTAGTGGGTGCTAACGACTGCATTGTGAAGGCCTATCAAAAGTATTTATTAATCTGGAACAACGGAATCAAAGCGCGATTCAGGAGACTACAGCGCCATCTCTTGACCATTGGTGTAGTAGAACCAAAAACCACATCTTTATTTTTTGTAATAAAGTAACAGTTATAGGTATTCATATTTATAATATTTATCCACATGTTTCTAGTTTGTATATTCGGAATACGTGTTCGAGTTTCATACAAGTGCAAATCACATATGTTCTAATAAATTATATTCAGTAGCGATTTTAATTGAATATTTTGATTATTTATTTATTTTTTCAAATTAAAACTGAACTTTATTGACTGTGTCCTTTTCCAGACTTTTTATTAATTTATTGTAATTAATTATTTGCATGCAATTAAAAACTAATTTTAAACGATGCCAAAGAAGGATAACTTCTCACGCGCCTACATAAGTACACGCACCCATTTTTTTTTATAATAAGATTAAAAGAAGATACACAAGAATTGGAGCTCAATCGGGGGAGTTGCCTCGTAAAATTTCAGATTGAATTAATGGCTTTTTCACCATTAACTAGAAATTTTACTTTAAAAACACAATTTTTGTTTTTATCATAATGACCACAAAACTGAATGACCTTCTATAATTATGGACTTATCACTTCATACTATAACAAAGCCTTAATATTAAACACGTCTCAAAAGTTAACATAACAGTGCCCCTAGCACGAACCATTATCGAATTCGAATAGTTTGCAAACCGAAATGTCAATGTCAAATTTTGTATGGAAACTTGAACAGCAGCGGCACAAAGTACGTACAGAGAACTAAAAATCAGTACACATTTGACAATGACATTTCGCACTCGCAAACGATACGAATTCGATATTGGTTCGTGCTTAGGGTACGGGCTTCGATAGCCAAGGGCGCATCCAAAGGGGGGGTCATGGGGGTCATGCCAAAATTAAAAATGTCAACAAAATAATAATTATAAAAAAAAATACAAAATTAAACTAATAAAATAACAGATTAAAAATAATTACATTAATAACTTATGGCATTTTATTAAATTCTACAAGTACAGTTGTCCAGTGAATACATATAGGACACTCGCCATTATTCTCTAAACTTAAAACTAAATTTAACATCAGACTTTCCTTTTCCTTCTGTATAGAGAATGATTAAGATATATTATTGTCAAATTTAAGTTTAGGTTTAGAAAATTATGCCAGTATCGACACTAACAACCACATCTTTTCGTATGTTTTTTATAATTACTGCTCAACCATAAACTTAATGAATAATTCTCACGAAGTATCTTGTTTCTTATTAGTATTTATTTATCAGGCTTATGTATATATATATATATATATATATATATATATATATATATATATATATACATGGAAATAGACTTATTTATTAAGTCTTTTTCATATAACAGTAGTAATAAATTATTTTAGTTTAACTTTTATTGCACTTTCTGTTTCCCTCTAAGTTTTGAACACCGACACTACCTCGGTTGGCTGGAAGAGATCTCTTTTAGAGATGAGCCCTCCTTTGCTAACTATGTATATGACTATATGTTTTTAACTATATGATGCAATAAACATAATATATTTTTGAGTTGAAAAATTACACCAACATAAGACAATACACGAATTCGCATCATCATCATCATCTGCTGGGGTACAGGTCTTCCTTCCATGGATGGAACAGGGAGATTGGGCCATGACATTGCATGAATTCGCATTGCAACACATAATTTTAAATACAAAAAAATACGAGTGACACTCGGCTCGGGGACTGCCGCGGTAAAGCTATTGCATAGCATTGTTTATCAACTTAAACTTATGTAATTGTAATTACAGTGTAAACTCTATATAACGACACTAAAGGGACTGTACATATTATGGCGTTATAGAGAGTTGTCGTTAAATGGAAAGAGGAAAAATCAGTATATCTTATGAAAAAAAAAGTTTATTTCAAGCTAGTAGTTATGTACATAAAAAAATAATCTTATTTGAACGCTATTGCGTACCTATATTCTGTTTTTATTTGTCTGACGTCTTTCTGCACCAGTAATTTTGCTGTATTATATTCTTTATTTAGTCATGGTCAACAATAGTCTACACATGCAATCCCAATTTGTAAATGAAAAAACGAATTTCTTAGAAAATTTGCATGTTTGCAGTTTGCGCAGTTTGCATGATGCCGACAGGTCGAGTTTATTACAGGCTAGGTTAATAAAGCGACAAAGTAACGTACACAGCTGCGCGATTTTCACTAATTTTCGTAACTTAAAAGATACTTTTTATTACTTTATAATTAATATAAATTAATAACTAAATAAATTACGTCGTTATAGAGAGTGGGTGTAATGCTATATGGAGTGTATCATTGTATGGAAAACAGACTGAACCAACCAAAGACAGAGTTTACACTGTATTTATTTATTTTATTTATGCAGTATTTTTTTTCTTTGATATTTATTTATTTATTTATTTATTTGGACAACCAACAAGATCATACACCTTAAAAGCTAAAAGTTACACATTTGTTATAAAAGAGTTGGTGCGACCTCAATTACAGGTTGCCACGGCAAGCGTATACAATGGGAGTCGGGAGCGTAGGGCATCCCTTAGCTTAAATATTATAATTTAAATAAAGGTTTATTACAAGAAAAAGTTAATACTAAGAATCTATTTGAACATTATACGTAATTTTTTTTTTAATGCAGGTAAACTTAGATGGAATATGTCAATTTCACGATTTTTACTGATATTATTATAATCAGTAAGGAGCCTGTTAATAGGGGAAAATGAGCCTAGGTTCGTCTTGGAGCGCTTTGGTTTAAATAATGAGTATCTAGAGAGGCGCGGAAGATTATGAGAAATTGTAAAATTAACTTTTTGAAGCAATTGAGGACAATTTAAGTTGCCGTTGACTAAATTGTGAAGGAACGAAAGATTTAAAATTTTGCGGCGATTTTTAAGAGATATAAGATTAAAATGTCTTAACCGGTCCGAATAGCTTTTAAGGCTTTTACACAAATTAAATTTGTATGATAAGTGGTACAAGATATCAATAGATGGCGAGCCAGGCATTATGATATTTTATTGGGCAAGCACAGCAAACAACAGCATTGTCCGGCGTCAAAAGACTACCACAAGCTCCACAGTTTACCATATTTAGTCCAAAAAATTCAATTATAATTATAAGGTCTAAATAAAAGGGAGACAAGTAAACATAAGAACAGGTGCTGGGGTCTAAAACAAATATATAAAAAAGGGGGAAAAAAATACGAGTGCGGGATTTGGAGCTCTATTTTTGAATCACTCGTCTGACATAGTATCGTCGAATGCGACATAAGTCACCTTCGACTTTCAAGTCGCATAATACTGATTTTCCGTATTTTTGAATCACTCGTCACCAGTGTTACCTGTTTGATACGAAATACGAAATTTTACTCATTTCACGCAGAAATAATAAGAACCGGTAATTACTACTACTCTTTGTCGTTTCATATAAAGCATTGAAGTGATAGATTATCGTCGTCTAATAGCACAAAAAAAATTACAATTATTCTATCATTCGCCTCCACCGTTCGCCATGCAGCGAGTGGTCTCGCCCATTCGTTGCACTCGAGCGATTCAATAATACGGAATTATTATTTCGAATGAAATTTAGTAGAAATGGAGCGTTCGACGCAAGACGAGTGATTCAAAAATAGAGCTCTTGAACCGACGACCGCGGTAAAATTTAACACACTGCGCCGTTTCGAATGATACTGGAAAGGCGAAAATTGTGTACATATGCACTGTTGTCGGGTTATTTTCGTTACGGAATTTTTTGATTCGGTCGCCGCGCTCAAAGCCCGCGATAAAATCTATGCAATAGCTTAAAAACACATTCAATATATAGATTGAGAATACCAAATCACAACGGTGAGGCAGTCAATATGCGATTAAAGGTAATCTCTTATCTATTAGACAAGTCCGTCCGTCCGTCTGTCTGTGGTGCTGTTTCAGCGGCCATACCGTAAGAGATAGATAAGAGAATGTTTGAGTTATAAGTTAAGAATAGTCTGATAAGACTACAAACCGGATTTGAGTAACGTAGCACTTCCGGTTTTCGAGAAATCACGAATTTCAAACGAAACCACACAAAATCTCCGAAGTTCTCAATTAATTAAATACATTTTTTTTAATTATATCAGGTTTTGGTGAACATTTGGTTCACTGGTTTGCTAGTTATTATTAATTTATTTATTGAACTCAATGACGCAAGTGTTTAGCGTGTTCGGCTGCGATCGTTGAAGTTAAGCAACTTTCGCAGTGGACAACTTTCTGAATAGAGTATTTGACAAGTTTTAAAAAAAGATTTCACGTTATTGACTAATATTTATGGAGTCCGTAAAAAGTGGATATTTATCATTCTGTTGTGTATTTCAGGAAAAATAATTAAATAATAAAACTCAATTTTCAAGTTGCCGCCAAAACGTTTCTCTGGACAATATGGCGTCTTACTAGTGTGTGACGTCACACGACTGTTATTAAAACGTCAAACGATACAATGTAATGTCACTCTAACCGGAAGTTTACTTGCGTGTGACGTCATTTTAGGCTCCGCCAATCCCAAGCGTTTCGGGTCACGTGACAATAGAAAGAAAACTATTATCTTCTCGTGATTTTTTACTGAAATTATGAATATATTGTTTATAAAAATAGTAAAAGCTCCTGCCAATATTCATTCTCAACACAGATGCTAACAATTGGCACTTTATTTTTAATACTATCAAATACCCTATTGCTTAGTAACCCAAAAAAAATATTATTTAAAGTTGGTATTTTTATCATGAAAAATGTCAAGAGTACTTGATACTTCACAAGCTCACCAATCAATCTAATTAACTTAACTATAGTAAATAGTGACTACTATTTTTGAAGCAATACCAGTTTTCAAGCATTTCCAGTAGAAAACGCTACGCAACAATATCGCATAGATTTCAAAGAGATTCACTTATACGGGAACTAGCGGCCCGCCCTCGCTTCGCTTCGGTGTAGAGCTGAAGTGTAGACTACAGTTTTTGTTCTCAGGCTTGTATTATACACAATGACATTCATCTATGATTCTTCTTATACCTGCTTGCAAAGTCTCAGCCCGATCGGTTTAAAATTAACAAAATTTCATACAAACTTTCATTCCCTATTTTATCCCCTTGGGGGTAGAATTGATCAAAATCCTTTCTTAGCATCCGCTAAGAAAGGATTTGGCAGGTAGATGTTATGCCTACGTCATAACATCTACCTGCATGCCAAATTTCAGCCCAATCCGTCCAGTGGTTTGAGCTGTGCGTTGACAGATCACTATATCAGTCAGTCACCTTTGAGTTTTATGTATATTATATAGATAGATAGAATAGATAGAGCAATTGAGGAGCTGGCGAACAAAACGGTATAATTACATAAAATTAAATTATGCAGGAGCTGTATAAAACTAAATGACATACCTACAGTGAGCTTGTGGCATGGTTTTCAATTTATAAATTTAGTAATTTTAACACTGTTTTAAAAAAATAAGTAGTTTGACCTGATGCGTAAATACGTCTTCAGTATTCAATGTCGCCATCAATAAAATTTATAACAAAAACAGTGTTTTTTAATAGTGTACTTTTGCAGTAATCGCAGTGGTCGCTTATTGGGTGGGTGACCAAATATTTGGTTGAGCAGGGTTGGAATCCCGGTGGAGGCAGTTCGTTTGATGAATTTGCACGAGCATTTGTACGCCAGTCATTGATGTTTAATATGTATTTCTATATAAATATACTTATATATTTTTCCGTATATGATATGTATTCTATCCGTTACCCTAGTATCCCATAACACAAGCCTACAGTGCTTACTTTGGGGCTAGGCTCATTGGTGTGAGTGTTGGAAATATTATTTTTTACTATTAGCAGTAGAAAACGCTAAGCAACACAATCGCATAGGTTTTAAATATACCCACTACCACCTCTAATAACAAATAACATATTTACTTATAATTAAGGTCATTTGTCTGTAGGACACTGTAGGTAAATATGGAAATAAGGAAATAGAGCAATGACGGTCAAGCCTTTTTGTCATTTAAATATTCTTAGATTAACAGCCTTCAGTATTTTAAGACGCCTTGCATCACATAATTATAAATATAAAATTAATAATAAGAACAGTTTTGGGCACATAGATTGCATCATATATGTTAGGGTGACAATATCGCATCATATATGTTAGGCTGACAATATCGCATAATCAATATCGCATCATATATGTTAGGCAGACAATATCGCATCATATATGTTAGGCAGAAAATATCGCATCATATAAGTTAGGCAGACAATATCGCATCATATATGTTACGCAGACAATATCGCATCATATATGTTAGGCAGACAATATCGCATCATATATGTTACGCAGACAATATCGCATAATCAATATCGCATCATATATGTTAGGCAGACAATATCGCATCATATATGTTGGGCAGACAATATCGCATCATATATGTAAGGCAGACAATATCGCATCATATATGTTAGGCAGACAACATCGCATCATATATGTTAGGCTGACAATATCGGGTCATATATGTCAGGCAGACAATATCGCATAATCAATATCGCATCATGTATGTTACGCAGACAACATCGCATCATATATGTTAGGCTGACAATATCGGGTCATATATGTCAGGCAGACAATATCGCGTCATATATGTAAGGCAGACAATATCGCATCATATATGTAAGGCAGACAATATCGCATCATATATGTTAGGCAGTCAATATCGCATCATATATGTTAGGCAGACAATATCGCATTATTTATGTTAGGCAGACAATATCGTATCATATATGTTAGGCAGACAATATCGCATCATATACGTTAAGCTGACAATATCGCATCATATATGTTAGGCAGTCAATACCGCATCATATATGTTAGACAGACAATATCGCATCATATATGTTAGGCAGACAACATCGCATCATATATGTTAGGCTGACAATATCGGGTCATATATGTCAGGCAGACAATATCGCGTCATATATGTAAGGCAGACAATATCGCATCATATATGTTAGGCAGTCAATATCGCATCATATATGTTAGGCAGACAATATCGCATTATTTATGTTAGGCAGACAATATCGTATCATATATGTTAGGCAGACAATATCGCATCATATACGTTAAGCTGACAATGGTGTCGATTCTGGCACGATTCTCTAAATCTAAACTTAAACTTGACAACAGTGTTTCCTTGTCATTCTCTATACAGAATGAAAAAGAGAGACTGATAATAAATTTAGTTTTAAGTTTAGAGAATCACGCCAGAATCGACACCATTATCGCATCATATATGTTAGGCAGTCAATACCGCATCATATATGTTAGACAGACAATATCGCATCATATATGTTAGGCAGTCAATATCGCGTCATATATGTCGGGCAGACAATATCGCATCATATATGTTAGGCAGTCAATATCGCATCATTTATGTTAGGCAAACAATATCACATCATATATGTTAGGCAGTCAATATCATGTCATATATGTCAGGCAGACAATATCGCATAATCAATATCGCATCATGTATGTTACGCAGACAATATCGCATCATATATGTTAGGCAGACAATATCGCGTCATATATGTCGGGCAGACAATATCGCATAATCAATATCGCATCATGTATGTTACGCAGACAATATCGCATCATATATGTAAGACAGACAATATCGCATAATATTATGTTAGGCAAACAGTAGTTTCAATCCTGGCATGAATATCTAAACTTAAAACTAAATTCAATATCAGTTCTTTAGTTTCAGATTATCGACTACATTGTGGGATAAAAGTTACTTGCCATAATAAATATTAAAGTGGTACAGAGCAGATTTATCTCGCATGGCAGCATCCGTTTACAAGCATTAGCAGTAGAAAACGCAACGCAACCCCATTTACGCACAGCTTTTAAAGAGATCCACTACCATTTTATACTAACAATCAACATATTTAATAGGGGTGATGACGGGGTACAGTAAACGAAATTATATTTTAAATTAAGTCCGTCAGATAGATGATCAAAAAATAATAGACACGTATTTTTTCTTTGGGCAATCATCCAAAAAATGACAAAGTTATAGCGCGTCAAAGTTTGGGAGTAGGGGCTCGTGACGTCACTTTTGAGTGAATGCGGCTTTCCAAATTAAAATATCTCTGCAATGTTTATATTATGTGAAAAAAGAAAAAAAAAATGTCCAATACTTTTTGATAATCTACCTGATAAACGAAGAAAAAAAAATGGGTGCGTGTACTTATGTAGGCGCGTGAGATCCTTCTTTGGCATCGTTTAAAATTAGTTTTTAATTGCATGCAAATAATTAATTACAATAAATTAATAAAAAGTCTGGAAAAGGACACAGTCAATAAAGTTCAGTTTTAATTTGAAAAAATAAATAAATAATCAAAATATTCAATTAAAATCGCTACTGAATATAATTTATTAGAACATATGTGATTTGCACTTGTATGAAACTCAAACACGTATTCCGAATATACAAACTAGAAACATGTGGATAAATATTATAAATATGAATACCTATAACTGTTACTTTATTACAAAAAATAAAGATGTGGTTTTTGGTTCTACTACACCAATGGTCAAGAGATGGCGCTGTAGTCTCCTGAATCGCGCTTTGGTTCCGTTGTTCCAGATTAATAAATACTTTTGATAGGCCTTCACAATGCAGTCGTTAGCACCCACTAAATAGAGATTCTATTTCTATTTTGTTGGTAGATTTTCTTAATGTGCGGTAAACACAAAAGTAACGCATGAAGTTGGTCGCTTTAGCGACCAACTTCATGCTGTTAAAATTTTGTGTTACAGATATGCGCGCGCATTTTAAAATTTCACTCTCATCATTTTTGCATAACGCGCCTAAAGAAGTATAACTTCAAAAATTAGTCATCATCCCTATTATAATTAAGGGATTTATCTGTAGGAGGACACTGCAGAGAATACGAAAATAAGGATTTAGAGTTTGTTGTTGAATTGATTGAATATACTTTTGAAACCCTCGCTGCACCTATCGGCTAGGTCACTTAACTTATAATTTAACTGAAAACATTAAACATACAGAGTGTTACAAAAATACAAATAAATCTTGAAGGGCGTTGAAGTACATCATATAAGGAATCTTCTCTAATTTTCTTTATTACAACAGATTTATTACTACTCCTGGTAAGGTGCATGACCCCGAACTAGTGACGTGTCTTAAAATGATCGATATTTTTATTAATCATTAAAAATAACTGTTTTTATAAAAAGTTCAAAGTTCTTGCAAATATTTTAAGAAAATTAGAGAAGACTCCTTAAATGATGTACTTCAACGCCCTACAAGCTTTATTTGTATTTTTGTAACACCCTGTATTCTTGTAAATTTTTCTCAAAATGAAAATATCTAAAAGTTTAAAACTACTGTATTTAACGGTTTTAAATTTTGACTATGTCATGACGTGTCGAATTTATTCTTTGATTTGGATATTCTAAGTTTCGTATAATTTTTTATGTAACGCCTTCAGCGCGTCTACGCGAAGTCCATATATATAGAAGGTCATTGGTTAAACTACATAAATTTCATATAATTAGTAACTTACATTGGGTAGAGATGAATGTGTACGTTATATATGTTTAACAATATACTAGCAATATATAAGCCATGTAAACGAGGTGCTCGTTGGCGCAGATGGTTAGCGCATTCGGCCTGCGATCGTGAAAGTTAAGCAACTTTTGCAATGGTCGGTCATGGGATGGGTGACCAAAAACTTATCATCCCTCACTCATCCCTGCTTGGGAAGGCACGTTAAGTGAATTTTTGATCCACCCATCCAATGACCGACCACTGTGAAAGTCGTTCAACTTCAACGATCGCAGTCGAACGCGCTAACTACTTGGGCCATCGAGCTCCTCAATATAAGTATAAGTTATATAAAATATATGTTTTTTACATAAAATATAACGCGTTCCCTGGTATGCGGTATTAACCAACTTTGATCAATGGAAGTCAATGGAATTATTTCACATTATATTTGCAAATATATAACGTTAACTTTCAATATGAAAGTAAACTTTCTACATGTTTTGACGTGACAACGTCTTAAATTAGGTTGCGGCTGGGAGTCACTTATGAAAAAGTGTAACGCTCGGTAACGTTACGATGAGTCTCTCGTGTTAAGTTTAAGTTTACATGTACAATGTTTTAGTAAACAAAATATATTTCTATAGTTAAAATTTGTGCAATTCTTATTTTCATTCAATTCCTTGTTCCTATTGTGCAATTTAATTATATTCATATCAATAAATATTCTACCGAGAAAAAGACGTTGTCACGTAAAATCTTCGCCCGTAAAACCGACTTTACAGGCAACCATTTTTTTTTCTAAAAATCTACTTTCTGCATGTTCGAAATCTTTTCTAAGTGGGTAAATTTAGTTCTTAGAAAATTACGGTTTCTTGCAGAAATAAACTTTATTGGCTCTTAATACGGTGATAATTATTATGATGAAATTAATAATAATTTGACATCAAAAATACCTCTGGGTTCCTCATTCGCAGCTCCATCAGAATATTGGGTGAAAGAGACAACATGGTTATGCCGAGGTACCTTCTTGATACTTGAGGTGACTTAGTTTTTCCTGCAAATGGTTTTAACAAAAAACATTAATTGCTAACTCATACAAAAATATAAGTACAAGTTGTAAGACTTTACATTATTATTAGTTTTATAAACAGGTTATACATAAGGTCTTACATAATAATATATTTTTTTAAACTACTGAAAAACAATACATTAAACCAAAACAATCTTAAATTAAAACATAAAGTGAAGATGGGCACTCGCGGCTTAAAAGTGATCCGTCTAAATTGTGGTGCGTGACCATAATTTGCTTTAGTCACAATTGGACATTCAAACGCGCTGCATATGCACTCATTATAACAATATTGCGTATATTCTGTGCTATGAAGATAAAACAATGCCTTCGATGCTTTTATAAACAACACAAATAGTTCAAAATCAAATAACAAATGTCTCGGCAACACTTTTCATTCGTAAAACTGTAAAATCATTTTTTTCTCAAAAATCACGGTTTGTCGTGAATGTTATTTACGTAATCGCCATTTTGAGCGCGCGCGAAGCGTACAGTACAGACCCAGTTGAGTCGGATCATATTTTATTTGATGCTAGTATGAGCATACAGTATCTTCCCTTTTTGTTTTAACCTAAGAAAACAAATTATAGTTATTTCTTTGTTGTCTCAGTATATTCTTCAATGTGTAAAATCAGGTTCGTCAATAGGGGTGATGACGGGGTACAGTAAACGAAATTCTATATAGTCCGTCAGCTAGATATTCAAAAAATAATGGACACGTATTTTTTCTTTGGGCAATCAACCAAAAAATGACAAAGTTATAGCGCGTCAAAGTTATGGAGTAGGGGCTCGTGACGTCACTTTTGAGTGAAAATTGTACTTGTTTAATTGTAAAACGTGAAGTCATGCGACTTTTCAAATCAATATATCACTGCAATGTTTATATACTGTGAAAAAAGAAAAAAATACGTGCCCAATACTTTTTGATAATCTACCTGATAAACGAAGAAAAAAAATTAGTCATCATCCCTATTTTAGGGCCTGCCGCCGGCCCTAGCATGAGCACCGCGATGATATTTTATCACGATTAATTGTCAAATTCCTATGGAGTTTGACAGTGAGATACGATAAAGAAAAGACGACGTGCGATCGAAAAGCGATCTACATACTGTCAAGCTACCCCACCATTGTCGCAGCTACCACAGGAATGAGCGAGATTATGGTAGCTTTCCAATTACAGCATTATAGCGCATTATGCGGCATAATAATGCTTAACGTTGAGTGTTTCAACTACAGCAACGCTTCGCACAATCGAGCACTCTCAAAAGCAATGCTTTCGTGTGATGCGTGCAATCGTACCAACTCCGAGACAGAAAATTAACAAGTGTTTTTGAAGTTATACTTCTTTAGGCGCGTTATGAAAAAATGATGAGAGTGAAATTTTTAGATGCGCTCGCATCACTGTAACACAAAAGTAACAGCATGAAGTTGGCCGCGGGCGCGTTATGAAAAAATCATGTGAGTGAAATTTCGAAATGCGCGCGCATCACTGTAACACAATAGTAACACCATGAAGTTGGCCGCGGGCGCGTTATGAATGTTAGTGTCTAATAATGGTGGATTATTAACCACTAAGTGGTTAATAATCCACCATTATTACCACTAAGTGGTTAATAATCCACCATTATTAGACATCTGTTCGAAAGGTACTTTGAACGATCCACGGAGCTCCATAAGATGATCGCGTTGTCAAAAACAATGTTGGCACGCTCGTCGCCTCTGATCACTGTTTTCATATTTATAATATTTATCCACATGTTTCTAGTTTCTATATAGACACAACGTGTTTTAGTTACTTACAAGTGCTAATTACATATGGACTAATAACTTAAATTTAGTAGTGATTTTAGTTGAATATTTTGAATATTTATTTAATTTTTCAAATTAAAACTGAACTTAATTGACTGCATGTGTTAACTATCCTTTTCCAGTCCTTTTATTATTTTATTGTAATTATTAATTATTTGCATGCAATTAAAAAATATTTTTAATGATGCTAAAGAAGTATAACTTCTCACGCGCGTACATAAGTTACACGCATCCATTTTTTTTCTTTAAGTTGGCATTGATCGAAATGTTTTATTTATATGTTATCGTATTGTTGAAAAATTATTAATACTTTCGTTTCATTATAGTTTTTTTTTAAATAATCAAAGTTAATTCAAACTGTGTTAAAAAATTAAACATAAATATGGATGAAGGTACAAACATTGACTTTTTTTTTCAACACTGAACTTAGCGCACTCTGCTGGTGCATTTGAAAACTAATTCACATTCCAATTAAGCATCAGCATAATTCGGCATTGTGCGCCACTGAGTCGCATTATGCTCTGTAATTGGAAAACCTTTTTTTTTTTTTGGTGAACTTTTGGTTCACTGGTTTGCTAGTTAGTCAATAACGTGAGATCGTTCTCTAAAACTTGGCAAATACCCTATTGGCCTACATACAAATAACAACAAGATTATAATAATAGAAATAAACGTAGTCAACTCACTCTTCTCCAAGAATTCCTTGACGTAATCAATGGGTATTGCAAAGGATATGCCCGAGGTGACTTTCATGCTGTTTATGCCGATTGCTTCACCATCCAAGTTGACTAGTGGTCCACCGCTATTGCCAAACGTGATGGGAGCGTCTGTCTGTATGTACACCATGTCTTTACCTGAAAGGGATAAATGATAGTAACATCTATACTAATATTATAATGCTGCAGAGTTTGTTTGTTTGTTTGTTTGTTTGAACGCGCTAATCTCTGGAACTACTGGTCCGAATTGAATGATTCTTTCAGTGTTGGGTAGTACATTTATCGAGGAAGGCTATAGGCTATATTTATTTATTTTCAAAATTAGGGATCCGTAATAGAATTGCTATTTTGTAACACAGGGTGTAAAATCGAAAACCTATTTTTGCGTGCGCTGCAAAAACTATTGACAATAGAACAAAATGATGTACTACGGGTTTGTAGATCCTATTAAGACCTACAAAAAAGTCCGCAAGAACATATATCTAGCTATCATGGTTTAATCACAATAACCGATTTTGTGTTCAAAATAATTATTAAATCGTCTGAAGAAGAAAAAACTACGTTAAATATGTATCGTAATATTAATCTTTATCGAAATTAAGCATTATGTTATCAAAAGTATTTATGTAGAAGTAAAATACTTTTTGTTTCATCTCAATCGGATATTTCGTTTAAAAGTTATCACGTGTGTAAGATGTTAAGAGTTGGTACCTATTGATGAGTTATGGGCCATAGAGTTTTTTATCAACATAAAATCCTGTAATAATCTTTTTCGAAATATATTTGTTGATGATTGTAAACGCGGGTGAAACCGCGGGGCACTGCTAGTAATTTTATAAGCCTAAAGAAAATTCTACTACAAGAACAAATTTGTTTCAGGTGTCAGGAAACAGCGTCTTCTGCTGATCAAGTGAAGTGTTTTCTACTTAAAATTTTCTTTCAATTTACAAATCCTGCAGTCCGATTCTAACAATAAGCGCTACAATATCGTAACCACACTAATATTATGAAGGCCGAAAGTTTGTGAGTGTGTATGTTTGTTACTTCTTCGCGTCTAAACGGCTGGAGCGATTTTAATAAAATTTGGTATGGAGTTAGCTGACACCGTGGACTAACGCATAAACCACGTTTTACTGCGAAATAATATCCCTAATAAACCGCTAAAAGCCACAGCTAGTTCTCACATAAAACAAAGTGATTTTTCACACCAAACAGTCTGTGATGTAAAATGGGTTAGGCTGTTCACTAGCTATATAAAATTAGGGGAGGAGGGGGGGCAAGGGGGGGGGGGGTCATTTTTGGCCTCGGTGGGGTTTGTTCTTACCAGGGAATAATCCTCTACAAAAAGCCGAGAAATGCCGTTCGGTTACCAATTGCTTGAGCAAGCTGACCGAGTCTCGAGACTGAAGAGTTAGAATGTTCTTAAAAGGAAATGGTGGCGCTGGCCGACCACTTCTGTCTTGTTTACAATACAAATACAAATTCTTTATTTGATACAATAATTTCCGATACAGTATTGCGATTGGGAATTTCTTTTAAGTAAAAATATACTTGTATTAGAAATTCCCGCTCTCCGTGCTAAAAGACATGGTACATTGAATTATTGATCACCTTAATATTTTAATAATAACGAACTCTAAAAAGTAGCACAAAAAAATAATATATATTTTTTTTTACAATATTTCTTTAAGTCGATTTGTTTGTCTGTGCTTATGCATGCTTGTATGTGGGTGTATGAGTGTGTGAGTGTATGTGTACGTGTGTGTGCGCGTGCATTTGTGTCTGAACAAAGAGTGTTTTGTTGAAAGTGGTTCTATTGAGACACCTATATAACACCAAAATGCAAAAGATAATAAAGTTGGTTGCACTCAATAAATTTGCTCATAGTCCAAAGACTGATTGCAAATAAAAAAACAAATGGTTCCCACCAAAACCGACTATATTATCTAATACAATCAGCTAGAGTACAAGTAATGCTCATACTTTTTCCGTTGTAAATGTTATTTATTTTCTAAGTCACACTCATTATGTAAAATATGAATTTTCTAATCATAGTTCCTAATTTATCCCGTACACGGCACAACTTTTTTCCACCGTTCGTTTGCAGTGCAAGCCGTACATCTATGGAATTCTCTTCCGGTTTCGATAAGACGTGCGGAAACTATTAATGCGTTTAAAAACCTTGTGAAGTCCCACTATCTGACGTTGTAATACTTTTATTTTTAATATCTCATGTTCTAAAAACTGGACTGGATCAATGTATGTATTTATACTTATTGTATCTATGTATGTATTTATGTATGTATATATATCTTATATATGTATATGTGTATGATATGTATTTACTAATAGACTATATTATACTAGCGATTTACACCGCCGTCTCTCCCACTTCCTTCTAATCCTCTCCATCCAAAGGTTGCCTGGAAGAGATCGCTTTAAGCGATAAGGCCGCCTATTGCATCACCTGTACTTAATGTTTTTGTGCAGAATGTTCAATGTTTTTCGTGGTGTTTAATAAAGAGTTTTTGTATTGTATTGTATTGTATTTATTTATTTATACGAAGATAATACATTAAAATAACACAAACTTAAAAACTACATAGCTTAACCTACTTACCTACATAAATAAATAATTTACAAAATAAAAAACATATCACCCCCAGCGCCGCCATCAGAAATGGTGCCCAAAAGGCTGGCAGCATTGCCGCATTGGATGGCAAGGCTGATCCGTTGACCAAGATAGCTGCCAGCCTTTTGATCACCAGTCACTTCGGTGAGCCTCTTTGACAATTCCTTAAAAAGGGAACGAGCGCTTGGTCCTCATGGGCCCATAGTCTCAACACCAAACGGCACAAATATGTAGTTCTCAATAAGAGCTGAATATTTGCGCCGCTTGGAGCACTCGGCAGAGGCCGCCGCTGCGCCTGCAGCTAGGGAGGTACTACCTGTATGGCACGGAGCCATACTGTATTTTCTAAGTAATAATAATATTTTTCATTATTTCAGCACTGCATCTATCTAAAATCATCATCATCATCATCAGCTTATTAATGTCCCCACTGCCGGAGCACAGGCCTTCCCTATGGATGGAATAGGGAGATTGGGCCATGACCCACCACGCGGGCCCAGTGCGGATTGGCGGGTGCTAACGACTGCAGATGCAGCCGGGACCAACGGCTTAACGCGCCTTCCGAAGCACGGAGGAACTCGAGATAGAAGATTTTTTGGTCACCCATCCAATGACCGACCACTGCGAAAGTTGCTTAACTTCAACTATCGCAGCCGAACGCGCTAACCACCTGCGCCATCGAGCTCCTCTATCTAAAATAACTACCTCTTAATCCAAGTTCTTCACTAGCTCTCTGGGTGGAACTCACAACCCCAGCAGTTACGGTGTTGCTCAGTGCTAGAGGACTACCCATTGCAACTACCTGCAACATAAATAAAATAAATAACTAAAATAAATATTTCCAACACTCACACCAATTAGCCTAGCCCCAAAGGAAACACTTTTTTTTTCTGCCTGATCTGATCGCTAATTATGGTAACACCGAGTTACTACCTACTTTTTCATTCAAACTGTGTAGGACATGAACATGAAATCATTGCAGGTGATCTCTTTACAAAATTTCCCATACAGACCAGAATAGGGTATTTGACAAGTTTTAGAAAACTATCTCTTGTTATTGACTTATGTTTATAGAGTCCGTAAAACGTGGATACTCATCATTCTGTTGTGTATTTCAGCAAAAATAACCAAATCAAAAACTCCATTTTCAAGTTGCAGCGTAAACGTTTTTCTGGACAATATGGCGTCTTACTAGTGTACATCGACTTACGTCACACAACTGTTATTAAAACGTCAAACGATACAATGTAATGTCACTTTAACCGGAACTTTACTTGCGTGTGACGTCATTTTAGGCTCCACCTCTCCCAAGCGTTTTGGGTCACGTGACAATAGATAAGAAAACTATTATCTTTTTCGTGGGTTTTCAGTAAAATTATGAATATTTTTTTTGTAAAAATAGTAAAAACCCCTGCCAATATTCATTCCAAACACAGATGCTAACAATTGGCACTTTATTTTTAATACTGTCAAATACCCTATTGTGAATATTTCAATAATGGAAAAATCTAATTTGAGTGAGATTAATCTATGTTATGACACACTTATTCAGTTGCATAAAACTTAGCTGGCATTTAATGAGTTTAAAGTCTATACAAGATACATAATATAAATACAGTACCCACTCGCCAGGCTTTAAGTCCGAGGAGGAGCCCAGTTTCATGGTCGGCAGGCCTTTGACAGGGATACGCAGGGTGGCCAAGTCAGATTTTAGATCAACATCTTCAACAAAGCCCATATGAGTAGATCCATCCTGGAAATAAAAATAGCCCTTATATATTAAAAAAAATATAAGACAACCTTACTAGCCTATATATGTCTGAGCAGCACGATCTGTGTTGTCATCTTACGTTAATATATTTCCCAATACAAAGGAAAATAATGGGGTATTTGACAAGTTATAGAAAATAATCTCATGTTATGACGTCATGTGACATCATTTAGTAGTCTTCCCCAATCCCAGGCGATTTTCGGTCACATAAGCATACAACAAAAAGTCATTTCTATTTAATGATTTCTTAGATCAGTTATTAATTGTTTGTTCTCTCAGAATAGTAAAATCTCTTGTCATATTCATATTAAATACAGATACCAACAATGGTCCTCTATTTTTCATACGGTCAAGCCTATTGCAAATGGGTAGCAAAAATTTTGCACAGGCATACTCAGAATTGTATGAATAAACCACCTTTATTTAAGTTACAGTGATAACTATGATAGGCCTTTGACAGGGGGCAACCTGAAGGTGCTGTCCGACGATCTGTGTTGTTGTAGGCGAGGCCACACCGCTTAGGGTTGCCAAACGTATGAGAACTCTAATGTTCGAGATTTAGCATTATATATACATGATACGAGGTGATGATATGATTTTCCTTAGTATTGGTAAAGATATTAACGTAAGTCTAACTTGCTTTAGCTTAGAAGGCATTGGAAGTAATTATTTGGAGTAGAAGGGTTACAATATGTTGCTTACATTATTAATTAATGTTTTGTTTGAATAAGTTATGTAAAGACCTTTTTAAGTAACTAAACTATGAAAACTGCTGCATTAATTATTTATCAAATTATCATCTAAGAATAATTATCAAATTAGTTCATAAATCATTACCCACCATTAACCGCACACTGACCGTAGCATTAGGCTTATTGACCACAACGTGGGCATTTGTAAGAATCAACCCATCCTCCTTCACTATGAAACCAGAACCATTTGATAGTGTAATACTTTGACCACTAAACAAGTCAAATCTTCTCCCATCTTTTATCTCTATATACACCACAGAGGGTGCGGAAACCGCCACGACATCCGCTATAAAGTTATACTTTTCTCTTCGACCTTTTAAATTATTGTTCACTACAGTCGCGGCCGACAATTTCTTCCTCAAACTAACATAACCTATGAAACCTGCAGCAACAGTCAGTGCACCAAAATAACCAAATAAATTACTGTTCTGACGACTTTCACTATCAGGGCTGGCGACTATTCTACTAGAACATCTGTAGTTAACGTGTATTATTGGTTTTATTTGAGTATAAATACGTAAAAACCTCCTAGTTAGTGACATGGTTATAATACAGCTGGATGGAATGTCAATAATGTCATCACAATGTCATGTCAATTAACTGTCAATGTCAAATGACTGGACGGAATGAATGGCGAATGTCTAATGCCGGCACTACACTTGGTGTTTGCGTTTTCGTGTTCACTTAATTGACAAAAAATTGCCAAACGCGTCAATACAAATATATGACAATACACATGGCGTCTAAGAACGAATAATAATCATAGATTAGCGAAGATAAACACAGATATTACACATTTGTGATTCGAGCAGCTCTTGCAGCGAGATTAGTGCCAATTCTGGCGTGATTCTCTAAACTTAAAACTAAATTTAGTATCAATCTCTCCTTTTCATTATGTATAGAAAATGACAAGGATATACTGCTGTCAAATTTAAGTTTAGGTTTAGAGAATCATGCTAGAATCGACACCTTTAATACATAAGTTCTTGTTGATATTAAATGTGAGAGGGGAAAAATAACGAAATGGTAAAGAGACGAGTGGCACCTGTGTATGGTATGATAGAAATATCAAAAACTTCGCCGGTTCTAATTTAGTTTTATAAAGAAATTATGTTTCTTTTCGGACGATACGAACTTGCCGGATAGGCGATATGCGAAAAACTTAAATATTTTTCCGTCACAACCGTAAGATATTTCTTAGCATATTGTGTGTTGTACATTTATATTTAAGTTTGTTTTTTTTTCGTTCCAACCGAGTGTTCCACGGCTCTCAAGTTTTACGATTTTTTAAGTTACAGCTCGCGTATAGTTCTCAATTACAGAT
Source organism: Chilo suppressalis (assembly GCA_902850365.2). Lineage (NCBI taxonomy): Eukaryota > Metazoa > Arthropoda > Insecta > Lepidoptera > Crambidae > Chilo > Chilo suppressalis. The sequence goes on along the minus strand of OU963895.1, from coordinate 2,126,301 downwards.
ATCTTAAGAATACATACCACCACACTAAACGTGGAATACCGCTACTGGAAAGTAAACAGCTGACCTTGTTCTGTGCCTTCCTTTCACTCTTAGTCCAGAATCAGAGTAAACTACATACTTCCTTAATATTGAAGTTGATGTTTAGTCACACTGAATATATTTATGTTCAGTGTGACTAAACATTAACTTCAACGATTTCATTTAACTTCATTTAGCGAGTGTTATTTAACACCATTTGTATTTATACTGTATGACACAGCAATCAAAATGCAGGTAAACAATTAATGTATATTTAATAATTATGTAATAAAAAGTGACTTTATGAATCACCACTGAAGTCATTTTTCAATTTGACGACTCTGTAAATAATAAAACAGGGAGAAAAAATCAGTCCTTGCTGAGTTTCTTGCCGGTTCTTCTCAGTACAAGGTTTCCCGCCGTAGATTTACGAACCGATGGCGTAGCTTCTAGACATTCATGAGTGCTTGTAACAGCCTAAACTGAATAAATGATTTTGATTATGATTGATTATGATTATTGACTCGAATAGGAGTGACTGTAGTTATCATGAGTTATTATTTTTATTAATAGGTACGCATTTTTTATCAGGCAGTTTATTAATATTGTTTTTAAGAAATGCGAAGCGAAGAAATGAAGGCAATTCAAGAAAATTCAAGACGTTTTGTAGATTAGCATTTGAAATTTTTTAAATGTATTAATCCAACTAACTAGTTTAGTCATTGATATTTCAAAAAGATTCTAGGCTGGGTGAAGCCTTAGCTAAAAATATTTACACTGATTGGTGCCAGTCCCTACATAGGCAAGGTTGAAGGTAAGCAAATCTTTGATGAAATTAATTTTATCATTATCAAGTATTTAGTTAATACGAATACATAATTGTACATATTTGTAATAAATGCTGTAATGATTGTGGAAGATATTCAAATGATTCCTGAATAATGTAAGAGCTGAATAAATTCTATTAGAGTAGGTTAATTAAATTTTTATATTTTAATTATAAAGATAATCAAAGTTTCAAGATACCTATTGAAAGTTAAGATGTTAAGGAAATAAAAAAAATACAGTAAATAAATTGGTCTCTGCGATACTGAAATTAAAATAATGCAAATTATAGATGAAATATATTGATATTAATAAATAAAGCAAATGAAACTTACTACTCAAGATTAATTGTCGAATATGACAAAAAAGCAATTACGAATAGCCAAGTGAAGTGCCGGCATTACAATTAGTGATGCTGAAAATAGCAGTGAATAACGGTTACATAAAAGTTGGGTACAGATAAAAAAGGCCTTGGTAATAACCGTTCATTCATTCAGTTGATTTACCTTTCACTTCACCTAATTATTTATGTAAGACCAACGAAGACAATATTTTTTGTTGTGCATTCTTGAATCTTGACTGACGTTCCATTACGAATCGGATTATTATTCAACCTTACCTGAATCGGTTTTATACTGAAAACTAGCTGACCCGGCGTAAACCGTACGGCTTACAATAATTTGTAAGAAATAAAAGCTATCCCATTCCACAGGAACACATTCAAGCACTCCAGCGGCCTTATTAATAATTAGTTACGCCGTGTTTTGTTCATCTTACTCAAATTCTATTTGTCATTCAATAAACAGAGATAAAACATGGAGTAAATAATCCAAGCTTAGTCTTTGTTTATTAATAAGGGAGTAGCAGCAATAAACAGTTTTTACCAAAGCTTATATCTAGCTTCGGTAGATTGATCGTTGAGCAATGTAACTAGCATATTCACTGCCGGCTGAAAATTCATTACATGGTTCTACAAATTTTTGAATAGAGGTAAAGCCTTATTTCATGGGCAGAGGTACCTTATCCTGGAAAAGGTAACTATCACTGTATGCCGGAAATCCTCATGCAGTAAAATCGTTCCGCCACCGTAACACCTTAATTTATATATCTATATTTGTTTATAACAATATGGAGATTATTCCGACGACGACTTCCGTGGCCGAGTGGTTAGTACGCCGGGTTTTATGGTGTCGCCGACTCGAGAGGTCCCGGGTTCGAATTCTGGTGGGGGGAGATGTTTGTGTGATGAATACGAGCATTTGTACTCCAGTCATGGATGTTTAATATGTATTTCTATATAAATATACTTATATATGTACAGTATATGTATTCTATCCGTTACCATCCGTTATTTATTATTCCACAGGAAGCAACTGCTACCCCAATGTCAGATTTCTGATCAGTAGCCAAATTCAATGATATTTAAAACGTCTTCAAATTTCTACAGATTCTATCTTAGAGTAATAAGCCACGAAGCAATTACTTAATACATCTGACCTACCCACCGTAACCCACGACGGACATTTATATCATTGCATCTTGCGCATGTTAGTCATGATCATAATGACGCAGACTACCACTGCATGCGTCGGTAGGAGAATGGTCAATCGACCACCATTAGCAGCCCCCCTCAGGTTCCAGTGGTCTAGAGGCTCCAGACGGAGAGGAGACTCCCCCCGTGACGAGATGCCAACTGCCTGGAATACCTATAGTAGAGGCACTCGCCAATTCTCGGCTTGAGATCCACTTAGGATCTCGCCGTCCCCAAACCCGGTGACGCTGTAAGGTCATCTGCGACCAACAGCATACACACTTAAAAAAAACCACAGGTTGCACTACGGAAGTGCCGGCAGAAGTGAAAACTTGAATATTAACGTTGTGCATTTTTGATAACTATTTTGGAATGGTTAGGGAATTATTTTGCACGAATTTCTTTAATTATCAGTATAAAAGTACTATCACTTATGTGGTAGAATACAATATTTATTTATTGCGCTATCGTACACAAACATGACAATTATTTTTATTATTATCTCTCAGAATTACTCATTTAAGCGCACCTGGCGACTACTATTGTAAGAAAAATGCATTTTCTTCGCAGAGACTTATCATTATAATACGATAAAATTAAATATTACCTTCTATGATTCGTCCAATATATTGAAAGTCAACAACCATTGTTTATTTTAACCTAACATTTTTTACCCATACAAAAAAAGTGTAAAACGCTGCTAAAGAAGTTTTCACTTCAAAAAAACTATTAGTAGCATCTCCTTCGGTGTTAATTGAATCACGTAGTTATAGGTACTCTTCGAACACAGTTTGGGTTGGTTCAACTGAATGAAAGTCAGGTGTTTCGTTTTGAGTTGACGCAAGCGACGAACCGAAATCAAAGGATAGTTATTGGCGTTTTGACGAATTATCAAACTAGGGATGTCAAAAGTTGAAAAAAATATCGATATATCGATCTTTTAAAAAATATCAATATCGGCTTCGATATATCGCGAAAAAAACATCGATATATCGGACCAATTTTCCCAAAAATATCGTACAGTAGCTCACGAAATATGACACGCGGAATAATAATGGAACGAAAATTATCTCCCTAAAAATAGACCCTATTTTCGAATGATGAAAATGATTGCAGGGCCTCTTTCGTTAACAAGACTAGACAATCACACACTTCACAGAATATAATGGAAATCAGCACAACCAATTCACCAGCGAAACAGATTTACAAATAATAGACAATACTAAATACAGCACAGATCATAGATATGTTGAATATCGTTAATCTGAGATCCAGTTACGATTTTTCCAGATACGAATTTAGTAAGATCCTGATACGCCGCTAATAATTAAAAAAATATCGTTTTTAATACGAATTTCGATATTGGTTATTTTGTATCGATGTATCGATATATCGAATCAAAATATATCGGCAAAAATATCGATATATCGATACATCGATATATTTTCAACAAGCCTATTAGGGATGCAAAGTCTTTTGAAATATCGATATTATATCGATATTTATATCGAAGTCAGGAAAATATCGGTATCCGATATATCGACCATTTTAACTCGATATTATCGATATATCGATATTTTTTACTTTTTTTTATTGACATTAGAACACGGGGTGAGTGTGACATATTCATATGTTTGTTGGCGGTTCAAGATTTTTTTAATACATCTATAAGCTCTTCCGATTTCAAAGCAATAGTTGTTTCGATATTATTCAATTTAGATAGTCATAGCAGGTAAATTAATTGATATTATTGTGTTTAAATTTAGTCTACGAAATATCGATATTTTGGTCTCGATATTATCGATATTCCGATATGTCGTTGCAACCCTAGCGACCACGTACCGGACGACGCAGCGTGGGTCGGCCCCCAACAAGGTGGTACTGACGACATCGTCAAATGTGCTGGGAGCCGCTGGATGCGGATAGCGCAGGACCGCGCATTGTGGCGTTCTATGGGGGAGGCCTATGTCCTGCAGTGGACGGAGAAAGGCTGATGGATGGATGATGATGATGATGAAGCTCAGCTATCTCATGCGTGTCATGTGACGTGAGGTGAGTTATCAGTTGTGAAAGATGGCGGAATAACAAGTTTTTTTTGAAGTTATACTTCTTTAGGCGCGTTATGAAAAAATGATGAGAGTGAAATTTTAAGATGCGCGCGCATCACTGTAACACAAATTTTTAACAGCATGAAGTTGGTCGCTTTACTTTTGTGTTTACCGCACATTAAGAAAATCTACCAACAAAATAGAAATAGAATCTCTATTACGTGGGTGCTAACGACTGCATTGTGAAGGCCTATCAAAAGTATTTATTAATCTGGAACAACGGAACCAAAGCGCGATTCAGGAGACTACAGCGCCATCTCTTGACCATTGGTGTAGTAGAACCAAAAACCACATCTTTATTTTTGTAATAAAGTAACAGTTATAGGTATTCATATTTATAATATCAAAAGTATTTATTAATCTGGAACAACGGAACCAAAGCGCGATTCAGGAGACTACAGCGCCATCTCTTGACCATTGGTGTAGTAGAACCAAAAACCACATCTTTATTTTTTGTAATAAAGTAACAGTTATAGGTATTCATATTTATAATATTTATCCACATGTTTCTAGTTTGTATATTCGGAATACGTGTTTGAGTTTCATACAAGTGCAAATCACATATGTTCTAATAAATTATATTCAGTAGCGATTTTAATTGAATATTTTGATTATTTATTTATTTTTTCAAATTAAAACTGAACTTTATTGATTGTGTCCTTTTCCAGACTTTTTATTAATTTATTGTAATTAATTATTTGCATGCAATTAAAAACTAATTTAAACGATGCCAAAGAAGAATAACTTCTCACGCGCCTACATAAGTACACGCACCCATTTTTTTTTTAAATTTCTTGATTTTTTTTGCATGTCTTTTTGACAATTTTCTTTTATACAAACCTTGTCCTAACAATAACGAACACATTATCTAATTTGGTTCAGTCGTTCGAAAGTGATACGCGTACATACTTTTCGAGGATATTTTTTATACTAATATATAAAAATTGTTGACTACATAAAGTTAAATTTTAAATAAATTATGGTCAGATATTTAACAAAGAAAACAAGTCCATAATAGTAAATAATTTATTATAATGTTCTTTGTTACTAATATTACATAATATATTCTTAAATTTGGAAACTGTCATTGTAATTAATATAAATACAATAAAAATACATATTAAAATCGTTACATTAACAGTTTTTTTCCATAATATTTACAGGGTAGAATATAAAAATAGTAATAGGCTTCTATTATATTACCAAATAACATAATTCTACAAAAGATTGCTAAAAAGATTTTTTCAAAACCTTAATGAAAATTTTAGGAACTATATCTACTTATTTATTTACAATTCACTGTAGAAAAGCATTAGAAAAATGGATATTTCATATTAATCTAATTAAACATGATAAGTTGAAGTAAACTTTCAACCTAACTCTTAATATCTACCTACAAAAATAATTAAGGATTATAAAAGTGAAATAATTCATTGACACAATATTTCATTCTTAATTCAAATGTGTTTGACCTTTTTATTAGGTGATATTTTTTTGGAAGATATTTCCAAAACTTATTTTCTTGGATTGGCACTTTTTAAGCTATCTTATTAATATACAATAAATGACATAGGACTAGATTTCTAAAACTAACCTACCTACCTATTCTATTTACAAACTCTCTTATCTAGTCATACATTATACAACATACTTACAAATGTGACGTTATTGTCCCAGCTGGCTGTCAAAGATAACAACAGAACAAGATAATTCGGACCACCAATGTGATTATCAATATAGCAATATTTTACAATTCATTGGAATAAAATACAATTTATTGCAATCAATTTAATTAAAAATTGTAGTTTTAAGCATGCGTATAATGAGGGCTACCGTTTTTTGTCTCACTGGATGGCTAGTGCAGTCCAGTACCCTTAGTACGAGTTTGAGCTCACGAAAACTATCATAGTTTTCGTAATTGTAAATTATGTTTCTATGTCCATTTTGGTGAAAAGTAACCAAATATACTTAAAATTTAAGAAGACTCAAATTATTTAATGATAGAATTTAAACACTTTTTATTTGTATTGAAACGAAAACAATAAAATCAGTACCCTTAGTACGAGTGCGAGCTCACGAAAACTATCGATTAATTTTGTTAATACGCGTGTGAAATCAAAGTTTACATTGAAATCATATTTAAAAACGAAAAACGGTTCTTTTTTATAATATTATTTAAATGAAAAAAAAAATAACTCACGCGCGTTTATCGTAAACATAATTGGTCATACCACAGTATTGCGCAGTTCCGTTTTGTTCGGAAAAAAGGACATAATAATTTTTCTTAGCTTCGCTTTTAAATCACTATTGTTATGTTCGCTTTTTGTGGCATAGAATGTCACTTTTTTGAGCAAGTGGTACGAAAAAAATATTATATACTTTAATTTATATTACATTAATATACTTTCCCTCCGTGTGACAATGCCGTGGGAAGCCCTGTATGATATACATTTACAAATATCATTTGACATTTCGGAGACCTCGCGATCCACAAGCGCCTCTAGCGGCGGATTCCAACGCGGTAGCCCTCACTGAGGTCATGAGGATGGATATTGGATTATCATGATGATTATACACAGGCAGCCGTGTCGATTCTGGCGTGATTCTCTAAACTTAAAACGAAATTTAACATCAGTCTTTCCCTTACATTCTGTATAGAAAATGACAAAGATGCACTGTTGTCCAATTTAAGTTTAGTTTTAGAGAATCATGTCAGAATCGGCACCACTGCTATTCTCGTTACTATTGCCATGTATTTAAAACCTCTCTACATAATATTGTATCCAATTTCGTCAATTGCACCACCAAACCAATATACCAACAAGTGCTTTTTAAGTGTTATTACGTAATTTGAAAAGCAATTAAACGTTCAAAAAAGTACGAGACAAGCATAAAGTTATAATGCGTAAATAATATTTAGTTTTTTAGGTGCTATTTAAAATAGCGTTAAAAATAGCGTTTCAAAAACCGTTGCAAAGTTCCCCGTTAGTTATGCTGGCGGTGTTGTCGCCGTTTACCTTGCAATGGCCGTTTTTGCAGCCGTTTTCGTGTGTTGTGCCGTTGTTCGTGTGTTCGCCGTTTGTTATATTGACGTTTTGTGGGTCGTAAGTGTAGAAGACGGAGCAATATACCGAGTCGTCGCGCGGTAAATCGTAGTCGATGTGTTTCGCCGCGAGCCAAGCCGCGCCCATTGCGCTTGATACTCGAAGTCGCACCAATTCGAGTTCCGTTTTCAGCTGGAAATGAAATTTTGGATATACTGTACTTTCTGGGCCCAAAGGTGAGACTTCACACTAGGTTAGTTAGCGTTGTAAAATGCGATTCAACTAAGAATAGGATCGACTGGGCGCCATATTGTGACGTCATGGCTGTCAATTCAAACCAAATAGGTAGAGTGAGGAAAAAAAGTTTTTATTTAATAAAACTTATTTACTAAGATTAAGTGAGACAAAACATCAGATTTTTGTAATAAAATTAATTTACTAAGGTTGAGAAAGAACACAACCGATTTTTAATAGTATTTCTTTATTAAGACTGCGTGAAAAAAAACATTATCAGAATGTAGCTCTTCAATTTCGCTCATCTCTGCATTACCGCCGGAGAAGTTATGAATAATCATGCAGGTCACATACGAACATGCATCCTATGCGTAAACGAAAGTTTTAAATTGAGTTTCTGAACGCAACTTAAAGTGACATTTGGTTGACGATTTAGGTTAACAACCATTCATAGACAAAGCTCAATAAATGAAAAAAAATATCAACCAATATTAATTATCAATATTTATTATTGTTTGTTTACAAATGTTTGGTTTCTATTCTAGAATCAGCTGAGAGCTAAAAAAGTGTTCCGAGATTTTTTTGCAAACCGTACTTTTCAAGCGACATTTGACAGATGGAGGTCATTGGCTTTCCTATTCTTATTTGGATCGCACTATAACGCGCAAGCCGAGCGAGTAAAGCAAGCGCGTTGCGGTTGCGGCCGGCGAAGTTTCAGAAAAAAAATCGTAATATCGAACTACGATAAAGGAGACCCGGCACTTTTCATAGAAAAAATGCTAAACTTGTATACAGTTGAATTTGGTCTCAAAGTAAAGCCAAAATTATTTGCTACATAAAACTACTTTTGCCTTATTTTTAGTGAATCGTGGAAAGAAGTTATTTAATGATTAATATTTTTTGATATGGAAACCCTAAGTCTTCAAGGGACAGAACTTTACTTCAAAATATTACTCAAGTTACTGTAAAAACCATGATTCCTTTGCATTTTCTAAATAAAAAACCAAATGTCAATTTGACAATCCTAAAATACAAACAAAAAAATCATTCGCATTTCGCATCCGCTCCCGCGTACTGTGATTGTGAATGTTCTCTGCTGTGATTGCCTTTTTATCCGTTATTTCTCTTGACGACCCGGCTATTTAAAGAGGTTATATTGACAAACCTACGTATTTGACATTGACAGTTAGTTGCTGATGACAAATATTGCCAGACTACGTTACCCAATTTTGAAACACAGATAAAAAAATTAAAAAAATATACAACTTTGGCACAAAATGCCGGGTGTCCTTTGCATACGATTTATGTATATATATGTGTACATAATTAAAAACCCCCTTCATTTTAAGTCGGTTAATAATAAACTATCAGGGAAAATAAAATCATTACTGCCATGTGAAAAGTTTGAATTTTTGCTACTTGGAATCTGCTGTCAGACATAACGTGGCCAGACACGAATATAGAGACATTTTCAACAAAAAAAATCAAATATCACGATTTGGGCTCAGGCAGCAGTTTTACCTCGAGTGGGATGAGAATCTACGTCCTCCGCTAGCCGGGCGAATGAAATGCTGACCAATAATTCTACCAAGACCTTAGCGGACGTGTCTAATTCCTTTAAGTATATTTTAGGATACAAGCAAGCGCCCAGTTTTCACACATTAAGTTTTATAACAATACTAGCTGACCCAGCGAACTTCGTACCGCCATAAAAAAATAGGGGTTGGTGGTAGAAAATTGAAAATTTAGGGATGTATGTATTTTGTATGGTGTATCATAAAAATTATAAAAAAAAATCTAAAATTGAAAATAAAAAATTAGGGGTGGATTACCCTTAACATTTAGGGGGATGAAAAATTGATTACATCCGATTCTCAGACCTACTGAATACGCATTTAAAATTTCACGAAAATCGGTCGAGCCGTTTCGGAGGAGTATATCCACAAACACCGCGACACGAGAATTTTATATATTAGATATATAAAACATATCTCTTAAGTGCGTGTATATATATGTAATGTAACGTTTTCCTCCTAAGCAGCCAGACCAATTTTGATGATTTTTTTTGTGTGCCTTCCAGTAATTCTCTTATTGGTTTAGATTCACACTTATTCCCGGAAGATGGCGCTGTATTAAGAGCCCTTTCACATTTTTTGCAAAAATCGTAATTTTTGAGCGCCTCGTATACCCACTTCGAAAATATTTTGACTATTTCCAATATAAGTAAACAGTAGATTTATTCTTCCTATTGTAAGTTATTGTAGAATATTTGCAAATACTATTTTCCTTTTTTTGTACTGATCGTTGTACCGCAGCTAGTTTACGGATAAAACGATAATATGAACAACTTCAAAGACCTAATTCTCTAAAATTTATTGAACATTAATAAATTAGATCAAATTCATTACGACGTCATCAGAAATATGTTTTTTTTTGTTAAAAATTCTATTAGAATTTTGATTTTACATCTCATTAATTATCAAAAAAAATCATCTAACCTCCGTGAGTTTTCCCAAAAAACAATGCAGATTTACCTCGTATTTTGATATTGAATTAAATAGAATTACTATCAAAAACTTTCATAAAAAATGGTTGCCTGTAAAGTCGGTTTTACGGGCGAAGATTTTACGTGACAACGTCTTTTTCTCGGTAGAATATTTATTGATATGAATATAATTAAATTGCACAATAGGAACAAGGAATTGAATGAAAATAAGAATTGCACAAATTTTAACTATAGAAATATATTTTGTTTACTAAAACATTGTACATGTAAACTTAAACTTAACACGAGAGACTCATCGTAACGTTACCGAGCGTTACACTTTTTCATAAGTGACTCCCAGCCGCAACCTAATTTAAGACGTTGTCACGTCAAAACTAATCTACCATCATTGAACTACTGAAATATGTATATATTTTTATAATTACTTCATTAATAATTATTTTATAAGACTCGAAACATCACCCGTAAAATGCAATATAATACTTGTGCAAATCTACCTACGCGCCGATCAGTACGGCAGCGGCGCAATTTTGTAAAAGAAATCTTAATGCAGAAATACTTCTATCAGGTCCACTGGGTGATATCATATTTTATAACACTGTTTAATATAGTTATATATATATATTCGAAATTTCGACGCGGTCCGTGGCGGTAACCCCGCCATAATTGGTCAGTGCATTCGCCCGGATTGCGAAGGGTGCGGGTTCGAGTCCCGTTTTCTGCCTGGTCCGCGTGGATTTTTTTCTAGTTATATTTTCTTTAGATTTAAACATCAAGCAGTTACATGCTTTTTTTTTTAAATTAAAATATAACTTTAATTGCTATTTCTTCTTTCAAATGTTTAATACTTGTAAAAGTATTCATTTGACATTGCGGGTTACCTATAATGCGAAGAGATGTCGCTGCCTTGCAGCTTAAGAATGGCTAGAGGAATTTCGACGCGGTCCGTGAGGGCCGCGGTAGCATAATTGGTCAGTGCATTCGCTCGGATTGCGAAGGGTGCGGGTTCGAGTCCCGTCTGCTGCCTGGTCCGCGTGGAATTTTTTCTAGTACTTTTTAATATAATTCAATTTATACGTTACCGACCTGTCTCCTCGTGAGTTCTTTGAGAAATCCAGGCTTCAAGATCTCCCAGCTCTTCCACACTGAGCCGACGCAGACTACCCTCAATCTTTCTATTGTCGTCCTCCTCGATAACGCGACTATGTGCGCCGCCAGGGTCTGTCCGGCTTCCGAGAACAAATGACGAGCTAACGGGTCCCCTTGGTACGCTAGTTTGGCCAGTTTCATTGTTGCACCTACGTTAAAAAAAACTTTAAACAAAACAAGTTTCAACGCAACCTTTTCATAATTCAGACGACGCAGCCTGAAAAGGATGCGAAACGGCAATCTATATATATAAAACTCAAAGGTGACTGACTGACTGACATAGTGATCTATCAACGCACAGCCCAAACCACTGGACGGATCGGGCTAAAATTTGGCATGCAGGTAGATGTTATGACGCAAGCATCGGCTAAGAAAGGATTTTGATCAATTCTAATCCCAAGGGGATAAAATAGGGAATGAAAGTTTGTATGAAACTTTGTCAATTTTAAACCGATCGGGCTGAGACTTTGCATGCAGGTATAAGAAGAATCATAGATGAATATCATTGTGTATAATACACGCCTGAGAACAAAAACTGTAGTCTACACTTCAGCTCTACACCGAAGCGAAGCGAGGGCGGGCCGCTAGTATTGTATAATTACTAATGTCGCGTACTTTGAAACATAGTTTAAGTATAGTTAAAATGTGATATAATATGTATTTCTATATAAATATACTTATATATGTACAGTAGATGTATTCTATCCGTTATCCTTATGTCTCATATCACAAGCCTACATTGCTTACTTTGGGGCTAGGCTAATTGGTGTGAGTGATATAAATATATTATTTACTAGTGGCCCGCCCTCGCTTTGCTTCGGTGTAGAGCTGTAGTGTAAACTATAGTTTTTGTTCTCAGGCTTGTGCTATAAACAATGACTTTATTTATATAATTACACGTGTTATTGTGAGTCAACCATAAAAGATAGACATATGCTGTTGCGTGATATTTTTTAGACAATTTTATGTAGAATATTTCCGTCATACATGATTTCTATGTAACTTTAACCATAAAGGCTGCACCCGCGACGGAAGCTTAAAAAATGGAGTAACTTCTCCCGTTTTCCCAACATTTCCCTTCACTACTCTGCTCCTATTGATTGTAGCGTGATGAAAAGTAAACTATAACCTGCCCAGGAGTATGAAGAATAATTGTACCAAGTTTCGTTAAAATCCGTTGAGTAGTTTTTGTTTCTATAAGGAACATACACACAGACAGACAGCCAGACAGACAGACAAAAATTTTACTGATTGCATTTTTGGCATCAGTATCGATCGACTAATCACCCCCCGATAGTTATTTTAAAAATATATTTCATGTACATAATTGACATCTCCACAGATTTATTATAAGTATAGATTAATGTCACGTCAAATACGTAGTAAACGTGTAAAATTGACAAATGGCTAATTTTTCTTTGTATTTTAGTACAGTACCCCTAGCACGAACCAATATCGAATTCGTATCGTTTCGAATTCGAATAGTTTGCAAACCGAAATGTCAATGTCAAATTTTGTATGGAAACCTGAACAGCAGCGGCACAAAGTACGTAACGAGAACTTAATATCAGTACACATTTGACAATGACATTTCGGACTCGCAAACGATACGAATTCGATTTTGGTTCGTGCTAAAGGTACTGTACTATAGTTAGTCAAATTTAATTATGTTTTAACAACGCGAATTTTAATTAATTTGGTAAGAATTGTCACGAAGTTCTCACTAAACAAATTAAAATATTATCATTATATAATTAAGTAATTGGATGATAAAGTATCTTCCAATCATCATTTTGTACAATAAGCTGTTAACTTACAAAAATTACTTAGCTAAGTACTTATTACGTATTAAATTAAATAATGATTTGATAAGGCAACTTTAATACTCTTTAATTATAATGATAAAAAACCTATTTGCATTCTATAAAGGATTCGACGTGCCTCGTGCTTCTAATAACAATCTGACATTATTTGAAGATAACAACGAAATATGGAAAATTAATGAAAAGATATAGTCATTATGTAAGTTAGTCATAAATACGAACATGTGCTAAAACTTATTTTATTGTAAGATTTTCTTTAACAAAATAAAACCTACGTTGTACTTAAAACCGGGTTATTCTTATATTTTCCTGTGATTTATTGTAAGGGGCCGTTCATTAAATACGTTCGCATACAGGGGGGGGGGGGGGTCTTGCTAAGTGTGACAAGATGTGACAAGGGGGGACTGGGGGTCTACGGCAACGTGACGTTCGTCGTTCATTAAAAAATTTTGAATTAGTATTTCTTTCAACTATTTTTCTTTCTCAATTTTCATCAAGATAGAAAATCATTTATTTCGTATTTAGTAAACATATAGACATTCAAACGTATATAGTTTTATTATACAATAAATTGTAACTTGATATATTTACTCATGTTTATTTTTCGACATTAGCGCATATTTAAATATTTAAATTTTATTATGAAAACTAAATAAATATTTAAATTCTTAAAATTTGTGTACTATCAATTGAAATTAATCATACTTGGGGAGGGGGGGAGGGTCTCCGTTTTTGTGACGGAATATTTCAAGAGGGGTCATAGAAAGTGGGCCACAGCGTGACAATAGGGGGGAGGGGGTCGGAAAAAGCTGATTTTAGCGTGACGTATTTTATGAACGGCCCCTAAGGTAATGGTTATAACTTTCACCAACCGGGCGCTTCTATTAGAGAGGAATATCTATGGCTTTCCTGTCTTGAATCTGAGTGGTTTAAGGAATTAAGGGTCACATTGCATCGCCTTTAGTTTGTATGCAAATGTTTATGATTTAAAAAACGACCCAAAAAGTTTTGCTACTAAACGAAAAAAACGTTTAAAAGAGGTCCATCCTCTCCTATAAGACGTTTCTTTGCCAACATGCAAAGTTTTGGAAGAGGTTACAAAAAGGTTTCAGTCAAGCGAACAAATGTTTAAAAGAGGATTCAAAACGTTTTGCTAACAAACGAAAAAAATGTTTAAAAGAGGATGTATATAAAACGTTTCTTTGCCATCGTGCAAAGTTTTGGAAGAGGTTACAAAAAAGTTTCTGAGAAGCGAACGAATGTTTAAAAGTGGATGGATATAAAACGTCTCTTTGCCATCGTGCAAAGTTTTGGAAGAGGTTACAAAAAAGTTTCTTACAGGCGAACAAATGTTTAAGATACCAAAGTAAATCCGTTTAATGAACGGAAATAACAGAACCAAAAAAAACCAAAGTAAAAAGGTTTAAAAGAGGATGGATGTAAATTTTTTTGTTTGCTATCATTAAATACTTGAAATGGACAAAATCTAAAGGAGTTTTTGGAGGGATTTTATCGAGTACGGTTGGCGTATTAATTTAATTATTATTAAATTCGTTCAAAGTGAATATTGTGAACCTTCTGCGCAACTGAAGAAGTAGTTGACTCTTTAAAATAGGCGCTATTCCGGTCAAGTGGACATGAGAACATTATTGTAATGTTGAACTACCTCACAGAAGCTTATCGATAAAGCCAACTCGATACATTTCGTGCCTAACACTCCAAGAAACATTAGAATGCGTCACACCGAATTTCTAATATAAAAAAGGAAGATTAATAAAACTGAAGACTAGGCTGTATGGGCATTGTTCCCTTTGCTTTCCCTGAAAAGGGAAAATCTTAAAAAAAAAACGAAATCTAAAACTATTCTGGAAGAGGTTCCAAACCGTGCATGCCATAAAAAAAGAAAAAAGAAGTTTCCAAACAGATTTATACCCGCGAATGAACAGGTTTGAAAAAAAATGTTCAAGAAGTCTAGCTATCAGAGTGGAAAGGTTAGAAAGAGATTTAAACGCAGAAAGATATTTACAAACATTCAAAGTTTCGGAAACGAAAAGTTACAAAATAGTTTCTCTCACCCGCGAACAAAGGTTTGTCGAAATGTTTGTAAGCGTGCGTTAGGAGATCAGCTCTGGTGTCTGCGTTGAAGTGCTCCCTTATCACCTCCCAAACGCTGTGGATTGAATGGGGCGACGGATTCAATCCATCTATGTCGTCGAATACGGCCTTCACGGCGCGGTGTGCTATCCAGTACGCTGAAAAGAAGAAAAATATAAATTTAATTAATTAATTTATAATCATATAAAATTATTGTATTCATTTTTATAACTCTTTAAAAAAAAATGGGTGCGTGTACTTATGTAGGCGCGTCAGAAGTTATCCTTCTTTGGCATCGTTTAAAATTAGTTTTTAATTGCATGCAAATAATTAATTACAATAAATTAATAAAAAGTCTGGAAAAGGACACAGTCAATAAAGTTCAGTTTTAATTTGAAAAAATAAATAAATAATCAAAATATTCAATTAAAATCGCTACTGAATATAATTTATTAGAACATATGTGATTTGCACTTGTATGAAACTCAAACACGTATTCCGAATATACAAACTAGAAACATGCGGATAAATATTATAAATATGAATACCTATAACTGTTACTTTATTACAAAAAATAAAGATGTGGTTTTTGGTTCTACTACACCAATGGTCAAGAGATGGCGCTGTAGTCTCCTGAATCGCGCTTTGGTTCCGTTGTTCCAGATAAATAAATACTTTTGATAGGCCTTCAGAATGCAGTCGTTAGCACCCACTAAATAGAGATTCTATTTCTATTTTGTTGGTAGATTTCTTAATGTGCGGTAAACAAAGAAGTAACGCATGAAGTTGGTCGCTAAAGCGACCAACTTCATGCTGTTAAAATTTTGTGTTACAGTGATGCGCGCGCATCTTAAAATTTCACTCTCATCATTTTTTCATAACGCGCCTAAAGAAGTATAACTTCAAAAAACAAAATTCAATATCGTTTATTCAGTCTAGGCTGTTACAAGCACTTGTGAATGTCGAAAAGCTACGCCATCGGTTCGCAAATCTACGGCGGGAGACCTTGTACTGAGAAGAACCGGCAAGAAACTCAGCAAGGGCTGCTTTTTTCTCCCTGTTTTATTTCATACAGTGTCGCCCCATTGAAAGTTGACATCAAACTTGCAAACATGTGTTGAGGTCAACTTCCATCACATAATGTCAAATATGTAACAATAGACAATCAACGAATTTACTAACAATAAGTGCAAAGATGTTTTTAACTCTGTGTGCCTTTTGGAACAGGCTTTCTCCAACTCTTTCCACTTTTTGCTCTCCCTAGCCAGCCTTCAAAGATCAGAAATCAATATATCTTTATTCAAATTGGATGTATAGTACAACTCTTTTGAATCGTCCAAAATGTTTTTTCCCTACCACAAGTTATGGACATATTTTTAGCTGCGGAGAAAAACGAGCGAAAAAAACTCCACAACATTAAAAGTCTAATGTAACAACATTCACAAATCATTATGTTGTTACAACGTCAATACAATTATGATTTATTTAATATAGAAAACCTGTTGGAATGATTGGAATAGTTCGAATCCAAGGATTTTTGTCTGTGATATAATCAGACACTTTGTAATAAGCTTTTGTAATAAGTGTTTTTTTTATACTATCTTTAAATTTAAATATATGCCTTGTCCAGGTATTCCCCGGTAACTGAACTATGTCGTCCTCCCATCTCTTAAGTGGTTCCCTCTCGTTCGCTCTCTTGGCTACCACAAGGTTAGTATAGGGCTGTGTCTAATGTGGTACCTTATATTAAATTCTTTCTCCATTTGTCACATAGATGGAGCTGTATTAAATTATACACACGGTATGGTTTAGTTCAATTGAGTTATATAGAGTTTAAATAATTTCGAAATAAATTGTCTATACGTTCCGGTATCTTGTTTTATTTATAGCTAATTGGCTTTGGGGGACCTTAGTGCATGGTCCTTCTAGTCGGATCGTTTTTTTTAAGGATCAAGCTGAAGTTTTTCACAAATTTCAGTTGCTATTGTTCAATGTCTTTTTCATTTAAGAATAGGGCATTTGACAAGTTTTAGAAAACGATCTCACGTTATTGACTAATGTTTATGTAGTCCGTAAAAAGTGGATATTCATCATTCTGTTGTGTATTTCAAATTTCATGTAAAAGTAACCAAATCAAAAACTCCATTTTCAAGTTGCCGCGAAAACGTTTCTTTGGACAATATGGCGTTTTACTAGTGTGTGACGTCACACGACTGTTATGAAAACGTCAAACGATACAATGTAATGTCACTTTAACCGGAAGTTTACCTGCGTGTGATGTCATTTTAGGCTCCGCCAATCCCAAGCGTTTTGGGTTACGTGACAATAGATAAGAAAACTATTGACGTGACAACGTCTTAAATTAGGTTGCGGCTGGGAGTCACTTATGAAAAAGTGTAACGCTCGGTAACGTTACGATGAGTTTAAGTTTACATGTACAATGTTTTAGTAAACAAAATATATTTCTATAGTTAAAATTTGTGCAATTCTTATTTTCATTCAATTCCTTGTTCCTATTGTGCAATTTAATTATATTCATATCAATAAATATTCTACCGAGAAAAAGACGTTGTCACGTAAAATCTTCGCCCGTAAAACCGACTTTACAGGCAACCATTTTTTATCTTTTTCGTTAGTT
Organism: Chilo suppressalis; assembly: GCA_902850365.2. Taxonomy (NCBI): domain Eukaryota; kingdom Metazoa; phylum Arthropoda; class Insecta; order Lepidoptera; family Crambidae; genus Chilo; species Chilo suppressalis. The sequence goes on along the minus strand of OU963895.1, from coordinate 2,108,331 downwards.
TTTAGTAAAATCTGAACATTTTTTTTTTGTAAAAATAGTAAAAACCCCTGCCAATATTCATTCTAAACACAGATGCTAACAATTGGCACATAATTTTTAACACTGTCAAATACCCTATTTGAAATTATTACATATTGAAATGGAATTACACTTAAATTCACTTACCACTGCCTTCGTCACCGAGTAAGTAGCCCCATCCTCCGCAACCATGCTGCTCTCCGTCTGGTGTCCTCAGTAACGCGTTGGAGCCAGTGCCTGCACAAATATGTTGTTCACTGATAAATCATCGTCATGACATCCCATCAATATCATCGCTGCTGGGGCAGAGGCCTTTCATAAGTATGGAACGGGTGAACGTCCAAGCAATGCCACTTGGTGAGTGCTAACGACTGCAGATGCAGCCGGGGTTAAGAGATTAACGTGATTTGCGAAGCAACGAGGAGTTGGAGACAGTAAATTTTTGGTCAAACTGCCGGCTAGGAAGCGACTATTTTCTCGTTTAAGAAACGGGCAACAGATAAACGTAATACCGTGATTTCCACTACGCATTCGACAAGATCAGTTGTTTTTGTATTATATACAAAGTCGTCAAATTGAAAAATGACTTCAATATGAGATAAAATTCAAAATTCAATATCGTTTATTCAGTCTAGGCTGTTACAAGCACTTGTGAATGTCGAAAAGCTACGCCATCGGTTCGCAAATCTACGGCGGGAGACCTTGTACTGAGAAGAACCGGCAAGAAACTCAGCAAGGGCTGTTTTTTTCTCCCTGTATTATATACAGAGTCGTCAAATTGAAAAATTACTCCTACATGAGATAACTCGAGGAGCTCGATGGCGCAAGTGGTTAGCGCGTTCGGCTGCGATCGTTGAAGTTAAGCAACTTTCGCAGTGGTCGGTCATTGGATGGGTGACCAAAAATTTACTATCTCGAGCTCCTCCGTGATTCGGAAGGCACGTTAAGCCGTTGGTCCCGGCTGCATCTGCAGTCGTTAGCACCCGCCAATCCGCACTGGGCCCGCGTGGTGGGTCATGGCCTAATCTCCCTATTCCATCCATAGGGAAGGCCTGTGCCCCAGCAGTGGGGTCATTAATAGGCTGATGATGATGATGATGATGAGATAACTCATGAAGTCAATAAGTAAAATAACCGCATTGTTAACGAATTTTAGACTCGGAAATGAAATCGATAGCTGCCCCATTTGGTATCTAGAGCTAAATTTCGAAACATGGTTCCTTCTTTTTCTATGCGTATTTTTGAAGTGAAAACTTCTTTAGCGGCGTTGTATATTTTTTTTGTACGAGTAAAAAATGTTAAACTCGCTTCAGGTTTAAACACGTGGGCTGATCGCATCATGACACACAATAAAATTGCAAAGGTTGTGGACTTTTAATATATTGGACGAAACATAGTAATATTTTATTTTGTCGTATTATAATAATAAGTCTGTAACTAGGACGTCCAGGTGGCAGCTTTATTGCGAAGAAAATGCATTTTTTTACAATAAATGAGTAATTCTGAGAGATAAACTTTTTAATGTAATATAAATTGTCATGTTTGTGTACGACAGCGCAATAAATAAATATAGTATTCTACCACATAAATGATAGTACTTTTATACTGATAATTAAAGAAATTCGTTCAAAATTATTCCCTAACCATTCCAAAATATCAAAAATGCACAACGTTAATATTCAAGTTTTCACTTCTGCCGGCACTCCTGGAGTGCAACCCGGTTTTTTTTCTTTCATTTCTCGAATAAGTTACTCCGCGCAGTTCACTATCAAAGAGCGTCTATTCAATATCACAATTGCCAAAGGTTATCTGGATATTGTCAGAGGCTGCGTCCCAATTACACAATAAACAACACGACCTACTTTCGGCAGCCTCCCGGTGCAAATGTCATTGTCAGATAAACATTTTACAAATAGGAACTCGATAGTGCAATAACGAGCGCTTCTTTAATAATTCACTAGTTTCTGTCCGTGACTTCTTTTGGTTCTTAAAAATCGCAAACAGTTCCCTATAAACCCTTAGAGCATTTTATCAAAAGAAGATGATAGGTTTCATTAGAGGGTAAATTAGGGATTTTATCCATGATTGATTTCATTAGAGGGTAAATTAGGGATTTCATCCATGATTGATTTCATTAGAGGGTAAATTAGGGATTTCATCCATGATTGATTTCATTAGAGGGTAAATTAGGGATTTCATCCATGATTGATTTCATTAGAGGGTAAATTAGGGATTTCATCCATGATTGATTTTATTAGAGGGTAAATTAGGGATTTCATCCATGGGAGTGAAATCTCTTTTTCACCCTTTAATACCCTCCTTGCCCTGTCCTATCCTCTATCGCGGGAAACATACCAATAAGTAGAAAATAAGAATATAATCAGCTTTATAATGGTTTTTTATGAAACTCTAACCGCCTTATTAATAAACTACGCATAAGTTTGGATTAGTTACTATTTATTTTGTCTCTGTTCATTGAATTACAAATGACACTTGAGTGTCATGAACAAAACACGGCGTAACTAGTCTAAGCGTATACCTCGTTTATAATTAAGGGGGTATGAGTTTCATATTTTTTTGTTGTAAAAGAAGTCATAACAATTTGAATTTCTATATTATGATCAAACTCTGGTCAATCCGTCTAATATTAATAATATTTGTATTATATTTTATTATTATTTGTATTTTGTTTTGTTATAGTATTCATAAGTAGGTATAGTGGTATTTATTATTGTATATATTTAAGTATTTATCGTATGTATAAATATGTATGTTTATATATGTAGTTATGTAGGTATATTTATAGATGTTATGTAATGTAATTATTATATTAAGTATCATGTTATATAATCAATTTAATTTTTCTTTTGATTTTCTTTCAACTTTTGCTTTTATTTACTTTACCGCATAATGTCTCTTTTAAGATATATAATTATATTAAGTCCGCCATTTGTTGTAAATGATAATAAATAAAGAAATAAATAAAATAAAAGCCGAAACCTTAAAAAACGTTGTGCCTACACACGTATTGCGTAATTTTATAATCTATTTGTGTCATTAACTTCAAATGATTTGTTTGAATAATATACAAACGTAAAATAAGTTGACATTGAATTAATTTCGTGTCAAGGTCTCAAACATTATCTTCCGCTCTGCGGTGCTATAAACTATATTTGTACCAAACACTAAGACGTTTTTTTGAATACCGCATCTGCACTACATGGAAATCATTATACATAGTTATTTAAAAATATTTATTTCCCGTTTTGGCTGGGAGCAAAAAAAAAATTTTCCAACTTCTTAGCTGCTGCATAGCAACTGCCAATACTATAGTGTATTCACATTGGCGTGAGACAAAATGTAAAAAAACCATAAAAGGTTTTAAGGTAAAGGTTTGACAAAAGTAAAGATTAAATACTATTTACATAGGAAATGCAGGGAAACATTAAGTTAATTATTTTAACAGCTGGTACATACATATGAATAAGAAAATAAAATATTTCGTACATATTCAATGTACATACTCATCATAAATTCGTATATTTTTATTTTGCTGATAAAATTATTTTAACAACTTAAGTTGACATGGAAAAAGACCTAAAAACACAATGATTCCCAATCTTAACACGTATTATAATACAACAAAATTTAAGAGTAGACCATGATATAAGTGTTTTACGTTGAAGTGTTGTGTTTTGTAATCGGTTGGTTTACGTTAGCCATCTTTACTCTCCCGATCAAACTGATGACGAGAGCGTGCATATTTGTTAAATTCTTGTTATTGCCTAGTTTTATTTCTTGAGTTTGTTGTTATTTTTTTCTGTTAAGTTGATAGCTGTTAATAAATTATAGGTTACATAAATTATACGCAATCATTGACTAGTGGGTACTTTCTGACATTATAAAAGACTAGCAAACCAGTGAACCAAATGTTCACCAAAATCTGATTAAAAAAAAATGTATTTAATTAATCGAGAACTTCGGAGATTTTGTGTGGTTTCGTTTGAAATTCGTGATTTCTCGAAAACCGGAAGTGCTACGTTACTCAAATCCGGTTTGTAGTCTTATCTATACTATTCTTAACTTATAACTTAAACATTCTCTTTATCTTCTCTTACGGTTTGGCCGCTGAAACCGCACCACAGACGGACGGACGGTTTTGTCTAATAGATAAGAGATTTAGAACCTCAGATTCTTTGTTTACATTTTGTCTCACGCCAAAGTGAATAGACTATAGCGTATTCGATCACGGGACAACAAACCAAAAAACTTCTATATGTTCTCTAATTCAAATGTAATGTAAAAAAACCGGCCAAGTGCGAGTCGGACTCGCGCACCGAGGGTTCCGTACAAACCTCTAGGTATATTTTAATAATTATTAAAAAAAAAAATATTATAGGATGTAACTAAGAATTTACGGTTTTCGCAATTTTTCCTTTATCTGTACTATAAGACGTTACTTCGTACCAAATTTCAAGATTCTAAGTTCACGGGAAGTACCCTGTAGGTTTTGATTCCCGTGCGAGTTTCGAAAATATGCGACATAAACGGCTGTATCTTTTGATTGCTTTGGCTTAGAAGTTTGATTTTTTCGCAGCTCCAAGGGACAGTACTCCTGAGTATTATATATGAATTTCAGTTTGATACCTCTACGTGTTCCTGAGAAAAACGGTCTTGACAGACGGACGGACGGACAGACGGACAACAAAGTGATCCTATAAGGGTTCCGTTTTTTCCTTTTTAGGTACGGAACCCTAAAAAGTAAGAGGCAATACTTTGTTCGACTCAACTTTATTTGGAACTCTGTACTTAAAATATTATAGATTCTGCTTAACTACGACTCATTGCGAGTATGAAGACAGTTGAACTGACTGCTTGTCTAGGGATCTGGAGTATTTATATAGAGAAACTAGCTGTCCCAGCGAACTTAGTACCGCCATAAAAATAGGGTAACATTTTTGTATGATGTATCATAAAAAATTAAAATAAAAAAAAATGGCAAAAAAAATTAAGGTTAACTAAAAATTAATTAAAAAAATTATTATAAATTAATTAAAAACCCTTAACATTTAGGGGGATGAAAAATAGATGTCCGATTCTCAGACCTACTGAATATGCATATAAAATTTCACGAAAATAAAGTTTCAACATAAGCAAAGTTGCGCGTAGCTAAACAGTGCATTAATAAAAAATTACAATCGCCTTGCTCAAAATACACAGAAGAATAACTTTAATTAAACTTTAATTTAATTAAGCTGGAAAGAGCGGAGCAGCGGTTGTCATGCTGAGCGATGCGGTACATTGCGGCGCTGGGCGGAGTAGAGACGGGAAAAGCTATTTCTTTGCTTTATTCAATTGTTTAACTGACTACAAATAAAATCATCACAGTTCCACTCAGCTCATCTTCAATCTGCTCCAGGGCTTGAAACCGGTTTCAAAAATACCGGTAAATAAAGGTTAATACCGGTTTTTAGTAAAGGTTTCGTTCGGAGCGCGTCCGAAATGAAAGCGGTACCTAAAACCTTAATAAACCGGTTTAATCCAGAGCGACACGTGCACGCGTCGGCATAGCTTATAGTTTGTTTTGTTTGAGCTAATCAAGTCATAACTTGTTAATGCTCAGAGATTGATGCATTTATTGACACGATTGCTAGCGTCTAGTGAGTCAAGTTATTCATTTATTATCTATACCGTCAGAAAGAGCGAAATGAACCGAAATGAAACTTCGCTCTTTAGGAAAACCGGTTTTTTAAGGTTAAGGTAGAGCCAAACCTAAATAAAACGCTCCTAATGTACTTGACACTGATTAAGGTTTGAAAATTAACCGGTAAACCAGCCATGATCTGCTCCACTCCGCTCGTCTTCACACAGCTCCGCCAGGCTTTGCACAGCTCATATTCGCACAGCTTCAATGAAAACACTTGCCTATTTACACGCCTTCACACTGCTAAATTTCGCACAGCTTCGCTTTCGTGCAAATGCACTCAACGTGTATAATGCTATTCAAATAAGAATAGGAAAGCCAATGACCTCTATCTGTCAAATGTCGCTTGAAAAGTACGGTTAGCAAAAAAAAAATGGGTGCGTGTACTTATGTAGGCGCGTGAGAAGTTATCCTTCTTTGGCATCGTTTAAAATTAGTTTTTAATTGCATGCAAATAATTAATTACAATAAATTAATAAAAAGTCTGGAAAAGGACGAAGTCAATAAAGTTCAGTTTTAATTTGAAAAAATAAATAAATAATCAAAATATTCAATTAAAATCGCTACTGAATATAATTTATTAGAACATATGTGATTTGCACTTGTATGAAACTCAAACACGTATTCCGAATATACAAACTAGAAACATGTGGATAAATATTATAAATATGAATACCTATAACTGTTACTTTATTACAATAATAACATAAAAGTAACATTGAAAAATAAAGATGTGGTTTTTGGTTCTACTACACCAATGGTCAAGAGATGGCGCTGTAGTCTCCTGAATCGCGCTTTGGTTCCGTTGTTCCAGATTAATAAATACTTTTTGTTACTTTATTACAAAAAATAAAGATGTGGTTTTTGGTTCTACTACACCAATGGTCAAGAGATGGCGCTGTAGTCTCCTGAATCGCGCTTTGGTTCCGTTGTTCCAGATTAATAAATACTTTTGATAGGCCTTCACAATGCAGTCGTTAGCACCCACAAAATAGAGATTCTATTTCTATTTTGTTGGTAGATTTTCTTAATGTGCGGTAAACACAAAAGTAACAGCATGAAGTTGGTCGCTAAAGCGACCAACTTCATGCGTTACTTTTGTCGCTAAAGCGACCAACTTCATTATGTTAAAATTTTGTGTTACAGTGATGCGCGCGCATCTTAAAATTTCACTCTCATCATTTTTTCATAACGCGCCTAAAGAAGTATAACTTCAAAAAAACATGGAACCCTTTTTTAGCACTGCGCTAATTCAAGAATGAAAACCAAACATTTGTAAACAAACAATAACAAATATTGATAATTAATATCGGTTGATATTTTTTTTTCACTTATTGAGCTTTGGCCATGAATGGTTGATAACTTAAATCGTCAACCAAATGTCACTTTAAGTTGCGTTCAGAAACTCGATTTCTAACTTTCGTTTACATAAAGGATGCATGTTCGTATGTGACCTAGTAATAGTGAATGATTATTCATAACTACTCCGGCGCTAATGCAGAGATGAGCGGAATAGAAGAGCTAGATTCTGATTAATGTTTTTTCTCGCAGTCTTAATAAATAAATGTTATTAAAAAAAAACCGGCCAAGTGCGAGTCGGACTCGCGCACCGAGGGTTCCGTACAAACTCAATTTAATACCTCTACGCGTTCATGAGAAAAGTGGTAGTAACTTTAAAATTTTCAAAAATATTTTTTCTTATATGATGTAACTAAAAATTTATAGTTTTCGCATTTTTTCCTTTATCTGTACGATAAGACGTTACTTCGTACCAAATTTCAAGATTCTAAGTTCATGGGAAGTACCCTGTAGGTTTTGATTCCCGTGCGAGTTTCGAAAAGTTGCGGAAATTTGCGGCATAAACGGCTGTATCTTTTGATTGCGTTGGTTTAGAAGTTTGATTTTTTCACAGCTTCAAGGGACAGTAGACCTGAGTAATTGATATAAATTTCAGCTTCATACCTCCACGCGTTCCTGAGAAAAAGGGTCTTGACAGACGGACGGACGGACAGACGGACAACAAAGTGATCCTATAAGGGTTCCGTTTTTCCTTTTGAGGTACGGAACCCTAAAAATGGTGTATTTTTCTCAATCTAAGTAAATAAATGTTATTAAAGAATGTGATGCTTTTTCTCACTTAATCTTAGTAAATAAGTTTTATTAAATAGCCACTTTTTTTTGCTCGCTCTACCTATTTGGTTTGAATGAGGGCTATCGCGTATGAATCCGCCGCTAGAGGCGCTAGTGTAGCGTGAGGTCTCCGAAACGTCAAATGTTATTGCTTGTTGGTTGACTACGCGGGTTTATTTCTTATTAAAATAATGTTATGAATAATTGGTAACAATTCGGCTTAATTATGGCAAATATGAGTTATGTGGCAATGAATGTCAGTTATTAAAAATTTGAGCTTAGAAAAATGATTATGTTCCCATTTTTTCCGAATAAAACGGAACTGCGCGTCACTGTGGCATGGCCTATTATGTTTAGGATATGGTTCTTTTGAGTTAAAATACGATCTAAATGTAACCTTCGATTTCATGTGCGTATTAATAAACTTTAAAAGTTACAATTTAGGACTTCACTCAACAGTGGCGCCATCTGGTGAGACAGAAAACGGTAGCCCCCATTAACAGCTATGACATCACAATATGGCGTCCAGTCAGTCCTATTCTTATTTGAATCGCATTATAGATATCTGGCAATATTCACAATCATTATATTTATTCATCATCATCAGCCTATTAATGTCCCCACTGCTGGGGCACAGGCCTTCCCTATGGATGGAACAGGGAGATTAGGCTATGGCTCACCACGCGGGCCCAGTGCGGATTGGCGGGTGCTAACGACTGTAGATGCAGTCAGAACCAACGGCTTAACGTGCCTTCCGAAGCACGGAGGAGCTCGAGATTGTAAATTTTTGGTCACCCATCCAATGACCGACCACTGCGAAAGTTGCTTAACTTCAACGATCGCAGCCGATCGCGCTTACCACCTGCACCATCGAGCTCCTCCGTATTTATTACCCTCGTGTAAACTCCAATAGAAATTATGTGCACCACCTATATTATTCAAAATATATATGAACACACGTAATGCGTAGGTATACAACATAGTACATAACAGTATCCGTAAATAATCCATGACTGAATTGACCAAGTAAGTACAATAAAAGTTAATAAGAGATTACATATAACTGCTGATGTTTAAATCCAAAGAAAATATAACTAGCAAAAATTCCACGCGGACCAGGCAGCATTAGGATTACCTACAATGCGAAGAGATGGCGCTGCCTTGCAGCTTAAGAATGGCTAGAAGAATTTCGACGCGGCCATCAGGGCCGCGGTAGCATAATTGGTCAGTGCATTCGCCGGATAGCGAAGGGTGCGTGATTTCTTTTCTAGCCATATTTTCTTAATAAGAGATGTTAAATAAGGAATCTTCAGCACCGGATGAGGCAGAACATTACTGTCGCGGCGTTCGGTCTCCTTGGACTGACTGACTAGCCTACATATGACAGACGGACATCATGACAGAATTGACAAAAAAAAAGATGACAATGGACTACGAGACAGGACGGCGGTGACTGCCAAGTTTCGTTCCACCGACTTCCACGACTATATAAAGACGACGACTCCAACGACCAGACAAGTGGTCTTTCGATAAAACTGACCCAGCCCATGGTAAGAACGAGAAGCCAGACCAGGGCAATGATGTCAACGACGACGGCGGCCATTACTGCCCCTGACCAGGACGGGCAAGACGCCAGACAGTCAATCCGGGACAGCCGCCCGGCCTCGCCATGCCCTTCCGCTCACTCTACCACCAGCATTTTTCTTACCAGCTATAACCACCAAGACGCCAGACAGTCAATCCGGGACAGCCGCCCGGCCTCGCCATGCCCTTCCGCTCACTCTACCACCAGCATTTTTCTTACCAGCTATAACCACCAAGACGCCAGACAGTCAATCCGGGATAGCCGCCCGGCCTCGCCATGCCCTTCCGCTCACTCTACCACCAGCATTTTTCTTACCAGCTATAACCACCAAGACGCCAGACAGTCAATCCGGGACAGCCGCCCGGCCTCGCCATGCCCTTCCGCTCACTCTACCACCAGCATTTTTCTTACCAGCTATAACCACCAAGACGCCAGACAGTCAATCCGGGATAGCCGCCCGGCCTCGCCATGCCCTTCCGCTCACTCTACCACCAGCATTTTTCTTACCAGCTATAACCACCAAGACGCCAGACAGTCAATCCGGGACAGCCGCCCGGCCTCGCCATGCCCTTCCGCTCACTCTACCACCAGCATTTTTCTTACCAGCTATAACCACCAAGACGCCAGACAGTCAATCCGGGATAGCTGCCCGGCCTCGCCATGCCCTTCCGCTCACTCTACCACCAGCATTTTTCTTACCAGCTATAACCACCAAGACGCCAGACAGTCAATCCGGGACAGCCGCCCGGCCTCGCCATGCCCTTCCGCTCACTCTACCACCAGCATTTTTCTTACCAGCTATAACCACCAAGACGCCAGACAGTCAATCCGGGATAGCCGCCCGGCCTCGCCATGCCCTTCCGCTCACTCTACCACCAGCATTTTTCTTACCAGCTATAACCACCAAGACGCCAGACAGTCAATCCGGGACAGCCGCCCGGCCTCGCCATGCCCTTCCGCTCACTCTACCACCAGCATTTTTCTTACCAGCTATAACCACCAAGACGCCAGACAGTCAATCCGGGACAGCCGCCCGGCCTCGCCATGCCCTTCCGCTCACTCTACCACCAGCATTTTTCTTACCAGCTATAACCACCAAGACGCCAGACAGTCAATCCGGGACAGCCGCCCGGCCTCGCCATGCCCTTCCGCTCACTCTACCACCAGCATTTTTCTTACCAGCTATAACCACCAAGACGCCAGACAGTCAATCCGGGACAGCCGCCCGGCCTCGCCATGCCCTTCCGCTCACTCTACCACCAGCATTTTTCTTACCAGCTATAACCACCAAGACGCCAGACAGTCAATCCGGGACAGCCGCCCGGCCTCGCCATGCCCTTCCGCTCACTCTACCACCAGCATTTTTCTTACCAGCTATAACCACCAAGACGCCAGACAGTCAATCCGGGATAGCCGCCCGGCCTCGCCATGCCCTTCCGCTCACTCTACCACCAGCATTTTTCTTACCAGCTATAACCACCAAGACGCCAGACAGTCAATCCGGGACAGCCGCCCGGCCTCGCCATGCCCTTCCGCTCACTCTACCACCAGCATTTTTCTTACCAGCTATAACCACCAAGACGCCAGACAGTCAATCCGGGACAGCCGCCCGGCCTCGCCATGCCCTTCCGCTCACTCTACCACCAGCATTTTTCTTACCAGCTATAACCACCAAGACGCCAGACAGTCAATCCGGGATAGCCGCCCGGCCTCGCCATGCCCTTCCGCTCACTCTACCACCAGCATTTTTCTTACCAGCTATAACCACCAAGACGCCAGACAGTCAATCCGGGACAGCCGCCCGGCCTCGCCATGCCCTTCCGCTCACTCTACCACCAGCATTTTTCTTACCAGCTATAACCACCAAGACGCCAGACAGTCAATCCGGGACAGCCGCCCGGCCTCGCCATGCCCTTCCGCTCACTCTACCACCAGCATTTTTCTTACCAGCTATAACCACCAAGACGCCAGACAGTCAATCCGGGATAGCCGCCCGGCCTCGCCATGCCCTTCCGCTCACTCTACCACCAGCATTTTTCTTACCAGCTATAACCACCAAGACGCCAGACAGTCAATCCGGGACAGCCGCCCGGCCTCGCCATGCCCTTCCGCTCACTCTACCACCAGCATTTTTCTTACCAGCTATAACCACCAAGACGCCAGACAGTCAATCCGGGATAGCCGCCCGGCCTCGCCATGCCCTTCCGCTCACTCTACCACCAGCATTTTTCTTACCAGCTATAACCACCAAGACGCCAGACAGTCAATCCGGGATAGCCGCCCGGCCTCGCCATGCCCTTCCGCTCACTCTACCACCAGCATTTTTCTTACCAGCTATAACCACCAAGACGCCAGACAGTCAATCCGGGACAGCCGCCCGGCCTCGCCATGCCCTTCCGCTCACTCTACCACCAGCATTTTTCTTACCAGCTATAACCACCAAGACGCCAGACAGTCAATCCGGGACAGCCGCCCGGCCTCGCCATGCCCTTCCGCTCACTCTACCACCAGCATTTTTCTTACCAGCTATAACCACCAAGACGCCAGACAGTCAATCCGGGACAGCCGCCCGGCCTCGCCATGCCCTTCCGCTCACTCTACCACCAGCATTTTTCTTACCAGCTATAACCACCAAGACGCCAGACAGTCAATCCGGGATAGCCGCCCGGCCTCGCCATGCCCTTCCGCTCACTCTACCACCAGCATTTTTCTTACCAGCTATAACCACCAAGACGCCAGACAGTCAATCCGGGACAGCCGCCCGGCCTCGCCATGCCCTTCCGCTCACTCTACCACCAGCATTTTTCTTACCAGCTATAACCACCAAGACGCCAGACAGTCAATCCGGGACAGCCGCCCGGCCTCGCCATGCCCTTCCGCTCACTCTACCACCAGCATTTTTCTTACCAGCTATAACCACCAAGACGCCAGACAGTCAATCCGGGATAGCCGCCCGGCCTCGCCATGCCCTTCCGCTCACTCTACCACCAGCATTTTTCTTACCAGCTATAACCACCAAGACGCCAGACAGTCAATCCGGGACAGCCGCCCGGCCTCGCCATGCCCTTCCGCTCACTCTACCACCAGCATTTTTCTTACCAGCTATAACCACCAAGACGCCAGACAGTCAATCCGGGATAGCCGCCCGGCCTCGCCATGCCCTTCCGCTCACTCTACCACCAGGATTTTTCTTACCAGCTATAACCACCAAGACGCCAGACAGTCAATCCGGGACAGCCGCCCGGCCTCGCCATGCCCTTCCGCTCACTCTACCACCAGCATTTTTCTTACCAGCTATAACCACCATGCCGCCATCAGGGGCGCCAGTGAACAGCGAGCCGGCGGTATCAGATGCGACGTAGATTGCGCGCGCGCAGTTAGCGTCTTTCTCCCTCACACACGCCGCCAGCTCGGCGTTACTGCTCTCCTGCTCGCACCCCGACAGCGTCAGGCCCTAGGGAGCAATAATCATATTAAAAAAGTATTAATTTTTTATATTAATTATCATATTATCGAGCCCTTACCGCCAAATTATCGTAAGCGACACTCGCCAAATTATCGTAAGCGACACTTTTGTCGAAATGCGTTTTTTGTGGAAACTAATATTTTAAACCGTAACGGACCCATCTCTGTTGATATTTCCCTCTATTCTTCCCTCTATTATATTATAACGGTGTTCTTTTGGAGGGAAATATCACCAGAGATGGGTCCGTTACGGTTTAAAATATTAGTTTCCACAAAAAATGCATTTCGACAAAAGTGTCGCTTACGATAATTTGGCGGTAAGGGCTCGTTATTTTATTATTTTTCGTATTTAACCCAGATAAGTGTGAAAATAAATTTTCTGAAAATCTTTGTATTAAAGTTATTTTTTTAGTTGGACATACATTGTTTTAAACTTTCATGGTCACTAAAATTATAGTAGTATATGTTATTAACGGGATTGTTACCACTGTTGCAAGCGCCATCCATGATCACAGAGTAAGTTACAAACTTTCACGGAGTAAGTTACTCCGTGATCATGGCGCATGCAACAGTGCTGAAATATCGGAAACTCGGATTGATTACGCGACTTTCAGGTAAATAGCCGTCATATATAGAACTACTACGACTACTTAGGAGAAAAACAAAATAACTAGAATATGGATATTTTTAATACAATCCCTGAAAGTATCCTCTATAATAATTATTACATTTCCTTGGGCCTACTTATACGGGTATTTAGACATATTTTTTAATTGTACCGTCCTAATTATAAGAAAGTAGGTTTATCTGGGTAAATGCATACCCATATTCGCGTAAATAGTTCATTTGATACCTATATAAACTGCTATCCTTCCCCCTCTCCGCCTCTATAAAGGATGATTTCCCCGTGACTCAAAGTATTAAAAATTTCAGACACATATCTTGACAGACAGACAGAAAATATTTCGAAGCCTTAAAACTCAACTCAATATTCTGAAAAACTGAAGTCAACGTGAAACTTTATTCCTCTATTTAAATTAATAATTTTTCGACATATCACCTTATGCAACTCGAAAAACTACACAAGGTAAAGTGATAGAAACATGATTGTTGGTAGGTTAGAAAGAGCTCGAAAAGCTTATTTCGCTTGTCTAAAAAAGTGATTTTTTTCTGATGTTAACATGAGACATTATGCGTCTAACGTCAAGATATATCGGCCCACCTTGCAATTTAAGTGTTTTACGGTCCCCAACATAGGTATCTCTTATCTATTAGACAAGTCCGTCCGTCTGTCTGTGGTGCTGTTTCAGCGGCCAAACCGTAAGAGATAGATAAAGAGAATGTTTAAGTTATAAGTTAAGAATAGCCTTATAAGACTACAAACCGGATTTGAGTAACGTAGCACTTCCGGTTTTCGAGAAATCACCAATTTCAAACGAAACCACACAAAATCTCCGAAGTTCTCAATTAATTAAAACATTTTTTTTCTCGAAAACCGGAAGTACTACGTTACTCAAATCCGGTTTGTAGTCTTATCAGACTATTCTTAACTTATAACTTAAATATTCTCTTTATCTATCTCTTACGGTTTGGCCGCTGAAACAGCACCACAGACGGACGGACTTGTCTAATAGATAAGAGATATTATATTGAGCAAAAAGTTTGTACGCAGTTTTTATAGGTGATTTGTGACATGTAACTGCTTGATGTTTAAATCTAAAGACAATATAACTAGAAAAACAGCCACGCGCATCAGGCAGCAGACGGGACTCGAACCCGCACCCTTCGCTATCCGGGGGTTACCTATATATATGTTGGGTTACCTATAATGCGAAGAGATGGCGCTGCCTTGCAGCTTAAGAATAGGTAGAAGAATTTCGACGCGGCCGTCAGTGCCGCGGTAGCATAATTGGTCAGTGCATTCGCCCGGAAAGCGAAGGGTGCAGGTTCGAGTCCCGTCTGCTGCCTGGTCCGCTATTTATGAACATGACTTTTTAATATTTATTGTTAATTTTAACGTTATGTAGGTAGATATTTTAATTAAAACAATATTAGTACAAAAAAAAAACGACTTCCTTCAGTGTCCTAATATCTTACCAGAAAATCTTATAAACATCAAATAGATATTAAATAATCTGCTGTTTACAGTAGACAGATATTAAATAAACAGCTGTTATGATTTATTTTAGTCCCTTAATCGAGTATTATCCAATAATTTTCAAGTGGAGATGATCCTGGATGTTGAGTAGAGGTAGGCGCTACCAACTCGAATAACAATTCGAAAACCAAGCTGTTGCGTGTGAAACTGAAGAGATGTCGCTACCCGAGTCGAGTTTACTTGCACTAAAAATCTGAGGTTTTTCGGATGGCGCTATTCATGAACATTACTTTTTTATATTTATTGTTTTTAACTAGCTGTTACCCGCGGCTACGCTCGCGTGGTTTTCCTATTTGAGGCTATCATCCTCTTTTGACATAGTGAGTAAAAAAGTAGCTTATAGCAACCCAAAGCTTCAACCTATTAGTGCAGTCATTGAAGCGAAAAATACGGTCTTACCTCCGAATTTTTTTACTGTGAACCGTTTTGCATGAAATTTTGGTATTAGGCTCACCTTACCCTTAACTTCAAAAGTGAAAATGATCTGAACTCCGCCTATTATTTTTAAGGGATGTAAACAACCCCTTAATGGAAAAATTGACATTGAGCCATTTTATATCTAGAAAACATGTCTAATAGTAAGTGATGAAATTGTAAAGTATTTTCTAACATAATTACCCCATATTAAAATCATTTTCAACCCCTTGAAAATCTTACAACCCTTGCAAACAACCCCTAAATTTAAAAAATCACAAAAAAATACTTTGGTATGACATAAAAAGATTTTGTATTAGAATGCATAAAATGCATCTGCTCGCCGCTAGATGGCATCGACCACATCGATTAAATTTCAGACAAAATAAAAAACGGCTTTGATCTTTCATATCTAGCTTATTATTGCACTTAGAATGCTCTATAAAAAAATCAAATTGTTCATTGTTTTACCTGCTACAATTTTGTTCTTTATAAAATTGTCGATAAAACTTACATTTTTGGAGATATTTGCAAAAAACCGATGAAAAACGGGGAAAAATTCCGAATTTTCAATTGCCAATAACTTGAAAAGTATTGGATTTTTTGAAAAACTTTATAGATGATTTTTTGCTTAAAATTTATTACAATACTTATTTTGAAAAAAAAAATCACCCCCCAGAAGGGGTGGCAACCATCATTTTCACTTTTGAAGTTAAGGGTAAGATGAACCTAATTCCAAAATTGTATGCAATTCGGTTCACAGTAAAAAAAATCGGAGTAATAATGCTTCGATGACTGCAATATATACTTACCAAATTTCAAAGTGGTTTAGGCTTCGAGGAAGGATAAAAAAAAACAAACACTCTCATAATAATACCTAATACTACTATGGATAGTACGTAATAAAACTTCAAAATGTAAAAGCATTAGTATTATTAGAATAAAGGGTTTAATTATTTTAAACACATAGCAGTACTATTTAAGTACGCTACTGTACACGATGTTATGTGTTTTTCCATATTTTTTATCAGTGAGTCAATTTTATACATTTGAAGAAACTACCAAAATACCTACCTAATTCATTTAATGCACAACAAAACCAAATCACAAAGGAAAACAAAAACAGATATGGTACCTTGGTAAATCGTATTTCTTTAAAATCAATCAAGGTAGGTAGGTACCTACTGCTTGCTGTTGCTTACCTGCTGAAATGGCTCAATGTCAATTTTTCCATTAAGGGGTTGTTTACACCCCCTAAAAATAATAGGCGGAGTTCAGATCATTTTCACTTTTGAAGTTAAGGGTAAGGTGAGCCTAATTCCAAAATTTCATGCAAAACGGTTCACAGTAAAAAAATTCGGAGGTAAGACCGTATTTTTCGCTTCAATGACTGCACTAATAGGTTGAAGCTTTGGGTTGCTATAAGCTACTTTTTTACTCACTATATCAAAAGAGGATGATAGCCTCAAATAGGAAAACCATGCGAGCGTAGCCGCGGGTAACAGCTAGTATTAAATAAATCATAACTGTATTGCCGTTGTAACAACATAATGATTTGTAAATGTTGTTACATTAGACTTTTAATGTTGTGGAGTTTGTTTCGCTCGTTTTTCTCCGCAGCTAAAAAATATGTCCATAACGAGTGGTAGGGAAAAAAATTTTGGACGATTCAAAAGAGTTGTACTATATATACATTCAATTTGAATAAAGATATATTGATTTCTGATTTCTGAAATCGCTAACATTTTGCAGAAAACTGCATTGTAATTCGTTGCGTACCTAGTTAAAGATTTAAGCATGCAGACAGCGGGAGCGATGTTGTTTATACTTTGTAAAGAGTTTCTTTATGAACCAAAGACTGCGTCAGACCCTAGGGAGCACGATCATGTTATTTATTGCTCATTATTAATTGTAATTGAGACGTAAACGCAAGTAATGGATACAGCCTTGAATCTGCGTCGCGGGCGATTTGTTTTGATTCTTGTCTTGTGATTTGCGAACATTTTGTTTTACAAGTTAGTAACATAGTAGAGATGTGGTGCTGGAGGAAGATGCTTGGAGTGAAGTGGACAGAGTTTCGCACCAATGCATCTATTCTCCAAGAACTGTCAGTGTCAAACAGCGTCTAACAAACGTAGTCCAGACTCGAATACTACAGTTCTTTGGGCACGTTTCACGACGGGACAACACGTCCATAGAGCGTCTTGTAGTACAGGGGAAGGTCGAAGGCACGAGGGCACGTGGCAGGTCGCCCATGCGCTGGACCGACCAGATCAAATCGGCAGTAGGCGGCCCAGCGCACGAGTGCACACGTAGCACAACCGACAGGGAAGGATGGCGTCGCATCGTGAAGAGGATTATGGCTGCCCGGATCCTGACCGCTACCTGATGACCACGACCGCTCTGTCAAGAGTGAATCGGCAAAGAAGAACATAGTTCCCAGAAATGCTCGGCTGTATGTCATCTGGTAACCCACCCTAACGGCGATCCGCTTGGTCGAGTTGGAATACAGATTTTTAGGGTGTCGCCACCTGTCCTCGGTCCTGTTTCAATCGAATGAGGGAAATATTATATTTTCTAGTCTACTGGGTTTTGGGTGTTCCTCCGTAGCATGGTCACCTAACCACAACATGATTACAGAGATTAATCTATATTTAAAGTGTCAAACATTATGTTTTTGTGTAAGCGAGGCGCAGCACGCAAACTTTAGAGCGTGGATTTTATAATGCGATTCAAATAAGAATAGGAAAGCCAATGACCTCCATCTGTCAAATGTCGCTTGAAAAGTACGGTTTGCAAAAAAATCTCGGAACATTTTTTTAGCACTCAGCTGATTCTAGAATAAAAACCAAACATTTTTAAACAAACAAAAACAAATGTTGATAATTAGTATTAGTTGTTTTTTTTTTCATTTATTGAGCTTTGGCTATGAATGGTCGATAACCTAAATCGTCAACCAAATGTCACTTTATGTTGCGTTCAAAAACTCGATTTAAAACTTTTGTTTACATATAGGATGCATGTTTACATATGTGACATGCATCCTATATGTAAACAACATGTATATATAACTTCTCCGGAGGTAATGCAGTGATGAGCAAAATTGATGAGCTAGATTCTGATAATGTATTTTTTTCACGCAGTCTTAATAAAGAAGTACTATTAAAAATCGGTTGTATTCTTTCTCAACCTTACTAAATTAATTTTATTAAAAAAATCTGATGCTTTGTCTCACTTAATCTTAGTAAATAAGTTTTATTAAATAGCAACATTTTTTTGCTCTCTCTACCTATTTGGTTTGAATTGACAGCTATGACGTCAAAATATGGCGCCCAGTCGGTCCTGTTCTTAGTTGACATTATAGTAGGTTATTTATGGATTAGACTTATTAGATGTTGTGGATGACAGCAGCAGTTTTGTTTTTGCCCAAGGGTAAAGCGAGGGGAGCGGTCGTTTAGACACCAGGTGGTAAAGGGCGGAAAAAAGTTAGCAGTTAAATAGCAGGAAACTATTTCTATCGAAAAACTGTTATGTGGTCATGACACTCATGACTAGTGAAGTAAGAGTACTCTTCAGAAGTGAGAATGTATTAGTACACATAATAATTTACAACATTGACATTTATTCCTCGTATCCTTCTTTAAAAAATATTTAATTAAAACATGATTGATTACAAATGAAAATCTATTCCATTGGCCCTGTCCGACATCCAAATCATGAACCGAATATAATTTTTTGAAGTGAAATTTCTTTAGTGACTTTGAGATTAGCTGAAACAGAAGTCACAGATGACTTAGAAAGTGGAAGTATAGTATTAAAAAAAGAGTAGGTATACGTAATTTTGTGAAACTGTATGAGACAGATAGCCGCACGAAATCGGTTTTGGGGTCGATAGCGAAAGATCAGTGGTTGGATCCTACGCTCGGTCAATCTTTTTTTCTACTAGCATTATTATACATTTTTGGAACAGTATATTTTTGAAATTCCTGAAACACTGGTTACATGGTTTAACCGTTTTTACCCGCTGTCGATATTTTGTCAATATGTGGCAGATATCTCACAGTCTTCTGATTTATACAATCAATCAGTTTTTATAACACGAAGAACTTTTGAAACGGGATGCTGCGCTGGGCGGGTGGGGTGACCAGGATGGACAGAGTTCGGAATGAGTACGTACGGGGGAGTTTTAAAGTCGCACCAATCACAGACAAAATGACGGAAAATCGCCTTGGATGGTATGGTCACATCATGAGACGCGACGAAGACCATGTAGTGAAAATCGCAATAAGCTTGCCAGAACAAAAGAGAGGTAGGGGCGCCCGCCATCGACCTGGTGGTCAAACATCGAAAGAGACCTTAAGAAAGCCCAATTGCCAAAACCGACAACCCAGGACAGATCAACCTGGCGCCGTAGAGTGAGGAGACCCGACCCCAGATAACGGGAACAGGGACGGAAGAAGAAGAAGTAGACATGAAGAACTTTTACGTATTCACAATTTTGCGGGTTTCACTTCTATCCCATGTGAACTGCACGTAAGCCCAATTTTTTATTTTTTAGTTTCATTATTGATTTTGAATTTGATTCGATTTAGCTCAAAAATCTTTACACTTTCAGGACATCATTAATTTTTAAGGCCGATACTGTATGTCTGATTAACATGGGATCTATGAGGTGCTCTGCTCACCTGAGCAATAATGACGTTAAAAAAATGTTGTTTTACTAAGAAAACTATAAAATAGCTATAGAAAACAAAAAGAATGTTTGCGGTTTACCAACAAAGGAACCACATCATTTCTAAGGTATTAGTTGAGTTAGACCAAAGCAATTTTATTTTTATTATATACCTACTTTCCCTCAACTTAATGATCATCTCACGACTGGTTTAGAGAATACACACCTACTATCAGAGCAGTGGCAGTAATTGATAAATAGGATATTTGGGCTTTATATACACAACTAGCAAACCCGGCGAACTCCGTTTCGCCACCAGATGGCTTCTTTTTATGTAACATTTCGTTTGGTGATTAAAAGAAGTTGTTTTTTTATAATTTTTCCTGAATTTTCTTTGCTATAAACCCCACGGAGCCCGAGACCTTTCCAACGAATGCAAAACCGTGGAAATCGGTTCGTGCGTTCTGGAGTTATAGCGTCAGGAAGGAAAACCCGACTTATTTTTATATAGTAGATGTTATTTAAGGCAACTATATATTTTAGCGGCAAAACCTGACGTCAACAGACGAAAACTGTATCCACAAGACATGACGATAATTTCTTATGGCATGTGTGACGTCAATCAAAAAAATCTGGATCGCGCTTACGAAGTGTTAGTGGGTTAGTAGTAGGAATTCAGAATAAGGGGTTCCCGAATGTAAATACCTACCATCGAAGGAAAAACACTGCACTTTAAAGACGAAAAACAAGAATAGAATGAAAATAAACATTACCTCATCTTTTTCTATTGTAAAAACGGTAGTAAACAACATAACGTTGTCACCCTAGCTTGCGATATTGAGCATCAATAGGACCCTATCCCATCATCCTACTCTGACCCTATCTCCTACAACATGGTGTCCTGGAACCTTACTAACAATGGTTAGTGGTACTACTGATGAGTAGTAAGATAACCTTTACCAAAAGGATTTGTTATTTCACTGTGATCTTCCAATTGTTTAAAGTTATTACCTACAGTCTATTAACATCTCACCAGAGAATCCAAGGGTCTGTCCAATGGTATGCCAGCGTTCTGCTTCGCCTCGTGCACCATAGCCAGAATTCTGTTAGAGCATCCGTCGATGCCCAGGGTCCAATGGTTGGTGCCTGGACCTTTTGCTGTTCCGACCACCTTGCCATTCCGGTCGCAAATCACGAGATTGGAGTGTGTAGCACCTCTGCAAAAGAAAATACGATAGCATCTTTATCACCCTATACAGGTCCCTACAAAAGACAAATTTTATGTAGTCCCTTCACTTGAACTATTACTTCAGTACCCTTAGTACGAGTTTTACAATTACGAAAACTATGATTGTTTTCGTGAGCTCGCACTCGTTGATTTTATTGTTTTCGTTTCAATACAAATTAACAGTGTTTAAATTCTATCTTCTTCTTCTTCTTCCTTGCCTTTTCCCTTCATTTGGGGTCGGCTCTCCTCGTCTTTAGGCGCCAGGATAGTCTATCCTGGGTTATCTTTGTGTCCAGCTGAGCTCGTTCCAGGTCTTTGGATACAGTTGTCCACCACGTAGCTAAGGGGCGCCCTCTGCCTTTTCTCCTTTCTGGAATCGCTAGGGCCTTCTTTACTGGGTACTCCTCGTCCCTTCTCATTACATGAGTGTTTAAATTCTATCATTAAATCATTTGTGTCTTCTTAAATTTTAAGAATATTTGGACACTTTTCACCAAAATGGACATAGAAACATAATTTACAATTACGAAAACTATGATAGTTTTCGCGAGCTCAAACTCGTACTAAGGGTACTGCATACGCTTAAACAGATAGAGAGAATGGGTGGTATAACAGAGCAGAATCGTAGGCTAATGATTGTAAATAGTTTTAATGCATCAGCGGCTGACAAGACTTCATTTGTACATATGAAAGAATTTTTCGGAACGAACCGGTTTAACGTAGTGTTCTGACAATCTACAAGTTTGAATTTTGGCACGAAGGCGCATGCTACTTTTCAGGAATATGATAGCATCATATACCGTATTACGTTACCCCATGGCTTTCGTCAACATTCAAAGAGCTACCTGTGGCAGCGAAATACTTGGGAATAAAATGGGATTTTATTTTTTATTTTTAGGCAAAAAAATACTATTTACAGACGACGGCGCCTTTAAAAGGCACACCGCCGAACGGACCTCACACCTGGCTCTCGCAAGCCTTACGAGCCCAAGCAGTGGCTGCCCACTGAGGACCCCGTAACCCTTACCGGCGCTTTACGGCATAATGGCTAAAGAACCTTGCAAATACCCTCTAAGCTGCTTAGCGCGAAGCTTCTCATTTTCTTCAGTGCAAAGTCAGAACGATTCGCTAGTACGTAATATAATAATATAACGTACCAAATGCATAATGGCAAATTTCATAAAAACAGTATCATGTTGACTGGTGGTTATCTGATAAGTAGCTAATCACCAGTGTTTTGACCGCCGCGCCACTGTAAAAGCGCTTCCATAATAAACTGTTTCCTTTTATCTTTTGACATCATAATGAAGTGTTGTTGGTATCTGTAAGTTAGGTACGTATAATATTAAATCGTCAATATAACTGAAAGGACCACCATGTGGCGATAAGCTGGTGATTATGTACGAAACGACTACTGTTAGCATGACTTCATTCGTCATCAATATCAGCTTATTAATGTCCCCACTGCTGGGGCACAGGCCTTCCCTATGGAAGGAATAGGGAGATTGGGTCATGCTATGATTGGCGGGTGCTAACGACTGCAGATGCAGCCAGGACCAGCGGCTTAACGTGCCGTCTGAAGCATGAAGGAACTCGAGATAGAAGATTTTTGGTCACCCATCCAATGATCGACCACTGCGAAAGTTGCTTAACTTCAACAATCGCAACAGAACAATGCTAACCACCTGCGCCATCGAGCTGCTCATGACTTTTACTTTTATCTAATTACTAAAACGGGTAAGTATTTCTGGAATCGATGGCGCAAGTGGTTAGCGCGTTCGGCTGCGATCGTTGAAATTCAGCAACTTTCGCAGTGGTCGGTCATTGGATGGGTGACCAAAAATTACTATCTTGAGCTCCTCCGTGCTTCGGAAGGCACGTTAAGCCGTTGGTCCCGGCTGCATCTGCAGTCGTAGTACCCACCAATCCGCACTGAGCCCGCGTGGTGGGTCATGGCCCAATCTCCCTATTCCATCCATAGGGAAGGCCTGTGCCCCAGCAGTGGGGACATTAATAGGCTGATGATGATGATGATTTCTGGAATATTTAAAGCCCCTCCGGGGAAGGAACTTTTTTCTCATAAAAACCTGCAAAAAGCAATGGGTATTCTATGGCGTAAAAACAATATCAAAATTAGTACGATGACAACTGAACTGGGCTCATCCACAGGTAAGGCAGGGAGACCATATTTAGCACAGCGCAGCATAGCTTGACGTTGTTTGTCGTTCTTACTAAACTCTTTGGTTCTTGGCCTATCTGGTACCAACGAGGTTTATAACCCTTATCAGGAAATCGCAAAACAGATAAGATATTCCACTAAATACTTATTAAATGCGCAAATTCCCCAGGTACTTGAGTATTTGTTTATATCTGTTTTATCTATTCCGTGGTTTTTACTAAGTTTTGGGCATGTTTTTGCTAACAAAACCAGTTGCAACTAATTGTTAAGGTGAAGAAGGTGTCCTGCAGGTACTTTTTCTCTGTGGACATTCATAATACGTTTCAAATAAGAATAGGAAAGCCAATGACCTCCATCTGTCAAATGTCCCATGAAAAGTACGGTTTGCAAAAAAATCTCGGAACACTTTTTTAGCACTCCGCTGATTCTAGAATAAAAACCAAACATTTTTAAACAAACAATAACAAATGTTGATAATTAATAATCGTTGTTTTTTTTTCCATTTATTGAGTTAGCTATGAATGGTTGATAACCTAAATCGTCAACCAAATGTCACTTTAAGTTGCGTTCAAAAACTCGATTTGAAACTTTCGTTTAAATGTAGGATGCATGTTCGTATGTGACCTGCATGATTATTCATAACTTCTCCAGCGGTAATGCAGAGATGAGCGAAATTGAAGAGCTAGATTGTGATTAATATTTTTTTTAACACAGTCTTAATATAAAGAAATACTATTAAAATTCGGTTGTGTTCTTTCTCAACTTTAGTAAATTAATTTTATTAAAAAATCTGATGTTTTGTCTCACTTAATTTTAGTAAATAAGTTTTATTAAATAGCAACATTTTTTGCTCACTCTACCTATTTGGTTTGGATTGATAGTTATGACATCAAAATATGGCGCCCAGCCGGTCCTATTCTTAGTTGAATCGCATTATATCTGAATTATTTATCGTAATAAGGCAGGCTGGAGCATTCAATTATTTTTGTAATCGGTTATAGTTCAACTAATTTGTGCTTACTGCCTTTCAATTTACAATACATTATCACTTGAGCTTAATCGTTGAAATGAAACGCTGATTATTCGTAAATACCATTGGTACAACACAGACGATAAAACATATATCAGAAATCAAATACAACGAAAGAATAAATAGGTAACAATGTTATCGGATTGTGCCCGACTTGTAATAGATGGTTTTTATCAATATCTTAGATAGATATCTTAGTAAAAGTTTGATTGATTAGAATAAGTATTTTATCAACTAATGCCAAGTTCAAGTACTTTATAATGGAATCGTCAATATTTGATAGTTTGGAATACATCGCATTTCGTTCGTTCGTAATTTTTTCTTTTTGTGGGACTCGCCCAGTTCTTTTATTAACTTTCTATGACTTAGTGAATATGCCTTATTAATTCGTAGATTTCTATTTTCGAATTGTGTTTTAAGAAAATAACTGCCACATTAAATTTGTTCGCGTTGGATTTTGATATTGTATTGTAAACACTCGCCTTATTGCAACAAAAAAATTGGACATGCGTTGAATACGAGATTAAGAAAAATTTCATACAAAATTTGACTAAACAAGGTTTGAAACCGTGCCTAACTTTTCTGTAGGAAGACCGTCACAATCCATAGAGAAAGTAACCACTTCGTTTGCTCATAGTCCACATCATCAGTCACGTACTGTTGTATAGAGATAATGTCTATTAATTTTATACAACTTGTTGACAGGTTGACCTGTTGTATTGAGACTGATACACTAACTGTGCACTGTATACTAGTGAAATTAGGAATATCATTAGTTGAATACCCTTTAACAAAAATAAAACAAATACACAGACATATAATTCAAAGTGATAGCTTCTATCGGAATGCGGGTAATGCGGGAAATAACCTTTTATCAAATTAAAGTGTATCGACCTACATTGCTTGTGCAACGCAAGGACGCGGAGTTGATGTTTCTGAAATTGACAATGGTTAATTTTTTGTATTGAGTATTCAAAAGCTTTTTTATTATTTTACGAAAATTGTATGACTTCGTAGAAAAACGATAAGCAGAAACAAGCTTTATTTATTTGCAATTATTTTATTTGGTTTAAGATAATTTTACTAAACTTTGTTAATTTTTTTTATGAACCTTGACCGTTGTTACTGGGCTTTTCTTAAAATCGTCACAGGGGAAGTCACCAGGGATAAGTTTTTTTTTAAAACAAAGGCCGAATTAACGCATTGGGTACAAATTTAAATTTTCCGTCAAATACTTTAGGATGAGATCTTTCTTTTGGGATGTTGACAAATCTATACTCCAACAATAGTATGAAACATGTTGTTTTCAGCGCCGGTCTGTATACTTATTCTTCGAAATCTCGCAATGGAGTTTGATACGGTGTTTTCCCGGAAAGTTCACTTGTATTATACTAATCCGAGAATAATGACTACAGTCTATACAAAAACGAAGCGAGGGAGTCATAATAAGTAGTCATCAATGCGGCTAGATTCTGTAGGTAATAGCTATGTCTTCCAGGGGAAAAGGTGCCTATTGCATTGTATTTAAGGTTGCATTCTGTAGCTAGAAACTATGTCTCCCAGGGGAGACATTTAATATTACTGAATTAGATATAGGATTGTCGGATGATCGGCAATTGTATGGATTTATCTTTCTGTCTCGAGTCGAGTCTCATTTCATGTGATGTCAAGACCCCCTGACAAACGAACATGACGATTCCTTTAAAATTGTACTGATCTCATGAACTGTCCTTTCGTGTCACTGTCACTTTAAATTACAGGAGGCGTCCAGCGAGGGCGGGACGGGATGTTAATTCTGCCGACAACAATCCCAAAATCCCGTCATTTAAAAATATTATGACTTCTTGATCTGACAGCCCTAATTAGATATAATATAGTAACTCTGTTGAGTGTTACCTCATTGGCTACGTGCCACAACTCAGCCAGTCAATCACCTATACGCTCCACGTCCACTTGGCCTTTCACTTACACTTATTCACTATGAATTTAACATAAAGCTCAGATGAATGACCCCAGATTGTAAACGATTGGGTTTAGTTTCAGATTAGACTAATAATGTGTGTGAACGGAAGACAAATGCTGGTATTACTTCTGATTTTGGGAAGTTGATGTCAGGGATTGTTTAAAGGAACCTACTATTGTTTTGGTTATATTGGTACATAAGTAGTTTTCCTGAAAATATTAATCGCTCTCATTTTAAAAATGGAAGTTGTTCTACACTAAACAAACACAGTCGGGCAGGATAAACAATTTAAGAATTGTCGCAATAAAATGTTTGATATTTCCACATCTTTTTAATTAAACGGAAAGTTGTAAGTAAGATAACTAAGTCATGTTCAATCATGGTTACTGAACTTGTTATATTGATCATCTAGTCATGCGCCCACACTGGTTTTTTGTTTTATTAAATAAATCTGACATTATTGATAGTTCACTTGATGGAATATTGTAAGATTGACACTTTGGACAGAGCTCATGCGTTAAAGGCTCTGAAGAAAATGGTAAGAAAAAAAAACTTTTTAGTTACCCCCATAATACACGATAATTTATAAAAAGAAGGAATATAAATTGACAATAATACTATGGGTTAACCAGAACCCTGTCTCCGGAGAAGCTGGTGTGGCGATAGTCGCAGCAGCGCTTACGTTCTCACAGCGCCTGATAGGAGTGAGAGAACCACATAAAAGCTATTTATTTTATTTTTTATTTATTGAATTTTACATTACTATAAATAATAATAATACATTTAGCCAGTGCTACAAAAACCTGTGTAGGTTTTACCGAGCACTGGGATTCATCATCTTTTAAAACTTTTTTTCGCATCTGCATCTACCCTCTTTCTAAGAGTTGTCGGCGGTCGCCCCGAAAAAAGCAATGAGTTTGTTCACACGGGCGGGTTCCCCATCAGATTTTACTGAATACTGTTACTCTATTATGGTGTTAAAAAACATTAAATTTTACTATATTAAATATGTTATTCTTGATTAAATAACAGTGAGCTATAATATCCTTTTAGTACCAACGTTCTTAATATTAATTTCACTAATTTCTTTTCTTAAATATATTGGTAATTCGTTAATTAACTTGGGTATCTGAAACTGTAATAATTGCCTACCATAAAGATTATTGTATCTTGGGATATTGAATGTAAGTGCTGATGCACTACGGGTTTGCTTACTGTGCTGCTTTATAATACTTTAAAATACTAGAATAATTTATTAAAAAGGAACAAGGAATAGCAAAATACATGCAAAATACTCAGACAGTACGTCAGCTACTCCGGACAAGGCTGCATAGAATAGTGTTATTTGCCTTGTAAAAATGAGAGAGAGGGAGAGTATTAAAAAAAACTTTTTACGATATATATTATCTGTCCGAAAAAGGTGACGTGGAGCCACGCAATGGAAAGCGATTCGGCAACAAAGAAAATGTGCTCTGCCGCAATTACCACATACACAAACGAAATTGAAAACGCAATACCACCATAATGAAGAGAAAATGCAACTGTAAACAATTACAGTGAACTTATGAGCAGTGCGAACTAACGAGTTTATAAAACAAAGCATTGAAAATGACATTGTATTCAATAGGAAAGATATTGGCATAGTTATGAAACATATGATCCGGCTCTCTCACCAAGCTAAGCAAAAGGTATCTAAGGCCCGTATTACAGAAAGATTCTCAGTAATGAATCTAGTCTTGAGCATAGTTAGAAAGGGATGGCGCTATATATAGCACATAGCGGCATCCCTTTCTAACTGTACTCAAGTAAAGATCAACACTTAGTTCTCATTCTGTAATACGGGCCTTAGTCTTATGAAGATATCCATATCTTAGCTAATTAACGCCATTATCAACAGATAATTAATATACCCACTGAGGTACTGATGGAAAACAGGGGAAACAGTACATATGACTTCACCACGCATGCCCAGTGCGGACGCCGGGAGGCTGCTAGGTGCGGAGACGCGGAAGAATCCCTAAACGGGGATCCCGCCTCTTCGCGCTAAGCAGCTTAGTGGGTATTCGCAGGGTTTTTAGCGGATATTATGCCGTTAAGCGCCCGTAAGAGTTACGGGGTCCTCAGTGGGCAGCCACTGCTGGGGCTCGTAAGGCTTGCGGGCGCCAGGTGTAAGGTCCGTTCGGCGGTGTGCCTCTTAAAGGCGCCGTCGTCTGTAAATAGTATTTTTTGCCTGCGTATAAAAAAAAAGTGCGTATTGATAGGTGCTAAAACTGCAGATACAGCCACGTGCGATCCGAAGCAGGTCGACCTAATAAACTCTTGGTCGACCTTCCAATGACCGGTCATTGCCAAAGTTGCTCAACTTTGATGAAGTTAATGTCAATAAAGTGGTTGACCCCAGGTAGCAGTAGTTACATGTGGAACTAGATACATGGAACTACTGGGAATACAGGCGGTAGACCCTAGCAGGCTGGGTCATTCTTCGAGATCCTCAAATTCAAGACTTAAGTCAGATAATTCTCTATGGAGTAGTTAATACGTAGTAATTCTAGATTGCTTATGAACTTGGGAGTGAAGACTCTAATATCACGAACAAAGTGCAAGCGTCAACATCAATTAAGGTTAAATAATAATTGACATCTTTAAGAGTGGCTTTATTGTTATCAAACTTTGATGACCTTCGGAGTAGAATCAGCGAACGTCAACGATATTTGCGAACGTGCTAGATTTGCCGTTGACGCTATCTTTCAGTTTTGATCTTTGGTCAGAACAATCAGTACTATCAATTGAAAATAATTCACCTACATTGTCTTAAATTAAGGTGAATCTATCAACGTCATTGTTTTTGAATTTCAATTCCAATTGGGTGCTTTAAATTATATGTGACGTTTTATTTTGTTCAATAAGACATAAATAGTATAACGTACACACATCAAAAAAGTCAAATCCACCCATAATTTACAGAAACTGTCCTTAATACCACAAAAAGGTAAAAACCGTTAAAAACGAATATAAGAAAAAAATTACATAGAAAATTTGCTTAAGCAAGGTTTAAAACAGCGTCTAACTTTTTTTTAGTACTTAAGTGTGTGTTTTATTAATAGCTGCCCGCCCCCCCGATCCTGAGAGACCTTCAGTCGCTCAGTCCCAAACCGATACGGATGCACATCAGAGTGCATCCGTACTGCATAGTGCGCTTAGAGGACTAAGCGCACTATGCAGTAGTATATACTAAGGCAGCGCTGCACCATCCCCTTCTCAGGGGTTGATCGCATCAGATGAAGCCTGAAAGGCTCCTAAGGCCATAGGCATCCCCCACGGGTGTGTTTTAGTCAGTAAGAGTCTGACATAACCCTACAGCCGGCTGTAGGGTATCCATGAGGATTTCATACCCGCTCCCCCGCCAGGGAGGAAACAAAAAAAATAATAATAATAGCTGTATTATTTTTTTTCTTAGTAATGTAGATTGGTATAAAAGCTTTTTTGTTCTAGAAAATTTAATATGCTGATTGTAAAAATAGAGACCTTTTGATTGTGGTTATAAAATGGTATGGTATAAATAACAATATAAAAAAATCGTCCAAAAGTTCAAAACTGTACAACATGTTGCTTAGACTTGTTTGATGAGTACATTTATTATAATTTGTATATGTTGTAGGATGATTAAATAAATGAAATTTTTGCGGATATTCTAGGAATCTCGCTAAAACGCGCATAATTGCGGTGACATTGCTCAATCTTAGTGTTAACATATTTTTTTTCTGGCGCTTTGCCTATTTCTGCTGCCACACGCTCGCTACGCTCG
This sequence comes from Chilo suppressalis, assembly GCA_902850365.2. Taxonomy (NCBI): domain Eukaryota; kingdom Metazoa; phylum Arthropoda; class Insecta; order Lepidoptera; family Crambidae; genus Chilo; species Chilo suppressalis. The sequence goes on along the minus strand of OU963895.1, from coordinate 2,077,980 downwards.
CTCGGCACGCGCGTCATCATCAAAATACTAACCTATCATTACCTACTGTGAACCTTACCAATAACTGAAGAATATTTTGAAATAAGGGGTTGTCCATTAATCACGCGAGTTTTGAAAGGGGGGGGGGGGGGTTGTAGTAATATATCACGTGTATTTCCGTGGCTCGAGGATACTGTACAATAAATAATGTTCATGTATTAGTACAAAAAAGGTTTTCACATTTCATTCATTATTTTTATGCAAATCAAAAAGAACCTGAACTTTTTTGTCTACCCCTCAGTGTTATTAACGCAGTCTTTAATTTTCTATAATAAAATTAGATGATACTTATAACTGTATTTATAAAAATATTAAAAAAAGCAAGATTCTCTGTAAGTACTAAAAATACACGTGATATAGGGGCCGGGGGGAGGGTTTAGTCTTAAACCTCACCATGTATGGTGATAAGGGGGAGGAGGGGGTTAAAAAATGCAAAAAAAACATCACTTGATTAATGGACGGCCCCTAAGTCAATTATTCTTTTCGCAATCTTTATGTGGCGACTCGCGATTTTGCAAACATCCTATCCTATCTTTTATCAGTAAGATTGAGAAATGTCTTCGTAATTAGGTAGGTATATATCTAATTATCCGCGTTTTTGCAAAATCACTAGGATTTTACCGAAAATTAGATTTTTGGATGATTTACTATCCTACGACATATACATAATACTAGATCCCAATAACTAATGCATATTTATTTATCAGCTCTGTGTAAAAAAACAAAAGTAAACTTGTAACAATCAAGGGTAACTACAAATTGCATAGCTCAAATTCTTCAATATACCAAAAGTTGCGTGATACATATTTTAATTTTTATTACTACGCATTTAAGTCGAGTTTTGCATGCCGATTCACTTTCGCCGGTGTGTCGGGCGAGCCATTCTTTTGAGCTCTGCCATTGGTGAATGTGAAACACGTGTAAAAGTTGTCAATTTATTTAGTAATTTTATCTAAACCCAAAGTATTCAATACACAGTAATACAAGGTGCAAATTAAAAACAGCGATTAAAAAAAAACTACTTTATAACAAAATGGTCTGGTACAAAAATTAAGCCATGTTAATTATTAATACAGTCAATAATTTTTGTATTTACATAATATTCAAAAAGTTCTTGAGGCGAGATATAATTTTGTCATTGACATTTAGGCAAGTCTTGAATTCGCTTGCAATATGTTTATTTAAACCTTTGTTTTTGTCATGTTTCATGTCTGAAATAATCTAATAAAGGTTAGAATAAAAGAAAATTTATTAGTACAATTTTATGAATAGATAATTACTATTTGCTTCTACTAATTAAACAACGAGTGTTGTGAAACGCCTAGTTATATTCAAGGCGAGTCTTTACACTTTCAAATGGGTATTGTGCGAAAAAATTTTGTGCATTAATCAATTATTTTCATCTATCACTCACCCTTCGACACCGCCAACAAAGAAAATATCACCACTCATTGTTACAACGTCCACAGATTCAGTGAACAGTAATGGAAATAATCGTCAGCTTGCTATCAAAAAATTCTCCGGTACTGATTATTTCACTAAAATGAACAAACGGTATAGCCCCAAGAACGCGATGGGTAAACTAAATAAAGTGAATTTGTTTTCTTTTCGTCAGCGCAAGCTGTGACGTTTAGTGAGTGAATGAACGAATGACACTACATTGACACATGGCTTTGTAGTGATGCGTAGCGTAACGCATAACGTTATTTAAATAACGTTGTCGTTATTAATGCTATTACAAAACAATTATCTTATGAATTATAACACTAAAGACTGAATTATATTGATGATGTTGAAATAAACAGCAATAATTGAAAAAACGGTAAGAGTTACAATAAAAAGTTATAGAGAAAAGTTAAGGAATCTATACTAATAGTATAAAGAGGAAAGATTTAATTTTTTGTTTGTTTGTATTGAATAGGCTCCAAAACTATTCTTTCACATTTAGAATCCTTCATTAGACGGGATGAACATAGGTTATCGAGTATTTTCAAAAAAATTGGGGTTCCGTGTGAAAACTTCGATAATATAACGTAACAATGTCAAAAAATAACTTTATGTCGCGTACGCTGCGGAAGTCATTGACAATAGAGCAAAGTGATGTACTAAAGTTTTATAGAGGACGTCAATATCTACAAAAAAGTCCGCGATACCATATATCTAACTTTCACAGTTATAGTTATAATTTCACAGTTATGTCACAAAGTGCGGTTACACCCGCGTTAATTTTAGGAAAAAGGTAGTTAAGTCAGTCAATCTTAGAAGATGGACATATGCTGTCGCAGACTTTTTCATAGAACTTTTAAAGGAGAACAATAACTTTTTACATTATTTTTGTGTAACTTTAACTGTTTACCCAGCGTACGCAACGGAATCTCACAAACGGAATATTTTTACGTGTTTTTTGCAAAAAATGCATCGATGCTCCGCTGCTACTGGTTGCAGCCTGATGTTATATAACCAATAGCCTTTCTCAATGAATGCACTATCCAAAACAAAAAGAAATCAGAACAGCAGAGCAATAGTGCATTATGTACACTCGCGAAAAGAGCCGCTCTGTCACCCATAATGCCATAATCGCTTGCGGTAGCGGCGTAGTAAAAATTCATTCATAGACATGTAATTATCGCTGTCTTACTTTTTCGTATAGCGCTGTCGCGATCACGATGCGGATGACAAATTGCAACTAAAACAAGTGCAATTCAATTTATTATTCAATCAATGAAATGCTCTCTGTCTTACTTTTGAGCGGCGGCATGGATGGTGACGGGGCGGGGCGTAGTAAAAACTACTGTAGAAAACCGTTCAGAGCATTTTGTCCGCTAAGTGACAGAGCGCAAACTTCTGCGATAGTACAACGGGTTCAAAACTACGCAACAATTTTTTACTTCTACTGAAAGGTTTATAATTATTATTAAAAAAGTCATTGTGTATAATACAAGCCTTTGAACAAAATCAATACAGCTGTACACCGAGGTGAAGCGAGGGCGGGCCTAGTAGTTTAGTAATAAACAAAAAGCACTCCACATTTTTTTTGTAAAATCAAAAATTTCAGAGATATAGAGATAAACGCGTTTTCCAATATGGCGGCCAGTTATTACCACTCTTTCCCCGATTTTTAAATTTAAGGGTCGTATAACCAACCCTAGCGTTTGTAATAAACTAGAGAGCGGAAATTTTGCATTACGATCAAGTATATAACCGTGACCACTGTCTCTTGGGCTAATAGTCTAACTGAATCGGGAATCCAGCCTCCTAAATTTCATTTATATTGTTTTTACTTCTTAATAACATAATTGCGCCATATTTTGTTGCACCTGGAATTACCTGAAGTGTGGGTATAGTGCGCAGCCCTGGGTTCCATTTTAGTATTTTGTATGATTAAATCATTTCGATACTCGATGCAAAGTACTCTTTTTTGGTATAGAGTTAAGTAAGTGATATGAGTTATGTATCGGATTCGATATCGTTTCCCTACAAGTAGGGAAACTATCTCATGATTCTCTAAGGGGGCGTCCATAAATTACGTGAGGTGTTTTTTTGAATTTTCTGTCCTTCCCTGCCCCCCTGGTGAGATGTCGTGAGATTTTATTAAACCCCCTCCCCCATCCCCCAATCTCACCAAAATGTGAGTTTCTTCCACGTAAACACGTTAGATTGATATTGTAAAAAGAAAAAAAAAATTGCTTCGTGCTTTCATTTACGACTAGTTTTCTTTCGAACCATTAGCGAATGATTTTATCGTATTACGATTACGATTAAGATTAAGATTAAATCTTAAGCGTGTACAATCTTGATTAAATGGACCAAAATAGTATAATTCTTTTTTGTTTATGCAGAAAAATAATGCGTGATATTTGCCGAGACCCCCCCCCCCCCCTCTCTCCAACGTAAGATTAGATGAGATTTGACTCGACCCCCTCCCCCCCTTAAACATCTCACGTAATTTATGGACGCCCCCTAAGCCTAAAATTAAATTTGACAATAGTGTATCCTTGTCATTCTCTAAACAGAATAAAAAAGAGAGGCTAATACATAATTAAGTTTTAAGTTCAGAGATCTTTTTTTAATAGGTCTCTCGCTAATAGATGTTTGACTCAATTTTCGCTTCACGATTATAAGTAAATCATTTAATTTACTCACACAAACTCATTCATATAGTGTGTCTTGTCTAACTCGTATCAAAATCGTACAACCCTGGCTATTTTTGTTTTGGGTCGATAAGAATGCCCAAGGCAGTAGGTACATTTTTTGGCTCACTAATAGATGTTTGACTCAATAAATTACTTATTGCCTGCGCCGATCGTTGTAGTCATTTTTGTGTTCGGAAATGGTGCGATAACGCGTGTGTGGTACTCCTGGTACACAGGCGTCCACAGGCCACAGCGACCGCTTACCAACACACAGACCAGCCTACCATGAACACCGCGATATGATATATAACGCGTTTTTAACACGTTTAATTGTCAAATAACTATGGAGTTTGACAGTTAGACGCGATAAAAAACGTGATATTATGTAAGTTGTTGTGCTCATGACTCAGGACAGTGTTTGTTTGTCGTTGCCATATTATGATATAAAATAACGTTTTCAATAATAACGGATTATTTGCTTTTCATCGGACGTAATAATTAGTAATATTTTATGAAATAAAATCACAAGTTTGTAACATCTCATATATTTATTTATACATAGTATTTATATCGCTCACACAAAAACTTACAACATTCGACTAACGTATAATATTTTAAAACATCGAATACGTACACAATCGAATAATTTGAGGAACGTCGAGATCTCCAATATCTTTCCTAATTTATAAGGGTATCTGTTTCATATCACATGTAGGTGGATAGATACCATCATTTAAAAAAACTACTTTATTATAACTAGGGATATTTTACGATACTTATCTGGGAATACTTAGTTAAACACCGGAGCAGAAGTGCTAAAGTTAAAAATAACTTCGTTATTTCTTATGCTTATTATAAAATATTGACTGTCAATATTTATAAAAAACAACAAAATAAATAATTAAGGAAATAGCAAAAAGGTTAGTCGACATCACAGGAGACCGAAGAGCTGGCAGCTACCTCGGACAAAGAATTAGTCTAGCCATTCAAAGGGGTAACGCTGCCAGTATTTTCGGATCCTTGCCTAAAGGGACTCTTTTTAATAATATATTTTAGTTATTAATTTTATTTTTAAGGTTTTTAGTTTTAGTTTTATTGTTCTAGTATTTTTATATATATATAGTAATTATGTAATTAGATTATGTATTTTGAAAATTAATTAATAAAGTAAAAAGAAATAAAAATGTTATACCTAAAACGAGTTACAAAAAACAACATATTACAGAGTATTTGGCTAGATATTTATAAAAAGCATTGTATTAACTTAGTGCCGAGTACCTAGTTTAAAAACTTCTACATGATGTTAAATCTTCAGAGAGCGCAGATTAGAAAGTAGATCGTATTTACCATTGAATAAAGTTTAGATTTTTGTTGAACGAGTCGAAGTATAAAAATTGTATTAATGTTTGATCGGTTTTTTAAGAAACTGAATATACAATATTAATTTAATTCGAAAGTGTTTTGTTTTAAGATAATATTCATACACCTACATTTGAGTATAATCTATATACTTATATTTACATTCACTCTTTCGGCGAATCGTAACGAGTATTTAAACATGTTTTTCCGTTTCAATATTAACGAAATAACGTTAACACAAACAATATGTTATCAATAAATTTATATACACAGCAAAGCTCGAAGAACGATTTTTAAAGGTATTTTACTATACAGATAATCTTCTTACAGATTTTCATAAGAAGTAGAATAGAATAATGTAAATAATTATTCTTACACAAAATAGGCACTGTCAACCGCCTTTCACTCCGTAGTATATTTTCTTTTACAATAAATATAATAGTAAACGTTAGTCACTTAAACTAATAATCTTTTACATCTTAAATAAATCTTCACATTTTACTTTTAAACTATTGTAAAAGAAAAACTATATTCTTACATTAACTTCATTGGAGAGTTTCTGACTCTGGACAGAAATATTGAAAATAATAATCTAGTATCACACTTTAGAGGTCATGATAGTTGATAGGTGAAGATAGGAAGGAATTTAAACTGATTAGTCTACTATTAACATGGAGGGAATAAAAGAAAACAAGCAATTTGCAAAAGTTATGGCAAAGAATCTCTCTCGTATCTCAGCAATACTGTAATTATTTAAAAAGTGACATGTCGCATAATTGCGCTACCTTGGCATATCTTACATTAATTTCGGCAATATTAAGTATCTGTTTAAGAATACGCTGCGATAAGGTTCAAGCTCGCAGAAGTATTAATTAACGAGTATGCATCGTAAGTCAAAATTATATTTATAACAAAAGAATAAAGTTTCATTTACTTTTTTGTGAAAAGGTATGAACATTTTAATGGTCTGCAATATACTTACATGATTTCAACAAACATTTTTGTGGGTTTACTTTGTGCTCACTTTAGGAATCAATATAACTTGAGAGGGTTGCAAAAAGTTGTAAGTAAACTATCAAGACATACCTAATTATGAAATACACATTACATTATTATCTCGATACACCACTTAAAAAGTAGGATTAGGTTACAGTAAGAAGAAGTAATGTCAATTAAATATAATTACAATTGAATATTTAAGTAAGTTACATTTCATTGTTTACTTACTTTAAAACATTTAGCTATCTAATATACAGTTACCTACATTAATTTGATCAGACAGTCTTTTCAATAAATAATCCATTATTAGGTCAACATAAAATACATTACTTATTACTAATTCTATTCTAAACATTAAATATGTATTAAATATCTACACTACAATATTACCTGCACTATTTGGAAATACAGAATACGCAATGAAATTAATTTCAAACTTTAAACAATCGTAATGAGTGTGTACCTGATAAACGCCAAAGAACTCTGAATGCATTTCCTTAACGATGTTTCAAACTGAATTGAATTAATTTATTTAAACTAATATTGCTCTGTGTTCTATAAGTGTTGTGAATATACATATATTATCTATACTATACATGTATTATCTAAAAACACCGTGTACCTTCACGAGAGACCGCATACAAGGGCACCCCCTAGTGTCAAACTGAAACAGCGAATACTACATATGCGTGTGACACGCCCCCTCCAAATGTCGACGAACAGCGAAATCGCATGAAAAAGGACACCCGGCATTTTGTGCCAAAGTTGTATACTTTTTTATTTTTTTTATCTGTGTTTCCTATTTGGGTAACGTAGTCTTGCAATATTTGTCATCAGCATTTAGCTGTCAATGTCAAATACGTAGGTTTGTCATCAAAAGGGTTTCTATATCAAAAAATATTAATCATTAAATAACTTCTATCCACGATTCACTAAAAATAAGGCAAAAGTAGTTTTATGTAGCAATTAATTTTGGCTTTATTTTATGACCAAATTCAACTGTATACAAGTTTAGCATTTTTTCTATGAAAAGTGCCGGGTCTCCTTTGGTAAAACGTTACCAAATTTGCTTTGTCATGCGACCGTTACGTCACACTTACGTGTCAAATCAAAACGCGCTTCCGAATAAACTTCTCCTCCCTGATGATGGTAAGTCAATGACTGAAGTTTGTGACGTACGCACAAACAAATAGAAATTGACGAATGCGGTTTCTAGTGCGGGTGCTCTGAGTCTAAAACCAATTATTTTATTACTGCTACGTTATCAATAACGTTATTTTAACTGTTACAAGCATAATCTCCCCTTGAACGTTTTTTAAAACGTTATCCGTTAAGCATGTTTAATTTAACCCAAGCTTTTATATACTACTCATTAGACGCATTCGACGGTCGTTTGGAATTGAGGGTTTTGCCGCCGCATGGTTAGACGTCACCTGAAACCAATACAATAAAATGTTTGTAAGAAAACTACAAGAAAATTGCAGGGTGGCGTCGTGGTCGTCGAGTGAATGCCAGTGTTACCGATAGTATAGTGTCCTGTGTGATCATCTGTCGGTGGCGGTGGTGGTGACTTCGTGATAGTCGAGTGAATGTAAGAGGTGGGATACACGATCAGTTTGGCATCAGTTCAATCCATCAGTCCAGACTGATAGCAGACTGATAGACAGATTACACGGTCAGTCCAGACTGATGACAGTCTTCCCAAGAACTTAGTCGCATATTAACGTATTACGCGAAAAGCCATGGATCCATCTAAAAAACTACCATATTATGCGTTTGCCGCGCCGACATTATGTTTGTTCTGTGACGTTTGGATTATGATTTTTATTTGTGTAGTATAACTTTAATTTGTTAATTTATGTATCAGACTGATTTATAAGTCCGTTTTTAATTTTGATTATTTTATTAGGAAACAAATCTGTGATTATGAGAATTACGAATGTTCTCATTAGGACCAAATACTTAATATTATGTAATATTTATTAAGAATTAGTACGATTGTTACTTAGATTATAACTATTGGATTTGATTTGCACAAAAGTGAATTTGTGATTGTAAGAAATAAACATACTTACCTATTAATAAACATTGATTTTTTACTAAAAAGTGCCTTTTTATTAATACGTTTTACCAGAAATAAACTCAATACAAATTTGGTTATTAAAAGTCTCGAAGTCCCGGGACTTCGTGGCGGGGAGACCAAAGGCGCAGGCGGCGCGTTCTCATTTTCACCGTGATCATCCATCGCTGTCCTAGCGGTGACTGACGGGAGTCTGATGGCAACGTGTCACACGATCAGTTTTCCATCAGTCCATTCCGGACTGATGTAAAATATCAAAATATTAAAATTCTGTCAGTCCGACCTATCAGTCGATCAGTCAACGCATCACACGGTCAGTCTGGCGTCAGTCTTACCAGACTGATGGACTGCCTGATGCCAAACTGATCGTGTAACCCACCTGTAAGGCCCGTATTATAGAAAGATTCTCAGTGATTGATCTAGTCTTGAGCATAGTTAGAAAGAGATGTCACTATATATATCACATAGCGACATCCCTTTCTAACTGTACTCAAGTAAAGATCATGTCAAAACCAGGGGTAAATAACATGTCCATAAGTCTCTGTTGAGTAGCAGGGGAATTGGTTAGGCCGAAGGGCATTACTTTGAATCTGTACATTCCTCTGCCTGGGACGTAGAAGGCAGTCTTGTCTTTGTCTGCCGTGGAGTCTCCCAAAAAGCTTTCGCAATATCAATACTAGACAGTAGTGATGTAACGAATGTAATTTTTTGAACATTCGCGAATGCGAATGCGGATGCGAATATCTGGTACTGACATTCGCGAATGCGAATATATATGTTTTTGTTCAAAATTGGCGCCAATTGTCTATGGCATGGTGGCAGTCTCGTTCGAATTGCCGAGTTGATACGAACTCATCCGACTGAAGTATCATTCCGCTCGTGCCGGTCTTTTCGTAAACAAAACAAGTGAATTTTGAGGTAAGAGTTTGAATAGTGATTAATTAACATGAGTAACATCACAAATTGTGAACTTATTTCACACTTTGCGATGCTGAACGAGCTAAATGCAAGCTGTGTAACAATGAATATTCAAGGAAAGGAAGAACTACAACTTCTTCAAATTGTTTTTTTTTATATTCATATTCGCAAAACATTCGCAGAGATTTTGCGAATGCGAATGTGAATGCGAATATTCAAAAATATGCGAATATCCGCGGATGCGGATAATCGTTACATCACTACTAGACAGGTATTTGACATTTTCTAAGGTTATCCAAGATCTCGCTTATAAAAGGAAGGTTATATGCACTTAGTTGTCATTCTGTAATATGGGCCTTTTGACGAGCTCGATGGCGTGAGGAGCTCGATGGCGCAAGTGGTTAGCGCATTCGGCTGCGATCGTTGAAGTTAAGCAAGTGGTCGGTCATCGGATGGGTGACCAAAAATTTACTATCTCGAGCTTCTCCGTGCTTCGGAAGGCACGTTAAGCCGTTGGTCCCGGCTGCATCTGCAGTCGTTAGCACCCACCAATCCGCACTAGGCCCGCGTGGTGGGTCATGGCCCAATCTCCCCATTCCATTCATAGGGAAGGCCTGTGCCCCAGCAGTGGGGACATAAAGAGGCTGATGATGATGTTAATGATTTAATTAATTAATAATTTTTGATTTCACGTCTTTCTCCACCAAGCGCATGGCGCGAACTAAGCGACGCGCAGAATGTGAACACGCATTGCCACTCGCGCTGCCGGTCCTTTGACTTCCGCACAAAAAACCGCTCTTTTGGGGAGCGCCGGGCAGCGCGAGTGGCAACGGCAGTGGCATGACGAGTATCGTGTTTACATACTCGTCATGCCTACTTCCCTCCTTACTCGCGCTGCATGTAAACGAGGTATAAGGGGAAGGTTATATGCACTTAGTTGTCATTCTGTAATATGGGCCTTAGTGTACTGTGTGTTCACCTGTCGCTAGCAGTAGCGTTGGCTCTGGCGGTGGCGGTGGCGGTGGCGGTAGTGGTGGCTTCGTGATCGTCGAGTGAATGTAAGAGGTGGGTTACACGATCAGTTTGACATCAGTTCAATCCATCAGTCCATACTGATAGCAGACTGATGGACTGATAGACAAATTACACGGTCAGTCCAGACTGATGACAGTCTTCCCAAGAACTTAGTCGCATGTTAACGTTTTACGCGAAAAGCCATGGATCAATCTAAAAAACTACTACACACAACATACTATGCTTTTACAGCGCCAACATTATGGTTTTTCTGTGATGTTTGGATATTAAATAACGATATTAAATAACGATATTAAAAAACGATATTAAATACGGTATCTAATAACGTTGCGTTTGGATTATGATTTTTACTGATATATATAGCACATAGCGACATCCCTTTCTAACTGTGCTCAAGACTAGATCAATCCAACTAGATAGTACCAACGTTGAGGCGTTGGAGGCAATTGAGAAACGAGCGATAAAGCTAATTGGAAATGACGCGCTTTGCCGGGCAAAGTTACAAAGCCTGGAACACCGACGCAAAGTTGCCAGTCTTTCGGTGTTCTATCGGTTGCATTTCTGTGAGTGCGCAGAGGAATTATATGAGCTAATTCCTCCGGCCCCTTTCTAGACGAGTAGGGAAACGGCAAGGCGACATCGATTCACGGTGGCAGTTCCAAAGACTCGCACTAAGCGATTCGCTTCTAGCTTCATCGTGCGGACTGCCAAACTGTGGAATTCCTTGCCTGAGCCCTTGTTCCCCGTGCACTACAATCTAGCGGTCTTCAAAGCAAGAGTGAACCGGTTTTTATTAGGTAAGCGCGCTCCATCGTAGACCATAATATTGCTTTCCATCAGGCGAATTATGGTCAAGCGCTTACCTATTACCGAATAAAAAATAAAATCCCTGAGAATCTTTCTAACGCGCCTTAGTTGTCTGTAATACGGACCTAAGTGTTGCCGAGATTATTATTTTACTGTGTGATCACCTCACGGTTCCCAACTTAGGGGTTTTGCCCCCAGATTTAGGGGCTAGAAGGGTTAAAACGGACTTTTTTAGGGGCTGGAATTGTTTGGGGTTTCTTTTAGGGGCTTTTAACAAAACTTGCAATTAAATCGAAAAACAAAGCGTGCGTTTGCTTTCAGTTTTATGCGTAGAATGGAACGCACCACGATATGAAACGACAGAACTCACTGTGTGGCAGGTTGTTTTCTAAGGCTGTATAGACTAAAGTTCTTTGCCTTCCACCAATCAAAATAGCTAAATAAGATTTAACAGCCTGTCAGCTTGTTTTCGTTTGATTTTCCATTCGAAAAATGTATTTATTCAATAAAATAATTTACTGTAACTATAATATGTAACGTTTTAATTTATGAGCAACGAAAGAATTTAGGCAATAAGATAAGTAGGTACATATAAATTTCTATATTTAGGGGATTTTAGGGTAGGGATGTCGAAAAAAATATCGATATATCGATACATCGATATGTAAAAAAATATCAATATCGGCTTCGATATATCGCGAAAAAAACAGCAATATATCGATATATCGGACCAATTTTCCCAAAAATATTGTACTTTAGATCACGAAATATGACACGCGGAATAATAATGGAACGAAAATTATCTCCCTACAAATAGACCTTATTTTCGAATGATGACATAGACAATATTAAATACAGCACAGGTCATAGATATGTTGAATATCATTAATCTGAGATCCAGTTACGATTTTTCCAGATACGAATTTAGTTAGATCGTGATATGCCGCTAATAATTAAAAAAATATCGTTTTTGATACGAATTTCGATATTGGTTATTTTGTATCGATGTATCGATATATCGAATCATAATATATCGGCAAAAAATATCGATATAGCGAACAAAAAATATCGATATATCGATACATCGATATATTTTCAACAAGCCTATTTTAGGGGAATTTAAAAAATACTTAGGGTAAAATTTTGGTAAGGGTTGGTAACACTGGATCACCTGTCGCTAGCAGTAGCGTTGGCTCTGGCGCTCGCGGTAGTGTCGTGGTCGTCGAGTGAGTGTGAATGTTGCGCGCGCACGTGTTGCCGGCGAGCGGATCCCTCGTCGCTCTCGCGTCTCACGCCGCCGCCACCGCAGAAACACTTGCAGATGATCCTCTTGAACGCGAACCTGAAAAATTTTCGACGTTTCAACGGTTGTATTAAAGTAAAACTAGCAGTGGCGGATTTACCAGTAGGCTGGAGCCTAGAGCGGCAAATTTTCCCCAGAATATACACAGAAAAACGAGTGACAACATTATTAATATTTTAGTAATGTACAGTGTACTCTCTTACGTCCGTAATCCGTATATAAAATATTACTAAGCGCACTGTAAAATATAGATACGTATGTGATCCTGAATTTTTAAAATATTCCAATAGCGTTTCAATATTAATTACAATTTAATTTTAGTATTTTTTAAACTAACGGGGAAAAGCCGACGTAATATGGACGATAGAACACAAATCATAAAGTTGCAATTTCAGAATAAATATAATTGTGAACTAGCGTTTTGAATTTCAAAGGTCAGTAGGGGCGGCAAAAATTGAATAGCCTATTAGCGGCAAAATTGTAAATCCGCCACTGAAAACTAGACACCTACATAAATAAATAAATAAATATTTCCAACGCTCACACCAATTAGTAATTAATTGATGAAAGTATGCGGAGACTCACGGAGAATCATTTTAATCTAATGGAATTTATAAAAGCTCTCATATTTGCGTAAGAGCACCAATTTCGCGATGTTTGATGCTTGTAAATTATGCCTGTATGAGCTCAAAGTTGATTCAACTTCAAGGTGTAAAGCAAAAGTTTGTATGATCTCCTAATATTGCCGTTTTTCCTTCCTCTCATCTCTCTCGTCTCAAAGTATGGTTCAAAATTGTCTTGTACATAAGAAAATCTAAGCGTATGTTGCACCATAGAATTACAGACATACATATACAAACATATTTCCAACACTCACACCAATTAGCCTAGCCCCAAAGTAAGCACTGTAAGGCTTGTGTTAAGGGATACTAGGGTAACGAATAGAATACATATACTGTACATATATTAGCATATTTATATATAAATACATATTAAACATCCATGACTGGAGTACAAATGCTCGTATTCATCACACAAACATCTGCCCCCACCAGGATTCGAACCTGGCACCTCTCGAGTCGGCGACACCATGAAACCCGGCGTACAAACCACTCGGCCACGGAGGTCGTCAAACGTCATAGAAAACCTTTAAAGGCACCTGTGGTAGCTAATTTCTTGAGTTTTGCAATAGGGTATTTGACAGCATTAATAATTTAGTGCCAATTGTTAGCATCTGTGTTTAGAATGAATGTTGGCAAGGGTTTTTACTATTTTTACAAAAAAAAATCATAATTTTACTAAAAACCCACGAAAAAGATAATAGTTATCTTATCTATTGTCACGTGACCCAAAACGCTAGGGATTGGCGGAGCCTAAAATGACGTCACAAGCAAGTAAACTTCCGGTTAAAGTAACATTACATTGTATCATTTGACGTTTTAATAACAGTCGTGTCGTCGTGTGACGTCACACACTAGTAAGACGCCATATTGTCCAGAGAAAGGTTTTCGCGGCAACTTGAAAATGGAGTTTTTGATTTGGTTATTTTTACTGAAATTAACAACAGAATGATGAATCCACTATTTACGGACTCCATAAATATTAGTCAATAACGTGAGATCGTTTTCTAAAACTTGTCAAATACCCTATTATTGGCTTAATTGTCTCGGTGTCGATGTCAACTCAGCCGGTGCAGAAACGCTGTTTGAAATAACTACCAGTTGAACTTGTTGCTGCAAGGCACCGACTTATAACGCCTAAAATATTTTCTTTAATTTTAATAATTATGATTTAAAGTATGAATAAGGCTAAGCCCTGGAAATGCTGATTTTGACAGCCTGCTTAAATTCTTAGGATCAGCTTTCCATTAGTTGTGTTGAGTAGCAAGCTGAAATTTTTGAAGTTATACTTCTTTAGGCGCGTTATGAAAAAATGATGAGAGTGAAATTTTAAGATGCGCGCGCATCACTGTAACACAAAATTTTAACATAAACTTTTGTGTTTACCGCACATTAAGAAAATCTACCAACAAAATAGAAATAGAATCTCTATTTAGTGGGTGCTAACGACTGCATTGTGAAGGCCTATCAAAAGTATTTATTAACTGGAACAACGGAACTAAAGCGCGATTCAGAAGACTACAGCGCCATCTGTTGACCATTGGTGTAGGAGAACCAAAAACCACTTCTTTATTTTTTGTAATAAAGTAACAAAAAGTATTTATTAATCTGGAACAACGGAACCAAAGCGCAATTCAGGAGACTACAGCGCCATCTCTTGACCATCGGTGTAGTAGAACCAAAAACCACATCTTTATTTTTTGTAATAAAGTAACAGTTATAGGTATTCATATTTATAATACACACATCAAAAGTGTCTAGGGATCAAGCATTTTTATGCGGATTTCTTGAGATTGAGATGTGGCTTTGTAATAAATTTATGATTTTATAAATTTATATGGATCCTTTTTGGTGCATTTCATAATTTGAATCAGGAACTGTGAATCAAATTCGAGTAAAAGATGAAAATCAGCTGTCAATATTTTCCCTATAAAAACATACAACGCATTGAAGACATTATTAGTGCTACTGTTTCCCTACTACTGATTAAAACCAACGTT
This sequence comes from Chilo suppressalis, assembly GCA_902850365.2. Classification (NCBI taxonomy): domain Eukaryota; kingdom Metazoa; phylum Arthropoda; class Insecta; order Lepidoptera; family Crambidae; genus Chilo; species Chilo suppressalis. The sequence goes on along the minus strand of OU963895.1, from coordinate 2,062,687 downwards.
ATTATGGAGCGGCGACGTCATTTAAGCAGGGAAGAAATGCTCAGAGCCGTGGGAATGATAGAAGCTGGTTCCCGGCAACGTACTGTGGCTTTAGCTCTGAATACAAGTCAGAGTGTTATCAGTCGTCTTTGGACACGATACCGAAGCACTGGTACCGTGGCTGAGCGCCATGGAGGACGGTATCGCTGCACCACACGGAGACAAGACCGATACATTCAAATCTTAACTCGAAGAGCTCCAACAATAACCGCCATGATGTTAGCCGTGAGGCTTCATCACTCTTCAGGGAACTTAATTAGCGACCAAACAGTCAGAAACCGCTTGCATGAAGTGAACCTTCATTCCCTAAGACCGCTACGGGTACCACCTATAGCAATGCACAATCGTAGGATTCGATATCAATGGGCTCTTGAACACAGAAATTGGGCAGAAGAACAATGGCGTTTCGTGTGCTTTTCTGATGAGTCTCGTTTTGGTATGAGACCGGATACAAGACGTATACGACACTGGAGAACCCCTGGACGCCAACAGCGATTAAAATCCTGCCAGGAAGTCCATCCTTATAGTGGTGGAACCATCATGGTATGGGCGGGTATTTGGATCGGCGGAAGAACTGAGTTGATTTGGATCAGAGGCAACCTCAACGCTCAAATTTATGCTGAGACGATTGTATCAGACGTCATCGTTCCTCTACAAGTGCAAATCGGTCCCTTATTTCAGTTAATGCATGATAATGCACGACCGCACACCGCAAGAGTTGTAAGACAGACTCTCGCCGCAGCTAACATCAATGTCCTGCCCTGGCCTGCTCAGTCGCCAGACTTGAACCCGATTGAGCATGCATGGGATATGCTACAGAGAAGAGCTCTGCCGAATATGGAGGGTATCCAGTCGCAAGAAGACCTTTTTTTGTTGTTGCAACGAACATGGGCGGCCATTCCACAGCGTGATTTGGATGAACTCATTTTGAGTATGCCAAACCGATGTTCTTGTGTTGTTAGTGTTCGCGGTAGAAATACGGATTATTAATTGTTTAAGTTACCCAATAAAATTTTAGAGAAAACTGTTATTTCAGTCTTTTTTTCGAACTTTTGTGTTAGTGGTTCAAATGTCAAAAATCCCTTTATTAGGAAAATGGCAAATTTCTTTATTAATGCAAAGGTGACTTGGTTTATCGTTACTGTGACAAACGAAAACACTTTATTTGATGAATCCTTAAAGAAAATTTTAATTAATATCAATCAGGAGAAAAGTTATTGCAAAAATATATGTTGATCCCTAGACACTTTTGATGTGTGTATTTATCCACATGTTTCTAGTTTGTATATTCGGAATACGTGTTTGAGTTTCATACAAGTGCAAATCACATATGTTCTAATAAATTATATTCAGTAGCGATTTTAATTGAATATTTTGATTATTTATTTATTTTTTCAAATTAAAACTGAACTTTATTGACTTCGTCCTTTTCCAGACTTTTTATTAATTTATTGTAATTAATTATTTGCATGCAATTAAAAACTAATTTTAGACGATGCCAAAGAAGGATAACTTCTCACGCGCCTACATAAGTACACGCACCCATTTTTTTTTCAGTAATATTAATTATTAGAAACACGTACACTTTTCATACGAAAACGAATAGAACTGGAGATAATAAATATTGAAAATTAATTATTTTTTTAGGTTAAAGTCAATTATGACAGCCATTTTGATCAGTGCTGCCATTTTTTTTATGCAGAAATAACACGTTTCTTGTTGTCTGTGGTAAAAACATGTTTATTAAATTGGTACTATTGTCAAAATGACAGATGTTCCGCCATTTTGCGTTTGTTTTGAGATCCGTCAGTCAGTCTTTGTGTTCGTCGGTAAAAAATAACATTTGCTATTATTTACTCAGTAAATAAAAAATTGTATGGGCACACGATTAGAAAAAAGGTAAATGTGGCTTTACAACAATCTTTAATTCAGAACCGACTTGGTCAACCCCGACACGCAGTGGTCTTGGTCTGCCCTACCCCTAGAGTGTTTTATAGAGGCGGCGCGGAGGGAGAGCAGCCCCCGCCTGCTGTGACAAAGCCGCAAGCATCGTGCGACCCGCAGCGCCTAAGGGTGCGGCCAGAGTGCACTCAGATTCAGATTCAGATTCTGAAAACAAGCGCGAGAAATAAACAGTGTAGTCTAAGCAGGTTGCCTGCTTTTTCTCGCGCTTTGTTTTCTGAGTCTGAATCTGAATCTGAATCAGGAGTGCACTCTGGCCGTACCCTTCGACTACACTGTTTATTTCTCGCGCTTGTTTTCAGAATCTGAATCTGACTCTGAATCTGAGTGCACTCTGGCCGCACCCAATGGCTGGTCAAACTGGATCAACGAGCCGAAGGTGTGAAGGAGAGTAATGCTTGTGACTTTGTCACGCAAAATCGGAGGGGCTGCTATTCCCGCAGCGCCGGAGATAAGGCAGAAGTACTGGTTCTTACTTCCCTAGTCCTTGCATCCTAAAAAAATAATGAATTTTTAGGTTATGTTAATTAAAAAAAATGCCCGCCTAAAATCTTTAGTGGAGGGGCAGTCTGGGAGACCCCCCCTCCCCCATATCAAAACTACCCCGAAATTCCACCACAACTAATGGAATTCAGTACCAATTCTTATAATGTTAGACAGTCTCATTTACCTGAAATCTTTGGAGAACAGCGCGTAAATAAGCGGGTTGATGGCGGAGTTGCAGTAGCCTAGCCAGAAGAGAACCGAGAAGACTATTGGGGCGACGCACTCCTCGCAGAAGGCCCTCACCACGTACACGCTGAAGAATGGCAGCCAACAGAACACGAAGCCACCGACGATGATGCCAAGTGTCTTAGCCGCCTTGGTCTCCATTCGGAAGCGCTTGACCTGCAATATACACTGCCGGATTTAGGGGAGGGGCAACCGGGGCGAAAGCCCCGGGGCCTCCACAAGAGGGGGGCCTCCAGAATAGAGACTTCAAAAAAAATTCTTTCAAATGCCAAATTAAATAAAACTAGTTTAAACGGGATAATGCACGAAACTTTATTTATTTATTGACGTTTCGTAGCCTTTACAGGCTTCGTCGTCAGAATAAAACTTTTGTTTAATTTGTCGAGCTACCTTCGAAAGACTTTTATTGAGCGTTTGGTTATTTCATCGTTCGATTTTTAAGTTTTATTGTCTATGTATGAATTTATTATTTAATTTACTTAATAAAGTATTTTATTTAAAATTCTTGTTTGTAATTTTGCGTTTATTTATTTGACCCTAACTACCGTAAACTACCACCGGTTCCGGTTCTTTCAAATGCCAGCTAGTAAACACTAGTAAACATCTTTTCCTTTGATATTTTTTTGATTTGCTCTTTTACCTTTACCTACAGCCTACAGTACTTTGTACATCTAACATACATGATTATTTGATTATATTAATCTTAGGGCCGAATTAAAGGCAGGGCAGGTGGGGCTGTGGCCCAGGGGCCTCCACAACAGCTTAAGAAATAACAAAATTTCGATGGGTTAACAAGCATACAAATCCTAAGTGGCCCGGGGCCTCCACAATCCTAAACCCGGTCCTGGCAATATAGTTTCGTCTTTATGAAAGCAGGGCTCTGCAAGCTGTCTGCAGTTTATTTACGTGTACTTAGAATAATATTACTTTTTAATAGGTACAGTAAATCGTATAAAAGCTAAGCTAGGCACTTCAGTATTTAGTATAGTTTTATAAACAATCTATATATATAAAACTCAAAGGTGACCGACTGTGATAGTGATCTATCACCGCACAGCCCAAACCACTGGACGGATCGGGCTGAAATTTGGCATGCAGGTAGATGTTATGACGTAGGCATCCGCTAAGAAAGGATTTTGATCAATTCTACCCCCAAGGGGATAAAATAGGGAATGAATGTTTGTATGAAACTTTGTCAATTTTAAACCGATCGGGCTGACTTTGCATGCAGGTATAAGAAGAATCATAGATGAACGTCATTGTGTATAATACGAGCCTGAGAACAAAAACTGTAGTCTACACTTCAGCTCTACACCGAAGCGAAGCGAGGGCGGGCCGCTAGTCATTTATAAACTCGCAAATTCGCGCAGCATGAATTTAAATTCGTGACTCGAACTGACCAAGGAGGTCAGTTTTTTTCTTTTTAAAGGTCTTTACTACGAAAAATTTAGGCACTGTTTTAAATCTTTCTAACTGACAGTATGACATTTTTTTTATTATGCTCGTGTTAATAATTATCATCATTTATTTCAGATAAAACAATGTCGAGATTATCCTGTGTTAGTAGTATTTGTATATTAATAAAACATTCTCAAATTACCAAATTATCCGCCATATCGATTATATTCACAATGAGGGCTACCGTTTTCTGTCTCACCAGATGGCGCCACTGTTGAGTGAGGTCCAGAATTGAAACTTTTAAAGTTTATTAATACGCACGTGAAATCAAAGTTTACATTTAAATCGTATTTTAATACAAAAGAACCGTATCCGAAACATAATCGGCCATGCCACAGTGATGTGCAGTTCCGTTTTGGTCGGAAAAAAGGAGTACATACTATTTTTTCTTAGCTCCGCTTTTAAATAACTGACATTCGTTGCCACGTAATTCATATTTGCCATAATTATGCCGAGGTATTACCAAATATTCACAACATTATTTTAATTAGAAATAAACCCGCGTAGTCAACCCACAAGCAATAACATTTGACAGTTCGGAGACCTCACGCTACACTAGCGCCTCTAGCGGCGAATTCATATGCGATAGCCCTCATTATCATAGATTCTACATGTCAATTCATTTCAATTAAAGAATTATATAGAAATACATAAGTACATTATCAGGTATGTATAGGTACGACATTATTCATGGGTAAAAAATTAAGTATGTGCATCCATCGCTTCAACATTGGACTTAAACGTATATCTCAGCTTTTTGTAATAATAAGATGTAAGTGTCGCCGCACACGGGCCACCGATTACAACCACAAAAAGCCGCCACCGGCATATTTCTCGTAGTTTTCATACATTTTATATGGACTCGCCATACACGGTACGCTGGTGGCCGCCACACGCTACAAATCGTCGTTGCTCGCTTCTTGTGGCCCGCACCGGCCACTTAATGCGCCGATACAAAACGCCGCCACACGTCACTCGCGCGATTCCCCACCCCTCTCTCCCTTGCCTTAGCCGGCCGCTGTCGCGCGCTTCAGCCACTTTAGTAGCCGCATCTAGCTTCTCGTGGCGGCGTTTGTGGCTTTGGCGTGTAGCCCGTGTACGGCGACACTTAAAGTGATGTTTCAAGTGAAAACGGTACACAAGGATACCTAAAAAAACTGTTCACCTGTGCTTTAATATTCCTCTTGCCCATTCTTCTAGTTGTTCTTGGTTTATCGTCGTACTCGTCGTACAGATGACCTGGAGCCAGGTGGTGTGGCGGTCTGACCCTCAGCCTACTCTCCGTCAGTTCTCGTCCGTCTCTCTCGTAATGTACGGCGTAGAGACTTGGGCTGGGAGATCTACTCGGAGACCTGGAGTTCTCTAATGCTGGACAGATCTGCTCGGATGACGGGTAAGATACTGATATTTTGACCTTCTCGTGAGCACGCCTTGCGCTTGAATGCCTGGAATTTGAAAATGAACTTTGTTTGAAAAGAATCACAAAGTCTCTCATAAAATTTTTCTACATCCAAAACGAATTCTTAATTGGTCAAACTATTCAACTTATATATTGTTTTAAACTTTCAGCAGTTACTCCGTGATCATGGCGCTTGCAACAGTGCCGAAATATCGCAGACTCGTAAAAAACAAGGTACATGGTAACAATCACGTTAATAGCTGTTCAACTTAGTATGAATGAATGAATATTTTATTTATTTCATTCACAAAGTAATATTATAATTAGTAAAAGGGTATAAATGAAATAACAATAAAAACAATGTAGTCCTTTGAGAGGGCTAGAGATTTTTACTAGGTTACAAAACCTGTGTTAGGGGTCGTCATATATTTTGCAAATTTACATTTAGAAATCATTGAATGAAAACAGCGGTTCTGTAATCAGTTTTATTTCCATTTAAATTGTTTTTTCATTATTATTATAATCAAATCAAACAATTAACAAAACAAAAAAAAAAAAGGTTAATTATATTTATTAAAGAAATTACCGAACAAAAAGTGATTGACTATGTTAATTAAAGAAATTAACAAAACATAAAATATTAATAGCATTATAATTAAATTAAAGATATAAACTTAATAATCTTGAGTCCATGGACATTGATCCCACTCCTTTAAATTATTTATAACTGGCATAGCACCACTTTGTTCTCGTTTGGGTTGTTAATGCTTTCGTAAAGTAATAGTTTCAACACTTAGATTTTAATATATTTTGAAATGTGACGTCACGAAATTTAGGACCCCTCCCACCCCTTGTCACACGATGTCACATTTCGTCGACCCCCTCCCTACCCCTTAAAGTGTGACGTAATTTATGGATGGCCCTTTACAATCCTCAGACTCAAGTCCTCTTAAAACCCGTTTGCTTGTTGCTAATTCATTTGTACATTACAAAAACCACAATAATTTAATAACACCACAAATGAAAGGAAAGATCTTTACCACCTTTACATTTAAATACTTGCAAGTTTATGTGTGTGCGTGTATGTGTATGTGTGTATTCATTGTCAAAATGAGAGCCTACCTCATATTCAACATTAAAATCATATGTAAAGTAATTGATTGAGTGCCTAATAAATTTTAATATCATACATAATATTTATATTGCATAAATACCTGTGCCACTAATTAAATAGCAGAAGCTAACAATTGTTCTGTAGCGTCATAGTCCAGTTGAAGTTGCCAATTTGAGAGTATTTTCTTCATTTCCGACATCTGCATAATATGGTAGATTTTCAGAATATTGTCAATTTAATTATACAGATGGCAACGGAGAAAAAATTTATTTCGCTTGGCAAAGTTAGTGCTAGAGCGTTCTAAAGGACAGACTTGGGGGGAATAGTTAAAGTAACATGGCTTCGTAGCGAAAAGATATTTTAATTCCTCATCAAATTCTTAGCCAATATAAAACTATTGACGCAACTCTTGTGTCGAATTGTTTGTACTTAAAAAAATATCAATGGTATCGACAATTTTGCTGTCAGTGTATATACATAAATACTTCTCTTAGTGTCAGAATTATGCAGGGTGGTCCAACTAGTGACGTCAATATTTTTTGAAGTTATACTTCTTTAGGCGCGTTATGAAAAAATGATGAGAGTGAAATTTTAAGATGCGCGCGCATCACTGTAACACAAAATTTTAACAGCATGAAGTTGGACCAACTTCATGCGTTACTTTTGTGTTTACCGCACATTAAGAAAATCTACCAACAAAATAGAAATAGAATCTCTATTTAGTGGGTGCTAACGACTGCATTGTGAAGGCCTATCAAAAGTATTTATTAATCTGGAACAACGGAACCAAAGCGCGATTCAGGAGACTACAGCGCCATCTCTTGACCATTGGTGTAGTAGAACCAAAAACCACATCTTTATTTTTTGTAAGAAAGTAACAGTTATAGGTATTCATATTTATAATATTTATCCACATGTTTCTAGTTTGTATATTCGGAATACGTGTTTGAGTTTCATACAAGTGCAAATCACATATGTTCTAATAAATTATATTCAGTAGCGATTTTAATTGAATATTTTGATTATTTATTTATTTTTTCAAATTAAAACTGAACTTTATTGACTGTGTCCTTTTCCAGACTTTTTATTAATTTATTGTAATTAATTATTTGCATGCAATTAAAAACTAATTTTAAACGATGCCAAAGAAGGATAACTTCTCACGCGCCTACATAAGTACACGCACCCATTTTTTTTAGATTCCTCGCACTTGGGGGTTACCGAAAATACCCCAAGTGTGTTCCGCGATTTTTCTTAGTTTTCGAGTTTAATTTTTTTTGTGTATTTTTGATGATTTCTGCCAGCGTGGTTTTAAAAATTCACACCTTTTTTGTAGTAGGTATTTTGCAGTCTTTTTTTGTGACATAATAGTCTTGAGAGTTGTTTTAATAAAAAAAATAACTCAGCTTCCTGAAATTACTCAAAAAAGGCTTGAAAGTTGGAACTTTAGTTTTTAGTAGGATTTACTCAAATATTCAACTTCAATTTAAAAATACAAAAAGCTTGTGGTTAAGTTTAAAAACTCCGCATGCTTCTAAAGTACCAAAAATCATAAAAAAAATAGTACTGCAGTACGTGGGAGAAGTAGGAGTATGCTGTGCAGGTTCGCCGTCGCCAAAAGAACAATGCAGTTGACTGAGACAACAGTTTAAATGAGCCACAATACGAAGATAACAAACTGTTGCTTTAATTCTATGGACCCAGTGGTGACTCACTAGCGTGGGTGCAGAACCAGGTGCCAGTACTTATTAAGAGTGAAGAGCAGGTCAAGACCGAGAAAGAATGAATATAGCTTAGTTGCAGCCTCGGTGCTATTTCCTGTCTATACAATATTTGATCTTAGACTATATACAATTTTCGAACACAAAGGCTAGCGTGATTCAAATGACAGGCAGCGCCATCTAGTAATGACTATCGGAACTAATTAAATAACGTTGTTTGGATGTATGTTTAAATGTTTGGGTGTTACAGTACTTAATCAGGATAGGCGGATAGGCTCAAAATCATGGAAACACGTGATTGAACAAAATTATTTTCTTAGACTATATACAATTTTCGAACACAAAGGCTAGCGTGATTCAAATGACAGGCAGCGCCATCTAGTAATGACTATCGGAACTAATTAAATAACGTTGTTTGGATGTATGTTTAAATGTTTGGGTGTTACAGTACTTAATCAGGATAGGCGGATAGGCTCAAAATCATGGAAACACGTGATTGAACAAAATTATTTTAACTACTTTTTATCATTGTTATGGTAAATTAAACTTGAAAATGTAATTACAAATTAAATTTAATTGAAATTCCTGTAAAATAACTTTAGCGTGTGTAATTTTATAATAATTATGGTTTCATCGCATAATAAGACTGCAAAATACCTACTACGAAAAAGGATATGAATTCTTGAAACCTCGCTGGCAGAAATCATTAAAAATACTCAAAAAAATATACCTCTGAAACTAAGAAAAATCGCGGAACACACTTGGGGTATTTTCGGACACCCCCAAGTGCGAGGAATCTAAAAAAATTTGTTGACGTCACTAGTTGGACCACCCTGTATGTAAGTTAATTATTTTCGTTAAATAAGTATTCGCATGCTATATTTTTGTTGTTCTTAAAGATGGTGTAATGTTCGGTTATAAAATACATATGGATAAATACTTAGGTGTTGTTTAGTGTAGGTGTAATATCTTGTGTAGTATGTGTATTTTGGAGTGTAAGGTGTATTTAATGTAACAAATAAACTTAAGCTTAGCGTAAGGTATTCTTATAACAATTAATTTACAGATGGAAGCTATCAAAAAGACATAGACAAATATTTTTTATTTTATTTTATTAAGAAAACCAACAGCGTATACATCAACAAATACCAGATAATATTTTACAGGTAAGTAGTGCCAATTACAGGTTTCCCGTAATTTAAAAATAGTATGTGTACATCGGAGATGATTAATTATATGACAACGAATAAATTAAGTAACAGCCATGAGAAAATATAAATACAAATACAATAAACAAACAATGAACAAACAAGCAACTCCAAGGAGTTTTTAAATGTAGAAAGACATTATATTAATAATGTCTGTCTATGTATTAACATAGACACAGATACACACACTCACAAAAAAAAAATATGGGTGTGTCAGTTCCGACGCACGACTGGAGTTTATTCCTTAAGTTCGATAGTCTAACCAGACGCAAAAAGAGTTTTCATCCCACCACCTCGGAAAGTGTAATTTTGCGCTTCGAAATCTGGCTGGAAAATTCTATTTTATTCGCTTGAGCGGCAAAGTAGATTTGAATTTAGAACATCACATATAATGAGTACTCAATATAATTGTAAATTCAAAACGTCATTAAACCTATTTAATGTAACCTCTATGGTGCCAAATTTATGATTAGAACTTTTTAAATTGTGAAAAAATTTAAATTTGGAACCTTCTTGGTTTCTTTGTTTTATTTGCGTGCTTCGCGCCATTCTAGTTTTTCACGTTTTATTGCTTAAATATTTTGTCATTATAAATTGTTTTCTTTTTCATTTTGTCATTTCCTCGCTGAGGTGGGATGAAAAGTTACGTATTGCACTCGAGTGGAAAGATTTTTCACCTTGTGCTCGTTTGTTTCCCTCGCTGACGCTCAGGATTCTAATTTAGAATCACTCGCTGCGCTCGTGATTCAACTTTAGAATCCTTCGCTTGCTCGGTCATCCAAATCGAGCACGCGGTTAAAAAGGAACTTTCCACTCTTGTATAATAAATAACTATTATTTAACTTAAAAAAGATTGATACTGTATGAAAGGGTAAATTAACAAATTAATGAAAATAATATACATATATAAATATATATTTATTCATTTCATATACATTTATTATAACTAATCGACGAAATATTTTACATTAAACTTTTTACAATAGTCTGATAAATTATGTAATTATTATTATCAGACTATTATCATTTTATTAAATATTAATTAAATCAACATTGGTGTCAATTCTGGCGTGATTCTCTAAACTTAAAACTAAATTTAACATCAGTCTCTCCTTTTCATTCTGTATAGAGAATGACAGGGATACACTGTTGTCAAATTTAAGTTTAGCTTTAGAGAATTATGCCAGAATCGACATCATTGTCTGCATTATTAATTACAGTGACAAGTAGTTTATGGTAACTAAAATAAGACACATGGACGTTCGTAAATACGTGGTTCACGAATCTTGAAAATACCGCATCAATGGTTGTACCATACCTCGTTGTCCCCATTGCTCTATCAGAAACAATATCTAAATTCTGTTCAGATTTTAAAAATTTTATTAATGTCAATCCGTCATCTTTGTTTGTCAAAGTTGCGCGACATAGGATGCGCACCAAAAACGTAACGAGGTCATTCATCGATAGATTTTACTCCTCACATTTTTCTCATACCGGGCCCCTTATATTATGCAAATCGTTTCAACAACTTCCACATGTTGCAACATAATGTTTACGAGATCAAGCTCTGGAGTTATGCACTTTGGTATTGATCCACACTGTGTTTCTAATATAAACTTTTGCCGTAGTTTACCTACAGCTTTCGCACAAGCCATCCGACCGACTTACGTCCAAGACAGTGCAGTTGTATCCCGTATACAGGAATAGATTCAGTTATGTAAATCGGCACTGGGTTCCTTGAGTTATCAATGCAGGCCGTAGAGAATTCAGCGTTCTTATTATCCACTTAAGTCTGAGCAGCTTATGAAACTGGTTAGTAAGTAATTTCACTAAATTGTACGCCAAATTCCATACAGTTATTTTCCAATAATACAAAAGATAAAAATTCAAAATTCAAAATTCAATATCGTTTATTCAGTCTAGGCTGTTACAAGCACTTGTGAATGTCGAAAAGCTACGCCATCGGTTCGCAAATCTACGGCGGGAGACCTTGTGCTGAGAAGAACCGGCAAGAAACTCAGCAAGGGCTGTTTTTTTCTCCCTGTATTATATACAGAGTCGTCAATTTGAAAAATGAGTTCAATATGAGATAACCCATGAAGTCACTTTCCAGATAAGAATTATTGTTACTAAAGTCCTTTTATTATTGAGATTGTGTTAGTTTTGGGCAAGCGATTTATTTTAAAATTATCCCTAATTTTTTAGCTTTCAGAAAAGTATCTGTTGTAATTTCAGAGTGGAGTAGTTTACTCACAATTACGGGTATTTGGCAACAAGTCAGATTTTTTTAAAAAATCTAAGAACAGTCCCCTAGTTTATTGGACTTTTGAAGTTATACTTCTTTAGGCGCGTTATGAAAAAATGATGAGAGTGAAATTTTAAGATGCGCGCGCATCACTGTAACACAAAAGTAACTCTTATGTCGCTTTAGCGACCAACTTCATGCTGTTACTTTTGTGTTTACCGCACGTTAAGAAAATCTACCAACAAAATAGAAATAGAATCTCTATTTTGTGGGTGCTAACGACTGCATTGTGAAGGCCTATCAAAAGTATTTATTAATCTGGAACAACGGAACCAAAGCGCGATTCAGGAGGCTACAGCGCCATCTCTTGACCATTGGTGTAGTAGAACCAAAAACCACATCTTTATTTTTTGTAATAAAGTAACAGTTATAGGTATTCATATTTATAATATTTATCCACATGTTTCTAGTTTGTATATTCGGAATACGTGTTTGAGTTTAATACAAGTGCAAATCACATATGTTCTAATAAATTATATTCAGTAGCGATTTTAATTGAATATTTTGATTATTTATTTATTTTTTCAAATTAAAACTGAACTTTATTGACTGTGTCCTTTTCCAGACTTTTTATTAATTTATTGTAATTAATTATTTGCATGCAATTAAAAACTAATTTTAAACGATGCCAAAGAAGGATAACTTCTCACGCGCCTACATAAGTACACGCACCCATTTTTTTAATGTATAACTGAGTTATTCGCTAGTTATGTTAATTCGCAGTATTCAGAGTTGTTAAGCAGTAAGTATATAAAATGAGGAGCTCGATGGCGCAAGTGGTTAGCGCGTTCGGCTGCGATCGTTGAAGTTAAGCAACTTTCACAGTGGTCGGTCATTGGATGGGTGACCAAAAATTTACTATCTCGAGTTCTTCCGTGCTTCGGAAGGCACGTTAAGCCGTTGGTCCCGGCTGCATCTGCAACATGATTGGTGACCCGTTACTAGCGCGGTAGACTACCAGCTATAAAGTGCTGGTGGTGGTCTGGAGATAGAGTTTATTGGACTTAATTTGTTGCTAACGACCTCTAGTATAACCAATTTCAAGAAATAGGTCGAGTTTTCCTGTCACCCTATTTAAAATTAGTAGGATAACCGAAATTTTCATATAGAATTGGAAATAAATGTACTCATCAAAAGTTTAAGCAACATGCATCATTTACGCAAACTGCAAGCTTTATCAGTCGATGTTTTATATTATCGTTATGACACGTATAATTTATTCAAAGGATTTACTTAAGTCACTAATGAATCATTTTGGTTATTACTAACAAAAGAATATAAGTATTAATAATATTAAAAATCATCTACATGCCCATATAATGAACATAGAGGAAATAGTCACTCGCGTCCTTAAGAGATGCCGCTACCGGCGCTGCGTTCACAACTTAAGGAAGCCTACATCGCGCAAGTGAAATTCGGTAGCCAACAGTTCATATATACGATGCCCGACCAACATCAGTCTGGCCGCGGACTTCGAGCTAACATCACCCAGCTCGGAGGAAGCTCTTTCCCTTTGGCCTTCCTACAAGTTCAAAAAAGCTGAGACTATTTTAATTATTGTTGTATCATTCACAATGAAATTACCTTTATTAATTATAACTATTTATATGACTAAAAATACGAATTCAAATATATCCACATGAATACACTTACAATATACCCACAGATTTGCCAAAGTGACAATAATTCTGGCCTCCTCAAACTTAACTGCGGCTATGTGACATGTTGTCGATTTTTCAGTCTTAAATTGCATCTTACACAATTTTTAATTCTCTATCGATCTATCGTTAACGAGTGTTTGTATCTTTTATAGTTTGAGTCTAAAAATCCGTCATTTGATGAATGGTAACAAAATAGCAATAATTTAAAGTTTATGAGCCATTATTTTTTACCATATCTAAAAAGTTGGTTTTATCATTTAGCCACGTTTTAGCTTGAGGACGGCAGAATTGCTCCTCAATCATGTTTTTTTTTTAAATTTAATGGTTTTAAACCCCTGATCAGGGCTTGAAACCGGTTTCAAAAATACCGGTAAATAAAGGTTAATACCGGTTTTTAGTAAATGTTTCGTTCGGAGTGTATCCGAAATGAAAGCGGTACCTAAAACCTTAATAAACCGGTTTAAGCCAGAGCGACACGTGCACGTGTCGGCATCGCTTGAAGTTTGTTTTGTTTGAACTAATTAAGTCACAACTTGTTAATGCTCAGAGACTGATGCATTTATTAACACGTTTGCTAATGCCTAGTGAGTCAAGTTATTCATTTTGTAGTTGTGTATTTATTTCAGCCGTCAGTAAGAGCGAAATGAAACCCTTTAAAAACCGCTAAATTGATTTAAAACCGATTTGATTTCGCTTTTTAGGAAAACCGGTTTTTTTAAGGTTAAGGTAGAGCCAGAACTAAATAAAACGCTCCTAATGTACTTGACACTGATTTAGGTTTTAAAATTAACCGGTAAACACAGTGTGACCAGATTAAATTTTACGAAAATACCGAGGCACCTCATAAAAATACTGAAATATACCGACTAACATAGGACAGATATACCAATAAAAATACTGATTTTCTTAACACATTTTATTTATTCATACGTACTCACAATAAATGTTAGAGTTATATATTAACATCCTTTTCGAAGAATTAAAATTTACACAACCTCCTTCATTTCTTCACGCTCTATCTAATAATGCAAACCGCATTAAAATCGGTCCAGCAGTTGTAAAGTTTTAGGTGAACATACATTCTGCAAGTCTGATTAATACTATGTATTGATTGATAATTGTATATGTAGTATTACAATACTACAACGCCGACAACGGCCGTCTTTCTTGTCATATCTGTAACTTACTCATAGATAACATGTATAAGTATAGGTAAACTAAATCCGGGGAAGTCCCCAATGTTCGCGTTCCGGGGAATTCCGAAAACATTGTCGCAAAGACGATCACTCACTACGGTGTTGCCATAACTTCTACCAAAATATACCCAAAAATACTGACTGCCAGCAATATACCTGAGAATATACTGATGTTCGGAAAAATCGATGAAATATACTGAAAAAGTATTAAAATACTGAATCTGGTCACACTGGGTAAACAAGCCCTGCCGTAGATTTCTTCCGGCAGCGCATCCCACAAATGAGCAGCATCTAATAAAAATTTTGAGAAATTCATTGGAATCTCTAGTGTTAAGTTCTCTGATGATCTTGGTGAAACACGGTGTATCATGAAGGAAAATAAACCGTATACTGTAGAGTAGAGAAAGGAAAAGATATGCGCATTCCGGCGAAGACGAATTGGTAACCACTTGAGCTTCGTGAAGAAATCAGACACATAATATTATCACGCGTTAAACGAAGGAAATCAATTCTTGTAAATTATTAGTACATTACGATACGCGTGACCTAAGTTGCCTATTACTGCACGGCGTGAAGTTGCAACGCCGTGCAGTAATGGACAACTTAGGCCACAAGTATCGTATACTATTTTATAGCAAGTGTGACATAAACCCGCCCCGGACGCGGGCAAGAGGGCGGGTTCGGGGGAATTCAATGTCACCGACTTCGCCACTTCTTTAATTGCGTCCGGAACAATTTCACCGTTCTCGTATTCGCTTAGGTCACTATCCGAACTGGCCATTTTCGACCAAAAGATACAATTCTCGCGGAATGAATTATAGCTAACCGTTTCTCCTTGTTTTGGCTGTCACTGAAAATTCCTAACCTATCGCTAATTTGTCATTTGTTTGCTGTGAGTTTTTAAGCTCCAAATGACATTTAAATGTGTTTCCTTTTATTTTTTCTACATGAGTGAAGTTGGTCAATTCATTTACAGACCGTGCAGAAATAGGCAACTTAGGTCACGGATAAGCGTGCGTAAAGTGCGGGTTTAGGTCACACTGTGCTATAAAGCATTTTTTTATTATTTCTGAATATTGAACTACCAAAGTAAATATATCGGAGACTATGACTCGCCAAAAATAAGGTACCTGGTAGCCATCCCGTAAAATATAAAAATATTTAATGTAATTGACCATAAATGGCTGCCAAACATGGACTCTTACACGAATGGGATAGGAATCGGAAAGATTAAAACTGTGGTCATGTCAACGCACTGTGGAATAAATCAAGATTGATGAAGCTTAGATTAAATGACAAAATATTCCACAGTTTTTTCAGGAAATACACTATAACAAAAACCATAATGTAGTTTTACAGACAATACAAGCTAAAGTGAAGATAGTCAGGTAATACAATCAGAGCAGAGGACTTATGGAGCAAGCCAAATATGAATCTAATAGAGTCGACATCACAGGAGACCGAAGAGCTGGTAGTTACCTAGGACAAAGAATTAGCTATTCAAAAGGGGAACGCTGCCAGTATCTTCGGAACCTAGCAAGGTTCCAAATATTGTCAAAAAGAGTCCCTTTAAGCATAAATGGACTCTTTTTGACAATATATTTTAGTTATTATATTATATTTTTGAAGTGAAAACTTCTTTAGGGGCGTTGTTTACTTTTTTTTGTATGGGTAAAAAATGTTAAACTCGCGTCATGACACGTGGGCTGATCGCATCACAGGCCACGTATCCTGATCGTAAGACGAAAACAATAAAATTGGAAAGGTTGTTGACTTTCAATATATTGGACGAATCATATCATATTATTTTATTTTATCGTATTATAATAATAAGTCTGTATCTAGGACGTCCAGTGGGCCATTCGCCTAACGGAAATGCTATGGAAAACGCTAACGCTTACGATTTCATTTTATTATTTCTAGCCACCTGAGGTTTTCAAAACTTTTTTTCTTTTACATTGGTAACAACAATATTAAAAAAAAAATGAGCGCGAGGCATTTTAAAACCTCAGGCGGCTAGAAATAACAAAATGAAATCGTAAGCGTTAGCTTTATCCAAAGCATTTCCGTTAGGCGAATGGCCCCCTGGTGGCAGCTTCATTGCGAAGAAAATGCATTTTTTTACAATAGATGTCGCTAGGTGCGCTTAAATGAGAAATTCTGAGAGATGAACTTTTTAATGTAATATAAATTGTCATGTTTGTGTACGATAGCGCAATAAATAAATATTGTATTCTACCACATAAATGATAGTACTGTTAAATTGATAATTAAAGAAATTTGTGCAAAATTATTCCCTAACCATTCCAAAATATCAAAAATGCACAACGTTAATATTCAAGTTTTCAGTTCTGCCGTAACTTCGGGAGTGCTACCCGTCGTTTTTTAAGGTTTTTTAGTTAAAGGTTCATTATTCTAATATAATAATTATATTTTTTATTTCTGTATAAATTTAATGTCAGCTAATAGAGTATGTTATTTATAAGAGCTGTACTATTTTCAAAATTTTATTGGAGTTTACTCCTTAAGAATCGATTTGCATATATAAGGGGCCCGGTATGAGAAAAATAGGAGAGAGAGGAGTAAAATCTATCGATGAATGACCTCGTTACGTTTCTGGTGCGCATCCTATGTCGCGCAACTTTGACAAACAAAGATGACGCATTGACATTAATCTTTTTTAAGTTAAGTAAACTCTTTTTGCGTCTGGTTAGACTATCGAACTTATACCCGCCATACACACTACGAGAAATCGTTACGATCAGACTGTACAGTTCGAACGGTACAGTTTATACGATTTCGTTTAGTATAGGAAACTGTGCAGTTTTATAACATACACGCTACGATTTATCGGTACCGTTCGGACTGTACAGTCTAATCGTAACGATTTATCGTAGTGTGTATAGGGACACGTTATCGAATAGAAAGTATCGATACTGTACTCAAGAGTAATATCGGAAAAAAAGTATCATACTCGTAAAAGTATTGAAACAAAAGTATCGATACTTCAAAGTATCGAGTACATTTCATAGGACCTTATAAGCAATGTAGATACTTTTAAAAACGTATAATGTTAATATAATCAACTGCAAAACTAAACGTGAATTACTCAAGTACGTAAGTCTCAGGACACACTAGATTGCTTCTGCTTCCAATTATATCAACGCAATCGAATGTTTTAGAAGGTTTGCTATGATTCCACTAGATGGCGTTGCCATCAATATAAGGCGCTTATCCAAATTTTTAAAGGTATCGATACTTTTTTAGTTTAGTTATTTAGTTGAAGTATCGAAAACCAAGTATCGAGTACAAAAGTATCGGTATCGAAAGGAAAAGTACTCGATACCACAAAGTATCGATACTTTTTTCGTGTCCCTAAGTGTGTATGGCGGGTGTTAAGGAGTAAACTCCAGTCGTGCGTCGGAGCTGACACACACAATTTTTTTTTATACCTTCTTAGTCGTTCCGGTGAAGCACTCAAGGATGTGCTGGTTGAGTGATTGGAGGCAGTTGATAGCGGTGAGCCGTGAGGTCTTGCCGACCCTCGGCCCCTGTGTATCCTCAACGTGAGCCTGTTGTCGTCGAACCTGTTACCCAAGCCTTTACCTGGAAACGATTTCAGGACACATGAGAACAATATGCTTAATTATTAGGGATCCAAGGCCTGTGCCAGCAGTAGGGATATTAAATAAATAAATAAATATTTCCAACACTCACACCAATTAGCCTAGCCCCAAAGTAAGCACTATAAGGCTTGTGTTATGGGATACTAGGGTAACGGATAGAATACATAAACTGTACATATCTTTATATATGTTACCGGCCAAACCCGATTTCAGGACAATCTAGTTTTGCCTAGGCTAAACTGGTTCTTCCTATACGCGATAGGATTAACTAGTATAGCCTAGTCCAAACTAATTTATCCTAAGCGCGACAGGATAAACCAGTTTAGCCTAGGCCAAACTAGATGATCCTGATATAAATACGCACACTCTAGGATAAACTAGTACGACCTAGTCTAAACCAATTTAGCAAAGCGGAAAGTAATTGAACAAACATGTCAGGACTTGTACAGGGCGCGTCATGTAAAAAGAACGCTGGAAGAAAGTGGAGGGAGTGTTTTTTCTGTAATTGGTTTTTGTTTAACTCTTTTGTTGTTGCCGGGAGTTCGGAAGACAGTAAAGCCGGGTACGCATTAGCGATCTGTTACCGTAACATGCGTGATACAGTACGAAGTTCTAGTGTGTACGCTAGTAGCTCAGTTGTGAACGTTGGCTCGCTTCAAACCGCACGCGTACCGTTCTCGCAGCAGGTTATCGAACCACGTACACACTATGCTTTTTGGTTACAGTGCGTGCAACGGTTATGGTTACAGCTCGCCAATGAGTAACTACCCGGCTTAAGAAATTCCGAATCATTGGAACCTTTTACAATTCATCTCACTGTAAACTCAAAATATTTTAAGAAAAGTTTACTAGAAAAAAAAACCACGCAGACCAGGCAGCGGACCGGACTCGAACCCGCACCCTTCGCAATCCGGGCGAATGCACTGACCATTATGCTACCACGGCCCTATTCGCCGCGTCGAAATTTTCCTAGCCTTAAGCTGCAAGGCAGCGCCATCTCTTCGCATTGTAGGTTGCAACCACGCAACCCACAATGTCAAATGAATACTTTTTCAAGTATTAAACATTTGCAAGAAGAAATAGCAATTATAGTTAGTGTTTTTATTTATTTTTAAGCATTTAACTGCTAGGTGTTTAAATCTAAAGAAAAGTTTACTAGAAAAATTAAACTTTTCTTACTTTTCTTTGTATTACTAATTATCCATAACTTGTAACGATGAATCATTATGGTTTTAATAAAAAATATTATTTTTCCAATTACGGATTATTTTATTCAGTTTATCTATTTATTTTGACTTTCTAGATATACTATAATGTTTACACTAGGCCATACTAGTTTATCCTAGAGTATGCGTATTTTTATCAGGATCAACTAGTTTGGCCTAGGCTAAACTGGTTTATCCTATCGGGCTTAGGACAAATTAGTTTGGACTAGGCTATACTAGTTAATCCTATCGCGCATAGGAAGAACCAGTTTAGCCTAGGCAAAACTAGTTTGTCCTGAAATCGGGTTTGGCCGGTAACATATATATAATTCTTCTGTGAGTGAGTATGTCACTGAACTTCTCTTAAACGACTGGACCGATTTTGATGAAATTTTTTGTGTGTGTTCAAGGGGATCTGAGAATGGTTTAGATTCACAATTTTGTCCGCTGGACAACCCCTATTTTTTTAGGGCGGTACGAAGTTCGCTGGGTCAACTAGTCTTTATATATATAATTCTTCTGTGAGTGTGTATGTCACTGAACTTCTCTTAAAAGACTGGACCGATTTTGATGAAATTTTTTGTGTGTGTTCAAGGGGATCTGAGAATGGTTTAGATTCACAAAGACGTGTAGACAGGACAACGTCTGTCGGGTCCGCTAGTCTTTATATATATAATTCTTCTGTGAGTGTGTATGTCACTGAACTTCTCTTAAACGACTGGACCGATTTTGATGAAATTTTTTGTGTGTGTTCAAGCCGATCTGAGAATGGTTTAGATTCACAATTTATTTTGTCCGCTGGACAACCCCTATTTTTTAGGGCGGCACGAAGTTCGCTGGGTCAGCAAGTATAAGTATATTTTTATAGAAATACATATTAAACATCCATGACTGGAGTACAAATGCTCGTATTCATCACGCAAACATCTGCCCCCACCGGGATTTGAACCCGGGACCTCTCGAGTCGGCGACACCATGAAACCCAGCGAACAAACCACTCGGCCACGGAGGTCGTCAATAGGCTGTTGATGGTGAATATGAGGGTATATGTGGGGTAAGTCACATTTGATTTATACTCATATCAAGACAAGAGATACTACACACATTATGAAGACACTTGGAATAGAACTGCCGATGCACAAAATAACACTGTGAAAGAAACCCTGTAATTGATAAGTATAATATTGTAGCCTAGATGAAATCGTCATTTTTAAGCATTGATTTGTTGGTACTGTATGTTTTTGGTATAATACGATTCAAATAAGAATAGGAAAGCCAATGACCTCTATCTGTCAAATGTCGCTTGAAAAGTACGGTTTGCATAAAAAAACTTGGAACTCTTTTGTAGCACTCCGCTAATTCAAGAATAAAAACCAAACATTTGTAAACAAACAATAATAAATATTGATAATTAATATCGGTTGATCAAATGTCACTTTAAGTTGCGTTCAGACACTCGATTTCAAACTTACGTTTACATAAAGGATGCATGTTCGTATGTGACCTAGTAATAGTGCATGATTATTCATAACTACTCCGGAGGTAATGCAGAGATGAGCGGAATTGAAGAGCTAGATTCTGATTAATGTTTTTCTCACACAGTCTTAAAAAATAAATATTTTTAAATTTGGTTGTATATTTTTCTCAATCTTAGCAAAAAAATAAATTTTAATAAAAAAATCTGCTGTTTTTCTCACCTAATCATAGTAAATAAGTTTTATTAAATAAAACTTTTTTTGCTCACTCTACCTATTTGGTTTGAATTGACAGCTATGACATCACAATATGGCGCCCAGTCGGTCCTATTCTTAGTTAAATCGCATTATAAAAAGATATTGTTTTAATTACATAGTTACATGATTATCAGTTTCCATTCAGTATCCATATGCAAAGGTAAAATAACATCATGTTTTCATAAAATTTACCAGAGCGGCAGTTGTTTCATTAAGAGCCCTTTTACAAAATTGCGCTGCTGTCGTACTGATCGGCGCGTAGCGTAGTAGCGGTGGGTCGTTCTCAAATTTTCTGACGACGAAACGCAATCGTTTTTTCTTAAACGAAAACTAGTCCTCGAAACGGTTCTCGTTCGCAACTGGTTTTGGTTGCGGCCGGGTGACGCAACGAAACGATACGCGACGGTCGAGCGAATGTAACGCAACGAAACTGAACTAAATAAAATATTGTTAACGTTAGTTTCGTTGCTGCGAACGAGACGACGAAACATCGAAATAAATGTTGTGTTATACGATAATCGACTTTAAATGTTCAATATTAAAGATTATATTATTGTAAAATCAAAGCTTAATTATCTAAGAACGAAACGGCCTCATATCATTCTATTGTAGGCTGTATTTTCTTCATCATAAAGTACATATTGGCGTGCAGACAATCTGAGGACTAGTTGTTCGACGAAGACTGTTTTGATCCGAGACGTAAAACGGTTCTATCGTCGCGGAACACAAAACGGTCCTTGAAACCGGTTCGTCTTTAGAACGCACACACCTAGCGCGTAGGTATATTGCATTTTACGTGTTAGCTTTCAAGTCTTATAAAATAATTATTAACGAACTAATTGTAAAAGTATATGAATATTTCAATAGTTCAATGATGGTAGATTAGTTTTATGAAAGTTTTTGATAATAATTCTATTTAATTCAATATCCAAATACGAGGTAAACCTGCATTAGTATAACATATTTTTTAGGAAAACTCACGGAGGTTAGATGCTTTATGATAATTAGTGAAGAATACATTATGTTATAACAAAAACATATTTCTGATGTCGTAGTAATTAAATTAATCTAATTTATTGAACATGTTTTAGAGATTGAGGCGTTTGAAGTTGTGCATATTATCGTTTTTTCCATAAACTAGCTGCAGTAGAACGATCAGTACAAAAAAAGCAAAAACAGTATTTGCAAATATTCTACATTAACTTACAATAAGAAGAATAAATCTACTGTTTACTTCTATTGGGTAAACGAGGTGCTCAAAAATTACGATTTTTTGCAAAAAATGTGAAAGGGCTCTGAATAGGATACATTAATGTTCTTCCATTTCAATAAAAGAAGAATAAGTTAAGAATAGTTTTTACGTCGGTTTTTGTACACATCATTCAAACCATTAAAAGTTAGTCATCCTTATTAGATGGTTTGCAAAATAGGAATAACGGTATATTGTTTTAAACTTTCATGGTCACTAACATTATAGAATATAAGTTATTTACGGGATTGTTACCATGTAACTTGTTTTAGCAAGTTGCCGATATTTCGGCACTGTTGCAAGCGTTCGTCGGAGGGTAGACCGATATGTCTGCCAATAACATTTACCCGCAATTATTTCAGTTACTCCGTGATCATGGCGCTTGCAACAGTGCCGAAATGTCGGAAACTCGCTAAAAACAAGGTACAATCCCGTAAATAACTTATATTACTATAAGAATAACGGTGTTGACCAGCCTCAGCTAGTTCGACTGTTTATGCAACCCCTCTCATTTTGGGTGCCAAAATTTCTGTGCTATAGAAAGTATTAGGAATGTTGCACCAATCAAAAGCGTCCTTAGCCCTTTTACCGCTTGTATACAATCATTAACCAAGCGTCCTCTAGTAAGTGCGTGGTCAGAAAGTGGCGCTGCGCCCTTATGCAACGCACACCCTACACCATAGGTAAAACCGGCTCTGGCACCAATTTCACTTCTTACTCCAATGTGATCGTAGGCTAGAAAAACAAATATTCAGAAGAGTAAAATGAATCCACATACCTTTAGTAGTTCTAAAGCCTTGGTTGATAGCCTTAGTGGTTCTCACGGCAGCCTTGTATATTCTCCAATAGAAGAACAGCATCACAAACATGGGGATATAGAAGGAGCCCAGCGCTGAGTAGACCACGTAGCCAGCGTCGTTGGTGAGCTCACAGGTCCAGGGGCACGGCGGGTTTGGGGACCAGCCGTCCTTTTCAGCTTCTTCGGGCTGTCCGAGAATAATTGAAACGTAATAACGTAGTCCTCTTCGTTGACTCACATTGGACTAGAGTCGATTTAAAGCTATCTATACTTATAATAAATCTGTAGAGATGTCAATTCTGTACATGAAATATATTTTTAAAATAACTATCAGGGGGTGATTAGTGATCGATACTGATGCCAAAAATGCAATCAGTAAATTTTTTGTCTGTCTGTCTGTCTGTCTGTGTGTTTGTTCCTTATAGAAACAAAAACTACTCGACGGATTTTAACAAAACTTGGTACAATTATTCTTCATACTCCTGGGAAGGTTATAGTATACTTTTCATCACGCTACAATCAAAAGCAGCAGAGTAGTGAAGGGAAATGTTGGGAAAACGGGAGAAGTTACTCCATTTTTTAAGCTTCCGTCGCGGGTGCAGCCTTAATGGTTAAAGTTACATAGAAATCATGTATGACGGTAATATTCTACATGAAATTGTCTAAAAAATATCCCGCAACAGCATATGTCTATCTTTTATAGTTGACTCACAATAGCACGTGTAATTATATAAATAAAGTCATTCTTTATAGCACAAGCCTGAGAACAAAAACTATAGTTTACACTACAGCTCTACACCGAAGCGAAGCGAGGGCGGGCCACTAGTGTATTTATAATCCTGTTAAGATTCCTTCGTAGGTTTGAATTCAAATTTATCATCAGCCTATTAATGCCCCACTGCTGGGGCACAGGCCTTCCCTATGGATGGGATAGGGAGATTGGGTCATGACGTCATTAACGTGCCTTCCGAAGCACGGAGGAGCTCAAGATAGTAAATTTTTTGTCACCCATCCAATGACCGACCACTGCGAAAGTTGCTTAACTTCAACGATCGCAGCCGAACACGTTAACCACTTGCGCCATCGAGCTCCTCGATTTATTTGATTCTTACTAATTTGTCCAGATTTAACTCGTATTCTAGAAAATACAAAATATGCTGGATTGTCAGTAAAGGATTGGATTGTATAGGTGCTAATAAAATCGATTTTGCAGGGCGCAGGTGGTTAGAGCTTTCGGCTGCGATCGTTGTAGTTAAGCAACTTTCGCAGTGGTCGGTCATTGGATGGGTGACCAAAAATCTTCTATCTCGAGTTCCTCCGTGCTTCGGAAGGCACGTTAAGCCGTTGGTCCCAGCTGCATCTGCAGTCGTTAGCACCCGCCAATCATTTTTGTTTATAGTATTATAAATGATGCGTTATATATCTCGGTGCTCATGCTAGGGGGGCAGGTGTACTTAACGTTTGGGAAGAGAACGTTCGGTCCATTCTCTGTCTATAAATACACTTCCAGACACAGCTATCCGCCCACCAAGCGTTAAAAGCTTCAACGGTGTGGAGCAAAAATATATGTTAGGTAATAATATAATTTAAAAACACACACAAAAAAACCGGCCAAGTGCGAGTCGGACTCGCGCACCGAGGGTTCCGTACAAACTCAATTTAATACCTCTACGCGTTCATGAGAAAAGTGGTAGTAACTTTAAAATTTTCAAAAATATTTTTTCTTATATGATGTAACTAAAAATTTATAGTTTTCGCAATTTTTCCTTTATATGTACGATAAGACGTTACTTCGTACCAAATTTCAAGATTCTAAGTTCATGGGAAGTACCCTGTAGGTTTTGATTCCCGTGCGAGTTTCGAAAATTTGCGGAAATTTTCAGCATAAACGGCTGTATCTTTTGATTGCGTTGGCTTAGAAGTTTGATTTTTTCACAGCTTCAAGGGACAGTAGACCTGAGTAATTGATATAAATTTCAGCTTCATACCTCCACGCGTTCCTGAGAAAAAGGGTCTTGACAGACGGACGGACGGACAGACGGACAACAAAGTGATCCTATAAGGGTTCCGTTTTTCCTTTTGAGGTACGGAACCCTAAAAAGCTGGTCAATACGAACAGTTTCTTAACTGCGTAATTTTTATTGGTTCAATTTACCTAACGCTAGGTGGGCTGATAGAGGTGCCCGGAAGTATATTAGTAAGTTAAGTATTCTCACCTTTTTATCCTTCCAACCGACTAGTGGTGGGAAACAGATAACGAACGACAGCACCCATAACCCAGCTATCAACGCTTTGGCGCGCTTTCTGCTCATGATGCTCGGATAGCTGACAGGCCTGGTGACTGCCACGTAGCGGTCCAGCGAGATGGCGCAAAGGTTCAGGATAGACGCGGTGCACATCCACACGTCTACCGCCAGCCACACGGAGCACCACACGTCGCCGAATATCCATACCTGGAAAGAGTTCATTATTATTAACTCGAATGCCTATAGAAAGAAAGAAGAAACAAAGAAAGAAAGAAAAATAATTTTATTTGAGACAATCATCATCATCATCAGCCTATTAATGTAACCACTGCTGGGGCACAGGCCTTCCCTATGAATGGAATAGGGAGATTGGACCATGACCCACCACGCGGGCCCAGTGCGGATTGGTGGGTGTTAACGACTGCAGATGCAGCCGGGACCAACGGCTTAGCGTGCCTTCCGAAGCACGGAGGAGCTCGAGATATTAAATTTTTGGTCACCATCCAATGACCGACCACTGCGAAAGTTGCTTAACTTCAACGATCGCAGCCGAACGCGCTAACCACTTGCGCCCTATTGAGCTCCTCAGATTCGATTCCTCCTCGATTTTATTAGCACCTATACAAAACAGTAATAAATTATATAAACAAAACACATACATATAATTTTTTTGTCTCAAAACGGTCCCAACTCAGCGTGATGCAGATGTTGCCATCAGCGCTGGTCTTCCGTTGGAACCGGTACAGCGACGACACGAAACATTAATAACAATAAAATAAACATAACAAAATTACAAGGAAATAAGAATGGGAGTGACAGTTCAGGGGGGCGCCACCGTCTACGCAAATGACAACGAAATATATTATGTCCATATTAACAGCTGCACCCGGAGCGCAGATTCCGAACGCAACCCCGACTGACACTGCCATTCAGCGTCTAATCTGTGCATTTGACATTTTGTCTACAAAAAACTACAAAAGTTTAATTTCAGTCTTCAGACGAACAAAAAGAACAATTTTCGATAGCCAACAAGATATATCACCTGATTAAATATTATACACTTTGAAAATACTAAAATAAACGGATACATAATGAAGGTGAATATCTCCCCATCTTCTTTAAATTGCACTAGTGTCATGTAAAAGTGTTTCCTGCGATTTTTGATGCTAACAAGTCAATTGCGCAATTTTAATCGAAATAATTTAACATTTTGCAGGTCTCCAATTGGTGGAGGTATATTGTTCCAGCATCTGGAACTATATAGAGTATTTACATAATATTTTAGTTCTCTCCGCGTATAGTAAAAATTCTGTTGTTACATCGTACTTTATAAAGCTAAGCACTCTCTCCAAAAACCTTGCGTGTCCTAAGTTAGTATGAGGGACTTAACATATATTATCTTGAGTTCTTTCCTGTTTCAGAAGAATGTGTTAAGCCGTTATTACCGGCTACATTTCTCGTTATCACTCATTGCTAGTATCCATCAATCCTCACTGCGTCCGCATCATGGGTCATACCCACGGCCCAATCTCCCTATTCCATTCATATGCCCACTACGCGCGCGATCCGACTCATCGGGGACATGCTCGCTCAATGTAACAATATCGACTTATTCGCTGATGGTTTAGCAAAGCTAGTGGCGGCTGCACTTGAGTTTCTTGAGTAAATAGCTTATTGATTATTTCTAAATTTGACAATTCATTTATTAATAACTAAAATGATATGACATTATTTATTAAATAAGTATATTTGACATTATCTGTTGAAATTAGATATGCCATTATTAATTGTTTTATTGATTTGAAATTTTTAACTGTTTTATTATAAATTTAATTAACTTTTACAATGGATGATTTGACTTTGTTTCTATTCAGTACTATTTGACATTGATATTTGACATTACCTAACTATTTAACTATTTGGCATTACTCTTTTTTTTTTAGTTGTTATAATTATTATTATTTGATTATCTCTTTTTCTTAATTTTATTGAATTTAATGAATACCTTCCATGATTGTTAATATTTTGTATGTATGACTTGCCGGTGTGTTGGATTATTCTGTAAGCCTGCATGTTTAAATTGAATAAATAAATAAATATGGGTGGTTAGTGCCCTTGCGCCTTTAAATGTCTTCACTACTATATAAATAGGCTGAATATTGGTGACGATAATCGATTCAATTAAAATTTTTATTTAACCTGCATGTCTACGTACCCTAATCATTTAAGAAAATATTTCTCATTAACCTTTTCAGTTAATAACCTATTTCCTAGGATTCTTACTTTCGGACAGAAACACAGCACCACTTAGGCGTTGCGCACACGTGGAGACTTTTTTGTCTAGTATCAGACACAAGCTATCATCAGACACAATCAATGAATATTGTTTGATTTTTATAGGACCAGTGTGCAGCTACTACCCGCGCAGACATAAACATTGTTGGTGCCCTGTTGCTTACACTACACATTCTCGTTGACAACTAAAAAAACACACAAGCAAATAAAATAAAATAAAATAAGGGACGGACGTCAAATACCACAATTCATATAAGTACCTATACAGAAACTGTAAACTTATTAAAATAATTAATATTTTAGTTTGTATTGAATAATACTCAACATTTAACAAATATTAATAAATTAAAAACATTGTGTACAAAAACAGATTTTTAAAATTAATAAATTGTTAACAAACGCCCATTGTTAACAGCCATTTAAGCTTCAGAAAATAATTTCTACCTTACAATAATGTTAGATTCGCAATCCGATAAGCGTAGTAATTTACGCGCGACGAAAACGGTTTACGTTCACTAACTAGCATAACAAGTTTCTTAACGCAATAAATAACGATATTTATAACGGTATCAACTATCGTTTTAATTGGTTAAAGCACAACGTTAACTGCTTATTAGTACTTATTACCTACCTAGCAATGTAGAAGACGATAAGTACAATTTATAACCACAGCTAATGTAGATAATGTTTATAGTATTATTTGATGTTGTTAGTAACATCGCCGTAAACTGTATGTAGGGATAGGTTGTCATGGTGACGCGATAAGGAAAAAGTGGTAAAACAAGACTGAGAAGCATGTATAATGCGATTCAAAAAAGAATAGGAAAGCTAATGACCTCCATCTGTCAAATGACGCTTGAAAAGTACGGTTTGCAAAAAATCTTGGAACTCTTTTTTAGCACTCGGCTAATTCTAGAATAAAAAAAAAAAATGGTTGCCTGTAAAGTCGGTTTTACGGGCGAAGATTTTACGTGACAACGTCTTTTTCTCGGTAGAATATTTATTGATATGAATATAATTAAATTGCACAATAGGAACAAGGAATTGAATGAAAATAAGAATTGCACAAATTTTAACTATAGAAATATATTTTGTTTACTAAAACATTGTACATGTAAACTTAAACTTAACACGAGAGACTCATCGTAACGTTACCGAGCGTTACACTTTTTCATAAGTGACTCCCAGCCGCAACCTAATTTAAGACGTTGTCACGTCAAAAAACAAACATTTGTAAACAAACATGACGACGATGACAACTCCGGTGGTTATGCAGAGCTGAGCGGAATTGAAGAGCTATATTCCGATCAATATTTTTACTCACACAGTCATAAATGTTATTAAAAATCGGTGTTTTTTTTTTTCTCAATCTTAGTACCTAAATAAATTTTATTAATAAAATCTGATGTTTTTTCTCACTTAATCTTAGTAAATAAGTTTTATTTAAAAAAACCTGATGTTTCTTCTCACTAAATCTTAGTAAATAAGTTTTATCGAAGAAAAACTTTTATTGCTCACTCTACCTATTTTGTTTCAATTGACAGCTTTGACATCACAAAATGGCGCCCAGTCGATCCTATTCTTAGTTGAATCGCATTATATTGTAATTAAAGATTGAAATTGCATGTTAACTTAACAGATCTTATATAATTTGGCGGCAGTTTTTAGTAAGATGGAGCGAGGTTATCACAAAAATTGTCATTAAAAGTCGAAGCCCAGCCCTTAAACATATTTCCCAACACAATATATTCGTTTTGTGAATCCATAAGATTTTTAATTTAAGTTTCAGTGTCGCTTTTTCCATTTCTACACTTCCCTACCTACCAACTGATGTACATATACGACGAACAATAAATATTGCCAGTTATAATTTTATTAATAAGGCCGCATTATGATTTGTGCGGCAACACCTCATAAATTGCGTTAATTATCTGGCGAGCCTCCTGAGTCGTGTTTTAAGCGCGGGCCTCACCGGGTGCGACTTATCTTTTTAACCGACTTCAAACAAAAAATGAGGAGGTACTATATTTGTCGAATATATATATATATATATATACTAGCAAACCCGGCGAACTCCGTTTCGCCACCAGATGGCTTCGTTTTATGTAACATTTCGTTTGGTGATTAAAAGAAGATTTTTTTTTTAAATTTTTCCTGAATTTTCTTTGCTATAAACCTCACGGAGCCCGAGACCTTTCCAACGAATGCAAAACCGTGGAAATCGGTTCGTGCGTTCTGGAGTTATAGCGTCAGGAAGGAAAACCCGACTTATTTTTATATAGTAGAATTTATTTCATTACATTACTAAGGGCGACCAAAGAATACCTAGTTATTAATCTGTGGCGACTCTGCACCGCTTAAAAGTTGGTCCATGTCGCCATACAGCCAGTGTCTATGGACATTCCGTAGGCACTGGCACATTAGAAATTAAGTTTTATAATTATGTTCTTTTTGATATTTCCTGTTGAATTTTTAATGGTCATTCTAAAAATAGACTTCAGATAAAAATTTCGTCCGTACAAATTGTATTTTATAATTGTGAATATTTTCCAAATATAGTGCTGATAAGTTGACGTATCGTCGTTTAATTACTCCGTTCCGCTAGTGGGGAGCAGTGGTTAAACATCTCCAAATTGGTGACCCCGACAAGTGAAGAAATAAATAAACGAACAGGAGTTACACGGCAAAGGCCTTCCGTGTTATTGGAAACTTACTCGTATGTACATAATACTATCAAGTCAACTACAAGGGTGAGTTTTCCCATCATTACTACGGCTGGTAGTCAACGCATCAGCGATCGCTCGCAATTCGGGCACACGCTGGAAATACACCACAGATGTCAATACATTCTGGGACGAGAGCGCCATGACGTGACGCCGTGTCAACATCTTACTGCGTCATCATTTACGATAGGAACCTTCCGAAATTGTTTCCATCAGGAGGGGGCATAATGCTTGTTTGTTCTCCTTTTTTTACATATTGTATCAAATGTTATCGTTTTCAGTGCGTTTGAATCCTCTTCGCTTAACTCCCTCAACTTCGCCTGCTTCGACACGACCGAAGCGGGGCGAACTTCGATCGGTCGCTCGCGGTGTAGCCCACACTTAATCATGAATGAGTTTCACATTCTCACATGAGCGAAAGTAAGTAAGTAGTCTCCGTAATTTAGGTTAAGGCACTTAAGAGCTTATGCCTGATAACTCTTCTTCTTCAATTCAATCATTGCTTTTTATCATCATTACTTTATAATTTAATTAAAAACTTACGCTACCATTTTGCTTTTTAAGTTACGTTTTGCTGATGCTGGTCTCTGAATGTCGGCCTCATAACAAAACTCGGAGTCGCGCAGCGTGCTATGGAGAGGGCTATGCTCGGTGTTTCCCTACGTGATAAGATCCGAAATACGGAGATCCGTAGAAGGACCGGTGTGTACGACATAGCCCGAAGTTAGAACGCTGAAGTGGCAATGGGCAGGCCACATCGCTCAAGGATCTGACAACCGTTGGGTAAGAAAGGTCCTCGAGTAGGCTTGTTGAAAATATATCGATGTATCGATATATCGATATTTTATGCCGATATATTATGATTCGATATATCGATACATCGATACAAAATAACCAGCATCGAAATTCGTATCAAAAACGATATTTTTTTAATTATTAGCGGCATATCACGATCTAACTAAATTCGTATCTAGAAAAATCGTAATTGGATCTCAGATTAATGATATTCAACATATCTATGATCTATGCTGTATCTAGTATTGTCTATTATTTGTAAATCTGTTTCACTGGTGAATTGGTTGTGCTGATTTCCATTATATTCTGTGAAGTGTGTGACTGTCTAGTCTTGTTAACGAAAGAGACCCTGCAATCATTGACCTGAGAGGCCCTGCAATCATTTTCATCATTCGAAAATAGGGTCTATTTTTAGGGAGATAATTTTCGTTCCATTATTATTCCGCGAGTCATATTTCGTGAGCTACTGTACGATATTTTTGGGAAAATTGGTGCGATATATCGATATATCGATGTTTTTTTCGCGATATATCCAAGCCGATATTGATATTTTTTAAAAGATCGATGTATCGATATATCGATATCTTTTTCAACTTTCGACATCCCTACCTCGAGTGGCGACCACGTACCGGACGACGCAGCGTGGGGCGGCCCCCAACAAGGTGGACTGACGACATCGTCAAATGTGCTGGGAGCCGCTGGATGCGGATAGCGCAGGACCGCGCATTGTGGCATTCTATGGGGGAGGCCTATGTCCAGCAGTGGACGGAGAAAGGCTGATGGGTGGGTGGATGGATTGCTGATGGTGGTGGAGATTTTGCATGCTAAAAGTTTATATAGAGAGGAAAAACAGGGCAGAACGCTATAATCTCTTATCTATTAGACAAGTCCGTCCGTCCGTCCGTGGTGCTGTTTCAGCGGCCAAACCATAAGAGATAGATAAAGAGAATATTTAAGTTATAAGTTAAGAATAGTCTGATAAGACTACAAACCGGATTTGAGTAACGTAGCACTTCCGGTTTTCGAGAAATCACGAATTTCAAACGAAACCACACAAAATCTCCGAAGTTCTCAATTAATTAAATACATTTTTTGAAGTTATACTTCTTTAGGCGCGTTATGAAAAAATGATGAGAGTGAAATTTTAAGATGCGCGCGCATCACTGTAACACAAAAAATTAACAGCATGAAGTTGGTCGCTAAGAAAATCTACCAACAAAATAGAAATAGAATCTCTATTTTGTGGGTGCTGAGGACTGCATTGTGAAGGCCTATCAAAAGTATTTATTAATCTGGAACAAGGGAACCAAAGCGCGATTCAGGAGACTACAGCACCATCTCTTGACCATTGGTGTAGTAGAACCAAAAACCACATCTTTATTTTTTGTCATAAAGTAACAGTTATAGGTATTCATATTTATAATATTTATCCACATGTTTCTAGTTTGTATATTCGGAATACGTGTTTGAGTTTCATACAAGTGCAAATCACATATGTTCTAATAAATTATATTCAGTAGCGATTTTAATTGAATATTTTGATTATTTATTTATTTTTTCAAATTAAAACTGAACTTTATTGACTGTGTCCTTTTCCAGACTTTTTATTAATTTATTGTAATTAATTATTTGCATGCAATTAAAAACTAATTTTAAACGATGCCAAAGAAGGATAACTTCTCACGCGCCTACATAAGTACACGCACCCATTTTTTTTTTTGGTGAACATTTGGTTCACTGGTTTGCTAGTATAAGCTAATACCTAATCTCCGCCAAGTACTTGCTCGATGCTTTGGATAGGTTACAGCGACGCGCTATCCGTATCATGATGGCGATTAGGAGGTGAATACCTGGAGCCTCTTCAATTACGCCGTGACGTGGCGTCACTAAGTGCGTTCTATCGTCTGTTCCACGGTGAGTGTTCTGAGGAGAAGGAGGAGAGAAGAACCTTCCCCTTTCCTTCAGAGGACCACGTTTGCTGGCCTTTGTTGTAACCGTCTCACTGTAGCCACAATTCTAAATATTCTCTTTATCTATCTGTTACGGTTTGGCCGCTGCAACAGCACCACAGACAGACGGACTTGTCTAATAGATAATTGAGAACTTCGGAGATTTTGTGTGGTTTCGTTTGAAATTCGTGATTTCTCGAAAACCGGAAGTGCTACGTTACTCAAATCCGGTTTGTAGTCTTATCAGACTATTCTTAACTTATAACTTAAACATTCTCTTTATCTATCTCTTACGGTTTGGCCGCTGAAACAGCACCACAGACGGACGGACGGACGGACTTGTCTAATAGATAAGAGATACCTATCTATTCCATCCTCTCTATCATTGAGGTGTCAGCATTAATAGGCTGAGGATGATGTAGGTAGTAGGGGAGGAGCTCGATGGCGCAAGCGGTTAGCGCATTCGGCTGCGATCGTTGAATTTAAGCAACTTTCGCAGTGTTCGGTCATTGGATGGGTGACCAAAAATTTTATATCTCGAGTTTTCCCGTGCTTCGCCAATCCGCACTGGCCCCGCGTGGTGGGTCATGGCCCTATCTCACTATTCCATCCATAGGGAAGGCCTGTGCCCCAGCAGTGGGGACATTAATAGGCTGATGATGAATGATGATGTAGGTATGAAAAAAAAGTGTGCGCGGACCACACATATGAAGTAAAACTTGTTTTCTCTAATAACACACACACTTACACTTACACACACACACACACACACATATCTATATATATATAAAAATCAAAGGTGACTGACTGACATAGTGATCTATCAACGCACAGCTCAAACCATTGAACGGATCGGGCTAAAATTTGGCATGCAGGTAGATGTTATGACGTAGGCATCCGCTAAGAAAGGATTTTGATCAATTCTACCCCCAAGGGGATAAAATAGGGAATGAAAGTTTGTATGAAACTTTGTCAATTCAAACCGATCGGGCTGAGACTGCATGCAGGTATAAGAATAATCATAGATGAATGTCATTGTGTATAATACAAGCCTGAGAACAAATACTGCAGTCTACACCGAAGCGAAGCGAGGGCGGGCCGCTAGTATATAATATAGTCATGTGACGCTCGCCACGCATTTCCATTACATCTTTTCCATAATTCGGATTTTTCCATTTACACCCCGTCCGAAAACAAGTTTCACTTCAATAAGTGGATTTTTTGGTCTGAAATTGTGCGAGCGAATCTCTAGTTAATAATATTTCGTAGTACGTCCGATATTACGGGCTACAATACACGTTTTAATACGTTCCCAACGTGACCCTGGTCTTTATACTTGTTGTACCCTGGTTCGAGGGTAAATTTACGAGGGCTGTAGCACCCTAATATTAGGGTTCACGCAATTAATGCGTCGCGGGGTAGAGCGGGAACACAAAACGGACGGTATGCCAACGCAAATAACCTCAAAATATTATGTTACCTGCCTTAGAAAGGCAATGTGTTTTTGTGCCGATTTGAATGTAATGAAAAGTCAGCGCGGTTACACCCGCATCAATATGAGGAAAATGGTTACAGTGGATGACCTTTAAAAGATAGGCGGACAGCAATAGGCTAGTTGACCCTTTTTGGAAAAAGGTTTTAAATGGTTAATAAATGTTCTAAGCTACAAATCTTTAATTTTAAAATAGACTTTTCATGGACATACAAAAACGCTGTCGGCCATTTTAGTCTATAGATTGTCTATGCTATGACGTGAACTGTGGTAAACAAAAACTCGTAAACACGTAGAAAATTACTTTTAACTGAGTATATAATAAAAAAAAACATGATTTCTAATAAATACCATGAAAAATAAAGTAATTATCATTACTGTATTGTACGAGAATATAAAAACACATCCTTGAAGACTCCAGGAAAGTTGTGGATTAAAGTGCCGAAAGAAATTAACCTACGCAACTTTATTACACTTATTCATATGTTGTATCAGTTTTATGTTTATTACTACACTGGAGTCGATTCTGGCGTGATTCTCTAAACTTAAAACTAAATTTAACATCAGTCTCTCCTTTTTATTCTGTATAGAGAATGACAAGGATACACTGTTGTCAATTTTAAGTTTAGATTTAGAGAATCGTGCCAGAATCGACACCATTGTAATACTAAATGCACTGTACTTACATAGATGCCTTGTCGTTTCTCTGCTCCGCAGAGCAGAAATCGGGGTTTAGTGCAACAAATTCACCAACCATCAATGCGTCAATTCTTGGCAGATTTGTAATTTCTGCTTTCACAAAGCCGGCATCCATAATTTGTTTAGTAAAAAAAAACTAAGTTTACTGTTTTTTTCTTTCCTAAAGTTAAAAGTGTTTTAAGATTAATTTAGTCAGACGAAAGAATCCACCTACAGTAACACGCGAATGACGTTTAGTTGTTTACCACAAGAGACGTCAAAATCATGGCGGATGTGGCGAACAGCGTTTTTAGTGTTTAAAAAATATAGACTAAAAAATATTTTTTTAAATTAAATTTGTACAGCAATCTTCTGCTTTTATGAAGTGAAATCGATATATTAAGGTTCCTTAGACTAAACACTTTAAGAAATAAACATTTATTTAATACAATTCGACATGAGTAAACTAGCCTATTCCGTCTGTGTGATATATGTATGGCAATATTTGATGACACTTATGTGAATACTCACTAATCTGTGACAGGCACTTTTAATTAATAAATTCAACATGGAATAGTACATTATTACATTATTAATAAAGAAGGAACAGTACGTAAAACAAGTTATTAATAAATTCATTGTCTCAATTACTGACTTTGTTTTATTAGAGATTTTAAAATTAAGGCTTTGAGTGCAAAATTTAATAATGCGAAAATATTAGAGCAGACCTCGCTAAATAATAATTGTGCCTCACAATTTTATTACTACCAATGAAGTTAGTAGAAATGACTTTAATCAGATTCATTCATTTGTCACTTCACATTTGACATTAACAGCGCCTTATCACGGAGCAATAAAAGCGATATTGCCACTAATATTCCACCCACCGAACATAAATACATTTGATCACGAAAAGTGTACCTAACTGAATATATCAGAACTGATTTTTCTTCCAAATCAAATTTCCTGCTGCCCTAAAGATAGGCGTAGTGATGTATGTGCAAAGGTTTAGATTCGTCAGGCTCCGAGGGCCAAAAGGGTACATTAGACTAATAACACGATCCTTCAGGAGTTATTGAAGTATTTTGGTAAAGGGTCGCCAAACATTCCAAACGCAGTTCACAATTTCACGTATTAAACGTGTATTTTCAATCCAGGAGAGATTCTGTTTAATAGAGAATCTATTTGATTTTCGACGTTTTGTAGCGTTGATTTTTGATAGCCGCATGTAATGTATTTGCCCCACAGCGTGGTTTACGGACACGTATTAAAGTATTAGCTAATGGAACACACTGCTGGACGAATACCAATATTTGTCTATAATAAACCTAACAAAATTAAAATATAATATAGCGGGAAAATGGATGTGGACAGCGCAGGACGGATCATAGTGCAGATTAGAGTGTATTTTATTTAATCGTATTATAATAATAAGTCTCTAATTAGGACGTCCAGGTGGCAGCTTTATTGCGAATATAATGCCATTTTTTACAATAGATGTCGCTAGGTGCGCTTGAATGTGGTTCATGTAAGTTGATTTTTCTGAGAGATTAACTTTTTAATGTAACATAAATTGTATTCTACCACATAAATGATAGTACTTTTATACTGATAATTAGAGCTAGTGCAAAATTATTCCCTAACCATTCCAAAATATCAAAAATGCACAACAATATTATAGTTAATATTCAAGGTAATATTCAAGTTTCCAATTCCGCCGGCACTCCCGGAGTGCAACCCGTCGTTTTTCTTTCCAAATAAGGTATATAATTTAGACTATGATCGCGTGAATGCAACCCAAACTTTTATTGTAGAGTTCTGAAATTATTGAGTACAGCATTGAACCTAATTTGTTTCTGATTGTAGACACAGTATAGTTAACCAACAGTAGAATCAGTACGAAATACCATTGTTAGAGGTAAGGCGTATTAAAATAAAAATAATTTATTTTGAGCCACATAACTCATAATTATTACTATAGAAATAGGAACATGTTACTAAAAATATAACTAATCATTTATTTAATTTAATATTCATTCAAAATAGTAGTAAAGTCTATGCAGAAAGAGAATGGGCGTGGCGAAAAACGGAACTAACATTAAGATTTTTATTTGGCAATTAAACCCAGCAATCTGTAAAACGTCAAAGTTTTTTATTGATATGGATTTATATGTTATTGTGATTTCTTGCGGTTTTTTGTATTTAATCATGTTTAAAAGGGGTAAAACCTTACAAATACGGTAGGAAAGCACTACAGCGTCCTCCAATCTAAAACTCATTCTCTTTCCGCACAGACTCTATTAAGTTATTTAATATAATAATTTAGGTTAAGGTCAAAAAATCATGACACTAAGAAAAACATGTCACCATTATATTATATTTTTTACCATTGGACTAGACTTACTTTTAATTTCTGCTGGCGTGGGGTAATTTGCTGGGTCTCATATGAAAAAAACACTGATAAGTAAGGTATTCCACTTTCTTTACTGCCGCTCTACTAGGGACACGAAAAAAGTATCGATACTTTGTGGTATCGAGTACTTTTCCTTTCGATACCGATACTTTTGTACTCGATACTTGGTTTTCGATACTTCAACTAAATATCTAAACTAAAAAAAATATCAATACTTTGTGGTATCGGGTACTTTTCCTTTCGATACCGATACTTTTGTACTCGATACTTGGTTTTCGATACTTCAACTAAATAACCTAACTAAAAAAAGTATCGATACCTTTAAAAATTAGGATGAGCGCCTTATATTGATGGCAACGCCATCTAGTGGAATCATAGCAAACCTTCTAAAACATTCGATTGCGTTGATATAATTGGAAGCAGAAGCAATCTAGTGTGTCCTGAGACTTCACGTTTCTCTGACAATTCACGTTTAGTTTTGCAGTTGATTATATTAACATTACACGTTTTTAAGAGTATCTACATTGCTTATAAGGTCCTATGAAATGTACTCGATACTTTGAAGTATCGATACTTTTGTTTCAATACTTTTACGAGTACGATACTTTTTTTCCGATACTACTTATGAGTACAGTATCGATACTTTCTATTTGATATCGTGTCCCTACGCTCTACTGGCAAAGTAATTTAGTATATCCACTCCACCTAAAGTTGAGTTGTTACTAGTTGCGAAGAAAAAAAGTAAGGCACCTTTTCTTTTTTATGTAAAACGGCTGAGAAACAGGCATATGACCACTTCAATGGCGGTCACCGTGCCCAGTATACGCTTTTGATACAGGAGTTTATTCTCGCGTTGCCTACCGTGGCTTATTAATGTCCCCATTGCTCGGGCACAGGCCTTCCCTATGGATGGAATAGGGAGATTGGGCAATGACCCACCACACGGGCCCAGTGCGGATTGGCGGGTGCTAACGACTGCAGATGCAGCCAGGACCAACGGCTTAGCGTGCCTTTCAAAACACGGAAAAACTCAAGATAGAAGATTTTTGGTCACCCATCCAATTACCGACCACTGGGAACGTTTCTTAAGTTCAACGATAACCTGGCCCTATCCCTTATGAAGTTTTGCTAACCCTTTTCACTACATAAGTACAGTAATAACGAGTTCTTTGTTAATAATTTTATTGGCTGCAGTTTGTTCGAGGGTATTTCCAAAAGAAACGGAAAATCTGTGGTCTCAATTCAATTCAATTCAATATATTTATTGTTTCATGTGGTAATTACAAGTTATTAGATTCACAATGTCAATATACATAAAATAAACAAAATACACATAATTATAATCAATCACATTAAAATTTTAGATTACAAGTACCAGCTATCTTTCACCAAAAAACTCTTGCATACTATAGAAGGTTTTATTCAATAAATATTGTTTCAAAATTTGTGCAAACTTTTTAACGTTTTGTTCTACGGTTATATATTTAGGTAATTTTTTATAGATTTTAATTGCGTTTATTTGTGGACCTGAACTATGGATTTTAAGAAAACGTATAATTTAGAAATTAATCTCTCTAATAAAACGTATAATTTAGAAATTAATAAACAGTCGTTGTACGCAAAACTTCCAAAAATTTAATGAAACATCGACTTTATCTTTATGGAATACGGTACTTAACTTCACAGCAAGATTTGGTCGTTATTAATATTATAGCTAACTATATATTAGCCATAAATGCTGTGTTTACAATATTTCACCATGTTGTTAGTGCCCGATGATAATTGGTGTGAAAGCACTGTAGCCTATTATTATAACTAATCAATTTTCACAGGTCGCTAACGAAAGCCGTATTCTAAAAATGCTTTATCACCACAATCTTGACGCGCACTCGTATTACTATATTACAATGGTTATACTGTGACGTTACGAAAGTCACGCGTCGGTAGGGTGACCATTAAGGTATTCGAATCATAGTCTCTTAAAGTCTGTGCGGAAAGAGAATGGGCGTGGCGAAAAACGGAACTAACATTAAGATTTTCATTTGGCAATCAAACCCAGCAATCTGTAAAACGTGAAAGTTTTGTATTGGTACGGATTTGTTTGTTGTTGTGATTTCTTGCGGTTTTTTGTATTTAATCATGTCTAAAAGGGGTAAAACCTTACAAATACGGTAGAAAAGCACTACAGCGCCCTCCAATCTGAATCCCATTCTCTTACCGCACAGACTCTACCCCCTCATTATTAACTAGGAACACAAAACACTCAAATGCCGTTTGTCATTAAATGAACAGAGACAAAACACGGAGTAACTAGTCCAAGCTTATTCTTCGTTTATTAATAAGGGAAAAGTAGAGTAGGTAACTATTTCTAAAGAATAAAATATTATTTCAGAGTCGCTATGAATGTTGAAGTAGCCAGTAGCAGACACAGAGTTGCACTCCAGGAGTGCCGGCAGAAGTGAATAATTTTGCACGAATGTCTTTAATTATCAGTATAAAACTACTATCATTTATGTGGTAGAATACAATATTTATTTTTTGCGCTATCGTACACAAACATGACAATTTATATTACATTAAAAAGTGTATCTCCCAGAATTACTCATTTAAGCGAACCTAGCGACATTTATTGTAAAAAAATGCATTTTCTTCGCAATAAAGCTGCCACCTGGACGTCCTAATTAGAGACTTATTATTATAATACGATAAAATAAAATATAACTATGATTTGTCCAATATATTGAAAGTCAACAACCTTTCCAATTTTATTATTTTCGTCTTACGAATTTTCGATTTATAATGTGATAAAATAAAATATTACTATGTTTCGTCCAATATATTGAAAGACCTTTCCAATTATATTGTGTGTCATGATGCGATCAGCCCGCGAGTTTAACATTTTTTACCCATACAAAAAAAGTGTACAACGCCGCTAAAGAAGTTTTCACTTCAAAAATCATTGTAACTATAATTGCTATTTCTTCTTTCAAATGTTTAATACTTGTAAAGGTATTCTATTGACATTGTGGGTTACCTACAATGCGAAGAGATGACGCTGCGGTGCAGCTTAAGAAAGGCTAGATGGAATTCGACACGGCTATCAGAGCCGCAGTAGCATAATGGTCAGTGCATTCGCCCGGATAGCGAAGGGTGCGGGTTCGATTCCCGTCTGCTGCCTGGTCCACGTGGAATTATTTCTAGTAATATTTTCTTTAGTTTTAAACATCGAGCAGTTACATGCTTAAAAAAATATGACATTATTAATGCTAATTTTTCAATATGCGAATTAACAAAATCGGAAGTGACATTGCATGTTACAGAACAGACATGCATGTGTTATGCATTCTCCTAACTTTAAAAAAACCGAACTTCCTAACTTCTGCGCCATCGAACTACTAACCCCAGTATAAGTCATCTATAAATAAAATCAGTTTGTGATTTATCTACATTTCTCCAACGATAACCTAATAAAAGTACGGAAATGTATACTGCGATTCAAATAAGAATAGGAAAGCCAATGACCTCTATCTGTCAAATGTAGCTTAAAAAGTACGGTTTGCAAAAAAAAAACTAGGAATCCTTTTTTAGCATTCCGCTAATTTAAGAATAAAAACCTAACATTTGTAAACAAACAATAACAAATATTGATAATTAATATCGGTGATATTTTTTTTTCACTTATTGAGCTTTGGACATGTATGGTTGATAACCTAAATTTTTTTTTTGTTGAAGTTCTCCCGTTGTAGGGAAGGCAAAGGGAACAATGCCCATACAGCCTAGTCTTTAATTAAATTTATCTTCTTTTTATTTTTACATTAGAATGTCGGTGTGACGCATTCTAATGTTTCTTGGAGTGTTTGGCACGAAATGTATCGAGTTGGCTTTTTCGATAAGCTTCTGTGAGGTAGTCAACACTACAATAAAATTCTCACGTCCACTTGACCGGAATAGCGTATATTTTAATGATTCCGCTAATTCTTCAGTTACGCACACAGTTGTTACACAAAACCACACCAATTTTATTTCACAATATCCACTATGAACGAATTTAAGAATAATTAAAATAAGACGCCAACCGCACTCGATGAAATCCCGCCAAAAAAGCCTTGATAACCTAAATCGTCAACCAAAATGACACTTTAAGTTGCGTTCAGAAACTCGATATCAAACTTTCGTTTACATTAAGGATGCATGGTCGTATGTGACCTAGTAATAGTGCATGATTATTCATAACTACTCCGGCGGTAATGCAGAGATAAGCGGAATAGAAGAGCAAGATTCTGATTACTGTTTGTTCTCACAGTCTCAATTAATACATATTATTAAAAAAATCGGTTGTTTTTTTTCTCAATATTAGTAAATAAATGTTATTAAAAATAATCTGATGCTTTTTATCACTTAGTCTTAGTAAATAAGTTTTATTCGTGTCGTCACTAAACCGGTTCCAACGGAAGACCAGCATTGATGGCAACATCAACACATGCTGAGTTGGGACCGATTTGAGACAAAAAAAAATATATGCGTTTTGTTCTGTTTGTTGTGTGTGTGTTGTCTCAAATAAATTTATATTTCTTTTTTCTTTCTTATTAAATAAAAACTTTTTTTTGCTCACTCTACCTATTTGGTTTGAATTGACAACTATGACATTACAATATGGCGCCCAGTCGGTCCTATTCTTAGTTGAATCGCATTATACGGGCAAATTCAGCGGCATGGTAAACCTACTCGTGTACCGATCACGCAACCCCAACATGAGGGCCTTACTCCAGATCGTTATCGTCACATAAAAATCACCCTTCAAATTATTTCTTTATTGAGATTTCTTCAAACTACGAATTAAGTGGTTTGCTCGGATTGCCCGTTTGTTATTGTGAAACCTTATAGCTGCATAAAAATAAGGTCATAATTATATTTGGCAAAAGATACTACTATAAAGTTAGATTAAAACAAAAAGGGTAGATACGGCACTAGCCTCACAAAAGTGATCCGCATAAATTGTGGTCCACGACCCTAATCGCTTTAGCAGCGCTTTAGTCACAACTTGACATGCAAACGACGTACATGTGAACGCCAAAAAGAAATATTGCTAATATTTTGTGTTTATGATAAAACAATGCTTATGTGTGTTTTTAAAAAGTGCTCAAATTGCTCAAGATCTAAAAATAAAACCTACGGCATCACTTTTCATTCGTAAGTACTATAAAATATATGTTTTCATAAAAATTGCTGTTTGTTTTGAATCTTATTCGGTAGTGACGTCGAGTGGTGGTCGCGTGATTGGTCGGTAATGCAGTGACGCGGATCTCGCCGTCGCGTTCGCGCTGCCGTGGGATCAGTTTTTGTTTGATGCAAGTATGAGCGTACCGTATCTACTCTTTTTGTTTTAATCTAAGACTATAAAGATTTTACCTGCTACTAGACTTCACAAAATTAATAATTCATTCTTTGTGTTCGCTCATACAATAAAATCCCAAGCAATATCCAAGAGTTAACCACAAGTAAATTTAAAGATATTAAAAAAAAACTTATTAAAAAAGCTTATTACAAAGTGTCTGATTATATTACAGACAAAAATGCTTGGGTTTGAACTGTTCCAATCATTCCAACAGGTTTTCTATATTAAATAAATCATAATTGTACTGACGTTGTAACAACATAATAGTAATTGTAAGTGTTGCTACATTAGACTTTTAATGTTGTGGAGTTTATTTCGCTCGTTTTTCTCCGCAGCTAAAAAATATGTCCATAACGAGAGGTTGGGGAAAAAAATTTTTGGACGATTCAAAAGAATTGTACTATACATCCAATATGAATAAAGATATATTGATTTCTGATTTCTGATACTTCATAAGTTG
Source organism: Chilo suppressalis (assembly GCA_902850365.2). Lineage (NCBI taxonomy): Eukaryota > Metazoa > Arthropoda > Insecta > Lepidoptera > Crambidae > Chilo > Chilo suppressalis. The sequence continues at coordinate 2,018,834 of OU963895.1, read as the reverse complement.
TTATGAAATTTTTTATTTATTATTTCTTCCCTGAGTACGGATAGTGCATTGCAGTCCCTGTAGCATGAGAACCACAATTTATTTTTTATCACGTTTTTTATCGCATCTAACTGTCAAACTACATAGTATTTTGACACTTGAGCGTGATAAAAACGTGCTATATGTCATACCGCGGTGCTCTTAGGCGATTTGCAGACGGGCGGAGCGGGCCGGTCAATTTCGCCGCGAACGATAGTACAAGGTGAATCCTATACTACAAACGCACACAGAGGGCAAAAAGACCGCGCCTTGGGTGCCCGGCGGGCAGTGGCGGCGCGGCATGTCCGCGGCTGCCCGCCGTGAATCATACAAACCAGTTTATATGCAGTAACGCAGACGGCGGCGCGGGGCGGCTAGCTCAGTCCGCGCCACGCGCTTTTTAGTGATGGACTATTCACTAGAACGAACGTCCTGAACTGACTGCCTCTGCCCGTCGTGTGCTTTGTGTACGCGGCGAGGGCAGCCGCGGACATCGACGGGCAGACGCGGTTTTATTGCTTCGCGGACAAAAAGCCCGCCCAGCCCCGTCGTCTGCAAAGCGCCGTGTCGCCCGTCGGGAGGAAACGCCGCAGTGTCATCACTGCGGCGCCCCGGTCGATACCGCCCAGCACTCCAGCAAGGTGTGCAGGTGCAACGAAATTGTCAAATTAGACATAAGTTTCATATAGTGTTGCCGAACTATCGATATGAAAACTATCGACAGTTTACATCGAAAATCATGTACCCTATCGATAGGCCTATCGATAGAATCGATACAATCGATAGTATCGAAACTATCGATAGCACAGAACAAGGCAATACAATCGAATGAGTGTAATAGTATCGATACTATCGATACTATTGTAGTTCGTTAATAACAAACTATTGATAGTATCGATACTATCGATACCGTTGATTTTATCTGCAACAATACTATCGATAGTATCGATACTAGCGATTGTTTTAGACTATCGATAGTCTACCAATTTGCAATAGTATTAGGTATGTTTTAACAGTATTGTAGTTGAGGACTATTAGGGGCCGATATATATATTTTTATAAACATTTCTATCGAGCTGTGCTAATTCTAATAGTTGATTGTGATTGACTATAATACCTGAAATTTGTAAACAATACTATTGCAAATTGTTAAACTATCGATAGTATAGTTGCAAATAAAATCGACAGTATCGATACTATCGATAGTTTGTTATTACCGACCTACAATACTATCGATAGTATCGATAGTATTTCACTCATCCGATAGTATTGGCTTGTTCTGTGCTATCGATAGTATCGATACTATCGATAAGCCGATCGATTGTCATACGATTGGTCGGCTATCGATAGACTATCGATTAATCCTCGATAGTCGACTATCGATCGGCAACACTAGACTTTCATACATTTTATTTATTTATTTATTCTTTATTACCATAAAAACAGTAAATGGCGGACTTAATGCCATTGGAATTCTCTACCAGTCAACCAGTAAAGGTGTAGGAGATGAAATGTAACGGCGATAGAATATGAGCTACTTAGTGTGGATCATAAAAACTATCTACTATACCTAACTATTTTATAACAACAATAAATATAAAATACATATTATACATACACTTATACTGATACACATATATATTTATTTATTTATTTAAACTTTATTGCCAAAATTACAAAATGGACAAAAGGCGGACTTAACGCTAAAAGCATTCTCTGCCAGTCAACCTTTAGGAGTACAGAAAGACACGAATGCGGCTTTCATTCGCATCACTGTAACCCAAAAGTAACAGCATGAAGATGGCCGCGGGCGCGTTATGAATGTTAGTGTCTAATAATGGTGGATTATTAACCACTTAGTGGTTAATAATCCACCATTATTAGACATCTGTTCGAAAGGTACTTTGAACGATCCACGGAGCTCCATAAGATGATCGCGTTGTCAAAAACAATGTTGGCACGCTCGTCGCCTCTGATCACTGTTTTCATATTTATAATATTTATCCACATGTTTCTAGTTTCTATATAGACACAACGTGTTTTAGTTACTTACAAGTGCTAATTACATATGGACTAATAACTTAAATTCAGTAGTGATTTTAATTGAATATTTTGAATATTTATTTAATTTTTGAAATTAAAACTGAACTTAATTGACTGTGTTAACTATCCTTTTCCAGTCCTTTTATTATTTTATTGTAATTAATTATTTGCATGCAATTAAAAACTAATTTTAATGTTGCTAAAGAAGTATAACTTCTCACGCGCGTACATAAGTTACACGCATCCTTTTTTTTTATAAATCAGGTTTTGGTGCACATTTGGTTCACTGGTTTGCTAGTTAATATACAGTAGTAAAGTTTAATTATTAGTTTATTAAAACAACTGGGATGCGGTTAAATAAATAAGTGTTTTATTACTTTGCCGAGTTATTCGTTAAAGTAGTATTCTTTGAGGCGCTTGATCGGCTGCAATCGTTGAAGTTAAGCAACTTTCGCAGTGGTCGGTCATTGGATGGGTGACCAAAAATTTACTATCTCGAGCTCCTTTGTGCTTCGGAAGGCACGTTAAGCCGTTGGTCCCGGCTGCATCTGCAGTCGTTAGCACCCACCGCCCGCGTGGTGGGTCATGGCCCTATCTTAGTGGCAGGGCAGGTAGCCTTGTTTTCCAAACAGTTTCCGGATACTACTTTTGTATGTACTTTAAATAAATCATGTGTAATTATAGTTATTATATATGTGTATGGTATCATTTTATTTTATCTCGCCAACAATCACTTCATTATTTGTCTCTATATTGTAGTAAATATGTGTTTGTCTCCGCTGCATTGTCATGGCTGTTTTCTCTTTTCTCCTTGCAAAATCTTTTAAATGTTTATCTATACTTATAATAAATCTGTAGAGATGTCAATTCTGTACATGAAATATATTTTTAAAATAACTATCAGGGGGTGATTAGTGATCGATACTGATGCCAAAAATGCAATCAGTAAATTTTTTGTCTGTCTGTGTGTATGTTCCTTATAGAAACAAAAACTACTCAACGGATTTTAACGAAACTTGGTACAATTATTCTTCATACTCCTGGGCAGGTTATAGTATACTTTTCATCACGCTACAATCAATAGCAGCAGAGTAGTGAAGGGAAATGTTGGGAAAACGGGAGAAGTTACACCATTTTTTAATGTGCTTTCTGCAGCATACATATAGATATTTCATAGCTGATTTCTTGTATCTTTTTTTTTATTGTATTACTCTGTCTGTAAATGTATATGTATGTTGAAGAAAAAAATAAACGCATTATCTATCTATCTATCTTTCTATTCCATCCATAAGGAAGGCCTGTACCCCAGCAGTGGGGACATTAATAGGCTGGTGGTGATGAGTATTCTTTGCATCACTATTAAATAAGCGGCACCATGGCACTTGTCGTCTGTACACCTACGACGCTACATTTGGTTGGATAACAGTACAAATGTAAAATATATTTTACCTTTGCCGTGGGTTGTAGCTAGTGTTGCCACCCGTAATTTATTATAAAGTTTTATACGTTATTTCGGGTAATTGTACTCTATACTTTATGCCAACAATAAAGTACGCGAAAATACTTTATTTAATGCGATTTGATTACTCGCTGATTAATTTTACCTAAAATATGAAAAAAGAGGGAAAAACGGACAGAAAGTATGAATATGTTGCCCTTAGCTAATTCCTGCAACATTTTCGTGGCTGTATGCCTTTTGTATCATGTTCCACCTTTCCCATTGCGGAAACAAACTACTGTAGCCGCAAATTATTTATTAGAAGTTGCTAGTAGCAACGTAAAATATATTTTTAAGCTTACTTATAAAGTGGAATAAAGAGTAATTTATTTTGGACACAATGTACTTTTTTTTTCTACATTTTATATCCCATGTACTTTATTTTGACAAAAAAAGATGGCAAGCCAGTTGTAGCTAGGTTTGCCAGATGGCCGGAAATTCCCGGATTGTCCCGTCTCCAGCAAGAAGAACTTATTGTCCCGGATTCCGATAATGTGCTAGTTTCGTAACAAAATAAACTTTTAACGAATGACACCGCTGCGCTTTTTTTTTTATAACGCAGGTAATAAATCTTTTTACAGACGACGGCGCCTTTAAGAGGCACACCGCCGAACGGACCTCACACCTGGCTCCCGCAAGTCTTATGGATTCCCCAGTAGCTGCCCACCGAGGACCCTGCAACTCTTACGGGCGCTTTACGGCATAATACCCGCTAAAAAAGTTCTGCGAATACCTTCGTCAGTGTCCTAATACAACGCGATAACGCGATCATCGCGCGATTAAACGATGCGACCATCGCGTGATCGCGAACTGGGTGTCCTAATAGAACGCGAATACGGAACGGGTTAGCCCTGCCCCTCTCCCCGCTTCCTATCAACGCGACGCGATCATCGCGCGAACTTCAGATAGGACACCTATTCATCATTAATAGGTTTGATTGCGCGTTCGCGTGAACTAAGTTCGCGCGAATAGATTTTTAAACATTTTAGTCGCGCGAATGCATCGCGCGATCGCCTATTAGGACACCTATTCTAGATCAATGTTTGATCGTCAAATCGTACGATGATCGCATCGCTCATTCGCGTTATCGCGTTGTATTAGGTACACTGCTAAATGCGAAGCCGCGGGGACCCCGTTAGGGATTCTACCACGAGGGCACCGCTGGCATGCTTGATATTTTAATTCTGGGGGGTGATGGGGGCTTTGATTTGATGCTGTATTTTTTCAGGAGGATGGATGGGTGCAAATGACTAAGGCCTAGCCAGTGACGCATGGAAGGTACGAGTAGGGCGAGTACATCTATAGCAAGTAGGAGAATACGTTTATACGTTTATGCACGAAACAATATGTTCCAATATTTATTATAATCAAATAATGGATAATTCGAGGCTCTATATACATATTATTAATTTTAAGTAAAATTTGTTAAGGGGTGGCTGAAAAACAGCGTTGGTTCAGGTCTAGGCTTGACCAACATTGGCTGAGCCATTTCCTATTGTCTTATTTTTAACGAAATTTTATTATTTAAATATCTGTTAACATGTAAAAAAAGACAATAAATTATTATTATTATTCCTTTATTTCATTAAATATACATACAAAATTATATTTCTAAATATTAATTTTTAACAGTGTATAACATTAAAAAAATAACATTTAAAAATACAAAAATGTAGTTCCCCATCGGCAGCGAGATCAGGGTCCCTGCTACCGGTGGTTAAGGATCCAGAGACAGGAACCTCCTCACTATACGGGCCGTGTCCAGAAGTACTGCCTTCTGCATCTGACTCTTGACCCAACCTCCTAACGCGAGCCTCTTAAGGTGTTTATCGAGGCTCTTGGCTATCAAACCATGGGCGGATATGATTATCGGTACAACAATTGCTGAATCGATGTCCCACATGTCAACAATCTCGTGAGCTAAATCAAGATATTTGTTTTCTTTGTCTTTTTCAGCTTTTACAAGGTTGTCGTCATGGGGGACAGCGATATCAACAACTACTGCACGGCGTTCGTGTCGATCTATCAATACAATATCGGGCTTATTAGCCACAATAGTCCTGTCTGTAATGATAGATCGATCCCAATATAATGTGGCATGGCTATTTTCAAGAACCTGTTCTGGAGCATACCTGTAGTAAGGAACCTCAGATGCTAAAAGATTGTATTTCAAAGCAAGTTGTTGGTGTATTATCCTGGCCACTTGGTTATGTCTGTGCAAATACTCGCCATTTGCGAGACGAGAACAACCGGAGATTATATGCCTAAGGGATTCACCTGGGCGATGGCACGCACGGCAAACATCCAATGTGCCATCCTTCAGTATAAACCTCCGGTAGTTCTTCGTCATCACAACCTCATCCATAATTGCACAGATAAAACCTTCGGTTTCACCAAAAAGGTCACCGTAACGTAGCCAGGATACTGATGCTGATAAATCTACGTCAGGCCCATGGAGAGCCCGGTAGAATCTGCCATGCAACTCCTTGCTTTGCCATACAATGCTGCGATCCAAAGTACTGAGTACTACAGGTCTGCGCCAGTTTTCTTTTGCTAAAAATAGAGGAGTGAGTCCATTGTCAACAGCAACTACATCTCTATGAATCCCCATATCGACGTTAAGAAAATACTCCCTAAGATTGTTTAACTCGCGGTTATGTAATGTCTTGGCATTTAGGAAGCCACGACCACCACACTTCCGCGGGATATACAATCTCATAGTCGAGGAGCGTGGGTGATGCATACGGTGTGCTGTTAACAATGTACGAACTGTTCTGTCCAAGGCATCAAGTTCAGTTTGAGTCCATTTAAGTATGCCAAAGGAATACATCAATAGCGGCATTACCCAGCCATTATATGCACGAACCTTGTTTCCGCCCGACAAAAGACTTTTAAGAACTTTTGACAGGCGCCCCAAGAAACGCTCACGTAATGAGTGTTTCATGTCAGCATCGTTGATGCCTAATGCCTGTGACATACCTAAATATTTATAGGTTTCGTTTACGGAGAGAGATCTAAGGTAAACTGAATCCGAGAGTTGTATACCCGCGGATTCCACTACCTGACCACGCTTTACATGCATGATTGCACATTTGTCCACACCAAATTCCATTCTGATAGCATTACTGAAATCTTCAGTAACCTTCAGTAAGGCTGTCAAATGAGAACTGCTGTGGGCAAAAAGTTTCAGGTCATCCATGTAAAGCAGGTGTGATATTACTTGACCATTTCTCCGTAAACGATAGCCTAAACCTGAACTCTCGAGTAGTGTACTCAGAGGGTTCAAGGCCAGGCAAAACCACAATGGACTCAGACCGTCGCCCTGGAAGATGCCTCGCTCTATTTTTATAGGATCGCCGTTACCCAGAGTCCGTCGAGATTCTGGATAGAATAGGACCGTTCTCCACTGTCGCATACATGACATCAAGAAAGTGCGTAGAGTTGCATTTATTTTATACAGCTCCAGCACCCTCATGAGCCATGAATGCGGTACGGAATCATACGCTTTCTTGTAATCTATCCAGGAAGTCGACAGAGTCTTTCGGTTACGGCGGACCTGTTGATTAATAGCCATGTCAATGAGGAGTAGCTCCTTAGTACCACGGGCCCCATTCCTACATCCATTTTGAGAGGCGAACATGATAGAATTTTGATCAATATGTTTACTAATCTTAGATCTCAAAATAGATGTAAGAATTTTATAAATTGTTGGCAGACAGGTGATTGGTCTATAATTTTTTGGGTCCGCAGTACTACCAGATTTATGGAGCAGATGAGTTATGCCTGTTGTCATAAATTCTGGAAGCGACCGAGATGATAAAGCGCGCTGGAATTGAGATGCTAAGCAAACGTGTGAGCTTGGTAACCATTTAAACCAGAAATTGTGCAGTCCGTCCGGGCCTGGCGATTTCCAGTTGGGTAACGAACGAACTGCACAAACTACGTCTTCGTAGTCAATGGTTACATCATTCATTTCAGGTAAAAGCTCACACGATCGCTCTACATCCGTCATCCACGCGCCATCAGAATGAGTGACAGGCACGGACCAGATGTTGCGCCAGAAAGAAATCATGGCCTCATCATCCGGTCGATGCATATCAATATCACTCCGATTCGAACGCTCCCAGGATCGATAAACACAACGTTGATCCCTTTCGAACATGCGGTTCTGAGTAAAACGACTCACTCGTAACTTATACCTCCGAATGCGATTAGCCCATGCACAAATTTTCTGTTTCAGAAAGTCAATGCGCTCTGTTACATGTGAACTATAATTCTCGGGACTAATACCAGTTCCCGAGAATACACGCCTCACAAAGCGCATGACCCTAGGGCGGGTGTTGCTCTCCCTGAAACAGCTGAGCTTACCGATGAGTACCCTAGCCTCGCTAATGCGGCTCTCAATCCTGCACTGCCAGGCTGGTACAGCCTCTCTAGGGTGTGTTGCTATGTCAGTATTTGGGAATTTGACATGCGCCACACGACAGGCCGTAATAGCCGCACAGTACAAGATCTAATGAGTATCAGCGAGGTCTTCGCTACTATCAATATAATTTGATAATAACGAATCTAATGCACACATCAGCGCCCTATTTCTTTTGTGCATAGGGAAACGCGGAAGCCGAGGTCTAAGATGTAACGGAGTGGATCGAAATTCCCGAACTACATCCTCGAAAGTACTCCTCAATACATCATTGTGTTGGGAACTTACAGTAGTAATCACATCATCCCTATCATCACCATCAGCAACGTCAGCTTGTAATGTTGTTATGGACGGAGATAGATTTGCCGCCTGTGATGCAATAGAAATGATGTGATTACTTTGTACCTCTGTACGGAGCCGATCAAGTGTAGAGTCATCCAATAAGTGACCCCGTTGAATGGCCCGCACCTGATCCGATAATCGTTGAGCCGAAACGTTGACGGTTGGTTCAAGAGCCTGAAACAGAGAAAGCATCCGAGCACGGTACGCAGTAAGATTGGTTCCTGCCTCTGTTGCCTCAAAATATGCACGCATGACACTTTCGTTTATGGAAGTTGTCCATCGCATGCGGTGCACTCCACCGGGAGCGGGGGCCCTGACCGGAGCCGATTGCCCCACAAGCCCCAAACCCTTCGGTGGCCGGCCTCTTCTTCGACGAACTGGTGGTGGCGTCGCCGGAGGAGAGAAGTACTCGTCACTATCGCTCGACGCAACTGCAGGTGTCAGCCGGAGGGTACTCGGTACTGTGACTGTTGCCGATAACTGCGAGGCGAAGCGACGTGACGAGTCCGGTGATCTCAAACGTGCTTTGCTCCTCGTCAACATTGTTAATTCATTTCCATTCTCTGTTGTTTTTATTCATTATTATTTGTTTTGACACTTTGACATGTCATCGGAGTAATCATTTTTTGTTTGTGAAGAATTTTCTTTTTTATTATTTCTATTTAATTTTTGGTTTTGTCATAGATTCAGTTCAAATAACTATGGTATTATAAATACTGTAATACATTTTTTTGATTCCAAATAAAATATTATAATAAATAAGAGAAATTGGAAAGAAGGTGTTGTCACGTTGACTTTTTTTTTTTTTTTTTTTTTTTTATTATTATTATTAAATGTCCCGGAATTGAAAAGTCAGCATCTGGCAACCCTAATTGGACCTGCCATCCGAAATCAATAGTAAGGGACATAAAAAAAACGGAACGCATCAATATTCTCCGACCGCTAAAAGTATTGACGATTTATTGACAAACCTCACCTGACAAAGTGATTTTTGCTTCTGTATAGACATTTGTGGTTTGTTACAAAACAAAAACTTGGAGCTTTTTTTACATTTTTCATTAAAAGCAGTTTGTAGGTATTTTTGTTTTAGTTGGAATAAAATTATTTAATAAAACAAGATTAGTTATTGAGGAGCTCAATGGCGCGGGTGGTTAGCGCGTTCGGCTGCGATCGTTGAAGTTAAGCAACTTTCGCGATGGTCGGTCATTGGATGGGTGACCAAAAATTTACTATCTCGAGCTCCTCCGTGTTTCGGAAGGCACGTTAAGCCGTTGGTCCCGGTTGCATCTGCAGTCGTTAGCACCCACCAATCCGCACTGGGCCAGCGTGGTGGGTCATGGCCCAATCTCCCTATTCCATCCATAGGGAAGGCCTGTGCCCCAGCAGTGGGGACATTAATAGGCTGATGATGATGATGATGATGATGATTAAAATAATGGCGTCAATTCTGGCATGATTTTCTAAACTTAAAACTAGATTTAGCATAAGGCTTTCCTTTTCATTCTGTATAGAGAATGACAAAGATATACTGTTGTCAAATTTAAGTTTAGGTTAAGATAACCATGCCGGAATCGACACCAAATAGATAGCTACATTAAAAAATGGATGCGTGTAACTTATGTACGCGCGTGAGAAGTTATACTTCTTTAGCATCATTAAAAATATTTTTTAATTGCATGCAAATAATTAATAATTACAATAAAATAATAAAAGGACTGGAAAAGGATAGTTAACACAGTCAATTAAGTAAATAAATATTCAAAATATTCAATTAAAATCACTACTGAATTTAAGTTATTAGTCCATATGTAATTAGCACTTGTAAGTAACTAAAACACGTTGTGTCTATATAGAAACTAGAAACATGTGGATAAATATTATAAATATGAAAACAGTGATCAGAGGCGACGAGCGTGCCAACATTGTTTTTGACAACGCGATCATCTTATGGAGCTCCGTGGATCGTTCAAAGTACCTTTCGAACAGATGTCTAATAATGGTGGATTATTAACCACTAAGTGGTTAATAATCCACCATTATTAGACACTAACATTCATAACGCGCCCGCGGCCAACTTCATGGTGTTACTATTGTGTTACAGTGATGCGCGCGCATCTCGAAAAGTCACTCACATGATTTTTTCATAACGCGCCCGCGGCCAACTTCATGCTGTTACTTTTGGGTTACAGTCATTAAAATATTATCTTTGTAATTTTGTATTAATTACTTCCAACACAATGTAATATTGTAAAGGAATAAATTAATATCTTTATATATATAATTCTTCTGTGAGTGTGTATGTCACTGAACTTCTCTTAAACGACTGGACCGATTTTGATGAAATTTTTTGTTTGTGTTCAAGGGGATCTGAGAATGGTTTAGATTCACAATTTTGTCCGCTGGACAACCCCTATTTTTTTAGGGCGGTACGAAGTTCGCTGGGTCAGCTAGTATATATATAAAAATCAAATGCTGTTCGTTAGTCTCGCTAAAACTCGAGAACGGCTGAACGGATTTATCTTATCATGGTCTTGAAATGTTCGTGGAGGTCTGCGGAAGGTTTAAAGGTGAGAAAATATGGAAAAATTGTTAGGAAGATAGTAAAAACGTCAACTTAATTTTTCCATATAAACTGCTCTATCTTCGTTCCTGTCAAACATTTGACGTTCATCCCTTTTGTTACTGTAGACGTGGGTTTGTCATTTCTTCCAAATTATTTTAACCCGTACGAAGTACGCGGGGTCAACCAGATTTTAAATAAATTTCTTAAAAAAAACACTCCTTCGCTTTTTAAATCCCTCCCGCGCTAAGGGCCTACTCATCAGACAGCCACAATTTTCACCGCTCGATGCGTGGTATTATGAATTTCAAAAAGAACATTGTCATTCATAATATCACGCATCGATATATTTGTATTTGTGTTACATTTTTTTTTAAATAAATTTCATTAATGACACTCCTTCGCTTTTTAAATCCCTTCCGCGCTAAGGGCCTACTCATCAGACAGCCACAATTTTCAGTGAACGATGCGTGGTATTATGAATGAAAAAAAGAAAATTGTCATTCTCGCGCGTTTCACTACCACAGCGCCGAAACTTTTGATAAATTTTAAAGCCTTAAGAATCTTTAGAGGATTCATATTATGGGTGTAGATAAAGTATTGTATTTGCATAACATTGTCATTCATAATATCACGCATCGATATATTTGTATTTGTGTTACATGTTTTTTTAAATAAATTTCATTAATGACACTCCTTCGCTTTTTAAATCCCTTCCGTGCTAAGGGCCTACTCATCAGACAGCCACAATTTTTACCGCTCGATGCGTGGTATTATGAGTTAAAAAAAAAAGAAAATTGTCATTCACGCGCGTTTCACTACCACAGCGCCGAAACTTTTGATAAATTTTAAAGCCTTAAGAATCTTTAGAGGATTCATATTATGGGTGTAGATAAAGTATTGTATGCAATTGTTCATAATTAGGTATAAATACACTCATGTGATACTTTTTATCACACACATTTTCGTGTTTTAATACCGCTCACTATACGACAGCTGCATAAATGACTATTATGTATACTAATAAATAATTTTGTATAATAAATCTTTACTGATTTTACTACGGATATAAAGAAGAAGGCTTTGATAAGCACATTCCAAATATAAATATGTGCTCAATTTATTAATAAAGCAAAACAACCATTTTTCATCTCTGACTACAAAATCAAATTTAAATTATTTGCTCAATCAATATCATGGGGAAACCATTTAGAACATTAAAAAGTGTTCACCAAACAATCTCCAGCGACAGCAATAACTTTTTTTTTTAATGTTATGAAAGAAAAATAAGACAAAGAATAGAAATTTCACCGCCGTAAGCTTGCGTCTTAATTGATTCACAAACAATATGTCCGAGCCGGCGACAGTTACAATCATATCTCTAACCAACAGAGCACAGCTCCTTCCGTTGGGCGCCCGCTGCTTTGTGACTTGTAAGTAAGGTGTGTTTATTTTCAGTATATATATATATATATATATACCTAGTCAGGTCACAAATTCTGTCACATGTTTCATATAAAATAATTGAAACAAGTTTATTCATTACTAGCGGCCCTTCGCTTCGGTGCTTCACAAAAGTAACGCATGGTCGCTTTAGCGACCAACTTCATGCGTTACTTTTGTGTTTACCACACATTAAGAAAATCTACCAACAAAATAGAAATAGAATCTCTATTTCGTGGGTGCTACCGACTGCATTGTGAAGACCTATCAAAAGTATTTATTAATCTGGAACAACGGAACCAAAGCGCGATTCAGGAGACTACAGCGCCATCTCTTGACCATTGGTGTAGTAGAACCAAAAACCACATCTTTATTTTTTGTAATAAAGTAACAGTTATAGGTATTCATATTTATAATATTTATCCACATGTTTCTAGTTTGTATATTCGGAATACGTGTTTGAGTTTCATACAAGTGCAAATCACATATGTTCTAATAAATTATATTCAGTAGCGATTTTAATTGAATATTTTGATAATATATTTATTTTTTCAAATTAAAACTGAACTTTATTGACTTCGTCCTTTTCCAGACTTTTTATTAATTTATTGTAATTAATTATTTGCATGCAATTAAAAACTAATTTTAAACGATGCCAAAGAAGGGTAACTTCTCGCGCGCCTACATAAGTACACGCCCAATTTTTTTTATTAATAAATCGTGTTATTCCTTTATTTCTTTGCTAAATTTGATTTTTCACGTAAATTGAAATCCTTAGTAAATTAACAAAAAACGCTTTTGCCTGTGTCTTAATCTGGTCTAAACCGATATATCCCGTAGATTGCGACGGCATATAGATACCAGTATTAGTATTGGTGTCGCCCCACAGACTGAACTCACGTACACGTATCTACGTCTAATAAAACGTAACGGAGGGGATGAATCAAAGGCTTTGGCCGTTATAAGAAACGATAGGACGCAAACGTCCTATTATTAATAAGCAGGGATTATGTTTATTGAAACGTAAAACTAAGTCATTTATTGTACTAAGTAGATACTGGGGTAACGGATAGAATAGATATACCGGTGCCGATTCTGGCATGATTCTCTAAACTTAAGATAAAAGGACATGGTAGAAATTTGTATGAGCGACTGCCCTAGCAATGTATAAATATAATCTCTTATCTAATAAACAAGTCCATCCGTCCGTGGTGCTGTTTCAGCGGCCAAACCGTAAGAGATAGATAAAGAGAATGTTTAAGTTATAAGTTAAGAATAGTCTGATAAGACTACAAACCGGATTTGAGTAACGTAGCACTTCCGGTTTTCGAGAAATCACGTGATATCTATTTCAAACGAAACCACACAAAATCTCCGAAGTTCTCAATTAATTAAATTCTTGTTTCATCTATAACACTTACTCATCAAGTAAGTGGGCACAGGACATCGAGTACTCGAGTACAACGATGAAATATTTCAGTGGACGCGCCTCAACAACCGCTGAGTGTTGATAGGAGAACGCTTTTATACCCGCCATACACACTACGAGAAATCGCTGTACAGTTCTAACGGTACAGTTTATACGATTTCGTTTAGTATAGGAAACTGTGCAGTTTATGGAACACACGTCTCTGTATCTGGAGGTGGGCGCTAATAGCTGTAACACAGTTCTAGAAACTAATATAGCTATTAACGAACCTAATTATACATTTAACCTTAATTAGTTCCAATAAATATATTTTTCATTTTCAGTTTTATAACATACACGCTACGATTTATCGGTACCGTTCGGACTGTACAGTCTAATCGTAACGATTTCTCGTAGTGTGTATGGCCGGTATTAAAGAATTCCCGGACGCCGTAAACGTGAAAGAAATGCACGAGCTAATGGCGGCGCTTAAGAATAGGAGCAATGAAACATATCTGCCGTATCTGCTCACTATGAAAGAATTGGTTAAGAGAATTTTATTTCCCGATTACGTGGCGATACAGTACAGTATTGGAAGAAAAATTTCTGGTAGTGCCGAAATGCTTAGAGAAAAAAATACTTAACAAAGTACACAGTGTGGGATAGTTTGGTAAGAGAAAGATGAAGGATCTTTTAAACAATCAGCATCCAGCGCCGAGCGGCACGAATCGTCGACGACCAGGACCTTTCCGATCAGCTTGATCCTTTGGCTTTGCGTAGGGATGTAGCTTCGCTCTGCATCTTCTATCGCATTTATCACGGGAAGTGTTCTGAGGAATTGTTCGGATTAATTCCAGCTGCTGCATTTCGCCATCGTACATCGCGACAAAAATTTCATCCCCATCATCTTGATGCGTGGCTATCCACAACCGTGCGTTTTTGTCGAAATTTTTTACCACGTACGACAAAACTGTGGAATATATTGTCGCCAGCAGTGTTTCCGGACCAATACGACCCAAGAACCTTCAAAAAAAGAGCGTACTCCTTCCTTAAAGGCCGGCATCGCATTTGTGATACTCCTGGTGTTGCAAGTGTCCATGGGCGACGGTGATCACTTACCATCAGGTGAGCCGTCTGCTCGCATGCCCCCTATAACATAAAAAAAAATCAGCTGCTAATGGTCATGCGCCCTTGTTACGTCAAGTTGATTACGTCATCCGTCAACCCCGCTGGGTGGGAACGATTGCATTGTTTTGCCGATTTCTCTTTTATTTCGTAAGAATAACCTACACAAACTATATATATATTTGGATTCTCCATAAAATTTACTATAAATCAGTGTCTACACAATGCGTCATGTCTATAATCTATTTTAATTACGTTACGGTAAACTCGGGATAGATAAAAAAAGGCGTTTAGATGGGTAAAATGGAGTATATTTTCAAAATTTTATAATTTCATGTCTAGGTTTTTTTGTTATTTGCACATTCTATTATTACTTACCAAATAAAATCATAAAATACCACACTCCCACAATTTAATTTTACACTATAGCTCTCACAATCCACGCGCCAGATGCGTAAACAAACACGCGTTAGAAAAAATAGGTGTCGGGTTTCAAGTAGGCGATAAAGATTAGACGGGCAGTCTAATAGCCACGTCTAATAGGGTTTACGGTTAGTTAAGATAGTAAACATCACTTTAGAAACAAGTGTGGGATAAATAGTACTGTTCATTTTATAGTTTTAAGAACTTGCAACAAGGCATTTTAAAATCGCCTACAAATCAGTCATCTCAGTTTTATGTCGATAAAACAAAAAGTATTTACAATTTTGATAAACAATTTCTTTTATCAAAATTTACATTAAATTTGCTTTAGAATAAACAAAACCTAATCACTCGTTCGCATACAAGAAAATAATATTTGAATTTAGAACGACCGTTACACTGCGCGGCTTTTGTTTTTTTTTTTATTTCTTCAAAAATACTAACTCAAGAGATTCTCTGTATTCGAAATATTAATCATGAATAATTTATTCAATAATTATAAATTAAAACATTACAATTATTATCGAAATTATCACCATGAAAACATAAGCCACGAACTCTTTTTGAAGTTATACTTCTTTAGGCGCGTTATGAAAAAATGATGAGAGTGAAATTTTAAGATGCGCGCGCATCACTGTAACACAAAATTTCACTTTTGTGTTTAACGCACATTAAGAAAATCTACCAACAAAATAGAAATAGAATCTCTATTTAGTGGGTGCTAACGACTGCATTGTGAAGGCCTATCAAAAGTATTTATTAATCTGGAACAACGGAACCAAAGCGCGATTCAGGAGACTACAGCGCCATCTCTTGACCATTGGTGTAGTAGAACCAAAAACCACATCTTTATTTTTTGTAATAAAGTAACAGTTATAGGTATTCATATTTATAATATTTATCCACATGTTTCTAGTTTGTATATTCGGAATACGTGTTTGAGTTTCATACAAGTGCAAATCACATATGTTCTAATAAATTATATTCAGTAGCGATTTTAATTGAATATTTTGATTATTTATTTATTATTACTATATAATTAAAACTGAACTTTATTGACTGTGTCCTTTTCCAGACTTTTTATTAATTTATTGTAATTAATTATTTGCATGCAATTAAATACTAATTTTAAACGATGCCAAAGAAGGATAACTTCTCACGCGCCTACATAAATACACGCACCCATTTTTTTTTTATTTAGATCTGCACTAGAAAAATGTAGATACATCTTCGGAATCGTTTTTGGAGGGTACTAGAGAGAACTGGCCAATAAAATATTCATTTTCCATCGGTCAGGGTGGTATGGGCTGAATACTAATGGATACATAGAAACCAGAAGCGGTTGGAATCAAAGAAGAGAGATCTCCATGCCCCACGTTACTGGAATAACAATGTTGCTTTTCATTAGCGCATACGTACCTACTGGGAATCTATGCCCCCAGTTTGTAGAAAAAACATTGTGAAGGTCTCTGTTACATATTAATTTTATGCGAATGAAAAAGTCACTCTTTGACACCTAAGGGCGCTCAACGTGCAGTGCAGCCGCATGGCTAAACAAAGCGCAGACACAAAGCTTCATACAAAAAGGGTATCATATGACAATATGCAAAATAAAGTACTAATGGTTGGCGTCGAAGGCGGCGTCCACGCGTTGCAACTTATTGTACCATCTTTATATACAGGGTGTTACAGAATTGCGAAATAAAATTTGTAGGTATGTATTCCGAAATAAAAATTTGTAGGTATCTGAGCGGGGCGCAGGGGCGCCTGGGGGAGAGAGGGGGGTCTGTTTAGGTAGTAGTAATCGTACGCATTTATAGGGTTGTCATAGGCAGGTGTTAAACGATATTTTTATTAATTTCATTAGAAAATAAAAGTGGTCTGAAAGGCGTCAAACTTTAGTAGGTAATCCTATACAAGGAACACAACCAAACCCTAAAGTTTTATTTCGGATTTTTGTCACACCCTGTATATAGTTCTTCTGTGAGTGTGTATGTCACTGAACTTCTCTTAAACGACTGGACCGATTTTGATGAAATTTTTTGTGTGTGTTCAAGGGGATCTGAGAATGGTTTAGATTCCCAATTTTGTCCGCTGGACAATGTTTTTTTAATTTTTTTTTTTTATGGCGGTACGAAGTTCGCTGGGTCAGCTAGTATATACATAAAACTGCTATTCTTTTCGATTTGCGGCCAGTAAATGCTGGAACGATATACCGCCACCCCTAAGACTGATCGAATCACATAGTTCATTCAAGTCTAAATTAAAGAAGTATCTGCTGAATATTCAAAAGCAATATGAAAATATTGTCTGTTCCTATGAGAGCAAAGTTAAATACGCTAAACTCGCAAACTATTGGTCAGTAAGGTGAGTCATTAATTGTAGATGTACTAAATTAATTAATTTACCTGGATTGTATATTATTATTTATTGTGTGTAAGAATTATATAATTGTAATTAAGTGACAAGTAAAAAAAAATGACATTGTAATTGATATATTTAACATTTATTGTGTGTAAGAATAACATAAAAATTGTAATTGACTAGTAAAAAAATATGACATTTTAAATATAACGTGACATTGAATTGACTAAGCTTTGAATGACATCTAAATGAATTGACATTGTAATTAATTTATTTGACATGTAATTGGCTATTTATAATTGAATTAAATTGTATAACTAACCACATAATTTGACGATGGGTAGGCTAACCAGCTGCGCTGTGCCTACTCCTTTTTCCGATTCATATTTAATGGGGCTACCACACGCACGAGCTTCACCACAGTTTTGCCTGCGCGGGCCGGTTTGTACACGGAAGGGTGCGGCCAGAGTGCACTCAGATTCAGACTCAGATTCAGATTTCGAAAACAAGCGCGAGAAATAAACAGTGTAGTCTAAGCAGGTTGCTTGCTTTTTCTCGCGCTTTGTTTTCTGAGTCTGAATCTGAATCTGAATCAGGAGTGCAATCTGGCCGTACCCTTCGACTAACTGTTTATTTCTCGCGCTTGTTTTCAGAATCTGAATCTGACTCTGAATCTGAGTGCACTCTGGCCGCACCCGAACACGGTACGTGTAGTTGGTAAAACTGTATCACGCGCCAACCCCACAGCGCTGCCTGCGCACTTTTCGACTTGCTTGAAATTTTGCCTGCGCAAGCCCGGCCTGCGCGTACTTGTCTGTGCGTGTGGTTGGGCGTTCAGTGTTCTAGCCACAGTCGAGTGTACTTTGTGTCGAGGCTCGCTCGTCGGCGTCGTCGACAATTCACCATAAGCATTTTCATCCATCCGTATATAATAACGAAAATCGTTTGGATCATCTCTTAAATCCTTAATTAGATTAATATGTGTATGAATTTTTCTATTCAACAGCCATTTTTTTTTGTCCACTTAATTTTGACTTTTGCATTGTCTTTTTTTTAATAGCAAAAACTTGAAAAATAGTAGCATAAGAAATGTTTCTTCATTAGGAAACATTGTTTCCACGCTAATGATTTCGATAAGAAAGAGGCTTGCGCGTACTTAACTGTGCCGTGTGGTAACGCACAAAGTGTACTTACAGTTTTTTCGTGCGAGATGCTTGCACAGGCCAAACTGTGGTGAAGCTTGTGAGTGTGGTAAGCGTATAATACTTATATATAATGTAATATTTAGTAAGGTATGGAAATAAAGAAATTGTATTTGTATTTGTCTGTATTTAATCTGATATATAAAATTCTCGTGTCACAATGTTAGTTACCATTAGGGTTGGATTTAGGTATGTTGAAAAAGATAGCACAAAAAATGAAAAGGATAGTATTTATAAAAAAAATACAGTACACTTTCATTATTTTGTTATTTAACATATAATAGTAAATAAAGTCATCACCCGTTAAGGCAATATATATTCCTCTTCTAAGTCTACGAGTTCTTGAATACCTATTACTATGGAATTACTATGATGAATTATATTGTAAGCGTTAAAATGAAATGATAATCATCCTTAATAGAATAATTAAAACAAAAAGTATACTATAACAATGAACCTAAAACTAAAAACCTTAAAAAAAATATAATAACTAAAATACATTATTAAAAGGAGTCCCTTTAGGCAAGGTTCCGAAGATACTGGCAGCCCTTTGAATAGCTAGACTAATTCTTTGTCCGAGGTAGCTGCCAGCTCTTCGGTCTCCTGTGACGTCGACTAATCTTTTTGTTATTTCTTTAAAAAGACTTATAGCGCTAGGACCCCACGGACCAATGGTTGGGACACCGAATGGGACAAAATCATATTCGGAGCCTAGACCCCTGTATTTGCCTGCCTTAGCTATTACTATTAGTTCTATCTTCATACTTGGCATTTAATCTCGTCAATATATTCTCAGTAGGAATAAAATCAGTACAATTCCCACTTTTGCTACAGCTTTTGATGCCACTTTCCATAATGAAATCAGTGAAAACGTATTGTTTTACACAAAAACTCGCAAGTGATTATTGAGGAGGTCGATGGCGCAAGTGGTTAGCGCGTTCGGCTGCGATCGTTGAAGTTAAGCAACTTTCGCAGTGGTCGGTCATTGGATGGGTGACCAAAAAAAAAAAAAAAATTTACTATCTCGAGCTCCTCCGTGCTTCGGAAGGCACGTTAAGCCGTTGGTCCCGGCTGCATCTGCAGTCGTTAGCACCCACCAATCCGCACTGGACCCGCGTGGTGGGTCATGGCCCAATCTCCCTATTCCATCCATAGGGAAGGCCTGTGCCCCAACAGTGGGGACATTAATAGGCTGATGATGATGATGATGATGATGATGATTATTAAAACATTGAGCTAACTTTGGTTGAGTTCGAATGGAATAGAAGGAACTAGATTGGTGGAAAGAGAGAAGTTTACTGCTTCGATTATCCATCAGGAATCCCCGGTCATCAACACAGAAAACATCGTATGATCAGAATTCGGTTGGATACAAGCACGGTCGAAATATTCATAATATGACTAAAAAAAAAATCTAAATTCAATATCGTTTATTCAGTCTAGGCTGTTACAAGCACTTGTGAATGTCGAAAAGCTACGCCATCGGTTCGCAAATCTACGGCGGGAGACCTTGTACTGAGAAGAACCGACAAGAAACTCAGCAAGGGCTGATTTTTTCTCCCTGTTTTATTTCATACAGTGTCGTCCAATTGAAAGTTGACATCAAACTTGCAAACATGTGTTGAGGTCAACTTCCATCACATAATGTCAAATTCCAAAACAAAATGAACAAGTATATGAAAGGGAGTAAGTGCAAGGTTCTCTTCAAAACTCTTTCTAAGGCTGGGAGCCTTAGTTTTAATATAACTTTTGAAAAATTATCTACAGGTAAAATTACAACCAGGCCGTTTTATCATTCAAATATTGATTGACAGTATAATATCCTTTCTTAAGGAAACAATTCTTAATGTGTATTTTAAATTTATGAGGAGGCAAATCAAGGATATCAATAGGAATCTTATTATAGAAATGTATACCTTGACCCATAAATGATTTATGAACCTTCTGTAACCTGTAATTTGGTATCTTGAGTTTATTTTTATTCCTTGTATTAAAAGAATGTATGTCACTGTGTTTTAGATAATAGTTAATATTGCTTCGAACAAAAAGTATGCAATTATAAATGAATTGAGAAGCAACAGTCAAAATCCCGATTTCTTTAAATTTTTCTCTATGAGATGTTCTAGAAATAAGTTGATAAATAGCCCTTATAGCTCTTTTTTGCAAGATAAATATAGTTTCAATATCGGCTGCTGATCCCCACTTAAAACTAAAACTAAGCATTCGGGAGCAAACTTTAAATTATAGTATTTAAGCGTACTATCCTGAGATGTGGGTAGTTTATAGTACAAAAGGCGAAATCATAGTATAAATACTATAATTATAGTACAAAATCCAACTCTGGTTACCGTACTCCTCCGAAACGGCTTGACTGATTTTTATGAAATTTTATATGCACATTCTGTGACAATGAGAATAGGCTACTATATATTTTTTATACCCTCAAATGATAAGGGTAGTCCACCTTTAACGTAGCAGGCTCCGGGCAGGGACAGTTGATTTGAACTGTCAATTGTAAACTGGCATTATAACTTCGAACTCCATTCCGATAGGTAACAATATTCATATCATACTCAACGAAGCCTAGACAATGACATATCACGTGTATTTTTAATGAAATTGAATTTTAAACTACAAATTCGACTTGGTTCTGTAACTCATTTCGTTTACTATATAGACCCGTGGAATACAGACAGACAGACGATAGAATGCCAGCAATAGGGCTTCGTTTTTACCCTTTGAGTACGAAACTGTAAAATTTAATCATCGAAATCGGCCCATAAATGTGAGAACAACAATTTAAAATATATGTATTATAATTAAGAACTTCCTCCTTTTTAAGTCAGTTAATAATAAAGTATCAGGGAAAGTTCATTTACATATAATCAGTACTGCCATATGAAAAGTTTTAATTTTTGCTACTGTTAGGGTAAGTTCACACCGAGACGCGACGCGGCGCGACCATGCGCGCAGATTTTAATAGAGCGACTCAAAATATACTTTATTAATTACATGAAAAGATACACATTTCCTTGTGAGTGAAAAGATACACATTTCCTTGTGAGAATTCAGAATTCTTTGCACCACGCCACGAGATGCCTCGCGGCGTAGCGTGACGTATTGCGACGCAGCGGTGCAATGTTGGTACGCGCGGCGTGCAAGAGCGGTGTTGCGTCTCGCAATGCATCGCAAATTCACATTGTGGGTAACCCACAATGTCATTATTTATGATTTGTTCCGACAGCAGACATTGTGAACATGGTGTCCTGTGAAAATTTCAGGTATCTTCTTACTTCCATTCAATAGTGATAGATCCTTATGCCAGACAAACAGCGAAGGCATCAAAGGAATCCGCTTATCTCTGTTTATCTTAAAAACGGGATTATAATAAACAAATAGGAATCTCAAACTCATTTATTCAGTCTAGGCTGTTACAAGCTCTTGTGAAAGTCAAACGCTACGCCGCCGTCGGTTCGTAAATGTACGGTGGGAGACCTTTCACTGAAAAGAACCGGCAAGAAACTCAGCAAGAGCTATTTTTTTCTCCCTGTTTTGTTTCATACAGAGTCGTCAATTGAAAGATGACAGCGGTGCAATGCTGGTACGCGCGGCGTGCAAGTGCGGTGTTGCGTCTCGAAATGCAGCGCAACGCCATGAGGCGCAACCTGAGGCCGCCGTGGCGACTTTTCTACTATACGATATTGCGAGAGGACGCGGGCGGGGCGGTCAACCGCGGCGAGTACAAATATTCGAGGCATCGTGCTGCTACGATTATACGATGCGCCTCGCGATGTAGCGATGCGTCTTGCGGCGGCGCGCTGCGCGGCGCCAAATCGTTCAGCTCTTCGAGTGTCGTCGCGTCGCGTCGCGTCTCGGTGTGAACTTCCCCTTAGTCTACTGCAGACTTATCGTGGTCTGACTGTATTCAAATGCATGGTTGGTCATACTCGTATAGCCATCTCTTTTTCTCGCTGTCCGTACCTGCTCTATTGCTAACAGCGCTTACAAAATTGCGCGTAGATCCAAAGAAACAAGGTCTATTAATAATATATTCTTCCGCATATAGAAAAAAAATGTAAAATTTTACGAGCTACTTTTCGAACTGTAATAACTCTTTGACGCATGTGTTTTAATTAAGTCCTTTCACAGTACGCATTAAAGGTGACTGTCAATGTTTAAATAATGCCTTATATTGTTTTTACCAACGCAATCATCTTACGGAGCTCCATGGATCGTCCAATGTACCTTTTGGACAAGTTTCGGCCACGATTTTGTTCGTGATGTTGTATCTAGGGTATTTAATATAATTGAGTAGTAGATAAAACCACGGGTTAAAATTTGGGTGGAAGAAATAAACCTAGAAACTCATATGAAATGGAATGATAAATTTTTAATTATTTTTTTATGTGAGAATGCGCAAATTGACCACTTAGTTTATCCTTGTGAAATTAAGGAGCTCATACATGTAAACGTTTATTTTATGTTTTAACATTGTAAATGTTTAAATCTAGTTCTATCTAAAGAAAAGTTTACTAGAATTTTTTTTTTTTCTAGTAAACTTTTCCTTAGATTTAAATATCTAGCAGTTATTATAACTATAATTGCTATTTCTTCTTTCAAATGTTTAATACTTGAAAAAGTATTCATTTGACATTGTGGTTACCTACAATGCGAAGAGATGGCGCTGCCTTGCAGCTTAAGGCTAGGGAAATTTCGACACGGCGAATAGGGCCGTGGTAGCATAATGGTCAGTGCATTCGCCCGGATTGCGAAAGGTGCGGGTTCGAGTCCCGTCCGCTGCCTGGTCCACGTGGATTTTTTTTATCTAGTAAACTTTTCTTTAGATTTAAACATCTAGCAGTTAAATGCTTAAAAATAAATAAAAACAAAATTGTAAATGTTTTTTTGTTCGCTCCAGTAGGCCTCCATTTTCGCTAAAAGTGCGACTCGCCCGTGGTACCCCGAGATTTAGGGCCACACGGACGTATGAGACCCGGAATTTGAAGGGCTTTAAGAAGATGTCAAAATTATTTTAGAAAAGTCAAAACCTTTTTTGGAAATCGGCCCGACCGACTTTTTTCGACTTTAAAATTGTGTGTTTTCACAGAAAATTTCCGATATGTCGAGAATTTAATAAATTAGAACCAAGAAACATGTTAGGTCATTAGGTCATAAAAGTAACGCATGAAGTTGGTCGCTTTAGCGACCAACTTCATGCGTTACTTTTGTGTTTACCGCACATTAAGAAAATCTACCAACAAAATAGAAATACAATCTCTATGTAGTGGGTGCTAACGACTGCATTGTGAAGGCCTATCAAAAGTATTTATTAATCTGGAACAACGGAACCAAAGCGCGATTCAGGAGACTACAGCGCCATCTCTTGACCATTGGTGTAGTAGAACCAAAAACCACATCTTTATTTTTTGTAATAAAGTAACAGTTATAAGTATTCATATTTATAATATTTATCCACACGTTTCTAGTTTGTATATTCGGAATACGTGTTTGAGTTTCATACAAGTGCAAATCACATATGTTCTAATCCATACTAATATTATAAATGGGAAAGTGTGTTTGTTTGTTTGTTTGTTTGTCTTCTCTTCACGCCTAAACCGCTGAACCGATTGTGTTGAAATTTGGTAAATGTATAGCTTGAACTTCTGAGTCTGCTATAGGCTACTTTTTTTTAATTTATATATTCGAATTTACATAATTTTCAACTAAATTAATCATTTTCATGGTTGGTCCCGATAGAGATGGCGCTACTGTCACGAAGACAGATTAAATTTGAAATGTGGAAGTTGCTATCTTAACTTAATAATATGAGATGGCACCTCTCGTGTTCAATACCGAGTATTTTGTGTTAGTGTTTCATTTATTAAATCGAGGTAATTTTACGCAATTTCTTTCTAATCTTATTTTTAAAATTAAATCTAGCAAATACTACTCCAAATTTATAATATAAAAATATCATTTTCGAGTGATTATAGATAGAGATGGCGCTACCATCTCGAATACCAACTCAACCGAGTAGTCTCTCTTGAAATAATATTTTCTGAGTAACTTATCAGATGGCACCACCCGTCTTTAATATCGAGAATTTTTAATTGCTAAAAATGTGAGTTGTGATATTGCGTTTTTTCAGATCGCGCTATTTATGAACATGACTTTTTAATATTTATTGTTAATTTTAACGTCATGTAGGTAGATATTTTAATTAAAACAATATTAGTAAAAAAAAACGACTTCCTTCAATGTCCTAATATCTTACCAGAAAATCTTATAAACATCAAATAGATATTAAATAATCAGCTGTTTACAGTAGACAGATATTAAATAAACAGCTGTTATGATTTATTTTAGTCCCTTAGTCGAGTATTATCCAATAATTAACAAGTGGAGATGATCCTGGATGTTGAGTAGAGGTAGGCGCTACCAACTCCAATAACAATTCGAAAACCAAGCTGTTGCGTGTGAAACTGAAGAGATGTCGCTACCCGAGTCGAGTTTACTTGCACTAAAAATCTGAGGTTTTTCGGATGGCGCTATTCATGAACATTACTTTTTTATATTTATTGTTTTTAACTAGCTGTTACCCGCGGCTACGCTGGCGTGGTTTTCCTATTTGAGGCTATCATCCTCTTTTGACATAGTGAGTAAAAAAGTAGCTTATAGCAACCCAAAGCTTCAATCAACCTATTAGTGCAGTCATTGAAGCGAAAAATACGGTCTTACCTCCGAATATTTTTACTGTGAACCGTTTTGCATGAAATTTTGGAATTAGGCTCACCTTACCCTTAACTTCAAAAGTGAAAATGATCTGAACTCCGCCTATTATTTTTAAGGGGTGTAAACAACCCCTTAATGGAAAAATTGTCATTGAGCCATTTTATAGCTAGAAAACATGTCTAATAGTAAGTGATGAAATTGTAAAGTATTTTCTAACATAATTACCCCATATTAAAATCATTTTCAACCCCTTGAAAATCTTACAACCCTTGCAAACAACCCCTAAATTGTAAATTATCACAAAAAAATACTTTGGTATGACATAAAAAGGTTTTGTATTAGAATGCATAAAATGCATCTGCTCGCCACTAGATGGCATTGACCACATCGATTAAATTTCAGACAAAATAAAAAACGGCTTTGATCTTTGATATCTAGCTTAATATTGCACTTAGAATACTCTATAAAAAAACCAAATTGTTCATTGTTTTACCTACTACAATTTTGTTCTTTATAAAATTTTCGATAAAACTCACATTTTTGGAGATATTTGCAAAAAACCGATGAAAAACGGGAAAAAATTTCGAATTTTCAATTGCCAATAACTTGAAAAGTATTGGATTTTTAGAAAAACTTTATAGATGATTTTTTGCTTAAAATTTATTACAATACTTATTTTGAAAAAAAAATCACCCCCCAGAAGGGGTGGCAACCATCATTTTCACTTTTGAAGTTAAGGGTAAGATGAACCTAATTCCAAAATTATATGCAATTCGGTTCACAGTAAAAAAATTCGGAGTAATAATGCTTCAATGACTGCACTATATATACTTACCAAATTTCAAAGTGGTTTAGGCTTCGAGGAAGGATAAACAAAACAAACACTCTCATAATAATACCTAATACTATGGATAGTACGTAATAAAACTTCAAAATGTAAAAACATTAGTATTATTAGAATAAAGGGTTTAATTATTTCAAACACATAGCAGTACTATTTAAGTACGCTACTGTACACGATGTTATGTGTTTTTCCATAATTTTTATCAGTGAGTCAATTTTATACATTCGAAGAAACTACCAAAATACCTACCTAATTCATTTAATGCACAACAAAACCAAATCACAAAGGAAAAAAAAAACAGATATGGTACCTTGGTAAATCGTATTTCTTTAAAATCAATCAAGGTAGGTAGGTACCTACTGCTTGCTGTTGCTTACCTGCTGAAATGGCTCAATGTCAATTTTTCCATTAAGGGGTTGTTTACACCCCTTAAAAATAATAGGCGGAGTTCAGATCATTTTTACTTTTGAAGTTAAGGGTAAGGTGAGCCTAATTCCAAAATTTCATGCAAAACGGTTCACAGTAAAAAAATTCGGAGGTAAGACCGTATTTTTCGCTTCAATGACTGCACTAATAGGTTGAAGCTTTGGGTTGCTATAAGCTACTTTTTTACTCACTATGTCAAAAGCGGATGATAGCCTTAAATAGGAAAACCACGCGAGCGTAGCCGCGGGTAACAGCTAGTAAATTATATTCAGTAGCGATTTTAATTGAATATTTTGATTATTTATTTATTTTTTCAAATTAAAACTGAACTTTATTGACTGTGTCCTTTTCCAGACTTTTTATTAATTTATTGTAATTAATTATTTGCATGCAATTAAAAACT
Source organism: Chilo suppressalis (assembly GCA_902850365.2). NCBI lineage: Eukaryota > Metazoa > Arthropoda > Insecta > Lepidoptera > Crambidae > Chilo > Chilo suppressalis. The sequence continues at coordinate 1,991,580 of OU963895.1, read as the reverse complement.
AATTTTAAACGATGCCAAAGAAGGATAACTTCTCACGCGCCTACATAAGTACACGCACCCATTTTTTTATGTATAATACATGCATAATATAGTTGAGAAACACTGATCATTTTAGAGGTTTTTAATATAAGGTCGTAAATAAACACATTTTTTTGCGCCTACATTGCAAACGCTGGCTGAACCCTACGAGAAACGAGATAGATCAAAATAATGTTCTACAGTATTATACACCTTAAAAAGGTCTACAAAAAAGTCCGCGCTGGTACATGTCTATCTCTTAGGGATAACCCACAATAACCATTTTTTATTCTATACTTTTTACGAGAAATAATAGCTTATTTATGAAGCGATTTTCAGCAATATAACATTCATCCTTAACCAATTAAGTACCTTAAATACATTGTGTATTTAATATAGATCAATTTGGCCCTTTAAAGCATGTAATTTAAATGAATATTTTCGAAGATATCACAGATTTTAAAATGCAGGGACATAGCGGTTCCGACGCTACCGGGCGGGGGGCCTGGCGGCGCGTGCCTATTGTAATTAGGTATAAGTAGAATGTCATTGTGTATAATACAAGCCTGAGAACAAAAACTGTAGTCGACACTTCAGCTCTACACCGAAGCGAAGCGAGGGCGGGCCACTAGTAATCTATAATAGGTAGATTCATTTTCAATGCCCTTTCAAGCAGTGCTGCCATTTTAGCGCTTTGCGCGCTAGATCTAGCGCTTTTCTGGTGTGGTGGTCCATTTCAAAATTTTAGCGCCTAGTGGATAATCTGGCGCTTTTTCATTTATTTCGTCGTAGCACTCTATCACCGATAATTTATGGCCTCGGGAACCCCCTCTATTATTATTTTTTTATAGCAGAACTACACTTATCTGTCGTCTTGTGTTGTGACGCGTCAGTGAGGTATCGGCTTCAAATATTTAGTACGGTTAGAACTATACTTGTGTGTCGCGATGTTTCTACACCGTTCTCACTCTAACCGTACTACTAAATGTCTAAATGTATGAAACCGATATAACTGTGTGATGGGTCACTCACAGCACAACACGATGGTTAAGTAGTAATATTGCTGCTATTAGTTCATGGTTTTGTTTCCATTCATTCATGTTTAAATTTTGCGACAGATTAGGTTTGGGATATATATGAAAAACATTTAAAGACTAAAAATACATGAATGACCATAATGAAGCTATTTAAGATAGGGAAGATTATTGACGTGACAACGTCTTAAATTAGGTTGCGGCTGGGAGTCACTTATGAAAAAGTGTAACGCTCGGTAACGTTACGATGAGTCTCTCGTGTTAAGTTTAAGTTTACATGTACAATGTTTTAGTAAACAAAATATATTTCTATAGTTAAAATTTGTGCAATTCTTATTTTCATTCAATTCCTTGTTCCTATTGTGCAATTTAATTATATTCATATCAATAAATATTCTACCGAGAAAAAGACGTTGTCACGTAAAATCTTCGCCCGTAAAACCGACTTTACAGGCAACCATTTTTTTTTGAATTAAGATTTTATTTATTTTGACGTTTTGGTTGAATTTTGTCTGTTTTTTATTTAATAAAAAAATTGAAATAAATTTAGCGCATTATCTAGCGCCTTTTTGAAGCGCGTTTTTCTTGAAATCTAGCGCTTTTGATATCGTTTTAGCGCTCAGTCGGATTTTTGATCTGGCAGCTCTGCTTTCAAGTCTACTAAATTTATCTAAAATCGTCATTTAAAACATCCTTTCGTCCTACTCGCGTTTACCAGACGTTCACAGCTCTCGTTTACGACTTGCACGTACACCAAGAATTATAACTTTAACCAAATTCCGGAACCAAATGTACGCATAAGTACATTAGTTTTACGCTAAGTGGCCCATTATTTACACGGGAACACAGCTGTTTTAACAATAAACTAACACATTATTCAAAGGCGTGGTAAATAAAGAGACAAGTTAACATCAATATATCATTCCTTAGAGATAATTACGGCTAGACGATGGGTATGTTTGCTATTGGTTTTAGGGCGCTTGTTGACAACCGGTTTTCGTCCGGTTCGAGTCACGGTTTCTACCGGTATGTAATGGAAAGTGACTTCAGACGTATTTCTGAAGTAATTTTTCAACTTGACGACACTGTATATAACAATACAGGGAGAAAAAAACAGCCCTTGCTGAGATTTAGAATACTCTTATGAATAAGGGCTATTATAAAGTTAATGATTATCTAAATGATCGTAATGCATGGACATAGTGTTTCTTGTAATTTCTTATTTGATGGGTATGAGTCAGTTTTGTAACAGTAGTATGGTACCTATCTAATGCCGCTTCCTATATATACTAAATATAAAATTTGTTGTAACTATATATCTATACCCTAAATAATGTAATGGAAGGTGACTTCAGAAGTATGTCTGAAGTAATTTTTCAACTTGACGACTCTGTATATATCAATACAGGGAGAAAAAGACAGCCCTTGGCTGAGTTTCTTGCCGGTTCTTCTCAGTACAAGGTCTCCCGCCGTAGTTTTGCGAACCGATGGCGTAGCTTCTTGACCTTCACAAGTGCTTGTAACAGCCTAGACTGAATAAATGACATTTCATTTCATTTCATTTCATTACCCGGGCCAGTGCCGACTTAGTTTGTACAACACTCACACCAATTAGCCTAGCCCAAAGCACTGTAAGGCTTGTGTTATGGGATGCTAGGGTAACGGATAGAATACATATACAGTACATATATAAGCATCATCATCATCATCAGCTTATTAATGTCCCCACTGCTGGGGCACAGGCCTTCCCTATGGATGGAATAGGGAGATAGGGCCATGACCCACCACGCGGGCCCAATGCGGATTGGCGGGTGCTAACGACTGCAGATGCAGCCGGGACCAACGGCTTAACGTGCCCTTCGAAGCACAGAGGAACTCGAGATAGAAGATTTTTGGTCACCCATCCAATGACCGACCACTGCGAAAGTTGCTTAAATTCAACGATCGCAGCCGAACGCGCTAACCACTTGCGCCATCGAGCTCCTCATATAAGCATATTTATATAGAAATACATATTAAACATCTATGACTGGAGTACAAATGCTCGTGTTCATCGCACAAACCCCACCGGGATTTGAACCCGGGACCTCTCGAGTCGGCGACACCATGAAACCCGGCGTACAAACCACTCGGCCACGGAGGTCGTCAAAAGAGATTTGTACGTTTGTACCAACCCTAAAGTGTCTTTTTTTTAAGTGTGTATAATTTTGTTCGCAGACGACCTTTACAGCGTCACCGGGTTTGGGGACGGCGAGATCCTAAGGGGACCTCAAGCCGAGAATTGGCGAATGCCTCTAGAAGTATTCCAGGTGGATGGCATCTCCCCACGGGGGGAGTCTCCTCTTCGTCATCTACCCGCAATTATTTCAGTTACTCCGTGATCATGGCGCTTGCAACAGTGCCGAAATATCGGAGACTCATAAAAAACAAGGTACATGGTAACAATCCCGTTAATAGCTAATAGCAAACCAGTGAACCAAATGTTCACCAAAACCTGATTAAAAAAAAAATGTATTTAATTAATTGAGAACTTCGGAGATTTTGTGTGGTTTCGTTTGAAATTCGTGATTTCTCGAAAACCGGAAGTGCTACGTTACTCAAATCCGGTTTGTAGTCTTATCAGACTATTCTTAACTTATAACTTAAACATTCTCTTTATCTATCTCTTACGGTTTGGCCGCTGAAACAGCACCACAGACAGACGGACGGACGGACTTGTCTAATAGATAAGAGATAATCTATTTTGTATTAACATACAATTCTGCAAAATGATTTTTTTTTCTTAGAAGACTCGTTATTGTAGTGTATAGTGCACATATATCATTATCATCATCATCATCATCCGTCTGTATATGTATCTCCTATACTTAACACCTGTTTCTCTAATCTTAATATATATAAATCTCGTGTCACAATGTTTGTCCTCAATGGACTCCTAAACCACTGAACCGATTCTAATAAAATTCGCACACCATGTGCAGTTCGATCCAACTTGAGAGATAGGATAGTTTAAATCTCAAATTACAGTCGCAATTTTAATTTATTGCAAATTATTACTTTTGGGCGGTACGAAGTTCGCCGAGTCAGCTAGTAATTTCTATAGTTTTCTTGGACCATTTTTCTACAACAAACTAAATCGAAAATTGTCAATACATTTACTAACCAGATTCTGCTGCAAGAGGAAAGTCACCAATTTCCTGCAAAACCTAAACTATGTATTTAGAAACAGAAAGCCTTATGAATTCTAGAATGTAATAAACTCCGCTATCTTCTATGGGCTTGCCCTATTGCGTTTACGAACTACCTCATATATTGAAAAAATACGAGCCAGGCCCACACGCTGCCTCCACACACACACACTTACACACACACACGCACACACACACACACACAGACGCTTCACACACGCACATAAACACCATACTCACAACCAGCACTACCATATACCATATCATGCAAAAAATATAAATATAAAACTAGATTTTATCGTTGTTCTCATTTTTTTTTCTTATGTAACACTTTCTTAAGCGGAGAGAGGCTGGTGCACTGAGACACAGGCGTTAGCTTAGTTTGGTCACCAGTCTCTCACAATCTTAGAACTAAGTTTTATGGAACATTTTGTCACTTTTGAGGCAGCAAATTGCTCAGCTCCTTGGAACTGTTGATGACATGGTGATGAGGCATCGCAGGAAATTCCTCTTGATAAGTGGCATCCCGGAAAGTGAAGATGAGGACCTGAGCACTGTTGTTGCCACATTAATGAAGAAGCATCTTGGTATTACCGAAATCTCTACTTCATCCATCAAGGCATGTTTCAGACTAGGATCGGTCACAAATAGACGTGTAAGGCCTGTGGTGGTGCGCTTTGTTGATGCAGACGTACGTAATGATGTTTGGAAAGGCAAAACCAAACTCAAGGGCACTTCATTGGTCATTTCGGAGTACCTAACGAGAAGTCGCCAGGGTTTATTTCAAGCCTCGCGTGAGCACTTTGGAGTGAGGAGAGTGTGGACTGCCGGGGGCAATATCTACATTAAAACCCCTGATGGGAGTCGTCAGCAGGTGCGCACACCAGCAGATCTGCAATTATTAGCTGATCGACATCCGAAGCCCACGAGCGAGCCCAAATTATCTGATGAGCACCCCCAGTTATCTGCTGAGCCGGATGCAGATATGAAGGGCACCACTAATATGTCACCGAAGGCAGCTCCTGTGAGGTCTCGACGAGCGGTTCAACAAACTAATAAGCCTGGTAAATTTGCTAAAACCACTAAATAACTTTCTTGCTCATATCTATTGTTTTGTGCTTGCTGCTTTGCTATCTTTTGTCTTTGAGGTAATGCTTTTATTGTCATAATTCTGAGATGTATCCGATTAGCTAATAGCATTAGGCATAAACATAATTGCTAGTGCTGTAATTGTGATGGTTGCGCTTGTTATTTAGCTCTTTGATAATCTTTTTTTTTTGCTTTTTATATGTCTAGAGAATTAACGCGTCGGTACCTACTCTTAATCTTTAGTAAAAAATACGTAAACAAACTTGTGCGACATCTCGTCTGACATTACCTTTTGTTTTTTTTTATTGTCGTTCACATTTTTTTTGGTAGGCAAAGGTCCAGCCATACAGCCATTAATGTCTGACACTGGTGTCGATTCTGGCACCATTATGTATATGTTTTTGACGTTTTTTTTTATACTTTTATTTATGTCAACATAAAGGCAATGGCTACACCTATACAGCCTTTTTTGTTGTTATTCTATGGTTTTGCTAGTATTTTGGTGTAATTATTACGTTTCATTGCTTTTAAATATATTTATTTTCTTTTTATAATTTTATATGTGCCAACTTGTCGTCGTTTTGCTGATCGATGTATTGTTATGTGTTTGTAGTGATAAATCTGCTTAAGCCTTTTGTTATCTCTAACAGTTGCTTGGTAAGGTGTGCAGTTTCTTTTATTGGTTATTTGTCTTTTTTTTTTTAAATATTGTTATTTATAATATAGTATTTTTTATATTTATATATATTTAATAGTTATGTCAGATACAGATGATTTTTACTCATTACATGATAGTAGCTCGTCGTTTCACTCCTTTAATTCTTCATTAGATTTCTCTTTGAAACAGGAGCTCTCACATGAACTAATCGATTTCGCCAAATGTTTTAAAGCTTGTCACATAAATGCACAGAGTATTCCCTGCCATATAACAGACTTTCTCGATACCTTCTCTTCGGATACAGTGCACGCTGTGCTTGTATCTGAAACCTGGTTAAAGCCATGCCTTAATTCCGCCTTGTACTGTCCACCAGGTTTCGAATTATTCCGCAATGATCGCGTCGGTAAAGGCGGTGGTGGTGTGGCTATCTACTTGTCAAGCCGCATACCAGCCAAAATTTTATATTCATCCTTTTCGCATCATGGCTGCATGGAACATTTGTTCCTAGAAATTGACATTAGGGGTACCAAAGTCATCCTCGGAGTCGTATACTGCCCTCCTTCGATTGATTACTTTTCTGACCTTGAGGTCTTGATTGATTCTTGTGCCATCGATTATAATCACCATATTATTATGGGTGACTTCAATACAGACCTTTTGATTAATTCACCCTCTTCACGAAAGCTTCGTTCTTTAATTACGTCGGCAAACTTCTCCTTTTTACAGCTTAATCCTTCTCATCATAATCTCAATACATCCGATACGTGGATTGACCATATCATTGTATCTTCCTCAGATCGTGTCGTTAAATTCGGTCAAATCTCTGCTCCTTGCTTCTCCAGACACGATCTTATTTATATTGCATACGATGTGAAGCCTCCCAAATCGAAGCCTAAAATGATCTCCATTCGGAACTTTGCGAGGATGGATACGGAAAAACTTGAGCGTGATGCGAGTTTAATTGATTGGTCTCCTATTCGAGAAATGCCCTCTGCCAACGACATGGTCACCTACTTTAACACGGAGGTTCTTAAGTTATTTGATAGGCACGCTCCTATAAAAAAGGTCAAATTAAAACGTCTTCCGGCGCCCTGGATTACACCTGGAGTGCGTATGGCCATGCGAAAGCGTGACAAAGCTTTTCGCATTTATAAAAGATGCCGTACTGATTTGCATTGGAATGCTTTTAGAATTGCTAGAAATCGTTGCAATCAGATGGTGAGAAAAGCTAAACGCCATTACATTCATAAGAATATCCTGGAATCTTCTCCTGCGGATACTTGGAAGTTTCTCCGTACCCTTGGCATTGGTAAATCACAACTTCGGCATAAGCCGTCTTTTCCGTTAGATGAGCTAAATAAACATTTCTCTTCTATTAAACCTCTTCTTACCAATGTCAAATTTTCTACTATCTCTGCTCTTTCTTCCAAGGTCCCCTCAACAAATTCAGAATTTTGTTTCAATTTCTTAACTGAAGATGAAGTCCGAAAGACAATTCTATCCATTAAGTCTAATGCTGTGGGCTATGATAACATTAGTCGAACTATGATCACTTCAGTGCTAGATTCTGTACTTCCTGTCTTGACTTATATACTTAATTTCTCCCTTACATCTGCATCTTTTCCTGATCTCTGGCGTAAAGCCTTAACTATCCCTCTACCTAAAAACAAAAGTCCCACTTTGCTTAGCCACTATAGGCCTATTTCTATTCTACCATTCTTATCAAAGATCATTGAAGCCGCAGTCCACAAACAACTTACTTCATTTATTAATTCTCATAAACTTCTTTGCCCTTTTCAATCTGGTTTCCGTCCCGGCCATAGTACCACTACTGCTCTCACCAAAGTTCTTGAAGATGTCCGGGATGGCCAAGAAAAAGCTCGTCTGACACTATTAGTTTTAATTGACTTTTCAAACGCTTTTAACGCTGTCGATCATGATATTCTCATAGCTGTCCTTTCTCGACTAGGATTCTCATCTTCAGTGCAGAAGTGGTTTACTTCTTATCTTCGAGATCGCTGGCAGGCTGTTCGTTTCGACCAGGAGTTATCCGGTTGGCGCGAGCAGACTGCTGGTGTTCCACAAGGCGGTATTCTTTCTCCTTCACTCTTTTCTTTTTTCATAAATACTCTCACAGAACTTCTAACTTCTTCTTACCATCTGTATGCGGACGACTTACAACTGTACGCCAGCAGTGACAGCCATCATTTGAATGAGGCTGTCGCTAGTCTAAATCGCGACCTCAGTGTGATCAATGACTGGTCAGCTTCTTTTGGTATTTCAGTAAATCCTACTAAGTGCCAAGCTATCATTGTTGGCAGTTCTCGTCTGCTGACCCAAATTGACCTTACTAGGATTAATTCATTATCTTATGATGGAGTTGTTATTCCTTTTTCGACTCACGTGATGGATTTGGGTTTAATTATCGATGACAAACTTTCGTGGATAGACCATGTCGATTTCGTCTCGCATAGGGTAACCAATTCTTTGAGATCTCTATACAGGTTTAAGTTTTTTCTGCCTATTCGCACCAAGATTGCTCTTGTTCAATCTTTAATTCTGCCTATTATCGATTATGCCGACGTATGTTATCCAGATATTAATGAAAATCTTTTAAATAAGTTGGATCGTCTTCTCAATAACTGCATTCGCTTCATATATGGCTTACGTAAATACGACCATATCTCACATTTTCGTCATCAACTCAAATGGCTTCCTATTCGTGAGCGTAGGAACCTAAGAGTTGTTTGTGCTCTTTTTAATCTTCTTTACGATCCACATACACCAGCTTACCTGAAAAGCAGATTTAGGTTTCTGTGTGATTCTCATGACCGTGTCCTCCGTTCAACGGACAACCTCCTTCTGCATACTCCCGTCCACTCTTCTGGCTTCGTCTCATATTCTTTCACCATCACGGCTGTACGACTCTGGAATGACTTGCCCCCTAATATACGTAAAGCTCCTAACAAATTTGTATTTAAGGGATTGGTTCGTGAGCATTATCTTAATATAATTAATCTGCGTTCTCATACTTGACTGGCATAATTATGTGTATGTATGTATTGTAGATATAGCATATATATTTACATGTATGTAGTGTATATATATTTTAATATTTGTGTATTCTATTGATATATATATTACCTACCTGGTTTATTTAGCATATGTCCATATTGCACCCCCGTATTTTTAGTTCTCACGCTTTTACTGGTCGACTGGTAGAGAATGCCTTATGGCATTATGTCCGCCAATTGCTGTTTGTTTTGCAATAAAGTATAAATAAATAAATAAAATAAATAAAATAAATAATCTGTTACTCATGAAGCATGTATAAGATTGTGGAGAGAAAATAAAGTTTATTATTATTATTATCATCAACAGCTTATCTTAGTCCACTGCTGGACATAGGCATAAATTGTAACTTTTAAAGTTTATTAATACGCACATGAAATCAAAGGTTACATTTAGATCGTATTTTAACACAAAAGAACCATATCCTAAACATAATAGGCCATTCCACAGTGATGCTCAGTTCCGTTTTATTCGGAAAAAATGGGAATATAATCATTTTTCTAAGCTCAAATTTTTAATAACTGACATTCATTGCCACATAACTCATATTTGCCATAATTAAGCCGAATTGTTACCAATTATTCACAACATTATTTTAATTAGAAATAAACCCGCGTAGTCAACCAACAAGCAATAACATTTGACATTTCGGAGACCTCACGCTACACTAGCGCCTCTAGCGGCGGATTCATACGCGATAGCCCTCATTGCACGCCACTGAGATCGATTTTGGGCTACAATTATGGGATTCGTTTTGTGGTTATGTAGCAATCCGCTATTAAAGTAGATAGTTTTAGACAAGTAAGCAATATTGCAAAATATAGAACTATAACTGAAATCTCAAGATCTTTAAAATTTTACTAGAAAAAAATCCAAGCGGGCCGGGCAGCAGACGTGACCCACAATTCACCTTTACAAGTATCAAACATTTGAAAGACCGAAATAGCAATTATAGCTATGTTTATTTTTATTAAGAATTTAACTCAAAAAATAACTTTAGACTAAAATTTACGCAGTTACATGCTAAAAAAATAAAATATAACTTGTTATTTCTTCTTTCAAATTAATCTTAGATTGGAACTGAGAGATTAAGGGATGGCTGTGTTTGGAGAATATTGAACAAACAAATAAACCCGTTTTAAAATTCGCTTATACGCCATTGAAGTAAGTACACGTTATTGAAATTAATGTTTCTCTATATTTAATGCCGTTGTAAACTCATTAATAATTTAACGATTATCATATTGTTCGACTGTTAGGGCGCTTGTGAACTAGACAATTTTTTATAACAATTTTTTAACGGGCCTGTGCCGGTTAATCTTGTTCACGAGCACGGTTTGTACGTTTACAAACCTCTATAGTGTTGCTGCACACGGGAAAACGTCACAGCCACAAACGCCGCCACGAGAAGCTAGAAGCGGCTACTAAAGTGGCTGAAGCGCGCGACAGCGGCCGACTAAGGTAAGGGAGAGAGGGGTGGGGAATCGCGCGAGTGACGTGTGGCGGCGTTTTTTATCGGCGCATTAAGTGGCCGTAGGGATGTCGAAAGTAGAAAAAAATATCGATATATCGGTATATCGATATTTTAAAAAATATCAATATCGGCTTCGATATATCGCGAAAAAACATCGATATATGGATATATCGGACCAATTTTCCCAAAAATATATTTAGATCCGCCTAGCACAGTAATAATAACAATACAAATTATAATTAAAGAAAGAATTATCAAAGTACCAAATTGCCGTTACACTACATGACAGTACAGTATCTCACGAAAGATGACACGTGGAATAATAATGGAACGAAAATTCATTACTCAGTCACAAACTAAAGGGAGCTGAAGTATGGCGATTGCATAATTCATAATTTTCTAAGAAAGCTTGAGCTGGGTTTATTGCGTCATACCTAAGGGTCATACGATGTGATGAAGAGGAATGTAGGACGCTAATATTTTGAAGTGATAACTTCTTATGGGCGGGTAATTTCGCTTCGTTACGTAACGCGTTACGGCGCCAGTCTGTCTGACTTCCTTTCCTCTCACTCTAAGGCCGTATACAGAAAGAAAGCCGAAAGCCGATCGGCGCCGATCGGCGCTTATCGGCGCCGATCGGCGCTTATCGGCGCCGATCCTTCCTACATAAAGGAAGCCGATTAAAGCAGATCAAGCAAAATGTCGGACTCATCGGAGGATGATTTGGTTTTGTTAGAAAATATTTATTTAAAAATGCGAAAAACAGCTATACATCCTATAAATAGAGAAAGGAAACGTTTCGGAGAATACCATCATTTATTTGTAAAAAAAATTAAATTTGATGAACAAAGATTTTATACATATACAAGAATGATTCAAGAAACATTTTATTACATTTTGGATTTAGTGAAAAACCGTTTGATGAAAAATTGGGGCAATTGGCATAAACAACCAATCCTTCCAGAAGAAAGACTGGTTGTCACCATTCGGTAAGTACGAAACAAATAATTTTAGCGCTTAGTTAATAAAAAAAAAGATTATAACTTAGATTGATTTAATCTAAGGATAATAATTCAAATACAAATTATTTATTATTCGGACCAGCGTGTGTTGGCGCTTATCGGCGCTTATCGGCGCCGATCGGCGCCGATCAGCGCTGTTCGCCGCCGGTCCATAGAAAAAGGATCAGCGTCAATAGGCGCCGATAAGCGCCAATCGGCTTTCGGCTTTCTTTCTGTATACGGCCTAACCCGCAGCGCCGCTTAAATTAGTTTAAGTTATCACTTCCGTCGTGCGTCCCTTTATGAGTTTGTATGCTGTTGGTCGCAGATGATCTTTACAGCGTCACCGGGTTTAGGGACGGCGAGATCCTAAGGGGAGCTAAAGCCGAGAATTGGCGAGTGCCTCTGGTATTCCAGGCGGATGGCATCTCCCCACGGTGGGAGACGCTCCGTCTGGAGCCTCTAGAACACTCGAACCTGAGGGGGTCGGCTCAACTAAAGGGCGTCTCTGATACTCGGACCTCGGGTCTACTAGCGTGTCGTGTGTAGACCGGGTCTTCGCACTCTTATCCTACGGGTGCGGTGTCTGCCTAATGCTAAGCTAGTGTGCAAGTTTGCTAGCTGCGCGGTGTTGGTGTTTGTGGCCTGTGTGGGAGGAATCGGAGGCTTTTTCTCAGAAATGAGATAATAGTTAGGGATGTCGAAAGTTGAGAATAATATCGATATATCGATACATCGATCTTTTAAAAAATATCAATATCGGCTTCGATATATCGCGAAAAAAACATCGATATATCAGACCAATTTTCCCAAAAATATCGTACAGTAGCTCACGAAATATGACACGCGGAATAATAATGGAACGAAAATTATCTCCCTAAAAATAGACCCTATTTTGGAATGATGACATAAACAATACTAAATACAGCACAGATCATAGATATGTTGAATATCATTAATCTGAGATCCAGTTACGATTTTTCCAGAGACGAATTTAGTTAGATCGTGATATGCCGCTAATAATAAAAAAAATATCGTTTATGATACGAATTTCGATATTGGTTATTTTGTATCGATGTATCGATATATCGAATCAAAATATATCGGCAAAAAATATCGATATATCGAACAAAAAATATCGATATATTTTCAACAAGCCTAATAATAGTTCTAATATACTCTTTTAAGGTTATGTTGCTTTGGTAGTTTTTTACGATCTGCAAAAACACATCACAGATTTTATTCTAATTTGGCTGCTAAGATTTATGATTACAAAATGTTTCGATTATAGTTTCGTTGTTAAGACCGGTTGGCAAAACAATGGAATTACATCAGTCAATAATAAGTAATTTTCCCGTTCGTATTTCAGCGAGCATCTGGACGGTATGAATATGAATCCATGGAAGATGGGCCGGGTGCTGGTATTAGGGACACGAAAAAAGTATCGTTACTTTGTGGTATCGAGTACTTTTCCTTTCGATACCGATACTTTTGTACTCGATACTTGGTTTTCAATACTTCAACTAAATAACTAAACTAAAAAAGTATCGATACCTTTAAAAATTTGGATAAGCGCCTTATATTGATGGCAACGCCATCTAGTGGAATCATAGCAAACCTTCTAAAACATTCGATTGCGTTGATATGATTGGAAGCAGAAGCAATTTAGTGTGTCCTGAGACTTACGTACTTGAGTAATTCACGTTTAGTTTTGCCGTTTTATTATATTAACATTATACGTTTTTAAAAGTATCTACATTGCTTATAAGGTCCTATGAAATGTACTCGATACTTTGATGTATCGATACTTTTGTTTCAATACTTTTACGAGTACGATACTTTTTTTCCGATACTACTCATGAGTACAGTATCGATACTTTCTATTCGATATCGTGTCCCTAGCTGGTATGGGATGCAACCTGTTCAGACACGCTGGCCCCTTCCCATCTACATGGAACCAACAACAGAGCTGGTGCGGCTTGTGAAACAGCTGAAAAAGCTAAAGCATGCTAATACAGGGGTCTAGGCTCCAAATCTGATTTGTCCCATTCGGTGTCGAGACCCTTGGTCCGTGGGGTCCTAGCGCTAAAAGGCTTTTTAAGGAAATAGCAAAAAGGTTTGTCGACATCACAGAAGTCCGAAGAGCTGGCAGCTACCTCAGACAAAGAATTAGTCTAGCTATTCAAAGGGTTCCACGATCTGGTACTGTGAGTATTGTGTGTCGGGAACAGGTGCGAGTGAATAGTGAGAATGTGACCAGTGGTAGGGGTACCGAGCGCAGTAAAACACGACGTCAGAGGGTAGACCGATATGTCTGCCAATAACATCTACCCGCAATTACTTCAGTTACTCCGTGATCATGGCGCTTGCAACAGTGCCGAAATATCGGAAACTCGCTAAAAACAAGGTACATGGTAACAATCCCGTTAATAGCTATAATAAGTAGTGTTGTCAGCAAGTAATAAAGCTAAATGTGTGACAGGCAGCAGATATATTGTGGATTGTGGAGCACTTATTTCCGATGATATTCATTAAATCATATTTCATTCAACGGATTACTATTGTTACGTGTCGCGATGGGGTTCGAAATTATATGCCAGTTCACGCTTGCCAGTTCTTTATTCACCACACAGTTCACACAATTAACACACAAGGTTAATTACAAAACACTCACTAAACACTGTATTTCACTATACAAGTCTCTAAACAAACGCACTTGAACACTTTTGTTGCATTTTGATCGCCTTTGGATTCGCTCCGAAATCGCTGTTGAAACTCAACTGTCTCTGCGCGGCGCCAATCGCGCTTATATACGCCGATCGAAGCATTCTAGAAAGTACCTGTTAAATTGAGAATTATACCTACGCAGCTAACGCGCATAAGTTATAAACAAGTGCAGATGTCGTTGCACGTTCTTCCTTACGCCGGACTGCATAAGGCTCATTTTAGAATGAGCCGCATTACTCGACCTCTATCGCGACCCGCGGTGCTCTGGCACATTCGATCTCTAGCACTTTCGCGGTTACGTTTCGAGAGCGTTTGTGACAATATGTAATAACGTAAACTGTATACATATTTTCATCACTTCTTACATTTGGTTGTTACCCTATGTGCACTATTTATATACTTAGTTGTGTTATTTTTAAATTACTGCTTGCAAATGAAGTCCCTGATGTTAATTGTGATTGTAGCCCGGTAGCGAAGATGCTTATCGCTCCGAACCGTATTTCCTACAACGTCCAGCACTGCTAACTTAATTTACACGCAATACAGATTAAACCGAATCCACGGTAGACAGACGCTACAATACCAGCGGAAAATCTGCTGTGTCGTAGGTTTATTTATTTATTTATTTAAAACACACACCAATTAGCCTAGCCCCAAAATAAGCACTATAAGGCTTGTGTTATGGGATACTAGGGTAATGGATATAATACATATACTGTACATATATAAGTATATTTATATAGAAATACATATTATACATCCATGACTGGAGTACAACTGCTCGTATTCATCACACAAACATCTGCCCCCACCGGGATTTGAACCCGGGACCTCTCGAGTAGGCGACACCATGAAGACCCGGCGTTAAAACCACTCGGCCACGGAGGTCGTCATTAATTCCACGAGGAAGAAATTTATTCATTTATTTTTTCCATCATTATGAGCCTATTAATGTCCCCACTGCTGGGGCACAGGTAGGGACACGATATCGAATAGAAAGTATCGATACTGTACTCATGAGTAGTATCGGTAAAAAAGTATCGTACTCGCAAAAGTTACGAAACAAAAGTATCGATACTTCAAAGTATCGAGTACATTTCATAGGGCCTTATCGGAGCCTCTGTGGCCTAATGAGCAATCCCCCCGGTGTTAAAATTGAAAAAAATACAATCGAATTTTATTATGGTACGTATAATCAAAAACAAAAGAAGGACATGTAAATTCACAAATTGCTATATTATATAATGAAAAGAAAATAGCTGTGATTTCTGACACTAAAAAAGTGTTCATTAATATTACATTCATAATTAAAATGTTAATTTAAACGATCGAAATCTTAAACAATTTAAAAGTATGAATCTTTGAAACTTTTCAGATTTGTTTCAAATTAAACTTACTTTTCTTGAATTTTAATCATTAAAAAACATTCAAGTTAACATAAGTGGGTATACCACTTATGTTAACTTGAATCTGACACGTAGTTAACGGCTGCCATTGGCATGCTTCACTCAAGATTATAATTATAGAAGAGGTTACGTCCGTCTTTTTTTCAGGTGGTTTCTATTAGGTAAACACAGCACAGACAGAATAATATACACTTGAATAAATCAAATACAGTCAAGCGAAAAGCACAATAAACGTCGAATCAATCACAGTTCCTAACAATATGGTCGCTAAATAAATAAGTATAAAACAAAACAAAGCGCAAAATAAACACAGTCACAGATTGGAAAGAATTTGAATATGTCGTGACGTCACACGCAAGTAAACTTTCGGTCAAAGTGACATTACATTGTATCCTTTGACGTTTTAATAACAGTCGTGTGACGTCACACACTAGTAAGACGCCATATTGTCCAGAGAAACGTTTTCGCGGCAACTTCAGAATGGAGTTTTTGATTTGGTTATTTTTACTGAAATACACAACAGAATGATGAATACTTTTTACGGACTCCATAAACATTAGTCAATAACGTGAGATCGTTGCCTAAAACTTGTCAAATACCCTATGGAACGTTTTAGAAGGTTTGCTATGATTTAACAAGATGGCGTTGCTATCAATATGAGGCGCTTATCCAAATTTTTAAAGGTATCGATACTTGCCAAAAAGTACTCATTTAGTAAAAGTATCGAATACAAAGTATCGAGTACAAAAGTATCGGTATCGAAAGGAAAAGTACTCGATACCACAAAGTATCGATACTTTTTTCGTGTCCCTAGGCACAGGCCTTCCCTATGGATGGTATAGGGAGATTGGGCCATGACCCACCACCCGGATTCAGTGCAGATTAGCGGGTGCTAACGTCTGCTGATGCAGCCGGGACCAACGGCTTAACGTGCCTTCCGAAGCACGGAGGAACTCGAGATAGAAGATTTTTGGTTACCCATCCAATACAAAATCTTTTTGCACTTTTATGTCGACTTTACCACTTGATCAGGTTTTTTTCTCAAGGTTGAATTTTGAAATCGATTCTAATCCTGGATAAACGATAAAGTGCACGTAAGAACGCAAAAATATCCGTAAATGGATATTTGCAACGGATTTAAGTGGATCGAGTGTATTTATTATATCACTTTATTTGGACGTATCTCTGAAGTCATTTTTTCAACTTGACGACTCTGTATATCTAAAGAAAATATAACTAGAAAAAATTCCACGCGGACCAGGCAGCAGACGGGACTCGAACCCGCACCCTTCGCAATCCGGGCGAATGCACTGACCAATTATGCTACCGCGGCCCTCACGGACCGCGTCGAAATTCCTCTAGCCATTCTTAAGCTGCAAGGCAGCGCCATCTCTTCGCATTGTAGGTAACCCACAATGTCAAATGAATACTTTTACAAGTATTAAACATTTGAAAGAAGAAATGAAGAAACATTTGAATGAAAGAAGAATTGGTCAGTGCATTCGCCCGGATTGCGAAGGGTGCGGGTTCGAGTCCCGTCTGCTGCCTGGTCCGCGTGGAATTTTTTCTAGTTATATTTTCTATAGATTTAAACATCAAGCAGTTACATGCTTTAAAAAATAAAAATTATGACTCTGTATATATCAATACAGGGAGAAAAAAATAGCCCTTGCTGAGTTTCTTGCCGGTTGTTCTCAGTACAAGGTCTCCCGCCGTAGTTTTGCGAACCGATGTCGTAGCTTCTTGACCTTCACAAGTGCTTGTAACAGCCTAGACTGAATAAATGACATTTCATTTCATTTCAATAGGCTGACGACGATGAAATTTGTTCATAGTTTAAGGTAACCGGATTGCCGTCGTTTGCCTTTTCTTTTTCCAACATTAAGAAGCAAATACATCTTACAATAGGGATGTCGAAAGTTGAAAAAAATATCGTTATATCGATACATCGATATTTTAAAAAATATCAATATCGGCTTCTATATATCGCGAAAAAAACATCGATATATCGATATATCGGACCAATTTTCCCAAAAATATACGATATTTTCCACAGCTCCTTTTACAGTAGCTCACGAAATATGACACGCGGAATAATAATGGAACGAAAATTATCTCCCTAAAAATAGACCCTATTTTCGAATGATGACATAGACAATACTAAATACAGCACAGATCATAGAATATCATTAATCTGAGATCCAGTTACGATTTTTCCAGATACGAATTTAGTTAGATCGTGATATGCCGCTAATCATTAAAAAAATATCGTTTTTGATACGAATTTCGATATTGGTTATTTTGTATCGATGTATCGATATATCGAATCAAAATATATCGCCAAAAAATATCGATATATCGAACAAAAAATATCGATATATCGATACATCGATATATTTTCAACAAGCCTATCTTACAAATGAGTCGTATAGTATTAAAGGCGGTAAAGTAGGGCAAACCAAATATTTGGCAAATCAAAAAAATCTGTTTAGTCTCGTCTTTAAGGGAGGATTTTTATTATTGACATTCATCATAAATACAATTCGTAGTGAAATGTCAATATTTTATCCTCCCTTAAAGACGAGACTAAACAGTTTTTTTTGATTTAGGGATGTCGAAAGTTGAAAAAAATATCGATATATCGATACATCGATCTTTTAAAAATATCAATATCGGCTTCGATATATCGCGAAAAAAACATCGATATATCGATATATCGGAAGAATTTTCCCAAAAATATCGTACGTTACGTACGTATAAGTATCTCACGAAATATGACACGCGGAATAATAATGGAACGAAAATTATCTCCCTAAAAATAGACCCTACTTTCGAATGATGAAAATGATTGCAGGGCCTCTCAGGTAAATGCTAATAATTAAAAAAATATCGTTTTTGATACGAATTTCGATATTGGTTATTTTGTATCGATGTATCGATATATCGAATCAAAATATATCGGCAAAAAATATCGATATATCGATACATCAATATATTTTCAACAAGCCTATTTTGATTTGCCAAATATTTGGTTCGCCCTACTTTGCCGCCTTTGATACTATACGACTCAAATACTTAAGAAAAAGACCAAATTTAAAATTGCACACACAGCCTACAGACTCAAACTGGCGTTGGACAGGACATTATGTCGAGAGAAAGTATAGAAAAATGGAGTAGGTTAAAAACAGAATGGTATCCAAGGGATGAAATTTGAGATAGTGACTCCAAAAGGTTCTTGGTTCATTTGTGGGTCAAGGTATATGTTACTATAATAAAATACCAAAAGAAATAATTAATTTACCTTTTAATAAGTTTAAAGTCTGTATAAAAACATGTCTCCTTAAGAAAGGTTACTATACTGTAAAAGATTTCATAAATGATAAGTCACCATGGGCTTAACATAGTAGACTGTCGTTTTACTTTGCTGATTTGGTTGAAAATTGTTTAATCGCCACTTCTAAATTTAAAAATAGTACCTAGCTATTCTTAACTTTTGTTAATTAATAATATTAATGTGATGGAAGTTGACATCAACACATGTATTCAATTTTTGATGTCATCTTTCAATTGACGACACTGTATGAAACAAAACAGGGAGAAAAAAATAGCCCTTGCTGAGTTTCTTGCCGGTTCTTCTCAGTACAAGGTCTCCCGCCGTAGATTTACGAACCGATGGCGTAGCGTTTGACTTTCACAAGAGCTTGTAACAGCCTAGACTAAATAAATAAGAAAAAAAAAAGAAGTAGAGGCAGGCAAAACAAAAGATGGGAAGACGAGTTGCGGAAAATAGCTGACCCAGCATGGAAAAGATTAGCTTGAGACAGGAATACGTGGAAATCTTTAGAGGAGTTCTTTGTCGACAGACAAGCTGTTCAACATAAGCAACCAGTTGCCGATCACTTTAATACAAATAAATTTCAAAGGGGTAACGCTGCCAGTATCTTCGGATCCTTGCCTAAAAGGACTCCTTTTAATAATATATTTTAGTTATTAATTTTATTTTTTAAGGTTTTTAGTTTTAGTTTTATTGTTTTAGTATTTATATTTTACTTATATATAGTGTAATGTAATTAGATAGTGACTTATTTGTTTATAGTTAGTGTATTTTATAGTAATTTGATTATTTGATTATTAATTTGATTATTCAGAATTTCACATCATAAGATGTGAAATTCTGAATAATCAAATTAATAATTGGAATGTATATTTAGTTTTTAGCAAGTAGGCATAGTTTGTTTTTTTGTAAAAAGAAACAGCAATAAAGGCTATTTATATTTTATTTACATCTTTTACTTGCTTATTAATGGAACATTAATCTTTAAAGCGTGTTTTCAAAACCCGCATCTTAAGAGCACGCAGAAAAAAACCGCGTGAACAAGCCCAACTTAGCTCGAGATCCGAGGTATTACGCAGCTTTGAGATACAAAATCCACGAGGAAGTAAAGCTCAAACGACTGAAATAGGAGCTCGGGAAACGCGCTTAAAAAGCTCTCCAAAAATATTATTGTTAACATTCAATTTAGCGCTTTATTGTCAAGACTTAAAACTGTTTATCCCGCGAAGATGGAAATCTATATCCATACTAATATTATAAATGGGAAAGTGTGTTTGTTTGTTTGTCTTCTCTTCACGCCTAAACCGCTGAACCGTTGATTGAAGCTTTGGGTTGCTATAAGCTACTTTTTTACTCACTATGTCAAAAGAGGATGATAGCCTCAAATAGGAAAACCACGCCAGCGTAGCCGCGGGTAACAGCTAGTTAAAAACAATAAATATAAAAAAGTAATGTTCATGAATAGCGCCATCCGAAAAACCTCAGATTTTTAGTGCAAGTAAACTCGACTCGGGTAGCGACATCTCTTCAGTTTCACACGCAACAGCTTGGTTTTCGAATTGTTATTCGAGTTGGTAGCGCCTACCTCTACTCAACATCCAGGATCATCTCCAATTGAAAATTATTGGATAATACTCGATTAAGGGACTAAAATAAATCATAACAGCTGTTTATTTAATATCTGTCTACTGTAAACAGCTGATTATTTAATATCTATTTGATGTTTATAAGATTTTCTGGTAAGATATTAGGACACTGAAGGAAGTCGTTTTTTTTTTACTAATATTGTTTTAATTAAAATATCTACCTACATCACGTTAAAATGAACAATAAATATTAAAAAGTCATGTTCATAAATAGCGCGATCTGAAAAAACGCAATATCACAACTCACATTTTTAGCAATTAAAAATTCTCGATATTAAAGACGGGTGGTGCCATCTGTTAAGTTAATCAGAAAATATTATTTCAAGAGAGACTACTCGGTTGAGTTGGTATTCGAGATGGTAGCGCCATCTCTATCTATAATTACTCGAAAATGATATTTTTATATTATAAATTTGGAGTAGTATTTGCTAGATTTAATTTTAAAAATAAGATTAGAAAAAAATTGCGTAAAATTACCTTTATTGCGTATTTAATAAATGAAACACTAACACAAAATACTCGGTATTGAACACGAGTGGTGCCATCTCGTATTATTAAGTTAAGATAGCAACTTCCACATTTCAAATTTAATCTGTCTTCGTGACAGTAGCGCCATCTCTATCGGGACCAACCATGAAAATGATTAATTTAGTTGAAAATTATGTAAATTCGAATATATAAATTTAAAAAAAGTAGCCTATAGCAGCCTCGTAAGTTCAAGCTATACATTTACCAAATTTCAACACAATCGGTTCAGCGGTTTAGGCGTGAAGAGAAGACAAACAAACAAACACACTTTCCCATTTATAATATTAGTATGGATATAGATTTCCATCTTCGCAGGATAAACAGTTTTAAGTCTTGACAATAAAGCGCTAAATTGAATGTTAACAATAATATTTTTGGAGAGCTTTTTAAGCGCGTTTCCCGAGCTCCTATTTCAGTCGTTTGAGCTTTACTTCCTCGTGGATTTTGTATCTCAAAGCTGCGTAATACCTCGGATCTCGAGCTAAGTTGGGCTTGTTCACGCGGTTTTTTTCTGCGTGCTCTTAAGATGCGGGTTTTGAAAACACGCTTTAAAGATTAATGTTCCATTAATAAGCAAGTAAAAGATGTAAATAAAATATAAATAGCCTTTATTGCTGTTTCTTTTTACAAAAAAACAAACTATGCCTACTTGCTAAAAACTAAATATACATTCCAATTATTAATTTGATTATTCAGAATTTCACATCTTATGATACAAATTTATAATATAAAAATATCATTTTCGAGTAATTATAGATAGAGATGGCGCTACCATCTCGAATACCAACTCAACCGAGTAGTCTCTCTTGAAATAATATTTTCTGATTAACTTAACAGATGGCACCACCCGTCTTTAATATCGAGAATTTTTAATTGCTAAAAATGTGAGTTGTGATATTGCGTTTTTTCAGATCGCGCTATTTATGAACATGACTTTTTAATATTTATTGTTAATTTTAACGTGATGTAGGTAGATATTTTAATTAAAACAATATTAGTAAAAAAAAAACGACTTCCTTCAGTGTCCTAATATCTTACCAGAAAATCTTATAAACATCAAATAGATATTAAATAATCAGCTGTTTACAGTAGACAGATATTAAATAAACAGCTGTTATGATTTATTTTAGTCCCTTAATCGAGTATTATCCAATAATTTTCAATTGGAGATGATCCTGGATGTTGAGTAGAGGTAGGCGCTACCAACTTGAATAACAATTCGAAAACCAAGCTGTTGCGTGTGAAACTGAAGAGATGTCGCTACCCGAGTCGAGTTTACTTGCACTAAAAATCTGAGGTTTTTCGGATGGCGCTATTCATGAACATTACTTTTTTATATTTATTGTTTTTAACTAGCTGTTACCCGCGGCTACGCTGGCGTGGTTTTCCTATTTGAGGCTATCATCCTCTTTTAAAAAAGTAGCTTATAGCAACCCAAAGCTTCAATCAACCTATTAGTGCAGTCATTGAAGCGAAAAATACGGTCTTACCTCCGAATATTTTTACTGTGAACCGTTTTGCATGAAATTTTGGAATTAGGCTCACCTTACCCTTAACTTCAAAAGTGAAAATGATCTGAACTCCGCCTATTATTTTTAAGGGGTGTAAACAACCCCTTAATGGAAAAATTGTCATTGAGCCATTTTATAGCTAGAAAACATGTCTAATAGTAAGTGATGAAATTGTAAAGTATTTTCTAACATAATTACCCCATATTAAAATCATTTTCAACCCCTTGAAAATCTTACAACCCTTGCAAACAACCCCTAAATTGTAAATTATCACAAAAAAATACTTTGGTATGACATAAAAAGGTTTTGTATTAGAATGCATAAAATGCATCTGCTCGCCACTAGATGGCATTGACCACATCGATTAAATTTCAGACAAAATAAAAAACGGCTTTGATCTTTGATATCTAGCTTAATATTGCACTTAGAATACTCTATAAAAGAACCAAATCGTTCATTGTTTTACCTACTACAATTTTGTTCTTTATAAAATTTTCGATAAAACTTACATTTTTGGAGATATTTGCAAAAAACCGATGAAAAACGGGAAAAAATTTCGAATTTTCAATTGCCAATAACTTGAAAAGTATTGGATTTTTTGAAAAACTTTATAGATGATTTTTTGCTTAAAATTTATTACAATACTTATTTTGAAAAAAAAAAATCACCCCCCAGAAGGGGTGGCAACCATCATTTTCACTTTTGAAGTTAAGGGTAAGATGAACCTAATTCCAAAATTGTATGCAATTCGGTTCACAGTAAAAAAATTCGGAGTAATAATGCTTCAATGACTGCACTATATATACTTACCAAATTTCAAAGTGGTTTAGGCTTCGAGGAAGGATAAACAAAACAAACACTCTCATAATAATACCTAATACTACTATGGATAGTACGTAATAAAACTTCAAAATGTAAAAGCATTAGTATTATTAGAATAAAGGGTTTAATTATTTCAAACACATAGCAGTACTATTTAAGTACGCTACTGTACACGATGTTATGTGTTTTTCCATAATTTTTATCAGTGAGTCAATTTTATACATTCGAAGAAACTACCAAAATACCTACCTAATTCATTTAATGCACAACAAAACCAAATCACAAAGGAAAACAAAAACAGATATGGTACCTTGGTAAATCGTATTTCTTTAAAATCAATCAAGGTAGGTAGGTACCTACTGCTTGCTGTTGCTTACCTGCTGAAATGGCTCAATGTCAATTTTTCCATTAAGGGGTTGTTTACACCCCTTAAAAATAATAGGCGGAGTTCAGATCATTTTCACTTTTGAAGTTAAGGGTAAGGTGAGCTTAATTCCAAAATTTCATGCAAAACGGTTCACAGTAAAAAAAATCGGAGGTAAGACCGTATTTTTCGCTTCGCTTCGCGCGCTATGACTGCACTAATAGGTTGAAGCTTTGGGTTGCTATAAGCTACTTTTTTACTCACTATGTCAAAAGAGGATGATAGCCTCAAATAGGAAAACCACGCGAGCGTAGCCGCGGGTAACAGCTAGTACCTATATAAAACTCAAAGGTGACTGACTGACATAGTGATCTATCAACGCACAGCCCAAACCACTGGACGGATCGGGCTGAAATTTGGCATGCAGGTAGATGTTATGACGTAGGCATCCGCTAAGAAAGGATTTTGATCAATTCTACACCCAAGGGGCTAAAATAGGGAATGAAAGTTTGTATGAAACTTTGTCGATTTTAAACCGATCGGGCTGAGGCTTTGCATGCAGGTATAAGAAGGATCATAGATGAATATCATTGTGTATAATACAAGCCTGAGAACAAAAACTGTAGTCTACACTTCAGCTCTACACCGAAGCGAAACGAGGGCGGGCCGCTAGTAAGGAAATAAATATAAAACAGCAGTGACGAAACACTTTCCTTCTTTAAAATCTCTAATAAACACTATGAGATAAAACCTGCTCCAGAAATAGCCATACCTCTTTTCTCGGCGTCTAATAGAGCCCTCGCTAAGAATTTGCCTTTCAAACTCCCCCGAAATATGACCAGACAATTTCCAACCTTATCCTGAAAGCTTTACGTTGTTATTCGACTCAACAGGTTGTCCGTCATAACGGTAGACTGTAAACGATATTCGCATTTCTAGTTTACAGCTTAAGTTTCAATATTGTGTGGTGTTGTGTACCTTTGACTTAAGTACGCGTTTCAAATTGGAATTTAGCGACCTCGTTTTAGAGTTCATTCTCTGTTGGGTTTGCATGCACAAAAATTAACCCTAGCGATCGCATCTGTTGCCTTGGCGGCCGGCAAAGTGTCTAATTACGTAAAATGACGGTAACTTACAATGCCTATGCAATGAGGTCTTCATTCGGGAATATTGAGATGGCTATTGAATTAAACATCTTGCTGCTAACGAGATAGCTGCCGTTGGGTAAGCTCCTAAAGTTATTATGGAGTTGTTTCGTTGGGAACATAAGCGGTTTCAGTGTTTCCACAATGAGGGGAAATTCCCCTTTTAAGGAGAAATTAGGGTCCAGAGGGGAAGAAAAAGGGGAAAGATATGGAAGAAGAAGAAAGGGAAATTGCGGGAAATTATGGGTAAAGCCTAGCCTAAAATAATACAATTTTTTTATGGACTATACCGTGGACTAGAGTGTTGCCGTATAAAAGAAACTGTGGCAACACGTGCAGATTTCATATATTTTATTTATCTGTTATAGAATAAGATAGATTAAGACCCTTTTTTTTCTTTAGTTACTACACTAGTGCCAAATCTAAAAACTACAGCAGAATAATTTTTGTGGGGAAAAATGTCCTAAGAAGGGGAAATCTGAATTGAGGGGTGGGGAAAGGAAATCATTAAAGTGGAAACACTGAGCGGTTTGTGTTACCTCCGCACCTGAGCGAAGAAGCGCTAAAATACGCTAAAATTAGGCTTCGTAATTTTAATTAGCTCCATCGCAAGTACAGTCCCCACTGCTGGGGCACAGGCCTTCCCTATGGATGGAATAGGGAGATTGGGCCATGACCCACCACGCGGGCCCAGTGCTGATTGGTGGGTGCTAACGACTGCAAATGCAGCCGGGACCAACGGCTTAACGTGCCTTCCGAAGCACGGAGGAGCTCGAGATAGTAAATTTTTGGTCACCCATCCAATGACCGACCACTGCGAAAGTTGCTTAACTTCAACGATCGCAGCCGAACGCGCTAGCCACCTGCGCCATCGAGCTCCTCCTGTTATTATGCGTGTGTCAAAAATCGCCGATCTAGCGTCTTACGTAGCCCGATAGTTTATTGCGATAGAACTAATTTAAATTTTAACGCAAAGGACATTGCTCGTTCCCCATACAATGAATGCCCTAGAACACACAGCAATGAGAAAATGCCGGTTGTGTTCGGAATCAATCATAAACTGTAGTTAAGCATTTGTTGATAAGGACAACTTGAGGAACCGTGGCCTACTACAGAATGTATTAGATTAGGATGTTATAATTGTTACTAGCAAACCAGTGAAACAAATGTTCACCAAAACCTGATTTAAAAAAAAAAATGTATTTAATTAATTGAGAACTTCGGAGATTTTGTGTGGTTTCGTTTGAAATTCGTGATTTCTCGAAAACCGGAAGTGCTACGTTACTCAAATCCGGTTTGTAGTCTTATCAGACTATTCTTAACTTATAACTTAAATATTCTCTTTATCTATCTCTAACGGTTTGGCCGCTGAAACAGCACCACAGACAGACGGACGGACGGACGGACGGACTTGTCTAATAGATAAGAGATAATTGTTATACTTAATCGTAAAATATGTACACTTTATATATTCTGAATAGATTTAGTGTTTACCTCGATGTAGGCACATAAATAATATGCATTAAATGAACAAAAAATGCAATTAATAATAAAAATAATAAATGCTTATATTCATATTGATTTATTAGTGTTGACAGTCGGCAACTATGATACCTATACCTACGTGTAGTAATAATAGATTTCTTTCAAATGAAATGTTCAAAGTCTTTCCATTTACCTGTTTCTAAATTTTACTATCGGTAATAAGGTATGTACCTAGTTATCATTATGATTTTCATAAAAAAATCTGAAAGTATGAAGATATATATAATATCTTCATATTTTCAGAAATAATCTTTTTATATATATAATATAAATACTAGTAATAAGTATTATTAACTAAGGTACCTAGTTCTATTTTTATGTTGATAAATACCTATGGTCGCTTATATTGCATTTATTAAGGTAAACAATCTTGGCACAACTTTTTAACAGAATCACCCATTTAATAATAAAATATTAACGAAGCCAATAAAGTATTAAAATAAATCGTTATTATAGACTGAAACCTATTGAATCCAGTTATCAGTTGATTTCAAATGCTGTATTTTCAATAAAAAGGAGTGCCAAGATTGTTTACCCAATAGTATATGACGATGTCCCTTTAGGGCATTTAGGACTTAAGGAGAAGTATTAGATATACTAGAAGTCTTTGTTGGTTAACACATTTTATACATTTTCAGGTTTAGGAGGGTGACGCAATTCGACATGTTCGTTAAGATGTTGGTAGCATAGTCAGTGAGTTCATTCGTAAGCGATGGGTGGTGGTTCCAATAAATCCTGAGCTGATTTTAAAACTGATTTTCGATATATAAGTATATATATATTTTTAATTAAAAAATGGATGCGTGTAACTTATGTACGCGCGTGAGAAGTTATACTTCTTTAGCATCATTAAAAATATTTTTTAATTGCATGCAAATAATTAATAATTACAATAAAATAATAAAAGGACTGGAAAAGGATAGTTAACACAGTCGATTAAGTTCAGTTTTAATTTGAAAAATTAAATAAATATTCAAAATATTCAATTAAAATCACTACTGAATTTAAGTTATTAGTCCATATGTAATTAGCACTTGTAAGTAACTAAAACACTTTGTGTCTATATAGAAACTAGAAACATGTGGATAAATATTATAAATATGAAAACAGTGATCAGAGGTGACGAGCGTGCCAACATTGTTTTTGACAACGCGATCATCTTATGGAGCTCCGTGGATCGTTCAAAGTACCTTTCGAACAGACAGTGGTTAATAATCCACCATTATTAGACACTAACATTCATAACGTGCCCGCGGCCAACTTCATGGTGTTACTATTGTGTTACAGTGATGCGCGCGCATCTCGAAATTTCACTCACATGATTTTTTCATAACGCGCCCGCGGCCAACTTCATGGTGTTACTATTGTGTTACAGTGATGCGCGCGCATCTCGAAATTTCACTCACATGATTTTTTCATAACGCGCCTAAAGAAGTATAACTTCAATAAGTCCAATAATTCACTCCACCCCACCTGATCAATGCTGTAACAAACCGTATGTATTCGTTACCAAGTAACGGGTACATCACCTGACTTCAAGTAACGAATAGTTACTCACGAATACATTTCGTTACTCGTATGTGTCAAACCGATGATGTCAATTTGATTCTGTGTACGAACGTTGATGCGTGAATTAAAACGGTTTGCTCATCTTGCGTAGTACGCATGCGCGCTTATGTTTCGTGATGAACCAATCTATACTTATAATAAATCTGTAGAGAGGTCAATTCTGTACATGAAATATATTTTTAAAATAACTATCAGGGGGTGATTAGTGATCGATACTGATGCCAAAAATGCAATCAGTAAATTTTTTGTCTGTCTGTCTGTGTGTATGTTCCTTATAGAAACAAAAACTACTCGACGGATTTTAACGAAACTTGGTACAATTATTCCTCATACTCCTGGGCAGGTTATAGTATACATTTCATCACGCTACAATCAATAGCAGCAGAGTAGTGAAGGGAAATGTTGGAAAAACGGGAGAAGTTACTCCATTTTTTAAGCTTCCGTCGCGTGTGCAGCCTTAATGGTTAAAGTTACATAGAAATCATGTATGACGGAAATATTCTACATAAAATTGTCTAAAAAATATCCCGCAACAGCATATGTCTATCTTTTATGGTTGACTCACAATAACACGTGTAATTATATAAATAAAGTCATTGTTTATAGCACAAGCTTAAGAACAAAAACTATAGTTTACACTACAGCTCTACACGAAGCGAAGCGAGGGCTGGCCACTAGTGTTTAATATTGTTCGTTGAACCGAATGTATTGAGGCACTCGTGACAACGAAAACTGTTTGTTTATACAACAACAAATATGTATATTTCTGCAAGAGCTGGACAGTTATATAAAAAGTATTATGAATGTGATGACTCAATCAATCTAGGATATTATAATAAGTATAGTATGGTAAGGAAATTGATTAGACAAAGTTTGAAACTGAAATTGAAAGAAGTTTAATTTAAACGAACAACGTCCATATTTTACGTAACTTGACTCGACTCGATCAATGCAGTGCTTCACGCTAGTATCGAAAGTAACGAGTAACGTAACGATACGATAGTAACGAGTATTGATTGTTATAGTAAAGAATACATACGAGTACCAAATATCTCGTTACTTTTACAGTTCTACACCTGATGTTAAGTGACGGTATAATCCAGACGCGAAGATACTTGGTACAGCAGTTCGCCCTACGCACCAGCCATCCTCACCTTGCCGGCCTGCATATTGCTTCTTTCCTTCATGTTTATGTGTGTTATTCATCCTACTAGTATATGTAATCTATATCTATACTTATAATAAATCTGTAGAGAGGTCAATTCTGTACATGAAATATATTTGCAAAATAACTATCAGGGGATGATTAGTGATCGATACTGATGCCAAAAATGCAATCAGTAAAATTTTTGTCTGTCTGTCTGTCTGTCTGTGTGTTTGTTCCTTATAGAAACAAAAACTACTCGACGGATTTTAACGAAACTTGGTACAATTATTCTTCATACTCCTGGGCAGGTTATAGTATACTTTTTATCACGCTACAATCAGTAGGAGCAGAGTAGTGAAGGGAAATGTTGGGAAAACGGGAGAAGTTACTCCATTTTTTAAGCTTCCATCGCGTGTGCAGCCTTAATGGTTAAAGTTACATAGAAATCATGTATGACGGAAATATTCAACATAAAATTGTCTAAAAAATATCCCGCAACAGCATATGTCTATCTTTTATGGTTGACTCACAATAACACGTGTAACTCCCGATAGCTTAGCAGTTCGGAGCATTCTGATCATATTTGTTTACTCTTACGTTTATAATACTCGGTATAAAGCACCAAACTTATACATGAAATAAGCCATCGCGCCGTCGCACGTGAATACTGAATCATGCTATAAGGATTATTTTTGTGTAACGGTTGCTGCGCTCGACACGGGTCGCGGCGGCGCGGCGGTAGGGTATCAAAAGGCGGGAGGTCTGAGGCGAGCTGTCTAAATCTGTTTTCTGCGTCGCTCCCCCCCTGGGGGACGATCGCTTCCGATGAAGCCTTAGAGGCCTTCCCGGCCGGAGGCAGCCCCTACGGGTGTTTTTTAGTCAGTACGAGTCTGACATAACCTTGCAGCCGGCTGTAGTAGGGTATCCATAAGGATTTCTCATCTGCTCCCCCGCCTGCGAGACCGAAACCGTGTTTATCAGCGCGACTTTTAGTCTTTAAATAGTTTATTTGAATTTCTTTTGTTGTTATTTTGTAAAACAGGTATTAGTTGTTTTGGTAGTGTTTAAATATTCGTTCAAATTAAAAATTATTAAGCGTAGGTACTTTTATTAATTAAAGTAGTTATAAGTATTTATTTTAAGTGAAGTAGGTAAAGGTAGATAGTATTGCACAGGCGTTTCAGCTTTATTTTCATTTATTTTTTGTTGTGAGTTGTATATATTTCTGGTTATAATTCTATAAGAATATTTTAGTTTAAATAGTCACTTAGATTTTAAGTGTAAGGTAGCTAAAGTTAGGACCACGTATTAGTTGTTTTGGTAGTGTTTAAATATTCGTTGAAAGTGTAATTTAATCATATAGGATGAATGTACGATGGCCCATCGAAAAGGAGTAGAAGTGGTACACAGAATTTTAAGAGATATAAGACAAAATGATCGACCCATGGGCGGTATCACAGTTGTATTTTGTGGTGATTTCCGACAAACCTTAACGGTAATACCACGGGGAACCCGAGCTGCTGAGGTTAGGGCTTGCCTGAAAAGCTCTTATTTGTGGCGTGATATACAATCTGTGCATTTGACTATAAACATGCGAGTGAGAACTGTAGATAACCCGGATGATCGTGAATTTTCTGATATATTATTAAAGAACATACCTTCACCAAAGATACCTATCCACTGCTACACCAAGGAAAACTTATTCTGACGCCTGAGTTATGTTGTATAGTGGAATCCCAACAACATCTTACATCGTCAGTTTACGGTGACGTAACAAATATATTAAATAAGAACAATTCTTGGCTATGCGAAAGCTCCATTTTAACTCCTCGCAATGACCAGGCATCTGAGATTAATAATAAAATACTGTCGAATATCCAGGGGGCAAGCAAAGTTTATAGTTCAATAAATAGAATGGCCGATGAACAAGAAGCCACTAATTACCCGATAGAATTTTTAAATTCTTTAAATATGCCCGGACTTCCTTCTCATGAAATTTGTTTAAAAATTGGCATTCCGATTATTCTGCTCCGAAATTTAAGACCACCACAAATTTGCAATGGAACTCGGCTTAAAGTAACCCAGTTGCAACAAAATGTAATCGAGGCTCAGATTTTAATAGGTTGCGGTGCAGGAGAAACCATCTTTATTCCCAGAATTCCCAAAATACCAAATAATTTTCCATTCCAATTTAAAAGAACGCAATTCCCAGTATCGGTGTGTTATGCAATGACATAAATAAGGCTCAAGGGCAGACCTTTCGTGTTGTTGGAGTAGATCTCGGTGTCAGTTGTTTTTCACATGGTCAGTTATGTCGGTCTTTCCCGGGTTAGCAGTCCTAGAATTTTTTATGTTCACGTTCCGGACGGGTCAAATTTCAACGTAGTTTACCCGGAAGCTTTGCGCTGAAGTATTTTCATTCTATATGTACTTAAGACTCATGTGAAAGCGATCTAAACAATATTACCAATACATTAACATAATAACATACAAGGAGTTACACGCTGATGGTCTCGGGGCACAGTGATAATAATAATATTCTGCGGTTCCTTATTGCAATATTTTTAACAGTATTATATTTCCCTACTAAAATACGAAAGTTAATCTGTCTGTCACATCAAAACCTCGGAACCCTGAGGAAGGACATATGCTACTTTTTACGAAAAACGACGATAACGCGGACGAAGTCGCGGGCAAAAGCTAGTTGTACATATTACTAGTTTTTAATGCCGTAAAGAAGGATGAAGAGGTTCACGATACAACGAAATTGGAT
This sequence comes from Chilo suppressalis, assembly GCA_902850365.2. Lineage (NCBI taxonomy): Eukaryota > Metazoa > Arthropoda > Insecta > Lepidoptera > Crambidae > Chilo > Chilo suppressalis. The sequence goes on along the minus strand of OU963895.1, from coordinate 1,959,529 downwards.
CAAGTAGATTTTTGTCTACTAAGAATTTGCTTAAGCTGTAGAAATTTTATGAGTATACAGTCAGGTGATAATCGTGTAGCCTCCCGATTCCTAGAAGCATATTTTTCTAAATAAACATTATCTTGGTTTTATAACAAAAACAACGTTCTTCTGCGAATTACTCTGAGGCTAAAAATAGTAGCCAGAAATCGGTAAATATCTCAGTAATCCGCTTTGCTGTCGTGTTGTAGTATCATCATCATCATCATCATCAACAGCCTGTCCCTGTCCACTGCTGGACATAGGCCTCTCCAATTGCACACCACTCAGATCGATCTTGGGCTACTCGCATCCAGCTCCTGCCAGCCACCTTGCGCAAATCGTCACTCCATCGTGCCTGAGGACGTCCTACACTACGTTTGCCTAGACGCGGTCTCCACTCCAGAACTCGTCTACCCCAACGGTTATCGGTTCTTCGGCAAATATGGCCAGCCCACTGCCACTTCAACTGTTGTAGTATATACCCCGGCAACAAACTTGAAGCCTGCTCAATAGCAATTTTAGATAAAGAGCAGTCTACTGCTTTTTGAGCAAAATAGCCAGACGCTCCCACCTTCGCGCTGCTGGTTTCCGGGGGATCTTAACCTTATCATATCATCATCACCTCAGCCGTATGACGCCGACTGCTGACCAAGGGCCTCCTCCAAGGATCTCCACACAGATTAGTCCTGCGCCCCTCGCTTCCATCAACTTCTCGCGACCTTCCCAAGTTCGTCGGTCTACCTGGTTTGTCCACTGAGCGTCGTCAGGTACGATTCAAGAATCTTTCCGCATAATGGCTATCGGTTCTTTACCTCTAAATAATAACACAGGCCCCCATCATTTCACACAAGGCACCTCTTCATGTAACATAAGGTACGTCATCTTAAAACACAAGGCACCTCATCATAAAACACAAGGCACCTCATCACATAACACAAGGCACCTCATCATATCACCCAAGCCACCTCATCGTGTAACATAAGGCACCTCATTATGTAACATAAGGCACCTCATCATGTAAAATAGGGCACCTCATCATATAACACAAGACAACAAGTATGGACTGACCTCAAAGACCTCCCTTGTGGCTGAGAAGGGCAGCACTGCCACGCCCACCAGCAGATCCGCCACGGCCAACGAGACGATGAACAGGTTGGTCACGCTGCGCAGCTTCGAGGAGCAGAGCACTGCGGCTATCACCAGGCAGTTACCTGGGGAACGTTGGAACATTAATGGTGAACAAAATTGCACATATAAACATAGGTACTGGTGGTAAAACCCCCTTTTCTCCCCCTTAAGGGATGATTTCTGTGATAAAAAGTCTGTCCTATACCTTTTCTCGTGTCTCTAACTACTTCTGTACAAGATCTCATCTAAAAAGTTCAGCGGTTTGACCGTGTAATAGACAGACTGAAAGGCTGATACACTTTCGCATTTAGAACATTAGTATGAAAGAACTCCTAAATTATTCATCATCATCATCATCAGCCTATTAATGTCCCCACTGCTGGGGCACAGGCCTTCCCTATGGATGGAATAGGGAGATTAGGCCATGACCCACCACGCGGGCCCAGTGCGGATTGGCGGGTGCTAACGACTGCAGATGCAGCCGGGACCAACGGCTTAACGTGCCTTCCGAAGCACGGAGGAGCTCGAGATAGAAAATTTTTTGGTCACCCATCCAATGACCGACCACTGCGAAAGTTGCTTAACTTCAACGATTGCAGCCGAACGCGCTAACCACTTGCACCATTGAGCTCCTCCCTAAATTATTAATTTCCTTATCAGTAATATCAGTGCTATCCCTCCGAACCAAAAGTTTTTTTTTTTTTTTTTTTTATTTCTTCATCTTAAAAGTAAAAAGAGCTTAATTTGCAAGTTTTTCTTACTTATAAACATAACACATTAAAACTATAGAAAAACTATAGAAAAAAAGAAAATTACCTTACCAAAATATTATAAAAATCCAAAAGAAATGGCGCATTAGAAATGAATGTAAATGACCAAGAAACGTTATTAATTTTACAAAAGTAAGTAACTTATATTAATTAAATATTCCGATGCAGTAATATAAAAGGGAAGCGTTTGGGTGGTCACGGCTTTTATTTCCGTTTCCTCTTTGGAAGGGAGAAGTCATAAATAAATAAAAACTCTGTACAAGTGCGTGTTGGACTTCGCACACTCCGGGTTCCCTACTAATTTTGAATTAACTAAACTCGGGTATGAGTTACATACTTAACGAAATAACAAACATTTTGACCAACTTTCCAATTCATAGGTCAATGGGAAATCAATAAAATCTGCGGTTTCTTTTTTGTAAAAATAGTTTACTTTACTCGATGGCGCAGGTGGGTAGCGCGTTCGGCTGCGATCGTTGTAGTTAAGCAACTTTCGCAGTGGTCGGTCATTGGATGGGTGACAAAAAATTTCTATCTCGAGTTCCTCCGTGCATCTGCAGTCGTTAGCACCCGCCAATCCGCACTGGGCCCGCGTGGTGGGTCATGACCCAATCTCCCTATTCCATCCATAGGGAAGGCCTGTGCCCCAGGAATGGGGACATTAAGAGGCTGATGATGATGATGATGATGATGATGAGTTTACTTTGGCGGCCTTTCCTTATTTGTTTTGTATATTATTTTCAAACAAGAATAATGCAAAATAGGCTTTTATAAATATCATTTTATTTCACCAAAGAATTTAACCCCTCAGTTTCAGGTCTAGAGGCTCCAGACGGAGAGGAGACTCCCCCGTGAGGAAATAGATCCGCCTGGAATACCTCTAGAGGCACTCGCCAATTCTCGGCTTGAGATCACCTTAGGATCTAGCCGTCCTCAAACCCGGTAACGCTGTAAAGGTCATCTGCGACCAACAGCATACACACTCAAAAAATGAGCGAGCCTTACAGTAGTCACATATGATGTGTAACATTTGAAACCTCACCTTATATTAGTTAAAAAGAAATAAAACCTACTACAAAAGGAATAAGCCATTTGAACATCTCTTATCTATTAGACAAGTCCGTCCGTCCGTCCGTCTGTCTGTGGTGCTGTTTCAGCGGCCAAACCGTAAGAGATAGATAAAGAGAATATTTAAGTTATAAGTTAAGAATAGTCTGATAAGACTACAAACCGGATTTGAGTAACGTAGCACTTCCGGTTTTGGAGAAATCACGAATTTAAAACGAAACCACACAAAATCTCCGAAGTTCTCAATTAATTAAATACATTTTTTTTAATTTTTGGTGAACATTTGGTTCGCTGGTTTGCTAGTTATGTTCTAAAATCAAATCAAATACCGCACACTTTCGCGACTTCCTGTTACACACTTCCGTCCCATTTCACGAAATCACTCCCACAAATTGCAGGAAAGCGAGAGGGAAGATGTTACACATAAAAAATAAACCAAATAACTAACTCAACGAAAACGGATATAACTTAATTTTTGCTTCTAAAATCTTGTAGAATATTTGAAATGGCCGCCAGCATGGATTGCCCAGAGCTGAGTACCGTACCCGATAATCGTACTCCTCCGTGCGTACTCGTCACAATCCACTCTTTCACACTTCACAAAGTACGGGAACCATTCTATCCTAACGCCCATGTAACGTGAGGGAAGTCCAGACGCGAAGATGGCTGATACAGCAGTTCTACCTGCCACACCAGCCATCCTCACCCTGCCGGCTTGCATGTTGCTTCTTCACGCCTCTTTTAAAGGATCCCAGGTTGTAAGAGGGAGGGAACACGTGAGCGGGCAGAGCATTCCATTTACGGATAGTACGACAAAGAAATGAGTCACCAAATTTCTTTGTACGCGTTGGAATTGTGACCACAGTTAGACGGTGACAAGTAGGCCAGCGCGCGTGGTCCTCTGAAGGTAAGGAGAAGGTGGGATAAGAGAGAATAACTCCTCATTATTCAGTAATACGTATTTTATGTATATTATTAATTTCATTTAGTTTGATCTCAGTTACATCAATGTTAAACGAACTCGTACCCAATTGGTAGAATCAGTAGTTTTCATACCTTTCGCCCTAAGTTTCACCCCCTTTGTTTCATCACTTAACATTTGTATTGAAGCCTATTTCATATTTGATGTTTTTTTCATGTGTTCTTTGTATAACTGATGTTCACTTATATTAATCCAGTTGTACATTTATGGTGGCCTTTGGTTTGGCTGTTTTATGTACCTTTATAAATAAACTAGTGGCCCGCCCTCGCTTCGCTTCGGCATTTTATCCCCTTGGGAGTAGAATTGATCAAAATCCTTTCTTAGCGGATGCCTACGTCATAACATCTACCTGCATGCCAAATTTCAGCCCGATCCGACCAGTGGTTTGGGCTGTGCGTTGATAGATCACTATGTCAGTCAGTCACCTTTGAGTTTTATATATGTAGATATGTTCTTTGACAATTTGTATGGATTTGGCGCTGTTGCTGCTTATACTGTAAACATTTTAAGACTGTAGCTCCAACCGTTTATAAAACCCGTATGACTAAAATGGATGGATAGAGGGAAATGTGAATGACAGCCCATAGAACCCTCTTTGAAGGAACCCTAAAAATGAGCCAAAACAAAACAATACCTACCCACCACATCTCCGTGAGAAAACTGGTCTCCAACATTTTTCACAACTTAATTAATTTTTCTCACATTAAAATTAAACTTAAGATTTTTGTACGTGGTAAAATTTTCAAGAAGTGACGTACCGCCCAAGTACTAATAAGATTTAGTGTCGCCGCACACGGGCCACACCCCACAGCCACAAACGCCGCCACGAGAAGCTAGAAGCGACTACTAAAGTGGCTGAAGCGCGCGACAGCGGCCGACTAAGGCAAGGGAGAGAGGGTTGGGGAATCGCGCGAGTGACGTGTGGCGGCGTTTTGTATCGGCGCATTAAGTGGCCGGTGCGGGCCACAAGAAGCGAGCAACGACGATTTGTAGCGTGTGGCGGCCACCGGCGTACCGTGTATGGCGAGTCCATATAAAATGTATGAAAACTACAAGAAATATGCCGGTGGCGGCGTTTTGTGGTTGTGGTCGGTGGCCCGTGTGCGGCGACACTTACAAACGAAAAGTTTCGTACCTTAATAGAATATTTAACACTAAGTTGAGAAAAAACCACCGCTCGAAGGAAACTTTTGAAATCATTAATATAAAAGTCCTTTATCGCCTGGGATTCGAACCCGGGCCACCTAAATAGCGTACCAATTAACCACCGATGCTTATTGATAACGCTTGAATTTTTTAGCGTTATTAAAGTAATGCGTAAAATTAAATTAGCTATGTAAAATTCAAAATTGGATCTTTACATCTTTCGCTTCTTTTTATTTTAATTTAAAGGTATAGATTAAATGAGCTTCCAAGGAGGTTCAACCGAAATTAAAAAAAAAAAAATGATGTGGTGTCGTGGGACACCAGGTAGGAACGAAGTTCCTTCGGCTAATGTAAAATCGACACAAATTGCAAACTCGCTTGTGAATGCGACTGTCGCGCCTGCGCACGTATCATTTAACGGTTTTATTCCACGCACTTTTTTCCACGGATTTTTTCTTACGGTTTTACTATCACATTTTTTTCAGTTCGGTCGCGCAGCAAAATCCCTATCCCCTCCAAGCCTGCCGTAAGGAACTTCGTCGCGCCTGCGCACGTCTCATTTAACGGTTTTATTCCACGCACTTTTTTCCACGGATTTTTTCTTACGGTTTTCTATCACATTTTTTCAGTTCAGTCAGCTAGTGTTCGTAAAGATTGCTAGGCAGGACTGGCCCACAGTTTATAATAAACTACAATGTCACAATAATCCAGTAATGCAGCCCCGTCGCTTTGCCACCCCCCTGGACTTAACCACAGTTTAGTATATACGACAATAATCCAGTGTTGGTATAATGCCACAATAATTTGGGGTTGCACCCCCGTCGCTCTGTCACCCCCTGTTAAGTACTGACCTTGTTATCATGTCTAGCTTAAGTTTACAGCAGATGACAGGCGTTCCTGGTCCACAGCTCGGTATAACGTCACAAATATCCAGATTTCGTGTAATGTCACAATATTCCAGTGCTGCACCCTCGTAGCTGTGCCACCCCCTACATACGCACCTTATTATCATGTCCCGCTAACGTTCGTAAAGGATGCTAGGCAGGACTGGCCCACAGTTTAGAATAAACTACAATGTCACAATAATCCAGTGATGCACCCCCGTCGCTCTGCCACCTCCTGATAAGTACTCACCTTGCAATCATAATGATGTCTCACAGGCGTTACTGGTCCACAGCTTAATATAACTTCACAAATATCCAGTGTTGGTGTAATATCACAATATTTCAGTGATGCACCCTCGTCGCTCTACCACCCCCTATAACTTCACACATATTCAGTGTTGGTGTAGTATCACAATATTTCAGTGATGCACCCTCGTCGCTCTACCACCCCCTATAACTTCACACATATTCAGTGTTGGTGTAATATCACAATATTTCAGTGATGCACCCTCGTCGCTCTACCACCCCCTATAACTTCACACATATTCAGTGTTGGTGTAATATCACAATATTTCAGTGATGCACCCTTGGCGCTCTACCACCCCCTATAACTTCACACATATTCAGTGTTGGTGTAATATCACAATATTTCAGTGATGCACCCTTGGCGCTCTACCACCCCCTATAACTTCACACATATTCAGTGTTGGTGTAGTATCACAATATTTCAGTGATGCAACCTCTTCGCTCTACCACTCCCTATAACTTCACACATATTCAGTGTTGGTGTAATATCACAATATTTCGGTGATGCACCCTCGTCGCTCTACCACCGCCTATAACTTCACACATATTCAGTGTTGGTGTAATATCACAATATTTCAGTGATGCACCCTCATCGCGCTCTCTCCTGCCGTAAGGAACTTCGTCGCGCCTGCGCACGTCTCATTTAACGGTTTTATTCCACGGATTTTTTCTTACGGTTTTACTATCACATTTTTTTCAGTTCGGTCGCGCAGCAAAATCCCTATCCCCTCCAAGCCTGCCGTAAGGAACTTTCGTTCCAAAAACCTAAAAAATACGCACGGCGCCATGTATGGGAGTTCTGTTTTTTTTCTTCTTTGTGGCAAGCACGGTTTGTGTGTTCAGCCAGTGTCAAGTAGAGTCTGAGAAAGAGAATGAGCGTGCCGAAAAACGGAACTAACATTAAGATTTTTATTTGGCAATCAAACCCAGCAATCTGTAAAACGTCAAAGGAGACCCGGCACTTTTCATAGAAAAAATGCTAAACTTGTATACAGTTGAATTTGGTCTCAAAATAAAGCCAAAATTATTTGCTACATAAAACTACTTTTGCCTTATTTTTAGTGAATCGTGGAAAGAAGTTATTTAATGATTAATATTTTTTGATATGGAAACCCTAAATCTTCAAGGGACAGAATTTTACTTCAAAATATTACTCAAATGACTGTAAAAACCTTGATTCCTTTGCTTTTTCTAAATAAAAAACCAAATGTCAATTTGACAATCCTAAAATACAAACAAAAAAATCATTCGCATTTCGCATCCGCTCCCGCGTACTGTGATTGTGAATGTTCTCTGCTGTGATTGCCTTTTTATCCGTTATTTCTCTTGACGACCCGGCTACATATAGAGGTTATATTGACAAACCTACGTATTTGACATTGACAGCTAGCTGCTTTTTTTACCCGGCTGCGCAATGCAAGAGCGCGAAGCGCGACGCGCAGATAGGGTTATTTTTATAATTTATTCATGGCCATGGACAGCTAGCTGCTGATGACGAATATTGCCAGACTACGTTACCCAATTATGAAACACAGATAAAAAAATTAAAAAAGTATACAACTTTGGCACAAAATGCCGGGTGTCCTTTTGTTTTGATTGATACGGATTTGTTTGTTGTTGTGATTTCTTGCGGTTTTTTTGTATTAATCAAGTCTAAAAGGGGTAAAACCTTGCTAATACGGTAAAAAAGCACTACAGCACCCTCCAATTTAAATCCCATTCTCTTTCCGCACAGACTCTAAAAGGGAGTTCTGTTGTATGGCCCGCAATTTTGAACTTTCGAATAGTGCAAACAATCAACGAAGGCATTTTTTTAGCAAACGTGTTTGAAAAGTTTTTGGACCAACTTTTAATTATTCATCATCATCATCAGCCTATTAATGTCCCCACTGCTGGGGCACAGGCCTTCCCTATGGATGGAATAGGGAGATAGGGCCATGACCCACCACGCGGGCCTAGTACGGATTGGTGGGTGCTAACGACTGCAGATGCAACCGGGACCAACGGCTTAACGTGCCTTCCGAAGCACGGAGGAGCTCGAGATAGTAAATTTTTTTTTTGGTTACCCATCCAATGACCGACCACTGCGAAATTGCTTAACTTCAACGATCGCAGCCGAACGCGAATTAGTACCATTTGTAAAATTTATTTTTGTGCTGTATAGTGCATTTGTCGAGGAAGACTATAAGGTTATATAATATAACGCTGCGACCAGTAGGAGCGGAACACCAATAAATAATATTAATTTTTATTATTTTAAAGCATGTAACTGCTTGATGTTTAAATCTAAAGAAAATATAACTAGAAAAAATTCCACGCGGACCAGGCAGCATACGGGACTCGCTATTTCTTCTTTCAAATGTTTAATACTTGTAAAAGTATTCATTTGACATTGTGGGTCACCTATAATGCGAAGAGATGGCGCTGGCTTGCAGCTTAAGAATGGCTAGAAGAATTTCGACGCGGTTCGTGAGGGCCGCGGTAGCATAATTAGTCAGTGTATTCGCCCGGATTGCGAAGGGTGCGGGTTCGAGTCCCGTCTGCTGCCTGGTCCTAGTTATATTTTCTTTAAATATTCCATCATTAAGCTTCCGTTGCGTGCGCTGCGTCAACGATAAACGTTACACAAAAATTATCTACCACAGAATTATGCCCCTTTAAAAGTGCTATAAAAAAGTTTGCGACGGCATATTTCTATCTCTTGAGGGTGACTCACTATAGCAAGGCACCTCTAGTAAATCTAAACACCTCTAGTATGGTCAATAAATGGGAATCTCCAAGGCCGTAAAATTTATATACAAAAAAAAACCTCTAGTAATAAAGAGTATTGTGATGTAAAATTGATGTGTTTGTGTGTCAAACTTGAAGAATTGCGGAATCATAAATATGTATATTATTTCGGTCAAATAGAATTGAGATTTTTTTTGTAGTGCTGACTACCTTACAGAACCTTATCAAGAGACTTTAGAAAATGTCACCGCATTCTAATGTAGTAAAATGAGAAAACTAAATAAGGCTAGGCTTTATGAAATCAGTATCCATTACCTTCCCATAAATTAAGTATCTACGAACGTCTATAGATATCTATGACACCCAAGTTTTTGAGTATGTATGCTGTTGATGGCAGATGACTTTTACAGGCGAGAACCTAAGGGGACCTCAAGCCGAAAATTGACGAATGCCTCTAGAGGTATTCCAGGCGGATGGCATCACCCCACGGGGGGAGTCTCCTCTCCATCTGGAGCCTCTAGACCACTCGAACCTGGTATCACGAGTTGCCGTTATACTCCATGTCATTCCTTGTCCCGTGGGACTTTGAGCACCTTATTCACTGGAGTAACACAACACTTCTATAGAGCAACACAGTCTACGCGACCAGAAGGGGAGTAGGCGTACACAACTTTTCCCTCTGTCGAGTTGAGCATACGAATTGGGCATGATACTCATAAAATATGTGTGCAGTATTTGGCAGTGTATTGTGTCATTGTTTAATTATAAATGTCAACGATATTAAATTCCTTAGATACACCACGTGCCCTCAAAATGTGTCCCAATCAAGAAGTGCTTGAACACCACACAAGTACTTCTCGGTTGAAAAAATGCGAAGAAAATACTTATGTTACGTAAAGTGTCGTTTTTTTAACAGGTATTTAATCAATGTTAGTTAATTTAACGCAATTTGAAGCAAATTTTGATGTAATACTACTAATTTATAGTGTAGACTGATTAAATAGAAAATATTTGTGGTATTTCTCTTGCGCCGTGCCTGCTATATTGCTAACAGCGCATTCAGAATTGCGCAAGGAGTAAAAGAAATCAAGTCTATATTCTTCCGCATATAAGTCGTAAAATTTAACGGGCTTGCATTTCGAACAATCATAAGTCTTTGAAGCATGCGTTTTAATTAATACCTTATACAGTATGCACTAAAGGTGACTTTAAATTTTTAAATAATGCCTTTATTGTTTTTGACTACGCGATCATCATACAGGGAGCTCCGTGGACCGTCCAATGTACCTTTTAGGCGCTTTGCAGACGACGGGGCGGGGCGGGCCGGTCAATTTCGCCGCGAATAATAGGACAAAGTGAATCCTATACTTCAAACGCACACAAAGGGCAAAAAGACCGCGCCTTGGGTGCCCGGCGGGCACTGGTGGCGCGGCATGTCCGCGGCTACCTGCCGTGGATCATACAAACCAGTTTATATGCAGTAACGCAGGCGGCGGCGCGGGGCGGCTAGCTCAGTCCGCGCCACGCGCTTTTTAGTGATGGAATTCACTAGAACGAACGTCCTGAACTGACTGCCTCTGCCCGTCGTGTGCTTTGTGTACGCAGCGCGGGCAGCCGCAGACATCGACGGGCTGACGCGGTCTTTATTGCTACGCGGACAAAAAGCCCGCCCCGCCCCGTCGTCCGCAAAGCGCCTAAGTGTAGACGCACACGGGCCACACGCTACAGCCACAAACGCCGCCACGAGAAGCTAGAAGCGGCTACTAAAGTGGCTGAAGCGCGCGACAGCGGCCGACTAAGGTAAGGGAGAGAGGGGTGGGGAATCGCGCGAGTGACGTGTGGCGGCGTTTTGTATCGGCGCATTAAGTGGCCGGTGCGGGCCACAAGAAGCGATCAACGACGATTTGTAGCGCGTGGCGGCCACCAGCGTACCGTGTTTGGTGACTCCATATAAAATGTATGAAAATTACAAGAAATATTACCTCTCATCTCTCTCACTCATCAGATCGGCGCGGGCGTCGGGATACGCCCCACACACTCCATCTCGCTTCAGGCCCCGTAGGCCCAAACACGCACTCACAGCCACACACAATAAACTCACACGCGATCTCGCGGCCCTCCTGGCCGCTGAAGATCCAACATTCGCGGTGAGTCCCCCCGCCCCCCCGACACAGAGAGGTTCGATTCCTCTCAGTCCCCTCCCGTTTCAAGTGCACATCTGAGTGCACTTGTCCTCTAAGCGCATTTTGCGTTATTTTAAACTATGCACTAGTTTAAACTAACGCAGCGCCGCATCTTCCCCCTCTCGGGGGTTGATCGCTTCAGATGAAGCTTGTAAGGCCCTTCTGGCCATAAGCATGAATAAAGGGTGTTTTTGACGTGACAACGTCTTAAATTAGGTTGCGGCTGGGAGTCACTTATGAAAAAGTGTAACGCTCGGTAACGTTACGATGAGTCTCGTAGCATGCTGGAACCCCGTAGCCGTGTAGCAAGTTTGCTACGAATCGTCGTAGCGTGGTTGCATGCTACGATGGTATTCACAAGCACAATGCATTGTAATATGTTTTTTTGATGTATTATATATATTTCTATAGTTAAAATTTGTGCAATTCTTATTTTCATTCAATTCCTTGTTCCTATTGTGCAATTTAATTATATTCATATCAATAAATATTCTACCGAGAAAAAGACGTTGTCACGTAAAATCTTCGCCCGTAAAACCGACTTTACAGGCAACCATTTTTTAGTCGTAGTTTTTAGTCAAGAAATATGCCGGTGGCGGCGTTTTGTGGTTGTAGTCGGCGGCCCGTGTGCGTCAGTGTGCGGCGACACTTAGTCAGGTTTCGGCCACGATTTTATTGGTGTTGTTTTATCTAGGCTATTTAATATCGTTGATGAATGTCTTAAATACAGTTTTGTTTATACACTTATGCAAAAAATGGCTGAATAATTTGATAGTATCATATACGGATGTCGAAAGTTGAAAAAAATATCGATATATCGTAACATCGATATTTTAAAAAATATCAATATCGGCTTCGATATATCGCAAAAAAAACATCGATATATCGATATATCGGACCAATTTTCCCAAAAATATCGCTCACGAAATATGACACGCGGAATAATAATGGAACGAAAATTATCTCCCTAAAAATAGACCCTATTTTCGAATGATGACATAGACAATACTAAATACCGCACAGATCATAGATATGTTGTATATCATTAATCTGAGATCCAGTTACGATTTTTCCAGATACGAATTTAGTTAGATCGTGATATGCCGCTAAAAATTAAAAAAAACATCGTTTTTGATACGAATTTCGATATTGGTTATTTTGTATCGATGTATCGATATATCGAATCAAAATATATCGGCAAAAAATATCGATATATCGATACATCGATATATTTTCAACAAGCCTAGTATCATATCGCTATGGCTACTTCCTTCCGTGTTGCTTTATGAATACTTCAGAAGTTACATCGAATAAATATCGTTAGGCTGGAGATCCAATCGAGTGAATAATCCGCTGTGCCCTGCTCACATAGTTATCCTCCTTTATTTTTTTCACGCGAATAGTTTTTGGCACTGAATGTTGTCCCTCCAATTTCTTTGAGCGCCGAGTGTCATGTAATTGTTATATTACAAAACTCCCTCTGGTGAAAGCGTGGAGGTTATACTGAAATGGCTTTGTCGTAATTTTCCTTGTACGAGGAAATACTGATTCTTTTAACTAAGAAATAGTGATGCTGGTGAGTGACGATGTGCTCAGGTTTATGGAGGCCCAAGTTATTGTATAACTAGCAAACCAGTGAACCAAATGTTCACCAAAACCTTCGGAGATTTTGTGTGGTTTCGTTTGAAATTCGTGATTTCTCGAAAATCGGAAGTGCTACGTTACTCAAATCCGGTTTGTAGTCTTATCAGACTATTCTTAACTTATAACTTAAATATTCTCTTTATCTATCTCTTACGGTTTGGCCGCTGAAACAGCACCACAGACAGACGGACGGACGGACTTGTCTAATAGATAAGATAAGAGATTATATTGTGTTGGGTGAGTTGATGTTTGAGAATGCGACACAATGACATGAAAATAAATCATTTACTATATTTTTCGGGAGGAGCCCGATGGCGCAAGTGGTTAGCGCGTTCGGCTGCGATCGTTGAAGTTAAGCAACTTTCGCAGTGGTCGGTCATTGGATGGGTGACCAAAAATTACTATCTCGAGCTCCTCCGTGCTTCGGAAGGCACGTTAAGCCGTTGGACCCGGTGCATCTGCAGTCGTTAGCACCCACCAATCCGCAATGGGCCCGCGTGGTGGGTCATGGCCCAATCTCCCTATTCCATCCATAGGGAAGGCCTGTGCCCCAGCAGTGGGGACATTGATAGGCTGATGATGATGACTATATTTTTGGCTTCGGTATCGATTGTAGATCACACCCCAAGTATCCTTTTAAAAAAATATTCAATGTACAGTTTTGACTTTCCTACCATTTTATTATATGTATAAATAAGATGGCTGACGCATCGCTAGCCGCTGCCGCGGCACACTCGCTTTGCTCGCTCTGCTCGCGCTATGTTTAGGTCACAGCTAGCCACCCGTACTTTTCGGGTAATTGTACTCTATACTTTATGCCAACAATAAAGAACGCGAAAATACTATATTTAATGTGATTTGATTACTTGGGGATTAATCTATACTTATAATAAATCTGTAGAGATGTCAATTCTGTACATGAAATATATTTTTAAAATAACTATCAGGGGGTGATTAGTGATCGACACTGACGCCAAAAATGCAACCAGTAAAATTTTTGTCTGTCTGTCTGTCTGTGTGTATGTTCCTTATAGAAACAAAAACTACTCAACGGATTTTAACGAAACTTAGTACAATTATTCTTCATACTCCTGGGCAGGTTATAGTACACTTTTCATCACGCTACAATCAATATCAGCAGAGTAGTGAAGGGAAATGTTGGTAAAACGGGAGAAGTTACTCCATTTTTTAAGCTTTAATGGTTAAAGTAACATAGAAATCATGTATGACGGAAATATTCTACATAAAATTGTCTAAAAAATATCCCGCAACAGCATATGTCTATCTTTTATGGTTGACTCACAATAACACGTGTAATTATATAAATAAAGTCATTGTTTATAGCACAAGCCTGCGAACAAAAACTATAGTTTACACTACAGCTCTACACCGAAGTGAAGCGAGGGCGGGCCACTAGTTTTACATAAAACATACGAAAAGAGGATAAGAAGAATTTTTGCGTAAAACGGAACCACAGAATATATAATATGTCACCCTTAGCTCATTCCTGCAACATTGTCGCGGCTGTATGGCTTTGTACAATGGCCTTTCCCATTGCGGATAAGAACTAAAGATTTTTAGTAGCCACAAAATTTGCTATACGCAACGTAAAATATATTTTTAAGCTTACTAATAAAATGGAATTAAAAGTTTTTTTTTTATGTTATAGGGGGCATACGAGCAGACGGCTCACCTGATGGTAAGTGATCACCGTCGCCCATGGACACTTGCAACACCAGGAGTATCACAAATGCGATGCCGGCCTTTAAGGAAGGAGTACGCTCTTTTTTTGAAGGTTCTTGGGTCGTATTGGTCCGGAAACACTGCTGGCGACAACATATTCCACAGTTTTGTCGTACGTGGTAAAAAATTTAGACTAAAACGCATGGTTGTGGATAGCCACTCATCAAGATGATGGGGATGAAATTTTTGTCGCGATGTACGATGGCGAAATGCAGCAGCTGGAATTAATCCGAACAATTAATTCCTCAGAACACAGTAAAGTACTTTATTTTGGACAAAATGTACTTTATTTTTCTACCTTTAATCTCCAATGTACTTTATTTGGACATAAAAATGGTGGCAACCCTAGTCACAGCACTAACGTTACCTAGCCCAAACCCGAGTGAGTTTGTGGCGGCGACATCTATATGCCCCACATATATACGGATGGAGGAAATCATTACTCACCATCCTCAAGAGATGGCGTTACCTGCACTGCGATCATAATAGTATGGAAGCCTACATCGCGCAAATGAAATTCGGAGGCTAACTCTTCATATATATATACGATGCCCGACCAATATCAGTCGGGCCGCGGCCCCCGAGCTACCATCACCCAGCTCGGAGAAAGATCTTCCCCTTTGGCCTTCCTACAAGTTGTTCAAACATGCATTGGTCTCTAGTTCATTGGAGGGGAACTATAGAATCTGTCCATCATTTCATATCCAACTGGGTAGGCTAGATTAGGTTTGGTTAAGATAAAATACAGGCCAAAATTGTTAATTTTACATATGCCGGTGGACCAGCAGGTAATCTATGCAACCCCTAGGAATTGTACACATTAACTAGGCAAAGTACAAAATGGAAAAAAAAAAAATTTAATATAATTTTACGTTTATGAAGAAAATATAACTGGAAATAATTCCACGCGGACCAGCAGACGGGACGCGAACCCGCACCCTTCGCAATCCGGGCGAATGCACTGACGAATTATGCTACCGCGGCCCTAACGGCCGCGTCGAAATTCCACTAGCAATTCTTAATCTGCAAGGCAGTAACCCACAATGTCAAATGAATACTTTTGGAAGTTTAAACATTTGAAAGAAGAAATAGAAATTATAGTTATAATTTTTATAAGAATGGCTAGAGGAACTTGGACGCGGCCGTCAGGGCGGCGGTAGCATAATTGGTCAGTGCATTCGCCCGGATAGCGAAGGGTGCGCGTTCGAGTCCCGTCGGCTGCCTGGTCCGCATGGAATTTTTTCTAGATATATTTTCTTTAATATTTATAATTTTTCATACATTGATTAGGCACTCACTCCTCCAGAGATTCTATACATTGCCTAGGTATTATTGTATAGAATACCTGAATTTTACAGATTGCTGGTGACACAATTATATACACACACACACAGAGAAATACTTTTAATAAATTTAATTAAGAACGTGTGCGACGGGTTCTAATACAGCGACCGTGTTAACTTAATTAATTTTCATTATGACGATATTCATTAAAAGATCAAAAGTTAATTTTAATAAAATAATTGTAGGTATTCTGTTAAATTTGATAATACCTTCAAAGGTTCGCTCCACAACATATCTACACGCTTCCAAGTTTGTAAACTTAAATTGGTTTTTTAGTACAGTCAATCTGTAGGTTGAGTGTTGAAAAAAAAACCTAAAGGGTAAATCTTGTTTTTTCTGTTGCCAAATGACGTCAGTAAGCCACCTTGGCGATAAACAGAAAACGTTCATTGAAATGTGCACTGCAAATGTGTACTTGAACTGCCCAAAACCGCTCTATTGGATTTTTCATACCTGCGCAATTTATAACTTGAAAACGGTAAGTAATACAAAAAAAATGTTTATCCAAAAGTTGTTGGTAATTATGTACGAAACAACTTTACCATTTAAAGTTTTCCATTAAAATGATATTTTCAGGGTGAAAAAGTGAAAAAACACTTTTTTTGAGACTTTAGCGCCACCTACAATGCGCATTTTTTGTTGTACGAGATTGCAACACTGACATAAATTTTAGCACTTAACGCCCTCTACAATTATGGTCGAAAAAAAAGTTTTTAAAATGCATACAAAACAAGAAAAATGCGTTCCAAAAAATTTTTGACGGTTTTTTTGAGTTTTTCAACGACGCCTACGAGTTGAACATGCCCATCGCCAAGGTGGCTTACTGACTTCATTTGGCAACAGAAAAAACGAGACTTACCCTTTAGGTTTTTTTTTCACTGAAACGATATTTTTTTCGACAGATTGACTGTACTATTTAGGTTTTGAATGTTTTAGTTTTCTTTTATGATTTGATTTATTTGTACCCTGTTTACACTTAATTTTTCTATTGTAATTTGAATATGACATTTTAATTGGGTTTTATATGCCTTAAATAAACAATTATTATTGTTATTATTATTATTATGTCAACCTCCGTGGCCGAGTGGTTTGTACGCCGGGTTTCATGGCGTCGCCGACTCGAGAGGTCCCGGGTTCGAATCCCGGTTGGGGCAGATGTTTGTGTGATGAATACGAGCATTTGTACTCCAGTCATGGATGTTAAATATGTAATTCTATATAAATATACTTAAATATGTACAGTATATGTATTGTATCCGTTACCCTAGTATCCCATAACACAAGCCTTATAGTGCTTACTTTGGGGCTAGGCTAATTGGTGTGAGTGTTGGCAATATTTATTATTTATTTATTATGTAAATGACTGTTTGTTACCAAAATAAAAGAAAAAAAAACCCATGGTTCTAGCGCATTTTGTGCCCTGTCAGCGGCGCCTAACGAGTTATACTCCAATGGCTATTTTGAAAATACCTTCATACTACGGCCACCGTCACGTTAAAAACGGAGTAAGACAAGGAAAAATACCATTATTTCGGTTGTACATAATCTAGTTAAGAATTAGTTTAGTTTCTACTTATTATCTAATTCCATGTTGCGTAGGCGCCTAAAAAAGCGCCTAAAGGGGCACCTCTGCCATATAAACTCATAACATTACGAGAGTATCCAATTTTACATACTCTCACTGCACATTGCGTATGGTAATATGTTTTCACACGTTGTCGCCGCGATAACATCAAAATGTGCAAGCAAGCCACTGTGTTGCCAGCTCCATTTTTTTTTCCTACTATAAATACGCCAGCAGAGTTAGCTTCGCTGATAGGTCATAAATAAATGAATACAATATGAATCTATTTCGCAACACATGAATATATGTATTGTATTTATTATTTTTACACAAATCCATAAGGAGCATTCCGTTTCAAATATCATAACGGGAGGATAAAAACTTACAAAAAAAAAATCTTTTTCTTTGTGTTGAATTTCGTTTTTGCTTATCCTTTGAAAGCTTCAGCTTTCTCCCTATAGAGATTTTCGTTCATAAAATATTCGCCTATGAAGGCTTGTGCACGTAAACCTTATTTAAGTTGCTGCCGAGGAAAATATTGTCCTTAAATCATTGTATTTAACCAGAGGTGCGTAGCGAGGAACTCGAGATTTAGAAATTCTCATAGAATCTTAAATGGGGAAGAACACAATGTTTTCTTATAGGCACCCATTTTTATTCCGAGATAAGAAGTATTCTTAGTGTCAACCTTGTGTTAAATTGAAATACTACTTTATATAAAACAAGGGGCCCGCCCTAGCTTCGCTTCGGTATTTTATCCCCTTTGTGGTAGAATTGATCAAAATCCTTTCTTAGCGGATGCCTACGTCATAACATCTACCTGCATGCCAAATTTCAGCCCGATCCGTCCAGTGGTTTGGGCTGTGCGTTGATAGATCACTATGTCAGTCAGTCACCTTTGAGTTTTATAAATATAGATAGATACTTTATAGCTATTAACGGGATTGTTACCATGTACCTTGTTTTTTTATTTTGAGTCTCCGATATTTCGCCACTGTTGCAAGCGCCATGATCACTCAGTCACTCCGTGATCATGGCGCTTGCAACAGTGCCGAAAGTAAGATCAGGTGGGGTAGAGACATTTGCCTACCTGGCTATAAAAAAAACTGCTTTGGCGTCTGGACTCCACTGCCACGTAACATCAAGAGGGTGAGCTATTTTATCGGACCTATTTATAAAAAACAAAACACGCCTTAGGGTGCGGCCAGAGTGCACTCAGATTCAGATTCAGATTTCGAAAACAAGCGCGAGAAATAAACAGTGTAGTCGAAGGGTACGGCCAGATTGCACTCCTGATTCAGATTCAGACTCAGAAAACAAAGCGCGAGAAAAAGCAGGCAACCTGCTTAGACTACACTGTTTATTTCTCGCGCTTGTTTTCAGAATCTGAATCTGAATCTGAATCTGAGTGCACTCTGGCCGCACCCTTAGGCCGTATACAGAAAGAAAGCCTAAAGCCGATCGGCGCCGTCCTTCCTACATAAAGGAAGCCGATTAAAGCAGATCAAGCAAAATGTCGGACTCATCGGACGATGATTTGGTTTTGTTAGAAAATGTTTATTTAAAAATGCGAAAAACAGCTATACATCCTATAAATAGAGAAAGGAAACGTTTCGGAGAATACCATCATTTATTTGTAAAAAAAAAAATTTGATGAACAAAGATTTTATACGTATACAAGAATGATTCAAGAAACATTTTATTACATTTTGGATTTAGTGAAAAACCGTTTGATGAAAAATTGGGGCAATTGGCATAAACAACCAATCCTTCCAGAAGAAAGACTTGTTGTCACCATTCGGTAAGTACGAAACAAATAATTTTAGCGCTTAGTTAATAAAAGATAAAGTTATTAGATTTATAAAACGATTATAACTTAGATTGATTTAATCTAAGGATAATAAATCAAATACAAATTATTTATTATTCGGACCAGCGCGTGTCGGCGCTTATCGGCGCCGATCGGCGCCGGTCCATAGAAAAAGGATCAGCGTCAATAGGCGCCGATCGGCTTTCGGCTTTCTTTCTGTATACGGCCTAACAGTTAATTTTATTTGCGTTGCGTTTCTTTTAAATATTAAGATTTCAGCGCTCAACGAGGTAGGAGGACTCTTTAAAGCCGCATGCTAAGTTCATACCTTACATTCCACATGCGACTTAAATCCCTTGGGGTGGTATAAGTTTTATTTCTATACTCATTGGATTCCTAGCATTCCCATGTCATTCATTCTAGAAAACTATCACGTAACCAATTCTGAATCATTCTTATCTATTAGACAAGTCCGTCCGTCCGTTTGTCTGTAGTGCTGTTTCAGCGGAAAAACCGTAAGAGATAGTTAAAGAGAATATTTAAGTTATAAGTTAAGAATAGTCTGATAAGACTACAAATCGGATTTGAGTAACGTAGCACTTCCGGTTTTCGAGAAATCACGTGATTACTATTTTGTAATTATCACAATTTTAATTAACTATTTAAAGGTTAATTTTTGACGTGACAACGTCTTAAATTAGGTTGCGGCTGGGAGTCACTTATGAAAAAGTGTAACGCTCGGTAACGTTACGATGAGTTTAAGTTTACATGTACAATGTTTTAGTAAACAAAATATATTTCTATAGTTAAAATTTGTGCAATTCTTATTTTCATTCAATTCCTTGTTCCTATTGTGCAATTTAATTATATTCATATCAATAAATATTCTACCGAGAAAAAGACGTTGTCACGTAAAATCTTCGCCCGTAAAACCGACTTTACAGGCAACCATTTTTTTTTTAACTGAATAATTTCAAACGAAACCGTACAAAATCTCCGAAGTTCTCAATTAATTAAATACATTTTTTAAATCAGGTTTTGGTGAACATTTGGTTCACTGGTTTGCTATTTCTTATCTAACGGTCATTCATCATTATCATCATCAGCCTATTTATGGCCTCACTGCTGGGGCACAGGCCTTTCCTATGGACGGAATAGGAAGATTGGGCCATGACCCACCACGCGGGCCCAGTGCGGATTGGCAGGTAACAGCTAACAACTGCAGATGCAGCTAGGACTAACGGCTTAACGTGCCTTCCGAAGCACGGAGAAACTTAACTTTTTTTTGGTCACCCATCCATTGACCGACCACTGCGAAAGTTGTTCAGCTTCAACAATCGCAGCCGAACGCAAACCATCTGCTCAATCGAGCTGCTCTTGATAACGGTCATTACTTTTAAATTATGGAAACAAAAAGCAGTCCGAACGCGTTGTACCTAATACAATGCACAACAAAGAATTCAATCCGAAATTATTTTTGCGTAGCAATTTATCGCCGCGAACTCGGAACTTGTTAAACAATTTTTTTTTTACCGAGAAAGAAAGTCGCAAACATATTTCAAATGAAATCTCAGCCAAGTTTTTCTTTAATTCCTACTACAGAACGGTTGCTTTAATTTCAACTTCGCTAGAGAGTTTAAAAAAGTCTTATGAATATGAATTAGCCTTTGAAGAGGGCAATGGGATCATGGAACCGGTCAAGAGCGAGTCAGGTTCACGTACCGAAGGCTTAGATTAAAACAAAAAGTGTAGATACGGTACGCTCATACTTGCATCAAACAAAAACTGATCCTAGGCTTGTTGAAAATATATCGATGTATCGATATATCGATATTTTTTGTTCGATATATCGATATTTTTTGCCGATATATTTTGATTCGATATATCGATACATCGATACAAAATAACCAATATCGAAATTCGTATCAAAAACGATATTTTTTTAATTATTAGCGGCATATCACGATCTAACTAAATTCGTATCTGGAAAAATCGTAACTGGATCTGCAACATATCTATGATCTGTGCTGTATTGTCTATGTCATCATTCGAAAATAGGGTCTATTTTTAGGGAGATAATTTTCGTTCCATTATTATTCCGCGTGTCATATTTCGTGAGCTACTGTACGATAATTTTGGGAAAATTGGTCCGATATAT
The DNA here is from genome assembly GCA_902850365.2 of Chilo suppressalis. Taxonomy (NCBI): domain Eukaryota; kingdom Metazoa; phylum Arthropoda; class Insecta; order Lepidoptera; family Crambidae; genus Chilo; species Chilo suppressalis. Next base: position 1,938,048 of record OU963895.1, on the reverse strand, counting down.
CGATGTTTTTTTCGCGATATATCGAAACGGATATTGATATTTTTTAAAATATCGATGTTTCGATTTATCGTTATTTTTTTCAACTTTCGACATCCCAATCCCACTTTACTACATGTGCAACACTCACACATCCACCTGTTTGTAAAGATATAATCGAACGAACGAAACAGCAATTTAAGTTTCAACGGCAGCGCGAACGGGACGGCGAGATCCGCGTCACTGCATTACCGACCCGAACGAAACAGCACGTTAAGTTTCAACGGCAGCGCGAACAAGACGGCGAGATCCGCGTCACTGCACTACCGACCAATCACGCGACCAGTACTCGACGTCACTACCGAATAAGATTCAAAACAAACAGCAATTTTTATGAAAAAAAATATTTTATAGTACTTACGAATGAACAGTTATGTCGTGGGTTTTATTTTTAGTTCTTGAGCAATTTGAGCACTTTTTAAAACACACTTAGGCATTGTTTTATCATATAAACACAAAATATTAGTAATATTTCTTTTTCGCGTTCACATGTAAGTCGTTTGTAAGTTGTGACTAAAGCGATTAGGGTCGTGGACCACAATTTATGCGGATCACTTTTGTGAGGCTAGTGCCTTATCTACCCTTTTTATTTTAATCTAAGACCGAAGGCTCCGTACTAACACGTAAGTATTTGAATAAGTAGCTTGTTCCTTACCGAAATAAAGTTATACTATAAAGGCACTAGTCATCGCATGCAGTATTCCATAAGCAAATATGCAAGTTTTAAAAGTTTAGTTTAAAAAGGTATTCGAGTTGAGAACCAGTATGCTACCGGCATAGTGAGTCTCCCCTCGAATTTGTTCGCCAGGGGAAGTACCCTGCACCCAATGCAACGATATTCAATACCCTAGATACACCACGTGCGCTCAAAATGTGTCCCTATCAAGAAGTGCTTGAACACGACTGAAGCACTTCTTGGTACACAGTCACGCACAGACCGTTGAAAAGTCGACATACCGCTGAGCTCCGTGAAAAAATGCGAAATAAATACTTATAGTATGTAAAATGTCGTTTTTCAACAGGTATCTAATCAATGTTTCTTAATTTAACGCATTTAAAGCAAATTTTGTTTTAATACTTACTATAAACTGATTTAATAGAAAATATTTGTGATATTGAAATGCATGGTCGGTAATATAGCCGTCTCTTTTCCTCGCGGTCCGTACCTGCTATATTGCTAACAGCGCATTCAGAATTGCGAGTAGAGTCAAAGAAATAAGGTCTATATTCTTCCGCATATAGCATTAAGTTGTAAAATTTTACGAGCTTACATCTCGGACTGTTTTATCTTTGACGCATGCGTTTTAATTAAGACCTTATACAGTGTGCTTTAAAGGTGGTTTTCAACGTTTGAATAATGTCTTATATTGTTTAGACTACGCGGAGCTACGTGGATCGTCCAATGTACCTTTTGGACAGGTTTCGGCCATGATTTTGTTCGTGTTGGTGTATCTATGGTATTTAATATCGTTGCGTGCACCTCACAAAATATCACAGTAAAATAAAACTACCTTTTGGTAGTGTTGTGTTTCTGTGGGCGAGTAAGATTCCAGGACTCTGGGTAGGGGATTGGGTCAAGTTAGGCAACGATGGGAATTAGACATCTAGATAATTTCGTAGGTCCGGCAAGCGCTTGGGATGATATAATCATTGAAAGTAACAACACAATTTAAAAATAACGTTTTTGCTATGTTTGTGTTAATAAAACTGTGTTTTTTTAAGATTGATGGTTTATTTAATATTTTTTCCCGTACCAAAAACGAACGATAGGAAGCTAAGCTGGTCTTTAGACAGAAAAAAAAATGTTTTTTTTTAACTTATAACAAAGAAGAAAGTCAAATTGTTATTACACTTGACTATTAAAAATGTAATAAAGAAGTAGTCATATCTTCGGTCTCCCATTCATTCATTCATTCGTTCATTAATTTTTGAGCTAGTTAATTATGCGTCTTTTAAATGACACCTAGTCTATAATGCTACAAGGTGGGTACGGGTTCCATACAAAATTACCCATTGTTCTTTTACTTATTTACCATAAGGCGGACCATACGCATGATTGTCACCTTTTTAACATGAAATAAAAAAAGCGTGGAGGAGCTCGATGGCGCAAGTGGTTAGCGCGCTCGGCTGCGATCGTTGAAGTTAAGCAACTTTCGCAGTGGTCAGTCATTGGATGGATGACCAAAAATTTTCTATCTCGAGTTCCTCCGTGCTTCGGAAGGCACGTTAAGCCGTTGGTCCCGGTTGCATCTGCAGTCGTTAGCACCCGCCAATCCGCACTGGGCCCGCGTGGTGGGTCATGGCCCAATCTCCCTATTCCATCCATAGGGAAGGCCTGTGCCCCAGCAGTGGGGACATTAATAGGCTGATGATGATGATGACAGAAGCGATAACTCAAACTAATCTAACTAAAAAGTTGAACTATTTAATATTGAAACTTTGGGTTAGAATGAGACAGCAACAGCCTGCCTACTGCTGCCGTATGCGTGAGAGGAAGGGAAGCAAGACAGTCTGGCGCCGTAACGCGTTACGTAACGAAGCGATTTACCCTCCCATAAGAATTTATCATTTCTAAAGACAATTCTGTGATGTGACTAGAAGTTTGCGGTTTTCGGATTTATGGCGTTACTTATTGGCAAATTTCATGACTGTAGGTCAACGGGAAGTACCCTATAAGTTTTGATTCTCTTACGAGCATCAAAATATGATGCGTCATAAAAGGACCACGAACGGCCATATCTGTTGATTGCGTTGACACAGAAGTTTCATTTTTTCATTGCTCCAAGGGGTTGTATTCGATATTAGTTTCGGCGGCATGATCGCACACTTTCCCGAAGAATACAGTTTTTACAGACAGACTGTAAAGGCCTACGCAGACCGGGACGGCATGGCAAGGGATTAAAATTTTTACTAATGGACATTCAACCGTACTGTTACAGAAATACGACATAAATTGCTATGCTTTAAAATGATGCCGTGGCATTGAAAGGGATTTTATCGCACGGCATTAAAAGACGTGCCACAGGCATACTGTGGTAGGCAACGGCATGCCACGGACTCCGGCGCTCGTAGTGATATACTGCGGGGTGCGGCGGCGGGGGTAGAGAAGCGGGGAATTCACCCTTAGATTCACTTTCTTTCCATAGATTATCAACCCAAAATCTTCTTCTATCCCTATTATTAGCCTACGAACTTACTTCTTCATCTGCAATAATCGATATCAACACCAAATCCCAATCTACCATTTTAAAACTGAGGCACACCAACACTCGATCAAATGCAACTGAAGACTAAAAGTGTATCGGGCAGCAGGAGTCGCTGAAGCGTGCTTTGTCGTGCCGCGGCACGCCGTGGCATGCCGTGGCATAGTGCTGGAATGCCGCGGTATCTAAGCAGCCAGTGTGCGCTGACTCACGGCAAAATCCCTTGCCATGCCGTCCCGGTCTGCGTAAGCCTTAAAGGTTTTGTAAGGTTTTGCAGCGGAAAAGTCCTATTATGTACACTCGCGGAAAGAACCGCTCTGTCACCCATAATGCCTAATCGCTTGCGGTAGCGGCGTAGTAAAAATTCATTCATAGACATATAATTATCGCTGTCTTACTTTTTCGTATAGCGCTGTCGCGATCACGATGCGGATGACAAATTGCAACTAAAACAAATGCAATTCAATTCATTATTCAATCAATGAAATGCTCTCTGTCTTACTTTTGTGCGGCGGCCCGGATTGGCGCGTCCGACGCGAAGGCGGGGCGTAGTAAAAACTACTGTAGAAAACCGTTTAAAGCATTTTGGTCGCCAAATGACAGAGCGCAAAACGCAAAACGGGCTAAGCGCAAGGATGCCTTTATTGTGGTTCCGAAAAATCATTTGTTTGATTTCGTCACAACTCACAAAGTACATTTTGAATGAGCTGAAAGTATTTGTTGTTTTAATACAGCACATGGGATATAACGTTCTAAAATATCACTTACGTAACTAGTTATGAGATATATTTTGGTTACTTGTAACAAAAAAATATTTAGGTACCTGTTACATAAAAAAAAGTGACTACATAATTCGATTTCGAGATAAACTAACTTAGTAACAAAAATGGTACAAAAAAGTTACAACATTGACAGCCCATTTGGATGAAAAAAAAAATTATAAAAATTATATTTATATCCTTTTCAACGAGTACTAGACAATGATGTGTCATGTATTGGGATAAATAAGAAATAATTTAGGAAACAGAATTTTTAACTAATTTTAATTTAAATAAAACTAGGTTTTAGGAAAAAAAACAAGAAAAAAATTGATTCCGACGAAGCAGCTGCGAAACGTCAATAAATAAATAAAGTTTCGTGCATTAACCCGTGAAAAACTAGTTTTATTTAATGAGTGATGTGCGTGAAAACCTTAGGAACATTTTTTTTTATTATTATTAGATTTTGGGCGAGCATTCTGCATAACATACCGTACATATCAGTTATCATGAGACCATAACATGATGACCATACCTGTTTTGTTATAACAACAACAAAACTATTTTAACAAAACCGAGTTTGTCAACTAGTAACCATAGTTATGTAGTCACTTTTTTATGTAACAGGTACCTAAATATTTTTTTGTTACAAGTAACCAAAACTTTTTTTAGAGTGGGCGGCCTAATTGTAAGGGGTCACCATAGCAAGACGTTTGCGATACAAAATTAATCATTCGCATCGTTGCAACCGTTGCCTGTGTTATGTTCATCATCATCAGCCTATTAATGTCCCCACTGCTGGGGCACAGGCCTTCCCTATGGATGGAATAGGGAGATTGGGCCATGACCCACCTCGCGGGCCCAGTGCGGATTGGTGGGTGCTAACGACTGCAAATGCAGCCGGGACCAACGGCTTAACGTGCCTTCCGAAGCACGGAGGAGCTCGAGATAGTAAATTTTTGGTCACCCATCCAATGACCGACCACTGCGAAAGTTGCTTAACTTCAACGATCGCAGCCGAACGCGCTAGCCACCTGCGCCATCGAGCTCCTCTGTTATGTTATATCAATATTATATTAATATCATATCTTTTGTTGACCAAACTAATTTGTTATATTCCTTCATTATCTTAAAAGAATAGAATAGAATAGAAATATTTTTATTGCTCTCACAGTAATACACAGTTGCAGCAAATGGATGTGGCTCAGCATAAACTGCTTCGTTACAGAATGTCTCGGGCAGCGCTGGTTTTCAGCCACACCCAATTCTCCTTAGATGAATGAGAGAAATGCAAAAGAAATCCAAGAGAAGTAGGTGGTACTCCTACGATCATATTGTGTATGTGTGTGTGTGGGTGGGTGTGTGTGTGGGTGTGTGTGTGATGCATGTGTACGTGCGTGTGTGGTGTACTGTGTTTGTGTCTATGTGCTCATGTGAGCGGGTGTATACCCGTGGATGTGTTAATGCATATGCCAAATCCATATACTGTGGATAAATTTGATAATCAGAAATATTCTTTAATGGGTATCAATTTCCAATAGCTACTACGGTTTGTATTTTCTACAGCTAGCTGTCGTTTCATTAAAGCAGTTTTGTATTTATTTTTAAAGCATTGTACAGTCCAATAAAACCATGTTATCTATCGTTCTCATCTATATACTTATAATAAATCTGTAGAGATGTCAATTCTGTACATGAAATATATTTTTAAAAAAGCTATCAGGGGGTGATTAGTGATCGATACTGATGCCAAAAATGCAATCAGTAAAATTTTTGTCTGTCTGTCTGTCTGTCTGTCTGTGTGTATGTTCCTTATAGAAACAAAAACTACTCAACGGATTTTAATGAAACTTGGTACAATTATTCTTCATACTCCTGGGCAGGTTATAGTATACTTTTCATCACGCTACAATCAATAGCAGCAGAGTAGTGAAGGGAAATGTTGGGAAAACGGGAGAAGTTACTCCATTTTTTAAGCTTCCGTCGCGGGTGCAGCCTTAATGGTTAAAGTGAAATAGAAATCATGTATGACGGAAATATTCTACATAAAATTGTCTAAAAAATATCCCGCAACAGCATATGTCTATCTTTTATGGTTGACTCACAATAACACGTGTAATTAAATAAATAAAGTCATTCTTTATAGCACAAGCCTGAGAACAAAAACTATAGTTTACACTACAGCTCTACACCGAAGCGAAGCGAGGGCGGGCCACTAGTATTTTACTAAAATCATTCGCATCCTTTTAACTACCTTATTTGCATTGTATCGAGTCATCTTAACTTTCCAGATTCCCTTGAATCTTTGTATAGTTATTAAGTAATAGTTTTATTAAGCTTTCTCAGGACTCATTCATTATATAGATTGAATTCTTTTAGTATTAGTTAGTTATAATAAAAGCAGCCGTCAGTCAGTCGAATACCGAATAGTAACCGAATACTCGTTGCAAGTCTAGTCCTAGTCTAAATTCTTCAAAATTGTTCTTATATTTTTGTTTTCAACTTTATAATTGCTATACGTGATTTTAACTTATTTCAGGGCATCAATCAAAGTTGTGCTCCGTTTGTTGTGAAATCTAATATTTGTTGTTAACTTAATGCCTTTATTCCACTCCAAGTCACTCCAACGTCAAACTTCTCCGCTGTAAAGTCAATAAAACATCCAAGTGGTTTGCTCTTAGAGCGTTATCGAAACTCACTTCGTTTGAGAAAGCAGCGGGTACTTTTATTTTTATTACTAGTGGCCCGCCCTCGCTTCGCTTCGTGTAGAGCTGTAGTGTAAACTATAGTTTTTGTTCTCAGGCTTGTGCTATAAACAATGACTTTATTTATATAATTACTCGTGTTATTGTGAGTCAACCATAAAAGATAGACATATGCTGTTGCGGGATATTTTTTAGACAATTTTATGTAGAATATTTCCGTCATACATGATTTCTATGTAACTTTAACCATTAAGGCTGCACACGCGACGGAAGCTTAAAAAATGGAGTAACTTCTCCCGTTTTTCCAACATTTCCCTTCACTACTCTGCTGCTATTGATTGTAGCGTGATGAAAAGTATACTATAACCTGCCCAGGAGTATGAGGAATAATTGTACCAAGTTTCGTTAAAATCCGTCGAGTAGTTTTTGTTTCTATAAGGAACATACACACAGACAGACAGACAGACAAAAAATTTACTGATTGCATTTTTGGCATCAGTATCGATCACTAATCACCCCCTGATAGTTATTTTAAAAATATATTTCATGTACAGAATTGACCTCTCTACAGATTTATTATAAGTATAGATGGTACATTTAACAGTAATAGTTTTAATGTAAATGAAATTATCATCGTAAAATATAAATATTGAGGAGCTCGATGGCGCAGAGGAGCTCGATGGCGCAAGTGGTTAGCGCGATCAGCTGCGATCGTTGAAGTTAAGCAACTTTCGCAGTGGTCGGTCATTGGATGGGTGACCAAAAATTTACTATCTCGAGCTCCTCCGTGCTTCGGAAGGCACGTCAAGCTGTTGGTCCCGGCTGCATCTGCAGTCGTTAGCACCCACCAATCCGCACTGGGCCAGCGTGGTGGGTCATGGCCCAATCTCCCTATTCCATCCATAGGGAAGGCCTGTGCCCCAGCAGTGGGGACATTAATAGGCTGATGATGATGATGATGAAATATTAAATTATGGCTCTGCTCTGCAATCTAAAATCGATTTTTTTTGAGGGTGTATGCTGTTTGTCGCAGATGACCATTACAGCGTCACCGGGTTTGGGGACAGTGAGATCCTAAGACGACCTCAAGCCGAGAATTGCCGAGTACCTCTAGAAGTATTGTAACCTGTAAGATACCAAATTACAGGTTACAGAAGGTTCATAAATCATTTATGGGTCAAGGTATACATTTCTATAATAAGATTCCTATTGATATCCTTGATTTGCCTCCTAATAAATTTAAAACACACATTAAGAATTGTTTACTTAAGAAAGGATATTATACTGTCAATCAATATTTGAATGATAAAACGGCTTGGTTGTAATTTGACAAGGCTCCCAGCCTTAGAAAGAGTTTTGAAGAGAACCTTGCACTTATTCCTTTTCACATACTTGTTCACATTGTTTTGAGAATTGTTTCTTGCTATTTTGAGACGTTTCTTTGCACTTATTGTTAGTAAATTCGTTGATTGTCATTTGTTACATATTTGACATTATGTGATGGAAGTTGACCTCAACACATGTTTGCAAGTTTGATGTCAACTTTTAATTGTACGACACTGTATGAAATAAAACAGGGAGAAAAAATCAGCCCTTGCTGAGTTTCTTGCCGGTTCTTCTCAGTACAAGGTCTCCCGCCGTAGATTTGCGAACCGATGGCGTAGCTTTTCGACATTCACAAGTGCTTGTAACAGCGTAGACTGAATAAACGATATTGAATTTTGAATTTTTATTCCAGGCGGATGGCATCTCCCCACAGCGCCGCGGCGTGAACCGCTCCGTATGGAGCCTCTAGACCACTCGAACCTGAGGGGTTCCGCTTTATTAGAAGGAGTCTCTTAAACTCGTACCTCGGCTCCAGTTAGCCGTTATCGTGAGGGGCCGGGGAAAAACGCCCAGGTACCTGGTATAGCGTGTGGTGTGCAGACCGGGTCTTCGCACTCTTATTTTTTTTTTTTATGTTATACGAGCAGATGGCTCACCTGATGGTAAGTGATCAACGCCGCCCTTGGACACTTGCAACACCAGGAGTATCACAAATGCGATGCCGGCCTTTAAGGAAGAAGTACGCTCTTTTTTGAAGGTTTTTGGGTCATATCGGTCCGGAAACACTGCTGGCGACAACATATTCCACAGTTTTGTCGTACGTGGTAAAAAATTTCGACAAAAACGCACGGTTGTGGATAGCCACGCATCAAGATGATGGGGATGAAATTTTTGTCGCGATGTACGATGGCGAAATGCAGCAGCTGGAATTAATCCGAACAATTCCTCAGAACACTCCCCGTGATAAATGCGATAGAAGATGCAGAGCGAAGCTACATCCCTACGCAAAGCCAAAGGATCAAGCTGATCGGAAAGGTCCTGGTCGTCGGCGATTCGAGCCGCTCGGCGCTGGATGCGATCCAAAGGGAGAAGCTGGTACTGGGGTGCCCCCGCCCAAAGATGAGAGCAGTACTCCATGTGAGGCCGAACCTGTGCCTCTTATCCTACGGGTGCGGTGTCTGCCTAATGCTAAACTAGTGTGCAAGTTTGTGGTCTATCTGGGAGGAGTCGGAGGCGCATTGGCGCGGGCGATATCGTCGTCGGGATTTTATAAGACGTGCTTAGGCCGACGGAATCGTAGGCAGCTAAAGATCGAAGCGACAACAACCTCTTTTAAGCGTGTCAAAAATCAGCCCGACTCTCAGTAGACCGGTATTTCTGAATCTTTTTTTTTTTACATTAAATAGGCTTACGCTTGACGGCCACGCGAATGATGAAAAGCGACGTAGCAGCCTAAGGTGGGACGCGCTTGATTGACTCGCGACTTGAAGAGCCCCAGATTATAGGTGACTGGAAACAGAGATTCCGGCAAAGAGTTCCACAACCTAGCTGTTCTGACTATATAGGTGGAAGCAAACCGTTTAGTACGAGTTTGTGGGACCTCTACGGTATATCTGTGGCGTTTTGCCGTCTCTCTGGTGGTTCTGTGGTAAAAAGGTGAAGGTGGAATTAAGTTATGTAACTCCGAGGCACACATCATATTTTGTGTAAGTAGAGACCAGTCGTGAAGATAGCTGATGTTGAGAACAGTGTCTTTTCTCACTTCTCTAAGTGTTCTTTATGGTTGTAGCAGACATATCAACTCGAAAAGGGATTTACCCTCAGTATTATTTGTATGGAACCCACACTTGTTACTTGTTGTGGGCCCCCGTTTCCTCACGTAGACTCTTATTTTCTTTTTTTTTATATTATAGGGGGCATACGAGCAGACGGCTCACCTGATGGTAAGTGATCACCGTCGCCCATGGACACTTGCAACACCAGGAGTATCACAAATGCGATGCCGGCCTTTAAGGAAGGAGTACGCTCTTTTTTTGAAGGTTCTTGGGTCGTATTGGTCCGGAAACACTGCCGGCGACAACATATTCCACAGTTTTGTCGTACGTGGTAAAAAATTTCAACAAAAACGCACGGTTGTGGATAGCCACGCATCAAGATGATGGGATGAAATTTTTGTCGCGATGTACGATGGCGAAATGCAACAGCTGGAATTAATCCGAACAATTCCTCAGAACACTCCCCGTGACAAATGCGATAGAAGATGCAGAGCGAAGCTACATCCCTACGCAAAGCCAAAGGATCAAGCTGACCGGAAAGGTCCTGGTCGTCGACGATTCGAGCCGCTCGGCGCTGGATGCGATCCAAAGGGAGAAGCTGGTACTGGGGTGTCTTAATTGGTCCATTGTGCGTGCAGGGTTGATTGGGCTAGCTAGCTCAGCCAGCCCAGCTCCTTCCAGAAGAGCAGTAGTCTCCTGGGACTCTCACAGGCTTCTAGGAGCGTCCTCGGCGTCCCGAGGATTGATGCCCGGTGTTCTGCCACACTCATGCGCTCCAGGATCACATGAGCGGCCGTTTCGTATGCTTCTAGACATCCTCTGCACAGAGAACTGTCTGTAACACGTATGGCTAGTAAATGCTTATTTAGCAGACAATGCCCCGTTATAGTGCCCAGCATTACTCAGAGATCAATTCGGTTAAGATTTAGTAGTTTTCTAGTTAGTCTTGGGTTTGGAACCCATACTATTCGTCAATCACCTCACTAAGAAACACGAGGTCAATGTATTCGACATTACTATTCAAATAACTACTACAAATGTTCGCTATTTTTATAAATTGTAGGAGTATCTTGTCCACTTATACATAGGAAAAAGTCCAATCTGTAAAACAGGATTTGGTAAATATAATAATAATAATAATCTTTTATTTTGCCAAAATAGTGTACAATATTTAAACAATTTACAAAGTAATAGTAAAAAAAAATCTTAGGCATAAGAGTTTTCTGACATAGTCGCACTGAGCCCTAGCTAGATTATAAAATAATCTGTGTTAAGGGCAACAGTCCCGTTCCCTCGTCGTATCCTATAAAAAGTTAATTATAAAGGCACAAACATACAACACTACATGCACACACATACTTTAAGACCAAATAATTTAAGCCGTATTTATAAATGTGTATTTTTTACCGTAAACAAAAGTTGTGGTTGAGTGGTGGAAAATTTATTAATTACTTATATATCGGGTTTTTCTTTTATATAGGTAAGTACTTTAATTATATTTTTAGGACATGGAAGTTAGTAAGGTTTCAGTTTCGTCATATGACTTTGACATAAGCCATTCTGTGATTTGTTTCTTACAACGTGAGTAGGGTAAGCAGTGGTGGGAAGTGACTTTATTAATTTTATTATAAAGATAAGGACCGAGAAAGAAAAGAAAGTGTTATAAGAATATACTAAGTATACATAATTATACACATAAAAAAATGGGTGCGTGTACTTATGTAGGCGCGTTAGAAGTTATCCTTCTTTGGCATCGTTTAAAATTAGTTTTTAATTGCATGCAAATAATTAATTACAATAAATTAATAAAAAGCCTGGAAAAGGACACAGTCAATAAAGTTCAGTTTTAATTTGAATAAATAAATAAATAATCAAAATATTCAATTAAAATCGCTACTGAATATAATTTATTAGAACATATGTGATTTGCACTTGTATGAAACTCAAACACGTATTCCGAATATACAAACTAGAAACATGTGGATAAATATTATAAATATGAATACCTATAACTGTTACTTTATTACAAAAAATAAAGATGTGGTTTATGGTTCTACTACACCAATGGTCAAGAGATGGCGCTGTAGTCTCCTGAATCGCGCTTTGGTTCCGTTGTTCCAGATTAATAAATACTTTTGATAGGCCTTCACAATGCAGTCGTTAGCACCCACTAAATAGAGATTCTATTTCTATTTTGTTGGTAGATTTTCTTAATGTGCGGTAAACACAAAAGTAACGCATGGTCGGTCGCTTTAGCGACCAACTTCTTAACTTAACTTAAAATTTTGTGTTACAGTGATGCGCGCGCATCTTAAAATTTCACTCTCATCATTTTTTCATAACGCGCCTAAAGAAGTATAACTTCAAAAAGTTGATCGCTAAGCTTTCTCAACGTGTTAGGTCTTGTTGGTTAATGACATTCTACCGCAAGTGGATCAAATCAGACTAAGCACGTAGCAGTACGTATATTTTATCACCGACATTGAAATGTCTCAGATAGCTTGAAGCCTCGCACTATCATACATAACCGAGAACAAGATACGTTCATCTTTATTTATGGTTGACAGATTGGGGCCTAGTTTCCAAGTAGGTGAGTACAGACAGCCACACAAGAATGAAGTTACTACAAAGAAATTTGGTCACTCATTTCGTTGTCGTACTATTCGTAAGTGGAATTCTTTGCACGCGCACGTGTTCCCTCCTTCCTGCAATCTGGGGTCTTTTGAGAGAGACGTGAAGAAGCATTTTTGTAGGCTGGCAAGCCTACATTTTAATTATTCTTAAATTCGTTCATAGTGGATATTGTGAAATAAAATTGGTGTGGTTTTGTGTAACAACCGTCTGCGTAACTGAAGAATTAGTGGAATCGTTAAAATATACGCTATTCCGGTCAAGTGGACGTGAGAATTTTATTGTAGTGTTGACTACCTCACAGAAGCTTATCGAAAAAGCCAACTCGATACATTTCGTGCCAAACACTCCAAGAAACATTAGAATGCGTCACACCGACATTCTATGTTAAAAAAAAGAAGATTAATTTAATTAAAGACTAGGCTGTATGGGCATTGTTCCCTTTGCCTTCCCTAAAACGGAAGAACTTCAACAAAAAAAAAACTTCTTCACACCGTAGCTGAGGATGGTTGGTGTAGCAGTTTATAACTGCTGTACCAGCTTCTCCGCGGTTATAAAAATAGAGGCAAAATTCAACGTGAAATTGTAATGTTATTTATTTATTGAGCTTTGGCAGCAAATTAAATGGCGGAAACTATTACAAAATACTTGTATTTCCAAAAATAACGAACCCAAAATGTGTACTATTTACATTCGATTAGATGGAAGCGTATCAATTATTCATTAAAACATCGACATTATTTCTGGTTGGTTTGGTCTCTGACCGGCTCAAACTATTTTAAGCATCCAAATAATTTTGCTAATGGAAACCGGTTTTGTGTAATAAAATACATTAGCCCGGCCTGTAGTAAATATTTTCTGATAAATCTGGCACAATGCTGTATCGACTATTGGCACTGTAACAATATAATATTGTTACATGATTATATAGGTACTAGCAAACCAAATGTTCACCAAAACCTGATTTAAAAAAAAAATGTATTTAATTAATTGAGAACTTCGAAGATTTTGTGTGGTTTCGTTTGAAATTCGTGATTTCTCGAAAACCGGAAGTGCTACGTTACTCAAATCCAGTTTGTAGTCTTATCAGACTATTCTTAACTTATAACTTAAATATTCTCTTTGTCTATCCCTTACGGTTTGGCCGCTGAAACAGCACCACAGACAGACGGACGGACGGACTTGTCTAATAGATAAGAGATTTAACGCTGTAATGTTTTCTTCGAACATTTTTCTCCACAACTTAAAATATCCTTAACTATTCATAGGCAAAACAATTTGATTTGAATGAAAATGATTGAAACAGTGCTCCCTATTTGAATAGAGCCTGGGTTCCGAACCTGGGGGTAATTACCCCTCCGGGGGTAAATCAGCCATACTTCTGGGGTAATAAAGAACCTAATTATTTGGTCAAATCTAAATAATAAGAAAATACTATATAATAATACTACTAAATAGAGCATGCTCTCCTTCTTGCTAGCGAGCCCGCGGTGTGCTGAGTGTGGGAAGCGGGGCGAGATTTTCTCCTGATGATGACATTGTTAGAGACGAAGATGTAGCGGCCAAATTGGAATTTCTTGAACTGATGATAACATTTTAAAGTCGGGGTAAAATCTGTTTTCCTAATAGGTTACAGGGGTAGCAGTATTCGAAAGGTTAGGAAACACTGGAATAGAGAAATATTGACTTTGACTTTAACAAAACCCTGAAAACATGATTGATTAAAAACTAGCCAACTCTGAGTCGGGATCGCAAATGAAGAGTTTGATACCATAATAATAAAAAAAAACCACACATATTATATTAATTATATATCTTATACTATAACAATGAACCTAAAACTAAAAACCTTAAAAAATAAAATATAATAACTAAAATACATTATTAAAAGGAGTCCCTTTAGGCAAGGTTCCGAAGATACTGGCAGCGTTCCCCCTTTGGATAGCTAGACTAATTCTTTGTCCGAGGTAGCTGCCAGCTCTTCGGTCTCCTGTGATGTCGACTAATCTTTTCGCTATTTCTTTAAAAAGCCTTATAGCGCCAGGACCTCACGGACCAAGGGTCTCGACACCGAATGGGACAAAATCATATTCGGAGCCTAGACCCCTGTATTTGCCTGCCTTAGCTTTTTCAGCCTCTTCACAAGCCGCACCAGCTCTGTGGTTGGTTCCATGTAGATGGGAAGGGGCCAGCGTGTCTGAACAGGTTGCATCCCATACTAGCACCCGACCCATCTTCCATGGAATCAAACTCATAAAATATTTTAACTTTGTTGTGATATTTCGTGAAAATTTTTGGTAATCCTATGCTGGGAGGTTTCCATGGCATACCTATATGCCAGGGACTGTGGTCCTCGGGTTATGTGTCAGGTGAAAGGTTTTTTTATACCCTGCCTGAAATTAAGTGGTGATAAGTCCAGACGCAAAGATAGCTGGTACAGCAGTTATAAACTCCCACACCAACCACCCTCACCTTACCAGCCTGCAGAAATGCTTCTTCACGCCTCTCTTAAAGGACTCCAGATTGTAGGAAGGGGAGAACACGAACGCAGGCAAAGAATTCCACTTGCGAATAGTATGATAAAAAAATGAGTCACCAACGGACAATGGGCAAAACGCACCCAGCTCCGCCAACAATGTAATTAGTATGAATCGATAGATCTATGTAAAACTAGCCTTTTTTATTATGACACCGAAAATAAATATCCTGGGAGTCAAAAGATATGACAGCGTAAAAAATATCCCGGTAGTCAATAGATATGACACATGGGCATATTTAAGTAGCTGAATAAATTCATTTTATAGTACCTTCATTTTATATTATTAGTAATCATAATAATATGCCATATTACGTACTATACAACCAGATATACGACAAAGCCTGCCGACCATCCTACGCTTGCTCTTACTGAGACATTTCAAAATGGTTTACGGATGATGAAGGACTTGCAGTTGCAAATATTCGACTCATCTTAATTCGTTGTGATTGTGGGCTCCCTGCTACTTGATTGATTTTTATCTAACATGCTTTGGATATTGGAACACGATTATCGGTTTTGTCAATTAGTATGGATGAACTGGAATCATGTCTCTCCCAAACGTGGACAAGTTTGTGTAATCTGTGGTCGTTCCGTTTTACATAGAGGACAATTTACTATGACGAACAGAATGTTTAAAAAAAACACCATGCGGGGATTTTTGGATTTACTCTTATGTTATTTTTGCACTTTGCACCTTGTGAAGTACTCCCATTATTCCTGAGTACCCTATGTAGGGTCGAACTAACTAACTAAATAATTCCCTTGTTTCATTAATGTTCGTTCGTTATAGTACTTGTACATATGTAACTTAAAATAACTAAAGACCCCCGGGATGGAATTTGATGCGCTTTGGCACAGATGATCTATCTATAATACCTTTCAAACAAATGTAGTTTAAGACGTGGCGGACGTGGGTGCAGCGTCCATACATTTTTGCCCAATGTCCTTTCTTTGTTCATGTAGGAATAGTGGCCACAGAAATTGGTGACAAAGTAGGCCAGCGCGCGTGGTCCTCTGAAGAAAAGGTGATGGAGGGATAAGGGAGAATAACTCCTCAGAACACTCGCGTTGTAGTTGGTACTAAAATAAAAAAAAAAGCGCGCTTATGACCACACGACTGAACTTATATCCATCTGTCAGCATTTCAGTCGTCTTATTGAAGTGAAGCTGGCGAATGCGTAACGTTGCGTTACGAAAAGTGTGTACGGGCGAGGCGAACGGGAGTTGATTGGGGGATATAAGCAAGAGAAAGCAGTGCGCGCTCACATTTTCTTACTCTCTTTCTCTTATAGCTATATGAAATATGTACATACATGTATATATGTGTATATCTTTATATATATAATTCTTCTGTGAGTGTGTATGTCACTGAACTTCTCTTAAACGACTGGACCGATTTTGATGAAATTTTTTGTGTGTGTTCAAGGGGATCTGACCCCTATTTTTTTAGGGCGGTACGAAGTTCGCTGGGTCAGCTAGTATATATATATATATATATATATATATATATATATATATATATATATATATATATATATATATATATATATGTGTGCAATATATAAATAAATAAATAAATATTTCCGACACTCACACCAATTAGCCTAGCCCCAAAGTAAGCACTATAAGGCTTGTGTTATAGGATGCTAGGGTAACGGATAGAATACATATACTGTACATATATAAGTATCTTTATATAAATACATATTAAACATCCATGACTGGAGTACAAATGCTCGTATTCATCACACAAACATCTGCCCCCACCGGGATTCGAACCCGGGACCTCTCGAGTCGGCGACAGCCATGAAACCCGGCGTACAAACCACTCGGCCACGGAGGTCGTCGTATAATCTACTATATAAAAATAAGTCGGGTTTTCCTTCCTGACGCTATAACTCCAGAACGCACGAACCGATTTCCACGGTTTTGCATTCGTTGGAAAGGTCTCGGGCTCCGTGAGGTTTATAGCAAAGAAAATTCAGGAAAAATTAAAAAAAAAAATTTTAATCGCCAAACGAAATGTTACATAAAACGAAGCCATCTGGTGGCGAAACGGAGTTCGCGGGGTTTGCTAGTATAATAATAAATAAATATTTAAACAACATTATATAATTATTAAAACAATCCCAGACATTTTGTTACGCAAAATAGATGCTAAACTTTCTGTGTAGATGCTTTCCAAAGATAAAACACTGTTATAGAACCTGGCACCCAAAACTAAGCTCTTACTGCGAATTCACTATAGACCTATCGCAAATCATCACTGGCCAAAGGCCTTCACGAGCCCCACTTAATTAACTAATGGATTTGGGTGCTCTATTACGAGTCGCACGAACTTGTCTACATTCTTATTTATTTTATTTTTATTTATTTATCATCAACAAGTTTCAACAGCGTTTTACACAATATAATCTATCTATACTTATAATAAATCTGTAGAGATGTCAATTCTGTACATGAAATATATTTTCAAAATAACTATCAGGGGGTGATTAGTGATCGATACTGATGCTAAAAATGCAATCAGTAAATTTTTTGTCTGTCTGTCTGTCTGTCTGTCTGTGTGTATGTTCCTTATAGAAACAAAAACTACTCGACGGATTTTAACGAAACTTGGTACAATTATTCTTCATACTTCTGGGCAGGTTATAGTATACTTTTCATGACGCTACAATCAATAGGAGCAGAGCAGTGAAGGAAAATGTTGAGAAAACGGGAGAAGTTACTCCATTTTTAAGCTCCCGTCGCGTGTGCAGCCTTAATGGTTAAAGTTACATAGAAATCATGTATGACGGAAATATTCTACATAAAATTGTCTAAAAAATATCCTGCAACAGCATATGTCTATCTTTTATGGTTGACTCACAATAACACGTGTAACTCCTGATAGCTTAGCAGATCGGAGCATTCTGATTATATTTGATACGATTTTCAGATTTTTTTTATTATTATATGAAGAGTCATTTTAGTCTACACTACAGCTCAACACCGAAGCGAAGCGAGGGCGGGCCACTAGTCTAATATAAAATTTTAAACGGTACTTTAGCCAATTACAGAAACTCACTTTGTATTCAATTTAAAAATTAAAATGATTACGTAGGGTAGAAATTACAAATTAACAATAATATAAAAGAAATACCAACAAAGATTAAAATTAATTTTGCGATAAATATAAATACCTATATAAATCAAAATTATAAAAGGAGCATGATAACTAACTTTGTGTAAATGAGTGTGTACGTAAGTGTTTGGTGTAGCCATATCGAAACGAGCCGACAAAAACAGCGAAATGCATGAGCCGGAGCCAGTGCGCGCAGTCGGTTGTGCACATTGCGTAGGTAGGTATCTTATCACATTTTTAGCATGGTTTACATGGCGGCAATATTAAGTATGTATGTTTAGGAAACCAGAAATTAATAATTGATTTAATAAATGCAACATGTCAGTGAAATAATGAGTCTGTAACAGTAATGTCATTTCAATAATCACCAGAATAATAAATAGATTGAATTGATAAATAATAATATTGTACTAATTACTTAACTAAATGAAAAATTATATTAATAATCACTAGAATTATTGCATTAAAATATTGCATTGAATAGTCAAATAGAAAATAATAAAATAACAAGATTAGAAATTGATTATTCAATTGTTATAGTGGACATGTTGACAGATTAATAATAAGTCTTGTGAGGAAGGCCAAACGGGAAGATATTCCTCCGAGCTGGGTGGTGGTAGCTCGGGGGCCGCGGCCCGACTGATGTTGGTCGGGCATCGTATATATGAAGAGTTAGCCTCCGAATTTCATTTGCGCGATGTAGGCTTCCGTACTCATATTGATCGCAGGTAACGCCATCTCTTGAGGATGGTGAGTAATGATTTCCTACATCCGTTGTATATCTGTGGGGCATATAGATGTCGCCGCCACAATATATTCAATTCTGTATACCCAGCACAAACATACATGAAGTCGTGACACTTTAATGTTTATTAACAGTTTTTTATTAGAAATTGATTAATACATCACAGGAGGCTCAGATCAATAACTGCTCAAAGCTAAACAAAAAGTTGGTGCTTTGGGTAATAAGTGAAACTTATAGTACAAAAATATTTGAACAATTTAACAACTGTGTTATCAATATTGTTCCGCATCTAGAACCAAGTCAATAAATGAAGATAAGAGCCAGTTAATAATTTCATAAATCTTAATAAATATTATTAAATGTCAGTACTAGGGATGTCGTAAGTTGAAAAAAATATCGATATATCAATACATCGATATTTTAAAAATATCAATATTGGCTTCGATATATCGCGAAAAAAACATCGATATATCGGACCAATTTTCCCAAAAATATCGGACAGTAGCTCACGAAATATGACACGCGGAATAATAATGGAACGAAAATTATCTCCCTAAAAATAGACCCTATTTTCGAATGATGACATAGACAATACTAAATACAGCACAGATCATAGATATGTTGAATATCATTAATCTGAGATCCAGTTACGATTTTTCCAGATACGAATTTAGTTAAATCGTGATATGCCGCTAATAATTAAAAAAATATCGTTTTTGATACGAATTTCGATATTGGTTATTTTGTATCGATGTATCGATATATCGAATCAAAATATATCGTCAAAAAATATCGATATATCGAACAAAAAATATCGATATATCGATTCATCGATATATTTTCAACAAGCCTAGTCAGTACGCTTTTTAGCCACGGGTCAATGGGGACCCGGTTCTTTGAGGCATTCATAGGGCCAAGGGCAACATGAAAAGGCCGTTAAGTACCTTTTCTAAAGAGTGAGATGCATTATAATTATTGTTTCCAAATTCTCTAGCTATCCCATAGAAAGGGAAGCCAACATCAACTTTAATTAAACTTGTAAATTAATTAACATCTGCGAGTGTGGCCGTAAGAGTTAATAACTAAAAACAAGAAAAAAACTTACAGCTTATTTATTGATGTAAAAAGAATTAACAATTATCTGTTAAATAAAACTAGTTTTTACGGGTTAATGCACGAAACTTTATTTACAGCTGAGCGGCGGTTCGTTCCTCAAATGATGCGCGAGGCTATTGAGATTAAAAAATATCCAAATTTCAATAGGGAAGATGGTTGGTATATACCACCAGCTTGGGAACCTATTATACAGGATATTATACAGGAGATAAAATCCCAACCCCGAGCACACACTGCAAGACCATCAGATACTATTAGTTCTTTTTGTTTGCATAATTTAACATAAGAAGGAGATAGAAAGCCTCTCTTGAGTTTGTTTCGCCGGTTCTTCTCAGGAAGGTCTCCCAATTTTGGAACCGGTGGTAGTTTACGGTAGTTAGGGTCAAATAAATAAACTCAAAATTACAAACAAGAATTTTAAATAAAATACTTTATTAAGTAAATTAAATAATAAATTCATACATATACAATAAAACTTTAAAATCGAACAATGAAATAACCAAACGCTCAATAAAAGTCTTTCGAAGGTAGCTGGACAAATTAAATAAAAGTTTTATTCTGACGACGAAGCCTGTAAAGGCTACGAAACGTCAATAAATAAATAAAGTTTCGTGCATTAACCCGTAAAAAACTAGTTTTATTTAATGAGTGATGTGCGTGAAAACCTAAGAAACAAATAAATTATCTGTTAACCAAATCGGTGAAAACAAAAGTTTACTTTCCTAACATCTGGATTCTAAAAGCGTATCATCGTTCTGGTGTCAATGTAGAAAATATTTTATAACATTTAAGGTCTGTGTGGTCGTGATTTCTTCTCTCTTCCCTCTCTCTTTCTCAGATTATTAGGTTAAATGTATTTAAAGAAATTTGAACATAATTAACAAAAATATAAATATAAATAAATCAATAATACCTAAATGTTGGATATTATATTCTCAACAATAATATTGTTTTTTATATACAGAAGAAGCTTACATATTTGACATTATTTTCAGCTCGTTAAGTTTAGCGGCTAAACTTTAGCCGTTAGTGATTCTGACTCGAATCCAATGGCGCTGGGCACGGTAATATCATCTACTAGTGGCCCGCCCTCGCTTCGCTTCGGTGTAGAGCTGTAGTGTAAACTATAGTTTTTGTTCTCAGGCTTGTGCTATAAACAATGACATTATTTATATAATTACACGTGTTATTGTGAGTCAGCCATAAAAGATAGACATATGCTGTTGCAGGATATTTTTTAGACAATTTTATGTAGAATATTTTCGTCATACATGATTTCTATATAACTTTAACCATTAAGGCTGCACACGCGACGGAAGCTTAGAAAATGGAGTAACTTCTCCCGTTTTCCCAACATTTCCCTTCACTACTCTGCTGTTATTGATTGTAGCGTGATGAAAAGTATACTATAACCTGCCCAGGAGTATGAAGAATAATTGTACCAATTTTGGTTAAAATCCGTCGAGTAGTTTTTGTTTCTATAAGGAACACACACACAGACAGACAGACAGACAGACAAAAATTTTACTGATTGCATTTTTGGCATCAGTATCGATCACTAATCACCCCCTGATAGTTATTTTGAAAATATATTTCATGTACAGAATTGACCTCTCTACAGATTTATTATAAGTATAGATTACCGTGCCCTGGGTGCGACTCGCGGAGGGGGCAAATGTTTGTGTGATGAACCCGTGAATTTCCTAACCTGTAATTTTTGTTTATTATGTATTTAAGAATATATATACAGGGCGTCCCACGGCTACCTCATATGGAAGAAAAGTATATTAAATATTGAAGATAGGACATTTTACTGAAAGAAGACATCATTTTATTTTTAATTATAACTAGAACTGCATTTACAGATTTTTTTAAAATCACCTGCTACTACTGGGAATCAAACTCGTGATATTTCGAAAAAAATAACACTGCATATTTTATGATATCCATCGAAAGGGTTAATATCATAAGGATTATTTTTTGCTAAATAACATAGCATTTTAAATGAAAGGAATGTGAATTACGTGATAAAAATAATAAAGTGATTTACAAACTATGTACGTATGCTTTTCTTTTTGAACTCACAGTTACAATGCGACTGGCAAAATTTTGTAATAATAATAATTCGAAAATGAAACACATAAATTTTCAAGTGTCTGTTCTTTTCTTTTTTGTGAGTTTCATTTTCATTTATTTGCAATTGGCTTATTAAAATCTTTCTCTATCTCTATCTTTCTTTCATTATTTAAACACATATCGACAAGGTTTGTCTCTATCAAGATATCTTTTGCGGTATCACCGCTAAGCTAATGATATGTCTTGTGTGTCTTGTCTGTGGTTCATAAAGTAAGCTTACATTAAATCTATTTTATTTTGATGCGCCATGAAAGTAAATTAACAAAAAATTGAAAATTTATATGGTCCATTTTCGAATTATTATTACAAATTTCAGCCAATCGCATTGTAACTGAATTAAAAAAGAAATGCATATGTACTACAATTTGTATATCACTTTATTATTTTTATCACGTAATAAGACATTCCTTTTATTTAAAATACTATGTTATTTAGCAAAACATAATCCTTATGATTAACCCTTTCGATGGTTATCATAAAATATGTCGTGTTTTTTTTTTAGAATTTTCACGAGTTTGATTCCCAGTTGTAGCAGGCGATTTTTTTAAAAAAATCTGTGAATACAGTTCTATTTATTATCTATCTATACTTATAATAAATCTGTAGAGAGGTCAATTCTGTACATGAAATATATTTTCAAAATAACTATCAGGGGATGATTAGTGATCGATACTGATGCCAAAAATACAATCAGTAAAATTTTTGACTGTCTGTCTGTCTGTCTGTGTGTTTGTTCCTTATAGAAACAAAAACTACTCGAGAGATTTTAACGAAACTTGGTACAATTATTCTTCATACTCCTGGGCAGGTTATAGTATACTTTTCATCACGCTACAATCAATAGGAGCAGAGTAGTGAAGGGAAATATTGGAAAAACGGGAGAAGTTACTCTATTTTTTAAGCTTCCGTCGCGTGTGCAGCCTTAATGGTTAAAGTTACATAGAAATCATGTATGACGGAAATATTTTACATAAAATTGTCTACAAAATATCCCGCAACAGCATATGTCTATCTTTTATGGTTGACTCAGAATAACACGTGTAATCTATACTTATAATAAATAGTAGAGATGTCAATTCTGTACATGAAATATATTTTTAAAATAACTATCAGGGGGTGATTAGTGATCGATACTGATGCCAAAAATGCAATCAGTAAAATTTTTGTCTGTCTGTCTGTCTGTCTGTCTGTGTGTATGTTCCTTATAGAAACAAAAACTACTCGACGGATTTTAACGAAACTTGGTACAATTATTCTTCATACTCCTGGGCAGGTTATAGTATACTTTTTATCACGCTACAATTAGTAGGAGCAGAGTAGTGAAGGGAAATGTTGGGAATACGGGAGAAGTTACTCCATTTTTTAAGCTTCCGTCGCGTGTGCAGTCTTAATGATTAAAGTTACATAGAAATCATGTATGACGGAAATATTCTACATAAAATTGTCTAAAAAATATCCCGCAACAGCATATGTCTATCTTTTATGGTTGACTCACAATAACACGTGTAACTCCCGATAGCTTAGCAGTTCGGAGCATTCTGATCATATTTGTTTACTCTTACGTTTATAATACTCGGTATAGAAACACCAAACTTATACATGAAATAAGCCATCGCACCGTCGCACGTGAATACTGAATCATGCTATAAGGATTATTTTTGTGTAACGGTTGCTGCGCTCGACACGCGTCGCGGCGGCGCGGCGGTAGGGTATCAAAAGGCGGGAGGTCTGAGAGCGAGCTGTCTAAATCTGTTTTCTGCGTCGCTCCCCCCCTAGGGGACGATCGCTTCCGATGAAGCCTTAGAGGCCTTCCCGGCCAGAGGCAGCCCCTACGGGTGTTTTTTAGTCAGTACGAGTCTGACATAACCTTGCAGCCGGCTGTAGGGTATCCATGAGGATTTCTCATCTGCTCCCCCGCCTGGGAGACCGAAACCGTGCTTATCAGCGCGACTTTTAGTCTTTAAATAGTTTATTTGAATATCTTTTGTTGTTATTTTGTAAAACAGGTATTAGTTGTTTTGGTAGTGTTTAAATATTCGTTCAAATTAAAAATTATTAAGCGTAGGTACTTTTATTAATTAAAGTAGTTATAAGTATTTATTTTTAAGTGAAGGAGGTATAGGTAGATAGTATTGCACAGGCGTTTCAGCTTTATTTTCATTTCTTTTTTGTTGTGAGTTGTATATATTTCTGGTTATAATTCAATAAGAATATTTTAGTTCAAATAGTCACTTAGATTTTATGTGTAAGGTAGCTAAAGTTAGGATCACGTATTAGTTGTTTTGGTAGTGTTTAAATATTCGTTCAAAGTGTAATTTAATCATATAGGCTGAATGTACGATGGCCCATCGAAAAGGAGTAGAAGCGGTAGACAGAACTTTAAGAGATATAAGACAAAATGATCGACCCATGGGCGGTATCACAGTTTTATTTTGTGGTGATTTCCGACAAACCTTAACGGTAATACCACGGGGAACCCGAGCTGCTGAGGTTAGGGCTTGCCTGAAAAGCTCTTATTTGTGGTGTGATATACAATCGGTGCATTTGACTATAAACATGCGAGTGAGAACTGTAGATAACCCGGATGATCGTGAATTTTCTGATATATTATTAAAGAAAATACCTTCACCAAAGATACCTATCCACTGCTACACCAAGGAAAACTTATTCTGACGCCTGAGTTATGTTGTATAGTGCAATCCCAACAAAATCTTACATCGTCAGTTTACGGTGACGTAACAAATATATTAAATAAGAACAATTCTTGGCTATGCGAAAGGTCCATTTTAACTCCTCCCAATGACCAGGCATCTGAGATTAATAATAAAATACTGTCGAATATCCAGGGGGAAAGCAAAGTTTATAGTTCAATAAATAGAATGGCCGATGAACAAGAAGCCACTAATTACCCGATAGAATTTTTAAATTCTTTAAATATGCCCGTACTTCCTTCTCATGAAATTTGTTTGAAAATTGGCATTCCGATTATTCTGCTCCGAAATTTAAGACCATCACAAATTTGCCATGGAACTCGGCTTAAAGTAACCCAGTTGCAACAAAATGTAATCGAGGCTCAAATTTTAATAGGTTGCGGTGCAGGAGAAACCATCTTTATTCCCAGAATTCCCATAATACCAAATAATTTTCCATTCCAATTTAAAAGAACGCAATTCCCAGTATCGGTGTGTTATGCAATGACAATAATAAGGCTCAAGGGCAGGCCTTTCGTGTTGTTGGAGTAGATCTCGGTGTCAGTTGTTTTTCACATGGTCAGTTATGTCGGTCTTTCCCGGGTTAGCAATCCTAGAATTTTTTATGTTCACGTTCCGGACGGGTCAAATTTCAACGTAGTCTACCCGGAAGCTTTGCGCTGAAGTATTTTCATTCTATATGTACTTAAGACTCATGTGAAAGCGATCTTAACAATATTACCAATACATTAACATAATAACATACAAGGAGTTACACGCTGATGGTCTCGGGGCACAGTGATAATAATAATATTCTGCGGTTCCTTATTGCGATATTTTTAACAGTATTATATTTCCCTACTAAAATACGAAGGTTAATCTGTTTGTCACATCAAAACCACGGAACCCTGAGGAAGGACATATGCTACTTTTTTACGAAAAACGACGATAACGTGGACGAAGTCGCGGGCAAAAGCTAGTTAAAAATAAAATGATGTCTTCTTTCAGTAAAATATCCTATCTTCAATATTAAATATACTTTCCCTCCGTGTGAGGTAGCCGTGGGACGGCCTGTATATAAAAAGGGTTTAAGTCTGAAAATCGGTTTGTTTTTTACTTATTCGCATTAACTGGTAAGATAATATAATTTTAATTCTTAATATTTTTAAATTTATAAAGCAACACAATTATATCTATTAAAATGTGGGCGTGTGCGAAGAATTTTATTAAGGTTTTTCCAAAACACACTTCCTAAAAGAGTAAATCGGGGATTCAAAGTTATGTCCGCTACTAAATAAATAACAAGATTATGATTTGATTTATTTTTTAAGCATTTAACTGCTAGATGTTTAAATCTAAAGAAAAGTTTACTCGAAAAAAATCCACGCGGACCAGGCAGCGGACGAAACGAAGAAATAGCATAACTATAATTGCTATTTCTTCTTTCAAATGTTTAATACTTGAAAAAGTATTCATTTGACATTGTGGGTTACCTACAATGCGAAGAGATGGCGCTGCCTTGCAGCTTAAGGCTAGGAAAATTTCGACGCGGCTAATAGGGCTGTGGTAGCATAATGGTCAGTGCATTCGCCCGGATAGCGAAGGATGCGGGTTCGAGTCCCGTCCGCTGCCTGGTCCGCGTGGTTTTTTTTTCTAGTAAACTTTTCTTTAGATTTAAATAACAAGATTTCTCGAACGGTTGCAACATAAGACGGTGTTTATTTACAGCCATAGTTGTCGGCCGGCCGAGCCTCGTCTCGGCCAGCCCTCGTCAGCTAATTCTACTCTCGCCTAATTGACAGCTCGAAAGCACTATTGTTGTTCAAATCTGTACACTAATTAACATACTCCAAGGCAGTTCACTCAGTTAACTATGCGAAGAACGCAGTGTTACCAACCCATACCAAAATTTTACCCTAAGTATTTTTTAAATTCCCCTAAATTCCCCTAAATATAGAAATTTATATGTACCTACTTATCTAATTACCTAAATTCTTTCGTTGCTCATAAATTAAAACGTTACATATTTAGTTACAGTAAATTATTTTATTGAATAAATACATTTTCCGAATAGAAAATCAAACGAAAATGAGCTGACAGGCTGTTAAATCTTATTTAGCTGTTTTGATTGGTTGAAGGCAAAGAACTTTAGTCCATACAGCCTTAAGAAACAATCTGCCAAACAGTCAGTTCAGTCGTTTCATATCGTGGTGCGTTCCATTCTACGCAAAAACTGAAAGAAAACACACGCTTTGTTTTTCGATTTAATTGCAAGTTTTGTTAAAAGCCCCTAAAAGAACCCCCAAAAAAATTCCAGCCCCTAAAAAGTCCGTTTTAACCCTTTTAGCCCCTAAATCTGGGGGCAAAACCCCTAAGTTGGGAACCGTGGAAGAACGCTGTAGTAAACTTTGTTTGGTCTGCTGACTTCAAAAATATGTTTGAAATTGTATCATGCTTCTTACACGCCTGCGCGATGAAGCTTCGGATGGATTTAGGGACACGAAAAAAGTATCGATACTTTGTGATATCGAGTACTTTTCCTTTCGATACCGATACTTTTGTACTCGATACTTGGTTTTCGATACTTCAACTAAATAACTAAACTAAAAAAAGTATCGATACCTTTAAAATTTTGGATAAGCGCCTTATATTGATGGCAGCGCCATCTAGTGGAATCATAGCAAACCTTCTAAAACATTCGATTGCGTTGATATAATTGGAAGCAGAAGCAATCTAGTGTGTCCTGAGAATTACGTACTTGAGTAATTCACGTTTAGTTTTGCAGTGGATTATATTAACATTACACGTTTTTAAGAAAATCTACATTGCTTATAAGGTCCTATGAAATGTACTCGATACTTTGAAGTATCGATACTTTTGTTTCAATACTTTTACGAGTACTATACTTTTTTTCCGATACTACTCATGAGTACAGTATCGATACTTTCTATTCGATATCGTGTCCCTAGATGGATTTGGTACTAAATGCGCTAAAGTTAGCGTTGGAAATTTGAGTTAGTTTGGTCGTAGTGAATTATTGCTAGACCGCTTAACTGAGTCTTCGCTTGCGGGGTACAGGGTGTCGGGGAGGACGAGAAGGGGGACCGTGAGAGGTGCGGGCGGCAGGCACATTCTTGTCAAAATTACAAGTGCCCTTCGCCCGCTCCTCTCACGGTCTCTGTTCTCGTCCTCCCCCATACCCTGTACCCCGCAGGCGAGGTCTCAGTTAAGCGGTTTAGCTTAAGCGGGTTGCATGTAATACGCTAGTAGCTTGACTGGGGATAAAAAGACGTTGTGAATTACGATAAAGAAGAACGGTCACGCTGTTATTTTTAATATACATATATAATCAAATTATTATTTTGTTATTTAAATAAATAATAAAAATAATAAATAAATAAACATTTCCAACGCTCACACCAATTAGCCTAGCGCCAAAGTAAGCACTGTAAGGCTTGTGTTATGGGATACTAGGGTAACGGATAGAATACATATACTGTACATATATAAGTATATTTATATGGAAATACGTATATTTTTTTATAATTAGTTCATTAATAATTTTATTATTTTATAAGACTCGAAACATCACCCGTAAAATGCAATATATACTGGTGCAAATCTACCTACGCGCCGATCAGTACGGCAGCGGCGCAATTTTGTAAAAGGGCTCTTAATGTTACCCTTACTGTAAACTTATTATATTTACAGCCTTCTTTATTAAACTACCGAAAAAAATCTAACGAGCTTAAAGAAAAAATGGCTCAAGCGGCCATTTTTTATTATAACGCCTGGCGGTCGAGTCAGTTGAGTCCCCTATATTTTTAATTAAATCTGTGTGGTGCCTCGCGGCTGTGGACGCGGGTTTGATTTCCGGCCGGGGTATTTGTAACGCAATAATGTTTCAAGGACTTCGGTTTTCGGCGATATTTTGTTTTTTTATTGCAGTGGGATATTGAAGTTATTTTTTTAAATTTTTTTTTTAGTTTCACCTAAAGTTTGTGATGTCATGTGGTATCGGTCTCAATAGTAAGCCTCGTATCTACGTACTTTAAACGGATAATAATGTGTACTTAAGCATATTTTGTAAGCAACATTAATTTTGTATAGGACTGTTAATCGTCGAAGTTAAGCAACTTTCGCAGTGGTCGGCCATTGGATGGGTGACCAAAAATTTTCAATCTCGAGCTCCTCCGTGCTTCGGAAGGCACGTAAAGCCGTTGGTCCCGGCTGCATCTGCAGTCGTTAGCACCCATCAATCCGCACTGGGCCCCCGTGGTGGGTCAAGGCCCAATCTCCCTATTCCATCCATAGGGAAGGCCTGTCCAGCAGTGGGGACATTAATAGGCTGATGATGAACCCCCCCCCCCCCCCGTCTCTAAATAAATAAATAACAAGTACCCTTGTATTTTTATTTTTATACATAGATATCGATACCTTTGGACAGAAAGGTCGTATAAACCAAAACCCTACTTTTCAGGAGAGCAGAAAAACTATTTTTTTTACATATAAATTCATAACTTTTTGTTTTTGAAGTTATAAAAACATGATCTATATACATTTTCAAATTGTAAGAACCGAGATAGGTTCTTACAATTTTCAAATATATATAAATCATTTTTTATAAATAATATTATTATACTTAAAGTGAAATAAAAAAATTTGCTTTCATAAAAAAATATTCAAACCTCTTCATCAGGCATTTTAATCATTTATAAAATTATGACTTGATATTTTTTAATTTTTGTACATATTTCAATGTACTTAATTCAGTAAATTATTGCATATATACAGGGCGTCCCACGGCTACCTCACACGGAGGGAAAGTATATTAAATATTGAAGATAGGATATTTTATTGAAAGAAGACATCGTTTTATTTTTAATAATAACTAGAACTGCATTCACCGTTTTTTTAAATCATCTGTTACAACTGAAAAACACAACATATTTTATGATAACCATCGAAAGGGTTAAAAAATATTCAAACAAATTTCAAATTTTTAATCATGGGGATTATTTTTTGCTTAATAACATAGCATTTTCATTCAAATGTTGAGTTCATCATCGTAGGCGTTTATCTGTGGTTTCTGCAAGCGCATACCAAAACGTCCTAATTTTCTTAAAGTACCTAATAACCTTTTAAACACATATCGAGAAGGTACGTCTCTATCAGGTACCACCGCAAAGCTAATATGTCTTTGAGGTTCATAAAGTAAGCTTCCATTAAATCCATTTTATTTTGATACGCACTGGTAAGTAAGTTAATAAAAAATTGCAAATAAATAGAAATGAAATTCACAAAAAACAAAAAAAAACAGACGCATGAAAATGTATATGTTCCATTTTGGAATTATTATTTTTATAAATTTCAGCCAATCGCATTGTAACTGTGAGTTCAAAAAGAAAGCATATGTACTACAGTTTGTACATCACTTTATTATTTTTATCACGTAATAAGACATTCCTTTCATTTAAAAGGCTATGTTATTTAGCAAAAAATAATCCTTATGATTAACCCTTTCGATGGTTATCATAAAATATGATGTGTTTTTTTTTAGAAATCTCACGAGTTTGATTCCCAGTTATAGCAGGAGGTTGTAAAAAAAATCTGTAAATGCAGTTCTAGTTATTATTAAAAATAAAATGATGTCTTCTTTCAGAAAAATATCCTATTTTCAATATTTAATATACTTTCCCTCTGTGTGAGGTAGCCGTGGGACGCCCTGTATATATATATACATATATAGTTTTCATTCCTTTCGCCCGCTTTGTTTCATCACTTAACATTGTACTGAAACCGATTTCATCATTGTTTTTTTTTATGTTTTCATTTTGGTAACTTAAGTTTACTTATGTTATTCCAGCTGTGTGCATTTTCGCTGGCCTTTGGCTGTCTAACGTACCTTTATAAATAAATAAATTAAGTAAAACTAGTTTTTACGGGTTAATGCACGAAACTTTATATATTTATTGACGTTTCGTAGCCTTTACAGGCTTCGTCGTCAGAATAAAACTTTTATTTAATTTGTCGAGCTACCTTCGAAAGACTTTTATTGAGCGTTTGGTTATTTCATTGTTCGATTTTTAAGTTTTATTGTCTATGTATGAATTTATTATTTAATTTACTTAATAAAGTATTTTATTTAAAATTCTTTTTTGTCATTTTGAGTTTATTTATTTGACCCTAACTACCGTAAACTACCACCGGTTCCAAAATTGGGAGACGTTTCTGAGAAGAACCGGCGAAACAAACTCAAGAGAGGCTTTCTATCTCCTTCTTATGTTAAATTATGCAAACAAAAAGAACTGAATAGTATCTGATGGTCTTGCAGTGTGTGCTCGGGGTTGGGATTTTATCTCCTGTATAATGGGTTCCCAAGCTGGTAGTATATACCAACCATCTTCCCTATTGAAATTTGGATATTTTTATAATCTCAATAGCCTCGCGCATCATTCGAAGAACGAACCGCCGCTCAGCTGCAAGGATCTGTGGTCTATCAAATCTAATGTAGTGGTGAATTTAGGGGGACCTAATGCATGTTCACACACTGCAGATTTATTTTCGCGCCTAAGTTTCATATCTGCGATATGTTCTTTTACCCGAATCCCTATACTCCTCTAAAGGCTACGAAACGTCAATAAATAAATAAAGTTTCGTGCATTAACCCGTAAAAACTAGTTTTATTTAATGAGTGATGTGCGTGAAAACCTAAGAAACAAATAAATAAATTAAGGTAAGGAAAGTTAAATTAAAATTTTCACTCTAGCAAAAATTTACTTAAGGTTATGTTAAGTTGTTACTAACATTAGTAGCGTAAGTCAAAACCACTCACGCCCTTTAGAATGACGCCCACCTTTATCAAAGTGAGCACGTACACGTGACAAAGTAACGTTATTTAAGTGAACTGTAAGCTAAGAGAGAAAGCTCAGGTGGTGGCTTTGACAAGATTTAAAGCTCCACTTACACGTCGGAAGGTGAAACATACGTGCTAAGTATTCGCTTAAGAACACTTGAGTGAGACACTGTTATTTGTACGAATAATGATGAATGAGTGCTCTCTGTGATAATAGATAGGTAGATAGATTGATAAAGCGTTTATTTTTTTCTTCAACATACATATACGTTTACAGACAGAGTAATACAAAAATGGGTGCGTGTACTTATGTAGGCGCGTGAGAAGTTATCCTTCTTTGGCATCGTTTAAAATTAGTTTTTAATTGCATGCAAATAATTAATTACAATAAAATAATAAAAGGACTGGAAAAGGATATTTAACACAGTCAATTAAGTTCAGTTTTAATTTCAAAAATTAAATAAATATTCAAAATATTCAATTAAAATCACTACTGAATTTAAGTTATTAGTCCATATGTAATCAGCACTTGTAAGTAACTAAAACACGTTGTGTCTATATAGAAACTAGAAACATGTGGATAAATATTATAAATATGAAAACAGTGATCAGAGGCGACGAGCGTGCCAACATTGTTTTTGACAACGCGATCATCTTATGGAGCTCCGTGGATCGTTCAAAGTACCTTTCGAACAGATGTCAGACACTAACATTCATAACGCGCCAGCGGCCAACTTTATGCTATTACTTTTGGGTTACAGTGATGCGCGCGCATCTTAAAATTTCACTCTCATCATTTTTCATAACGCGCCTAAAGAAGTATAACTTCAATAAAAAAAAATGTGTGTGTCAGCTCCGACGCACGACTGGAGTTTACTCCTTAAGTTCGATAGTCTAACCAGACGCAAAAAGAGTTTATTTAACTTAAAAAAGATTGATACTGTATGAAAGGGTAAATTAACAAATTATTGAAAATGATATACATATATATAAATATATATTTATTCATTTCATATACATTTATTATAACTAATCGACGAAATATTTTACATTAAACTTTTTACAATGGTCAATTAATTTCAGATGTGCATAAATATATCATTAGGCATGTTGATAAATTATGTTATTATTATTATCAGACTATTATCATTTTATTAAATATTAATTATATCAACATTGTCTGCAGCATTATTAATTACAGTGACAAGTGGTTTATGGTAACTAAAATAAGACACATGGACGTTCGTAGATACGTGGTTCACGAATCTTGAAAATACCGCATCAATGGTTGTACCATACCTCCTTGTCCCCATTGCTCTATCAGAAACAGTATCTAAATTCAGTTCAGATTTTAAAAATTTTATTAATGTCAATTCGTCATCTTTGTTTGTCAAAGTTGCGCGACATAGAATGCGCACCAAAAACGTAACGAGGTCATTCATCGATAGATTTTACTCCTCACATTTTTCTCATACGGCACGTTAAGCCGTTGGTCCTGGCTGCATCTGCAGTCGTTAGCACCCGCTAATGCGCACTGGGCCCGCGTGGTAGGTCATGGCCCAATCTCCCTATCCCATCCATAGGGAAGGCCTGTGCCCCAGTAGTGGGGACATTAATAGGCTGATGATGATTATTCTCATATAGCTTTCGTGAAATAATCAAATTTTTTTTTTGACGTGACAACGTCTTAAATTAGGTTGCGGCTGGGAGTCACTTATGAAAAAGTGTAACGCTCGGTAACGTTACGATGAGTCTCTCGTGTTAAGTTTAAGTTTACATGTACAATGTTTTAGTAAACAAAATATATTTCTATAGTTAAAATTTGTGCAATTCTTATTTTCATTCAATTCCTTGTTCCTATTGTGCAATTTAATTATATTCATATCAATAAATATTCTACCGAGAAAAAGACGTTGTCACGTAAAATCTTCGCCCGTAAAACCGACTTTACAGGCAACCATTTTTTTCCTAAATGGCTTCGCATGGCTTATGCATTTAGCCAATGTAAAGTGTTAAAAATGTTTACAAATTCTGTAGCACACAAACAAATAAACAAAGAAACAAAATCGTTTATTCAGTACAGTACACGGATACAGATAAAATAGTTATAGTTAAAACTTACAAAATGACTGATATCACTAAGTATCCACGGCTGCGCTGACAAGGGCCCAGTTCAGCATAATGTCAGTGCAGTATGCACTGGCGCTGGTTTTCAACTGGGCCCTTTATCTGACAAGTGGATGCCAAACACTAACGATTTTTATATGCATAATTATATAATTTAAAGGAAATAATAAAAAATGGGGCAAGGCTGTGTTAATCCGTTGCCTTTGCACCGAGACTAGAAAATTAATAATAAAAATATATATATATACTACAAACAAACACAAAAACAAAGCTTAATTTGAGCAAAGCAATTAAAACATAGTATTATCCTGTATAGTAAACACCATTCACATGAAATGGAACTAATCATACAGCAGCCGTCAGCAGAAGCAAGCGCCACCAGACAAAATAAATTAGGTTTTATTGAGGCACATACAAGTCTATAAAGGTGAAACAATGGAATGCCAGTGAGAAAGAAACATAACAATTATTTATTTATTTATTCATGGAAAACAAACAGTATGTTAAAACTAAGGATAAAACGAGATGATGTAGCATTGATATGCCTTATACAGTTTTCACAAATACAACTCAAATAAAATACACTTAATCCAATCGAGGCCGTAGATTAATTTAAAACTATATAAAAATAAAAACACAGAAGCAAAAAATTAAGCATAAAGCCATACCCACAGAGAAAATGGTGATAGAAATATAAAGTAATTTAAATTAGGTTTTATTATTATTATTAAAAAAATTGCTATTCACAATCTTTTTGAAATAATTTTGTTTCGCCAGGAATACGTCCACATCACTTGAATAATTATTATTGAAATTTTGTTTTACTCTATTAAAGTAGGAATTCTGTCTATAATTTGTCGAACATAAATCAGTATGGAATCGCAGATAATTGCGTCTGACAACTGTACGGAATGGTACCTGGATTTTAACCAATGATAGCTGCTCAGTGCTGTCTATCTTGCTTGTATTATATGTAAGTAATTTAATTAGAATACGTACAAATTAAACAAAAGCAAAGCATGAGAATCCAACAACTTTATCTCGTATCAATTTGCTTGCAGACTGGTCATAGCGGTCAAACGTGGTCAAAGTAATATAATCCCCCTTTCCCTATGTTTCAGTAAATGTATGGGGATTACTGGAACCTCCCCGTGGACCTCTTGAGGGAACGTCGAAAGACACTTTCCGTTATTTTGTTTCCCTTGCCAACACTTGTGCATGTTCCCCAACACTTAGTGGTTAATAATCCACCATTATTAGACACTAACATCCGTCATAACACAATTTTTAACAAGAAAAGCAAAACTGCTAAAGTGACGCTTTCCGATCCCGCCAAAAAGTCCTAATCAATTATTTAAAAGTATAAAAATATTTTATTTTTGGTTCCGTTCTTTTCGTTCATTAAACGGAAAAGGAAAAGACGACAAAATGCTTCATACAGCCTAGACTGAAGTAGTTTTTGTGTTTTCAAGCTTTCTTATTATCAAAAATCCAGACTTAAATATCTTCTACCGAATATAAAAAAATATTTCATGTCTGTTTCAAAACGCAAATATTACGTTTTACTAAAATAAATCTTCTATACATATAAATAAAATTGGAGTGTCTGTTTGTAATATTGAAATAACCGCTTTTTACTACATGCATATGAATATATATATACGGTATCTATACCAAAATAACATTTTTTACAATTTTTGTCTGTCTATCTCTTTGTTCCGGCTAATCT
The DNA here is from genome assembly GCA_902850365.2 of Chilo suppressalis. Taxonomy (NCBI): domain Eukaryota; kingdom Metazoa; phylum Arthropoda; class Insecta; order Lepidoptera; family Crambidae; genus Chilo; species Chilo suppressalis. Next base: position 1,902,552 of record OU963895.1, on the reverse strand, counting down.
CTGTAATGGATGGATCAATTTTGACGGAGCTTTTATAGGCAGGTAGTTGATGTTATAAGGAGTAAATTAGGCTACTTTTATTTTAGAAAAAAAAAAGAAAAAACTATAAGTTAACGGACGAAGTAAACAATAAATCCACACAAAAATTATTTGTTTAAGTACAATGAAGTAAACAATATAAATTGCAAACATGTTAAGCCTTGTATCCACTTGAGCATGCTCAGGCGAATGAGCGGCTCATTCGCCCGAGCATGCTCAGAGGAACAAAATAAATGTTTTGGTCGAACGAGCCTCAACCACAGAATATGTACACTACTCGAAAAGAAGCGACACTTAAGCATGTGTGCTCGTAAAATCGGCCGCGGCTATGTGTGGGGGTCTGGAGGTGTGCGGGGGCGTTGTGCAGCGCGCGGGACGTGGAGAGGGCAGTCGCCGACTGCCCCGACCGAAGGCATGGCAGTAGCGAAATAGTAAAATAATAGCGTTGCACTGCATTGCACGCACGGACTGACTACGCTACGCAATCTTATTATTATTTAGATAATAATAAGAATTATAAAACGAATCGAAAAAGGAGAAAATATATAAAAGTTAGCAATTTGTTATAGTACCTACATTAAAAGATTAAAAATTGATTATAAAATCAAACCTATCCTTCATTATTCACCCCAGTATCCTTGAATCAGTTTACATTTAATAACTTACTATGCATAAATATTCATTGGCACAAGTCTAAATTCCAAGTTCAACCCTAGCGCATACACGCTCCTGCTCAAGGTCACTGACGCTGGAACTCTCACGTACACAGAGTGTCACCGCTGTGCCTCAACATTGAAAAAGCTGTGCTCAGGCTGCTCAGTATATGCTCGGCTCCGTCATGTCTTCACGTGTCCGTGTAGCTGCTGCTGCCTTTATAATCATTCACTATGCCATAAAGATGAAGAGGAAACCACCAAGGTGGTGGATGAGAGACAGTGGCGGATTTACAAATTTGCCGCTAATAGGCTATTAAATTTTTGCCTCCCTTACTGACCTTTGAAATTCAATACGCTAGTTCACAATTATATTTATTCTGAAATTGCAACTTTATGATTTGTGTTCTATCCTCCGCGTCCACATTACGTCGGCTTTTCCCCGTTAGTTTAAAAAAATACTAAATTTAAATTGTAATTAATATTGAAACGCTAATGGAATATTTTAAAAATTCATGATCGCATAAGTACATACCTATATTTTACAGTGCGTTTAGTAATCTTTTATATACGGATTACGGACGTAAGAGTGTTGAGTATACTGTGCATAAATAAAATATAAAATTTTTTGTTTTTCTGTGTAGATTTTGGGCCAAATTTGCCGCCCCCTTAAATCTGCCGCCCTAGGCTCCAGCCTACTGAGCCTACTGGTAAATCCGCCACTGATGAGAGAAATGTATCGTCATCGAAGAAACAACTCGGCTAATATAATTCGTGAATTGACTTTCTCTTCTTTCATCTTCCTTTTTTGTGCGATTATAATATTCTTCGTATGTACTATCCCATAACACCCTCTTTGATTCATACGCATCAATTAATGTTAAACAAGTCTCGTTATCCCACAAGACACTCATCTTTCAAATAACAGAAAAAGTAAACGTTATTAAACTTTATTAAACTCGGGAAATTCGACGCTCGACTCAAACACAAAAACAACCGTTCACACTGAGCGCCAAGTGAATACTGAGCACCTTTGAGCACGGATAAAAACCGCCCTGAGCGCGCTCGGATTTGCTCGGGCCGAGCGTGCTCAGACGTCTCCACTTGAGCGGCTCGGCCAAATGAGCCGCTTATTCGCCTGAGCATTCTCAAGTGGATACAAGCCTTTAAAACTATGAAATATTTGGCCCTAAGAAGGATTAAAAATAATAGATTTAATTTTTTCTGAACAGACTTAAGATAAGGCTGTATGTAAATAAATCCTTTATTTATAAAATGAAGAAATAAAATAGGGATGTCGAAAGTTGAAAAAAATATCGATATATCGATCTTTTAAAAAATATCAATATCGGCTTCGATATATCGCGATAAAAACATCGATATATCGGACCAATTTTCCCAAAAATATCACTCACGAAATATGACACGCGGAATAATAATGGAACGAAAATTATCTCCCTAAAAATAGACCCTATTATCGAATGATGACATAGACAATACTAAATACTGTGCTGTATTTAGTATTGTCTATGTCATCATTCATAGATATGTTGAATATCATTAATCTGAGATCCAGTTACGATTTTTCCAGATACGAATTTAGTTAGACGCCGCTAATAATTAAAAAAATATCGTTTTTGATACGAATTTCGATATTGGTTATTTTGTACCGATGTATCGATATATCGAATCAAAATATATCGGCAAAAAATATCGATATATCGATACATCGATATCTTTTCAACAAGCCTAAAATAAAAATCTCACATATTTACTGTCAGATCAATGACAATTTTTGTATTTATATTTGGTTTAAAAATACTGTTTGTGAAGTGTTAACGGGAGAAATGGAAGGAAAGATTCTGAGAAAATGCGGAATTGATGGCTCTGTAAATAATTGGAAACAGATTTTATCAAACGTAGCAAGGTAATGACGGAGGAGATTTCATAATTTTCAGGATTCTAACTTTGTCAAAAGTTCCTGAACCTTTTTCATGGAAATTATAAATCTTCAACCATTCAGTATCAAATATTACTAAGTACAATATTTATACATTGCTAGAGCAGTCGCTCGTACTTAATTTTACCATTTCCTTTGAAATACTTCTATCGCAACCTATATTTACTACTCATGCGATCATAATGAATTATCGGGCTGCGTGTGTATAGATGCTAGACGACAGCTTGGCTGGCGATTTTTATACGCATAAAAGAGGTTGTGGGAGACGATAAATATGTATGTGCAGCTGAAGGAACGTACTAGCGATGGAACGAAATAAAATTTCGAAGGCATATCTTAGTGCATTTTACTTACAGAGGTACGTCGCGTAGTTGTGGGAGAAGCATCATTCTTATCAGCTCAATCTCAGCTTACAGTTAATAATAATAATAATATATTTATTTGTAAAAAAATGTACATGGTATTAATCTTATAAATATGTTAAAACTAAGGCCATTATTTCACACAAAGTACCTACATATAGTCATCCTCAGTTCATCCTGTGTTTTGGCTTCAGCGCTCTTCCCGAATTTTATTTGCAATGTAGCCATACAAATAACATGAGTACCATATTTTCTTACGTTAATCAATATTACAGTACATTATTATAATTAGTGTGTGTGCGTGTGCGTATGTGTGTGTTTACGTGTGTGTGTGTATGTGTGTAGTGCGTATGTGTAGTTGGACAGAGACGCACGGTTCATTCTCAATGTTTATACTCGAAGTTAGTCTACATCGCCAATGAGGATGGCGCTATAACGACCATAGTATCGTGCGAATATTCTTGTCACACACTAGGTTGTTTATAGTATTTAACCCAGATAGGCGAAAAAATCGTAACATCACGAAAATTCAGAACGAATCAATGTAGATTTTTATGCGTCGTAATAAATATGTTTTGTCCTATCTTTTGCGGCTTTCTCACGTTAAGCGAACGCATATTATGTGAGTCTATCGGCAATGAGTCAGCCGTACCTGTGTAGTAGCTCTTCAATGAGTCCCAGTACGGCGAGGAGGCGGACGTCGTCGAGCAGCGCCTTGCACGCGGTCTCGTTCAGCGAACGTATATTATGTGTGTCTGTAAGTATGGTGGCGAATGTGCCGCACCTGCTTTGACTAGCACGTCACTGAGCGCCAGTACGGCGAGGCTCGCGAGGCTGACAGGCTCGTCTCAGCGGACGTCGTCGAGCAGCGCCGCGCACGCGGTCTCGTTCAGCGAACGTATATTATGTGTGTCTGTAAGTATGGTGGCGAATGTGCCGCACCTGCTATGACTAGCACGTCAATGAGCGCCAGTACGGCGAGGCTCGCGAGGCTGACAGGCTCGTCTCAGCGGACGTCGTCGAGCAGCGCCGCGCACGCGGTCTCGTTCAGCGAACGTATATTATGTGTGTCTGTAAGTATGGTGGCGAATGTGCCGCACCTGCTATGACTAGCACGTCAATGAGCGCCAGTACGGCGAGGCTCGCGAGGCTGACGGGCTCGTCCCAGCGGACGTCGTCGAGCAGCGCCGCGCACGCGGTCTCGTTCAGCGAGCGCATATTACGCGCGTCGCTCGTCGGAGCGCGCGCGAGCACGCCGCGCGGCGCATCGCCCGGACGACGCTACGTCGCGAGCCGCATCCTTGCCACAGTCCTGCGGACAATTCGGTACATTTAAAAATTCAAAATTCAATATCGTTTATTCAGTCTAGGCTGTTACAAGCACTTGTGAATGTCGAAAAGCTATGCCATCGGTTCGCAAATCTACGGCGGGAGACCTTGTTCTGAGAAGAACCGGCAAGAAACTCAGCAAGGGCTGTTTTTCTCTCCCTGTATTATATACAGAGTCGTCAATTTCAAAAATGACTTCAATATGAGATAACTCATGAAGTCACTTTCCATTACAAATGTAAATGATAAAACAATTATGACTATAAAATAAAAAATATAAAAAACAGATTGAAAAATGAAAAAAGTTTAGGAATGCCGTGTCCTACTGTTTAGGCATAAAAACAAATGTACCATTAAAGTTAAATACAACGATTAATAGTACCCAATGTAGCAAGAGCAGACTCAGCTCCGCTGGCAGGTAAATAATTGGATAGCGCGTTCGTCCTGCGATCGTGAAAGTTAAGCTACTTTCGGAATGGTCAGTCATTGGATGCGTGAACAAAAAGTTACTATCTCAAGCTCCTTCGTGCTTCGGAAGGCACGTTAAACAGTTGGTCGCGGCTACATCTGCAGTCATAAGCACCCACCAATCCGCACTGGGTCCGCGTGGTGGGCTATGGCGCAATCTCCCTATTTCATCTGTTACAAATGCCTGTGCCCCAGTATTGGGGACATTAATAGGTTTTTGATGATGATGACTGCCACAAGCTTTCCCTTTGGACGTAGTAGGGAGAGTGGAGACTGACGCCTTAGCGTGCTTTTCAAGGTACGGAGGAGCTCGAGTTAATATATTTGGATCACCCATCTTAGAAGCGATTATTGGGAAAGTTGCTTAACTCCCAGAAACGGCAGACCTTTATAGTTCCAAATTTCATTACATTATCATACCAGAAAAAGCAAAAGCATTTTACAAAAAGAGTCAACTTCAGAAGTAATCTTTGCAGGACTGATTTTCTGTAATGTCTTTGTAAGCTCAATAATCTTAAAAGCACGATGTGGCTTTCCGTGTTTCCTACACTTCGCTTTCATCTTTAATGCATTAATATTAATTATACTGCTTATTGATGTCACCAGCACCGTTACAATATAACAACATTAAGAAAATTCTGAGACATTTATGATAATGAAGGCACACCGAAAATTTATCACCAGCCATTTTTAATACTTAGTAAAGTAGGTATCTACCTACATACAGCAATAAAGAAATATTATAAATATTAGCCTATTTTGACGCGGCGTCAATTAAATTAACCGCTCCCTAAGGACTTAAAGGTGGTTCGACCGTAAAAATTATTAGTTTGAACATGCTAGATGAATATGAAAAAAGCTTGACAATTTCATTAAACCGTGCTGATGAGAAAATCATGTTAAATATCTTTTCTATTAATATTTTATAAGATAACTAGCTGACCCAGCGAACTTCGTACCGCCCTAAAAAAATAGGGGTTGTCCAGCGGACAAAATTGTGAATCTAAACCATTCCCAGATCCCCTTGAACACACACAAAAAATTTCATCAAAATCGGTCCAGTCGTTTAAGAGAAGTTCAGTGACATACACACTCAGAGAAGAATTATATATATAAAGACTAGCTGACCCAGCGAACTTCGTACCGCCCTAAAAAAATAGGGGTTGTCCAGCGGACAAAATTGTGAATCTAAACCATTCTCAGATCCCCTTGAACACACACAAAAAAATTCATCAAAATCGGTCCAGTCGTTTAAGAGAAGTTCAGTGACATACACACTCACAGAAGAATTATATATATAAAGATAAACTCCAGTTAATTAGATGCTTAAAATGAAAATACTTAATTGATAATATTAGATTGTTTCGACTAATAAACCGTGAAGAGGTGCTAAACTTAGATTTTAAATTTTACTAGCGGCCCGCCCTCGCTTCGCTTCGGTGAAGAGCTGTAGTGTAGACTACAGTTTTTGTTCTCAGGCTTGTATTATACGCAATGACATTCATCTATGATTCTTTTTATATCTGCATGCAAAGTCACAGCCCGATCGGCTTAAGATTGACAAAGTTTCATACAAACTTTCATTCCCTATTTTATCCCCTTGGGGGTAGAATTGATCAAAATCCTTTCTTAGCGGATACTTACGTCATAACATCTACGTGCATGCCAAATTTCAGCCCGATCCGTCCAGTGGTTTGGGCTGTGCGTTGATAAATCACTATGTCAGTCGGTCACCTTTGAGTTTTTTATATATAGATTGTGGCCATCCAGAATTTCATTCCATAGCCCTCCATCCGAATCAAAAAAGTTTCTCGTCTTTAAGTTTGGTACGTTACGTTTAAAGAAAATTTAACTAAGAACTTGATACCTTGACTGAACACAAAAAGCATTTCAAGCTAGAGAGAACCGACATATATTATAAGGCTTATGTTTACCCGTTTTGTTGTGAAAATAAAAAAGTCAACTGTGTAAAATGGGGGTAATAATATAAGGGATGCAAAGTACCTGCGGTGAACAAGGTTAACTAAACAACCAAATGTATATAGATTCCCTTAATTTAAATGATGTTCGTGTATTGTGTTTGTGTGGGACTAGGAAATTACAATGCCAGCTTTGCAGCGTACCTACATCCTCGCGCTTCCTAGGGGCAGTTGATGAAAATCAGCATTTTCTCTATTAAGGCAAAAACGCTGCTGAGCTTCTGCCTATTTGCATCACTGTCACTCACTAATGATTGTAGTTCATACTAGTTATTTAAGAACTGTTAAACTTTTAATCATTTATGTCTGCCTATTATTAATTGTACTAATTTGTGATGCAAATAAATGAATTTATTATTATTATTATTATTCCCGAAAAAAACGTGTTTTTATTTCAAAATTGTTTTTTTAAACCCTGTTGAAAAACTAATAGCAGTCCAACCGTGAAAAAATATAATAGGTCTTTACCTATAAAATTGCCGTTCTGCCGTACCGGCTATTTCATCATCTCTTTTCATCCATTTGTTTTCTTTATTCAATAATAATTTAAAGCTTAATCATTTTTGCCTTTTTAACAAATGGAAATGATATCTTAAAATTTGATTTTTTATGCGTTTTGTTTTTAGCGTATTTGCACGTTTTTCGTCATCATGGATACGTTAAAAATTATAGTGATTATGGCGTATGAGTACCGTCGCTATTGAGGAGCTCGATGGCGCCGGTGGTTAGCGCGTTCGGTTGCGGTCGTTGAAGTTAAGTTTCCTTAAAATAATCTTTCGCAGTGGTCGGTCATTGGATGGGTGACAAAAAAAAAAAAATACTAGCACGAGTTCCTCCGTGCTTCGGAAGGCACGTTAAGCCGTTGGTCCCGGCTGCATCCGCAGTCGTTAGCACCCACCAATCCGCACTGGGCCCGCGTGGTGGGTCATGGCCCAATCTCCCTATTCCATCCATAGGGAAGGCCTGTGCCCCAGCAGTGGGGACATCAATAGGCTGATGATGATGATGATGATGATGAGTACCGTCGTGGTATCAAAGCGGCAGAAGCGGCACGCAACATCAACGACGTATAGGGAGCGAATACTACTAACAATCGTACCAGCCGTTATTGGTATGCCCGTTTCCATTCTGGAAATTCCGACCTAAGAAATGAACCCTGTGGACTACCAAAAACTTTAGTCGACAATGACGACTTAAGGGTAGGGACACGATATCGAATAGAAAGTATCGATACTGTACTCATGAGTAGTATCGGAAAAAAAGTATCGTACTCGTAAAAGTATTGAAACAAAAGTATCGATACTTCAATGTATCGAGTACATTTCATAGGACCTTATAAGCAATGTAGATACTCTTAAAAACCTGTAATGTTAATATATTCAACTGCAAAACTAAACGTGAATTACTCAAGTACGTAAGTCACAGGACACACTAGATTTTTTTTTTTTTTTTTGTTTCCTCCCAAGCGGGGGAGAGGGTGAGAAATCCATCATGGATACCCTACAGCCGGCTGTAAGGTTATGTCAGACTCCTACTGACTAAAAATCACCCTTTATTCATGCTTATGGCCAGAAGGGCCTTACAAGCTTCATCTGAAGCGATCACCCCCCGAGAGGGGGATGATGCGGCGCTGCGTTAGTTTAAACTAGTGCATAGTTTAAAATAATGCAAAATGCGCTTAGAGGACAAGTGCACTCAGATGTGCACTTGAAACGGGAGGGGACTGAGAGGAATCGAACCTCTCTGTGTCGGGGGGGCGGGGGGGACTCACCGCGGGTGTTGGATCCTCAGCGGCCAAGAGGGCCGCGAGATCGCGCGTGAGTTTATTGTGTGTGGCTGTGAGTGCGTGTTTGGGCCTGCGGGGCCTGAATCGAGATGGAGTGTGTGGAGCGTATCCCGACGCCGATCTAATGAGTGTGTTAGAGTGCTCTTCTGCAGCTTTGAAGAACCGTTCCGAGCACTCTGTGAGGTGTGTTTGAATTGTGTCGAGTTGTAGGTCCCTGTGGAGGTCCGCGTTGCGGACGTACCACGGGGCCCCTGTGGCTATGCGGCAGAAGCGATTTTGAAGCACTTGAAGTTTGTTCAAAATCGCTTCGTCCGCGTGTATGCAAACTTTGTAAAGCGTTCGCTTGTTACGAAGTGAAATTTTGCTGTATTTACCGAGCATCGGGTGGAGGCGGCTCATATAAAAGCGCGCGGTCGCGACTACGCGTGTGATGTGTGCACGGAAGGTGAGTTTTTTGTCTAGTGTGATCCCTAGGTATTTGACTGTGCGGTGCCACGGTATTGCTATGCCTTGCATTCGCAGAGACCGCGCACCGTGTTGTATGGTTTTGGTGCGGCGCTTGGGATCGAAGCAAATGGCCGAACTTTTGTCCGGATTTACGTCGATTCTCCAATCGCGGAACCAATTCCCAAGTGTTGTGATTGCCGGTTGGAGCTTGGACACACTAGATTGCTTCTGCTTCCAATTATATCAACGCAATCGAATGTTTTAGAAGGTTTGCTATGATTCCACTAGATGGCGTTGCCATCAATATAAGGCGCTTATCCAAATTTTTAAAGGTATCGATACTTTTTTTAGTTTAGTTATTTAGTTGAAGTATCGAAAACCAAGTATCGAGTACAAAAGTATCGGTATCGAAAGGAAAAGTACTCGATACCACAAAGTATCGATACTTTTTTCGTGTCCCTACTTAAGGGTGATCATGGAAGCTGATGATTCTCAATCTACAGCTGAATTAGCAGCAGCTGTCCATCAGCATCAGCATAATCCATTTGCGTCAAATTGGCAAGGTAAAAAACCTTGACAAATGGGTGCCCCAAGAATTGAATGATCGCCAGCGCGAAGTACACGTCGAGTCTAGCCTTGCACTGCTCAACAGGCACATAAACGAAGGCATATTGAATCGCATTGACGACAATTTCAATTTGACGACTCTGTAAATAATAAAACAGGGAGAAAAAAACAGCCCTTGCTGAGTTTCTTGCCGGTTCTTCTCAGTACAAGGTCTCCCGCCGTAGATTTACTAACCGATGGCGTAGCTTCTAGACATTCATGAGTGCTTGTAACAGCCTAAACTGAATAAATGATTTTGATTATGATTATTGTTCGTTGCAACGAAACTGGATTCTGTTCGACAATCGCAAATGCTCAGCAAGTTGATTACATCCTGGTTCAGCACCTTAACAATGCCCCAAACGAAAACTGACCCCTAAAAAGAGATGACCACGGTTTGGTGGGTATCGTTCAATCTTCTTACCAAATGGAATGAATGCTCACAGGGCCGGATTTAGGATTGTGGAGGCCCCGGGCCACTTAGGATTTATATGCTTATTGACCCATCGAAATGTTTTTTATTGTGGAGGCCCCTGGACCACAGCCCCACCTGCCCTGCTTTAAATTCGGCCCTGGGTAAAGGTATAAGAGCAAAAAAAAATATCAAAGGAAAAGCTGTTTAGTAGTGTTTACTAGTTGGAATTTGAAAGATTTTTTTTTCCGAAGTCTCTATTGTAGGGGCCCCCCGTTTGTGGAGGCCTCGGGGCTTTCGCCCCGGTTGCCCTCCCCTAAATCCGGCAGTGAATGTTCATTTCAGTTACGCAATTACAGATGTGTACTGTGTAGAACTGAACACAATGATGGAGAAGCTTCAACCAGCTTTCGTCAATCGTTCAGCTCCGTTGCTTTTGCGCGACAACTCGCGACCTCATACTGCACAGCAGATAGTCTCCCAAGTCACAAGAGCTGGAGTAGGAAGTTCTCAATCATCCACCGTACTCACCAGACCTTGCCCCTACAGACTTATATTTTCTCCAGAATTTAGATAACTTTTTAGCGGGCAACAATATTAATAACCAAAACGGAGTTCTAAATGCGTTTGAAGAATTAGCTGCCTCCCGTCTAGCAGCAGCCTTTTTTAAAAAGGCCATCAATAATCTACCACTACTTTGATTAATAAAAAAAAATATAGAAAAAAGGGCGTTAACTTATTTCATGAGAAACGGCAATTTCATTAGTAAAGACCTAAGTACACCTGGGTACCTATATTCTAGTATATAATGATATCATGCATTAGAAAGTGTGATGATGGATTTGACAGCTGCACGTTCCCTGTGGGTTTTTATTGATCGAGAATGATAGATAGGCAACTAAGTATAGAAAGGAGCTGCATTTAGTATATTAAAAATTTACACTATTACAAATAAAATAAAACCCAATGATAAAACAAACACATAAAAATTCAAAGAAAGTACATTCATGTTAATTAATAATATAAAGTTAGAAAATAATAAACATTATTTTCTTTGAAACATCAATTGCTTTTCTTTGATCTAGTGCGGTAGCGAGTATGCAACAGACGGACAACGTTAAAATTAGGGAACGGATAAACACAGTTTTCTGTCCATTCCATGCTCTCATTATATGCTCCTACAATGCGACCATATTCCATTATAAGTACCGAAATTAGCAACAAATCTTTCTGCCCTTTTTTCTCCCTTCAGAATTCACGAGGCTGTTTGTTGGTGTAATGAAATAGTATTCAGTGTGAACGGGCCTGTCTAATTACAACGATTTAGCAGAGTCGGGAAAAATAACCGCAGAGGCACCTTAATTTCGTCGAGTATAATAATGCGTACGCATTTTTTTAACAATGCCATTGTGCGCTCTATTTCATTTAACAAAACGCTGGAAAATGGGTAATATTAGAGCATTAAATTCAAATGTTTAATAAAAGTAACTGACATAGCTAGAATGATTACTCAGCTGAAGCTGGAAGAGAATCGTTGGCTTGGGGGAGGCCTCTTCTCAGTAGTGGTCATCGTACGGCTACGAGTGATAATAGATGATAGGAACATTAACTCATAATATCTCGGTACACTTGGTCTGCAATACAGGTTTGATTTGATTTGACGTCATTTCTTAAACTACCGTCTATCGTAAGATATGATTGATACATTTGGATTCTTAAACAAAATATGTGTAACGCTAGGGTATGTGTAGAAAATATTAAAGTAATTTAAAAAATATAATACATGTGTTAAAATTTTAAAACACTATGCATCTACACTGAAATTTAATATCACAAAACTAATTATCAATCAAAACTGCTTTTCAACCAAATGCCTATGTAAACAGACACAAATACCATTGTATTCAGAGTAAAATTTGATCGCTTCAGAAACCCATGATGTATTTTAATTAGTAATATAATTTGACTTGAAGGGCTTAGAGTTACTCCCGTAAGATCTTGTAACGACGCCATTAGAACTAATGAGTGGTCGTAATATTATTGCTCGACTCATCAAATTTTCCAACGTTACATTTGAGTTGTTAATTCGCGAACTACTATTGATCGCTTGCACAAGCGTACCTCAGGGAACATAACTGGGTCCTTTGTTTTTCTGTTATGAAATTTGTATAGCAAATTCGTTCTTAGACATCTTAATTTCGCTAATAAACAGAGAACTTAATTAGTAGTGTAGTAGTCTCGTGAGTTAATTTTTCATTTATTCATTTAACAACTTACGAATTCATAGCATGACCCTTTTATAGGTAGGAAAGTCTCAAATCGTAATTACTTGCGCCTTTTTTATTTTATTTCGCCGAGCGAGTGAAATAATTTACTCCCTCTTTCCTTGTCACGGCTCACGGCGTCCATGATAATCAGAATCAAATCAATTGCAAGAATTCAATGTTCCTTTAGATGTTAAATTGCCAAAAGAAAATCGTCACTTCATCAATAACTTCGCAATAAGCAGGAACAAGAAAAGAATATATTTTTGAAGTGAAAACTTGTTTAGCGGCGTTGTACACTTTTTTTGTATGGGTAAAAAATGTTAAACTCGCGTCAGATTACACACGTGGGCTGATCGCATCATGACTTTCAATATATTGGACGAAACATAGTAATATTTTATTTTATCGTATTATAATAATAAGTCTCTATCTAGGACGTCCACGTGGCAGCTTCACTGCGAAGAAAATGCATTTTTTTACAATAGATGTCGCCAGGTGCGCTTAAATGTGATTCATGTAAGTTGATTTCTTTACAATAGATGTCGCTAATTGCGCTTAAACGTGATTCATGTAAGTTGATTTTTCTGAGAGATAAACTTTTTTAATGTAATATAAATTGTCAAGTTTGTGTACGATAGCGCAATAAATAAATATTGTATTTTACTACATACATGAAACATGATTAGACTGATGCTAAGCGGCCGCCATAGCTTAGACGGTTGCAAGCGTCTAGTATCGCATGCAATGTGTTCCATCCAATCTTAAATACGGTATACTTTTGTGGGGAAATTCTACGGACACTAACAGAGCTTTTATATCCCAAAAACAATGCATCCGAGCTATATGCGATGTCCCGCAAATGTCATCATGCAGGCAACTATTTAAAAATTAAAATTACTTACACTTCCCTCTATTTATATTTTAGAATGTTGTATATTTGTACCTGCAGATTAGCGAGACATCGTGGTAGATTGATGTTGCTCAATATGCGTACTCAATATCACAATAAAAACTGCTATCCGAATTGTATAAAAATCTATAAGTTACCACGCTTGATAACGGAGCTTAGTTTGCCTTTATTTAAAAGGAAGCTTAAAATGTGGCTAGTAACGAAATGTTTTTACTCAGCTAGAGAATATTTAGAAACGAAAATTGACATAGAATAGAATAAGTAAATGACATAAGTACCTTTAAATTTTAGAAATTAATTAATTTTGACATTCACATGCCCTGGACGAACTAAATGAAAATCACCACCAAGATGTATATACTCTGTTTTGTGTGAATAAATAAATTTAATTTCATTTAAATACCAAACAGTATCAATCGTGCGTCTAAGCCTGACTACATCCCCAAACCCGTGAAGCCCTGAAAACTTACCCACTGGTAGAAACATAAATGAAGGAAGTGTTATTTCAACATGGTCTTTCGTAAGGTGGAGATCACTTCCCCAGACGAGTGCGACTAACTAGTCGCGAAAAATTCACTATCATCCTAACTGAAATGATTTGTATCATACGAGTATCTATCTATACGGATATTATAAAGCTAAAGTGTTTAAAACCAGAAACATATTAACGTGTCGTGTATTATAAAGCTAAAGTGTTTAAAACCAGAAACATATTAACGTGTCGGGGCGTGACGTGGCGCATCAGTTTCATACATTTATTATGGGTTAGAGAGAGATAGAGAGTTATGTTTTATTTATTTTTTAAGCATTTAACTGCTAGATGTTTAAATCTAAAGAAAAGTTTACTAGAAAAAAATCCACGCGGACCAGGCAGCGGACGGGACTCGAACCCGCATCCTTCGCAATCCGGGCGAATGCACTGACCATTATGCTACCACGGCCCTATTCGCCGCGTCGAAATTTTCCTAGCCTTAAGCTGCAAGGCAGCGCCATCTCTTCGCATTGTAGGTAACCCACAATGTCAAATGAATACTTTTTCAAGTATTAAACATTTGAAAGAAGAAATAGCAATTATAGTTATGTTGAGAGATAGAGAGGTTAAAGCGTCGACACGACACGATACGTAAATATGTCTCTAACCATAGTAAATGTATGAAACCGATGTGCTTCTGGCGCGCCACGACACGACACGACACGTTAATATGTTTCTGGCTTAATTCATTGTTTGTTTTTTTGTTTGGCCGGTTTGGAAAAAGTATTTTTGTATTGGATAGCGTATTTATAAGTGGAGGAGCTCGATCGCGCGGTGGGTTATCGCGTTCGGCTGTGAACGTTGAACGTAAGCAACTTCCGCAGTGGTCGGTCATTGGATGAGTGACCAAAAATCTTCCATGTCGAGTGCCTCCGTGCTTCGGAAGGCACGTTTAGCCTTTGGTCCAGGCTGCATCTGCAGTCGTTAGCCCCCACCAATCCGCACTGGGCTCGCGTGGTGGCTCATGGCCCAATCTCCCCATTCCATCCATAGGGAAGGCCTGTGCCCTAGCAGTAGGGACATTAATATACTGATGATGGATAGTGGTGATGCAGGTCACATCGCTCGAGGATCTGACAACCGTTGGGTAAGAAAGGTCCTCGAGTGGCGACCACTAGGGATGCAAAGTCTTTTGAAATATCGATATTATATCGAAGTCAGGAAAATATCGATATCCGATATATCGACCATTTTAACTCGATATTATCGATATATCGATATTTTTTACTTTTTTTTTATTGACATTAGAACACGGGGTGAGTGTGACACATTCATATGTTTGTTGGCGGTTCAAGATTTTTTTTATACATCTATAAGCTCTTGCGATTTCAAAGCAATAGTTATTTAGATATTATTCAATTTAGATAGTCATAGCAGGTAAATTAATTGATATTATTGTGTTTAAATTTAGTCTACGAAATATCGATATTTTGGAATTTCCGATATCGATATTATCGATATCAGTGAATTTTAACTATCGATATTTTGGTCTCGATATTATCGATATTCCGATATATCGTTGCAACCCTAGCGACCACGTACCGGACGAAGCAGCGTGGGGCGGCCCCCAACAAGGTGGACTGACGACATCGTCAAATGTGCTGGGAGCCGCTGGATGCGGATAGCGCAGGACCGCGCATTGTGGCGTTCCATGGGAGAGGCCTATGTCCAGCAGTGCACGGAGAAAGCTGATGGATGGATGGATGGATGGATGAATAGTGTATATATTGAGAAAGGAGAGGAGGAGGAGATCGATAGGAGCGGAGCACCAATAAAAATGACGCAAAAACTGGGGGAAAATATTCCATTTGGGTGCTTCCGTTGCGTGGGCTGTGTAAACGGTAAAAGTTATATGTACAAAAATCATGTACTGACTTAATTGATCACCTTTAAAAGCTTCATTTATGACATACGGCGCCGAGACGTGGACACTCACGGCTGGACTGGTCCACCAGTTTAAAGTCGCTCAGAGAGCTATGGAAAGGGCTATGCTCGGAGTATCCCTGAAGGACCGCATCAGAAATGATGTAATCCGACAGAGAACCAGAGTCACCGACATAGCCCACCGAATTAGCAAACTGAAGTGGCAGTGGGCTGGTCACATTAGCCGCAGAACTGACGGCCGATAGAGCCGTAAAGTTCTTGAGTGGAAACCGCGACTCGGTAAACGTAGTGTGGGACGCCCTGAGACAAGATGGGATGATGACATTCGTGGGCTGGCTGGCGTGAGCTGGATGAGAGTGGCAGAAAATCGGGAGCAGTGGCGTGCATTAGGGGAGACCTATGTCCAGCAGTGGACGAGCATGGGTCGATGATGATGAAAAGCTTCATTAAAAATCCGCGACAGTACATGCCCATCTTTTAAAGGTGACCCACTGTCGGCGTATAGATTTGGCTCGCAGGAGATGCCATTAATTAAAACAAACGGATATAAAATTTTAAACTATAATGAGCAAAGTAGGTGAGTAACAAGTACAAAGTTGAAAAAAGGAAATGAATGCCGTATACAGAAGATCCTTTATAATTAAAATCCTTGAGCTTGATATGTGCGGGTTTGCTGCGAACATTTGAGTAGGCGCGAACATGCCCCCGGGCGTTGAAAGCTGCACTTTCAACCAGATGTGGAGATCACCGGCAAAGGGCAAATTTTATTGAATGCCCTTCGAATCACGCCAGTAGAAGTTCGAATATCTGCTACTCGAGCGACGCCGTCGGATCCGGGATGCACAGACACAATTCTTCCTAATGTCCACTTCAATGGAGGAAGATGGTCGTCCTTGACTACGACCAAAACACCAGTCTTCAAAACACCTTCGCCAGAATACCACTTGGTTCGTTGTTGCAGTTCTGCAATATATTCTTTGCTCCAACGAGCCCAAAAATGCTGTCGTAATTGTTCAATCCTGTGGAATCTGGACAGGTAATTTGTATTACATGATTGAAGATCTCGTTCTGGCAATGCTGTAAGTGGACGCCCGATAAGAAAATGACCCGGCGTCAGTGGGTTACAATCTGCAGGATCTGAAGAGAGCGGAGTGAGCGGCCTGGAGTTCAATATCGCCTCAATCTGCGTAAGCGTGGTGTTAAGCTCTTCAAACGTTAAATTACAATTCCCCAGCACTCTTTGCAAATGATGCTTGGTTGACTTGACACCTGCCTCCCAAAGTCCGCCAAAATGAGGAGTGTATGCGGGTATAAAATGGAAATTTATGCTATCATTTGCCAATCGTTCGCTCAAAGAATCGCAATTGCACTTTAAAAATTTTGACAATTCATTGTAAGCACCAACGAATGAAGTTCCATTATCGGAATAAATATTAATAGGTTTACCCCTTCGAGAGATAAAACGACGCAATGCTAATAGGTAACTATTACTAGTTAAATCGCCCACCAATTCCAGATGTACTGCTTTGGTCGTAAAACAAATGAAAATCGCGATATAGGCCTTTACCAACCTACATCCACGACCTTGACGACTTGCACACATTATGGGTCCGGCATAATCAACCCCAACGTTTTGAAAGGGATACCCGTCTGGAATAAGGCGCTGCTGTGGTAAGTTTCCCATTATAGGATTTACTATTTTGCCCTTCATGCGAGTACATTTTACACATTTGTGGTAACAGGCTCTGGCTAAATTCCTACCACCTATCGGCCAGTAAATCTCCCTTACTGATGCTAATAATAACTGAGGACCAGCATGCATAAGCTTTATGTGCTCATAATCGAAAATTAATTTTGTAAATAAATGATTGGACTGTATTAAGATAGGATGCTTTTTATCGTAAGAAAACTCTGAGTTCTTAAGACGACCGCCAACACGTATTATTTTGTCATCGTCTAAAAACACGGTATATTTTAACAACGGACTATTTTTTGGTAAAACTTGTTTATTTAATAATAAATTATATTCGGGAAATGATTCTTGCTGACTTTGTCTAATAACTACATTTAAAGCGCTCCGTAGCTCATGTTCTTCCAGAAAACTGGTTGTAGCAGGCTGAGCTTTACATGCACGAATAAACCGTAAAACGTAAGCTATTGTACGAACTAGACGTAAATAATTAGAAAAACGTGTAAAATCAATTAAACTTTCACAGGTACTATCAGCTACACAAGCGTTCAATGCTACATTTAGTCGAGTTTCGGGTACCGATTCTAGATAATTAGGCTGAGAAGGCCACTCACTAGGATCGCCGGAAAGAAATTCTGGACCAACCCACCACAAATCTAAGCCATGCAGACAACTAATATCCACACCGCGAGATACTAGGTCTGCAGGGTTTTTATCTGTTGGGACATGTTTCCATGTGCGATTGCCAACCCTTTCTAGGATTTCAGCTACGCGATTGCGTACAAATGGCTGAAGCTTAGAAGGCAACATTCGCAACCATCCAAGAACGATTGTGGAATCGGTCCAAAAATATATGGCGTCAAAATTCACTCGAAGCGAATTTATAACCTTCTCATACAACCGAGCTCCCATTAAGGCACCACATAATTCCAACCTAGGAATCGTTGTGGGTTTAATTGGTGCCACTCGACTTTTTGCCATCAGTAGACGTACCATAACCACTCCACTGACATCAACACTACGGACATACACACAAGCACCATAAGCGCTTTCAGATGCATCCGTGAAAATGTGTAGCTGCAGGGATTGGTAATTAACACAAATAACGTGTCGTGGAATATAAATATCGTTTAGTAAATTTAAATTATTAATGACATTATTCCATATTTTAGTAATATTGGGAGATAGGGGTTCATCCCATGTCAATTTTTCTAACCACAATTTTTGTAGAAGCATTTTCATAACGATCACACACGGTGCCAATAAACCAAGGGGATCGAAAATACGCGAAATTACTGAAAGCAAGTCTCGTTTTGTTTTGCTGGTGGGAAGTGACAAATGTATTGGAAAACACAACTTATCTGTGCTTGACTGCCAACCCAAACCAAGCAATTTATTTGGCTCATCAGAACCAATATTTAAATTTAGAGATGAATTATTTGAATCAAGCACCAGTTGAGGTTCATTTGATAACCATTTGCGCAAAGTCATACCAGCTGATGCGAGCGCATCCGTGATATCGTTACGTATACCTTGCATAGAACTTAAATTGTCTCCTCCTGTCAGCAAATCGTCAACATAAAAATCGTGCTTGATTATATCTGCGACAGTTTGGTTAGTACAATCCAAGCCTATTTGCATGAGACATCTAGTTGCTAGAAATGGTGCACTTGCTGTGCCGTAAGTGACGGTATTTAGTTCATATACCTTAACTGGATCATTGACATCATCGCGCCAAAGTATTTTCTGCAAGCATCTGTCAGATGGATGTACGACTATCTGCCTATACATCTTCTCAACGTCGGCAGATAATACGTACTTATGTTGCCTAAAACGAAGTAGTATAGATAGAAGGTCATCCTGAACTGTAGGGCCAACCAACTGAATTTCGTTGAAAGAAACACCTGTTGAAGTAACAGAGCTCGCGTTGAATACTACTCGGAGCTTGGTTGTAATACTGCTCTCGCGTAAGACACCGTGATGAGGCACAAAGTATGACGGTCGATCCGATTCAGTAGTGCGACTTTCAGTCATATGGCCTAATAATTTATACTCCGTCATAAAATCTCGATACATTTTACTAATGTCCGGCTTTTTAATTAACCTGCGTTCTAATGAGAATAAACATCTTTTGGCCTTTTGAAAAGAATTCCCTAATACATCAGGACTACTCTTGAGAGGTATTCGAACGCAGAAGCGGCCATCATCGAGACGGAATGTATTTTTGACAAAATGTTCCTCGCAGAGCTTTTCGTCTGATGAATAATGAGGAGACTTAAAGTTTATTTCTTCCAACTGCCAAAATCGCGTTAAGTCGGTTTGGATGTCATCCCTTCCATCATCAACGACACTTTCATTGATGGAAGTAAAATAACACCTAATATCACTCGACAAAGGAATATTATTATTATAAGATAAGGGACCCGAAATAATCCAACCTAATTTGGTTTCCCATAACACAGGCTGCTGCTTACCTAATTTTATTTTTTGTGGCTCAACTAAGTCCCAGAAGAGATCAACTCCTATCAATAGGTCTACTTCTAAAGGCTTGTAAAATTTAGGATCGGCCAAACAAATATTTGATGGAAGTTGCAAACCTGACATATTGACTGCACGACCTGGTATCTTACTAGTAATTGATGGTAAAACATAACAATAAATATCAGCACTGAAACTTTCATTCAGGGATCTCACAGAAACCTGGCATGTTTTACCAACGTGCGCAGTGACGTTACTAATACCTAGTATCGATCTATCAATTTCCTTTGTAGGTAAATTTAATTTACGACACATGTCTAAAGTTATTAAGCTTGACGTGCTACCGCTGTCTAGAACGGCGCGAACAATGTGCTCGTGATTATTATTATCGTATAGTTTAACTAAGGCGGTAGACAATAATACGTCACCTGCATGTGCATTAGAAGAAGAAATAGTATTAGTGGATAAAGTGACGTCACTATTTTCGGTTGTCGAAGTAGAAGCTAGGAGTGTCGCCCCTGGTGAAGCTGTACTTTCAGAATCGATATTGAAATTACGAGTCACAGCTGTAACTGCAGGCTTTGTTTCACCTACATGCACCAAAGTATTATGGCGACGCTTGCATATTTTACATCCTGGCTTTTTACAAGTATTTGCAAAATGACCAACTCGAAAACAGTTAAAACAAACCTTTAAACTCGAGAGTACCTTCAGACGGGCTTCTGTATTCAGGGCAAGAAACTGGGGACAATTATTTAAATGATGATCACCTTTACATTTTCGACATGACTTTATAGAATTATCTGTACTAGAATTAAAAGAATTTTGTGCAACAAGAGTTTTTATTTTTGAATGAGATTTATTATGAGAATTACATTGATTACTACGTGATAATTCTAAAGTTTCGATTAAATCGGCACGGTTACGCAAGAACTGGAGAAACAAATCAAATGTAATAAAATTATCCTTTGGTAAGTGACCTTTAAACTCCTCCCACTCACGATAGGTTCTCTGGTCCAACTTCTGTGTGATTATGTAGATTAGAAGTGTATCCCAATGTTTCACTGGTTCACCTAAAGACTCGAGAGCACGAAGATTTTTATTTATTTGATCTATCAATCGTTTAAGAATAACAGAAGTTTCTTTAGTAATCAACTCAATATTAAATAAAGCAGAAACATGGTTTTGTATAAGCAAGCGTTTATTGTCATATCTTTCGCACAAAAGCTTCCAAGCAACAGCATAATTTAAAGCAGAAAACTCAATTGATTGTATCACCACAGCAGCGGAACCCTCCAGAGAGGCTCTTAAGTAGTGAAATTTATTTATTTCGTCTATGTCATCGTTAGAATGAATGAGGCTGGTAAAGGTATCGTGAAACTCAAGCCAATTTTCATAAGACCCACTGAACTTAGGCAACTGTATGGTCGGCAACTTAACTAGTCTGTGGTTACTGGCATTAGAAACTGTTCTATCATTATTATGACAATCATTCAATGATTTATTAAAATCATCTAATAATCCCTGCGCGTTAGACAAGGCCTTATAATAAAGCGACTCAAAATCAGCACGCTCAGTTAACTGTGATTGCATATCATCTACCGAACATTCCAATTGAAGTTGCACTTCATCATATTGTTCATAAAGAGACTCGACCTTAACCATTCGCATTTGCAATTCCCTAGCGACAGAAGCAGTGATAGGCTTAGCAAGTGTTTGCAAGTAATTAATAAATACCGTTAAACGTCCTTTAAAACTCGCTCGCCGTTTAATCAGATCTTTTTCCTCGCTCATTTTGTCGAATTGGGATAACGGGTGGTGTCAACCTGGAATTTATACAATAAGAAATGTAAATAAATGATAAAAACCGTCTAACAATAGCCTTTATCTACTATAAATGCCAAATAACTATTCTGCCTAAGACCGGAAGTAACTACCCTATATAGAAATATCAATAGAAATCAACTATTTATTTTACGAAAGTCGCAAATAATTAATTTGTTTTATAAAACAATCGTAAATTATCACAAAAATGCACTTAGACTTTCTTATTTCTAATAATAAACAATAATAAATCCAACACTACTGTAAAATGACTTGCATATTAATAACTACCTAGCTTGACTAAATATAAAATTAAGTTCAAATAATGCAGCTACTTTGCTAACTATACTGTATAATAAGTACTTTTGAACTTAAATTAAGCTAATAAATAATGTAGCTATTAATTACAATTGTAAAATTACACAAAATTTACAATTACAAATGCAAAAAAAAAACATTAAGTTTTACTAACCTGGTTATTTAGTAATCCTTATTACACTTATATTACCTATTTGAGTGCTGGGCTATTTTATTTATAAATTTATACTTAACACCATTTAATTTTATCTTCACTCGATATCCGTAAGCTTCTTAAAATCTTGTAGGCAATCTCAAATTTATTTTTCTTGATAATTCGCTGAATAATATTTACTTCATAAATATTCCAATCCGGCTCGAAGGACCATGTCGGCGTATAGATTTGGCTCGCAGGAGATGCCATTAATTAAAACAAACGGATATAAAATTTTAAACTATAATGAGCAAAGTAGGTGAGTAACAAGTACAAAGTTGAAAAAAGGAAATGAATGCCGTATACAGAAGATCCTTTATAATTAAAATCCTTGAGCTTGATATGTGCGGGTTTGCTGCGAACATTTGAGTAGGCGCGAACACCCACTATGAAGTATTTCCTCAAATTAATGCGTGTAAAGCTGCAGGTCAGCTTTAGAATAAAATAAAGAATTTGTTGTACATAAATGTATTGTCACAAACGCTCCCGAAACGGAACCGTGAATGTGCTAGAGATCGAATCTGCCAGAGCACCGCTGGTCGTGATAGAGGTCGAGTAATGCGGCTCATTCCAAAATGAGTCTTATGCGACGTAAGGGAGAAAGTGCAACGACATCTACACTTGTTTACAAGTTATGCGCGTTACCTGCGTAGGTATAAGTAGGTACTTCGTACTCGCGGGTGCTAGCTAATTCTCAATTTAACAGGTTCTTTCTAGAATGCCTCGATCGGCGTATATAAGCGCGATTGGCGCCGCGCAGAGACAGTTGAGTTTCAACAGCGATTTCGGAGCGAATCCAAAGGCGATCAAAGTGCAACAAAAGTGTTCAAGTGCGATTGTTTAGAGAATTGTATAGTGAAATACAGTGTTTAGTGAGTGTTTTGTAATTAACATTGTGTGTTGATTGTGTGAACTGTGTGGTGAATAAAGAACTGTCAAGCGTGAACTGGCATATAAATTTGAACCCCATCCCGACACGTAACAGTATTTTAACTCCTCACTGGGAAAAAAACCGAGACGTTCGTTAAATACATTTTCACAATTAATGAGTTTCAGGTATCTAAATAAAAATGGTAGTGAATTCGACAGCTTACTCGTTAAATTGGCTGAATTCATTTTCTGTAGTTCAGCGTTTGCAGAAATATCTCGGATTGCGAGACACTGCGTCTTATGTTAATAAGAAAATTTTCCACGCCGGATCAATTTCGTTTGAAATTGAACACTTTGATACCTACAAACACACAGATAAACAAAACTAATTACGATGGAATAATCTTGAGATGTTGTCAGCTGTAAATTATAAGTTTACGTAATCTACTTGTTAATTAAACAATACAGATCTAATATTGTATTTAAAAGTGACTTTGGCTGTCGTGACGGGACACGATATCGAATAGAAAGTATCGATACTGTACTCATGAGTAGTATCGGAAAAAAAGTATCGTACTCGTAAAAGTATTGAAACAAAAGTATCGATACTTCAAAGTATCGATTACATTTCATAGGACCTTATAAGCAATGTAGATACTCTTAAAAACGTGTAATGTTAATATAATCAACTGCAAAACTAAACGTGAATTACTCAAGTACGTAAGTCTCAGGACACACTAGATTGCTTCTGCTTCCAATTATATCAACGCAATCGAATGTTTTAGAAGGTTTGCTATGATTCCACTAGATGGCGTTGCCATCAATATAAGGCGCTTATCCAAATTTTTAAAGGTATCGATACTTTTTTTAGTTTAGTTATTTAGTTGAAGTATCGAAAACCAAGTATCGAGTACAAAAGTATCGGTATCGAAAGAAAAAGTACTCGATACCACAAAGCATCTATACTTTTTTCGTGTCCCTAGTCGTTTATGCTTCAATAGTTTAACCGATTTCGATAAATGTTCAGTACCACGAACCATTATCGAATTCGAATAGTTTGCGATTCCGAAATGTCATTGTCAAATTTTGTATGGAAACTTGAACAGCAGCGCCATAACATGACGTAACGAGAACTAAAACCAGTACGGAAAAAGAGGTTCCTATTTTTTTATTGAATGAGAGTTCTTATCTCTAGTAAAGGCTTAGGGTAGTCCTCCGCAGCGGACGGTGGGCGGTACATCAATATATATTTATTCAAATTGGATGTATAGTACAACACTATTGAATCTTCAATTATTTTTTTCCCTACCACTCGTTATTGGACATATTTATTAGTTGCGGAGAAAAACGTGCGAAAAGAACTTCACAAAATCGAAAGTATAATGTAACAACATTTACAAATCATTATGTCGTTACAACGTCAATACAATCATGATTTATTTAATATAGAAAACCTGTTGGAATGATTGGAACAGTTCAATCCCAAGCATTTTTGTATGTAATATATATAATCAGGCATCTCTTATCTATTAGACAAGTCTCCGTCTGTCTGTGGTGCTGTTTCAGCGGCCAAACCGTAAGAGATAGATAAAGAGAATATTTAAGTTATAAGTTAAGAATAGTCTGATAAGACTACAAACCGGATTTGAGTAACGTAGCACTTCCGGTTTTCGAGAAATCAGGTTTTGGTGAACATTTGGTTCACTGGTTTGCTAGTTTTGTAATAATCATTTTTAATAAGTGCTTTTTTATACTGTCTTTGAATTTATTTATGGTTAACTCTTGGATATTGCTTGGGACTTTATTGTATGAGCGAACACAAAGACCTTTAAATTAATTATTGATTCTGTAAAGCACAGTAGCAGGTAAAGTTAGTTTATTTTTGTTTCTTGTACTAAGTGTGTGAACATCATGCATGTGTCATCTGTTTTTAAGTTAATTTTTTTTTGTTGCAGGTAATAAATTTACGTATATGTATTGTGATGCAACCGTCTGTATGCCTAATTCTTTAAACCTATTTCTTAAGGATTCTTTAACTTTAAGATTATACCTAGACAGGTCATAAATTCTGTCACATATTTAATATAAAATAATTGAAACAAGTTTATTCATTACTAGCTTTTGCCCGCGACTTCGTCCGCGTTTTCGTCGTTTTTCGTAAAAAAGTAGCATATGTCCTTCCTCAGGGTTCCGTGGTTTTGATGTGACAGACAGATTAACTTTCGTATTATAGTAGGGAAATATAATATGTCAATCCACAATACTGTTAAAAATATCGCAATAAGGAACCGCAGAATATTATTATTATCACTGTGCCCCGAGACCATCAGCATGTAACTCCTTGTATGTTATTATGTTAATGTATTGGTAATATTGTTTAGATCGCTTTCACATGAGGCTTAGGTACATACAGAATGAAAATACTTCAGCGCAAAGCTTCCGGGTAAACTACGTTGAAAGTTGACCCATCCGGCACGTGAACATAAAAATTTCTAGGACTGCTAACCCGGGAAAGAGCGACATAACTGACCATGTGAAAAGCAACTGACACCGAGATCTACTCCAGCAACACGAATAGTCTGCCCTTGAGCCCTATTTATTGTCATTGCACAACACACCGACACTGGGAATTGCGTTCTTTTAAATTGAAATGGAAAATTATTTGGTATTATGGGAATTCTGGGAATAAAGATGGTTTCTCCTGCACCGCAACCTGTTAAAATTTGAGCCTCGATTACATTTTGTTGCAACTGGGTTACTTTAAGCCGAGTTCCATTGCAAATTTGTGGTGGTCTTAAATTTCGGAGCAGAATAATCGGAATGCCAATTTTTAAACAAATTTCATGAGAAGGAAGTCCGGGCATATTTAAAGAATTTAAAAATTCTATCGGGTAGTTAGTGGCTTCTTGTTCATCGGCCATTCTATATATTGAACTATAAACTTTGCTTTCCCCCTGGATATTCGACAGTATTAATCTCAGATGCCTGGTCATTGCGAGGAGTTAAAATGGACCTTTCGCATAGCCAAGAATTATCCTTATTTAATATATTTGTTACGTCACCGTAAACTGACGATGTAATATGTTGTTGGGATTGCACTATACAACACAACTCAGGCGTCAGAATAAGTTTTCCTTGGTGTAGCAGTGGATAGGTATCTTTGGTGAAGGTATTTTCTTTAATAATATATCAGAAAATTCACGATCATCCGGGTTATCTACAGTTCTCACTCGCATGTTTATAGTCAAATGCACCGATTGTATATCACGCCACAAATAAGAGCTTTTCAGGCAAGCCCTCACCTCATCAGCTCGGGTTCCCCGTGATGTTACCGGTAAGGTTTGTCGGAAATCACCACAAAATAAAACTGTGATACCGCCCATTGGTCGATCATTTTGTCTTATATCCCTTAAAGTTCTGTCTACCGCTTCTACTCCTTTTCAATGGGCCATCGTACATTCATCCCATATGATTAAATTACACTTTGAACGAATATTTAAACACTACCAAAACAACTAATACGTGGTCCTAACTTTAGCTACCTTACACTTAAAATCTAAGTGTCTATTTAAACTAAAATATTCTTTTAGAATTATAACCAGAAATATATACAACTCACAACAAAAAAGAAATGAAAATAAAGCTGAAACGCCTGTGCAATACTATCTACCTATACCTCCTTCACTTAAAAATAAATACTTATAACTACTTTAATTAATAAAAGTACCTACGCTTAATATTTTTTAATTTGAACGAATATTTAAACACTACCAAAACAACTAATACCTATTTTACAAAATAACAACAAAAGAAATTCAAATAAACTATTTAAAGACTAAAAGTCGCGCTGATAAGCACGGTTCCTCAATATCAATTATTGTCTGTCAATAAGGTCGAGCGCTCTGAACGCATAAACAGCCCAATATTGAAGCTCGCTCGCTCTCTTTTTTTTATTTTTTTTGTTTCCTCCCAGGCAGGGGAGCAGGTGTGAAATCCTCATGGATACCCTACAGCCGGCTGCAATGTTATGTCAGACTCGTACTGACTAAATAACACCCGTAGGGGCTGCCTCTGGCCGGGAAGGCCTCTAAGGCTTCATCGGAAGCGATCGTCCCCCAGGGGAGGGAGCGACGCAGAAAACAGATTTAGACAGCTCGCTCTCAGACCTCCCGCCTTTTGATACCCTACCGCTGCGCCGCCGCGGCCCTTGTCGAGCGCGGCAACCGTTACACAAAAATAATCCTTATAGCATGATTCAGTATTTACGTGCGACGGCGCGATGGCTTATTTCATGTATAAGTTTGGTGTTTCTATACCGATTTCTAAGTTTTTTTTTATTGAATATGTAATAATGTTAACTTTTTTAAATTAGGGATGAGTCAGAGTATTATAAAAGTAAGAGTAAAGTGATCAGAATGCTCCGAACTGCTAAGCTATCGGGAGTTACACGTGTTATTGTGAGTCAACCATAAAAGATAGACATATGCTGTTGCGGGATATTTTCTAGAAAATTTTATGTAGAATATTTCCGTCATACATGATTTCTATGTAACTTTACCCATTAAGGCTGCACATGCGACGGAAGCTTAAAAAATTGAGTAACTTCTCCCGTTTTCCCAACATTTCCCTTCACTACTCTGCTCCTATTGATTGTAGCATGATGAAAAGTATACTATAACCTGCCCAGGAGTATGAAGAATAATTGTACCAAGTTTTGTTAAAATCTCTCGAGTAGTTTTTGTTTCTATAAGGAACAAACACACAGACAGACAGACAGACAGACAAAAATTTTACTGATTGCATTTTTGGCATCAGTATCGACCACTAATCACCCCCTGATAGTTATTTTGAAAATATATTTCATGTACAGAATTGACATCTCTACAGATTTATTATAAGTATAGATTACACGTGTTATTGTGAGTCAACCATAAAAGATAGACATATGCTGTTGCGGGATATTTTGTAGACAATTTTATGTAGAATATTTCCGTCATACATGATTTCTATGTAACTTTAACCATTAAGGCTGCACACGCGACGGAAGCTTAAAAAATAGAGTAACTTCTCCCGTTTTTCCAATATTTCCCTTCACTACTCTGCTCCTATTGATTGTAGCGTGATGAAAAGTATACTATAACCTGCCCAGGAGAATGAAGAATAATTGTACCAAGTTTCGTTAAAATCTCTCGAGTAGTTTTTGTTTCTATAAGGAACAAACACACAGACAGACAGACAGACAGACAAAAATTTTACTGATTGCATTTTTGGCATCAGTATCGACCACTAATCACCCCCTGATAGTTATTTTGAAAATATATTTCATGTACAGAATTGACCTCTCTACAGATTTATTATAAGTATAGATAGATGTAACCATTTATATACCAAAATGAACTTAACAAAACATAGATTCTTATGACGATAAAGTTTATTCAAAATGACCTCCTTGATTTGGAATAGTCTAGTCTAGTCGTCTATCGCAGCACGAACAAGGTCCATGTCAATATCGGCGGCTGCCTTAATCAAGGATGTCTTGAGTGACTCCAAATTGGGATGAGGCTTTGAGCACGCCTTTTCCTCCAAGTGTTGCCATATCTTGTAATCTAAAGGACTCAAATCTGGACTGGAGGAGGGCCAGTCTTCGTGCCGGATGAAGTCGATTTCACGTGCTCCAGCCAGTCTTGTGTGCTCTTCGCTCTATGAGCTGGCGCCGTATCTTGTTGGAATACCCAGTGCTAGGTTATTGAACATGGTATGAGAAACAGATTCCATAAGGTTCGTCGGGACTGTATTTTGATACACAACTGCATTCGTTTTTACACCTTTCTCACAATAATGTACCTCTGTTAAGCCCCATTAAGAAACTCCCAACCATACCATGAGCGAGGATCGAAAATGACCTCGTTGGAACGCGGAATACGGTTGCTCGCTTCTGCATTACTGTGTGCGTACACCTTATCATTTTGTTTGTTGTAGAACTCTTCTTAAAAAGAATATTGGACGAAACATCAGAGGATATTAATCCTGTGTAAACACTCTTTGCTCTCATAATAGCATGAGAGTAACCCGTTCGATGTGAAAAACGTGTAATTGAAAGAAATTTAAACGAGATATCTATTCTGCATAGCTAATGGTGGGGAATCGATTACGCTGTGTAAACCCGGGCAGCGATTTGCAGTCGGAGGGAATGGAAGCCAGATCAAATAGGCATTCATACTTTGTGTGTGGGGGTATTGACGGCGCGCGGCGGTTTCAAGCGATGAGTCTTTAGCGGTGAATATTTTCGAATTGTTTTCTGCGAAGTCATTATTTATAGACTGTTTATTGGGTTTCTGAGGGAGGCTGTGCATATCGATTTTCAGCTTGAAGCTTGGGCGAGCGCTTAGAAATAAAGTTTTCAACATTTTATCGCCATCTAAATTTATTAAGAAGTAATTTCTTTACTTTCAGTTCTGTCATCTCGGATAAGAAAATCGCGTTTGGTTGTGATAAATTATATGCCGTATCATTTTTTTCATCAACGCTCAAATGTACCTACAAATTTTATTTTTCTAGTCACTCTCGTTTTTGACACGTATGTAGGTTTATATCCTTGGTTTTATTTATTTCAGACAAACTTATAGTATTTATTTATAACCACTTCCATTTGGATCGCAACACGAAGCTAACCAAGTAAACTTACAGCTATCATTATAGGACCATTATCCTTATGTAAACGCAATTTACATTTTTAAGTAAAGTCAATTGGAGTGTCTATTACAGCGGAAATATCTATATATATATAAAACTCAAAGGTGGTGACTGATTGACTGATATAGTGATCTATTAACGCACAGCCCAAACCACTGGACGGATCGGGCTGAAATTTGGCATGCAGGTAGATGTTGTGACGTAGGCATCCGCTAAAAAAGGATTTTGATCAATTCTTCTCCCAAGGGGATAAAATAGGGAATGAAAGTTTGTATGAAACTTTGTCAATTTTAAACCGATCGGGCTGAGACTTTGCATGCAGGTATAAGAAGAATCATAGATGAATGTCATTGTGTATAATACAAGCCTGAGAACAAAAACTGTAGTCTACACTTCAGCTCTACACCGAAGCGAGGGCGGGCCGTTAGTAAAAAATAAGGTCGTACCTATCTGTTGTTTGGATTGTTCTTCCAAAAGAACATATGAAAAAAAAAAGCATGTTTATTCTACCACTCGGACAGATAGGAAATTGAATTCCTAGTTGTTGTATAAGTATACTAGCAAACCAGTGAACCAAATGTTCACCAATTAAAAAAAAAATGTATTTAATTAATTGAGAACTTCGGAGATTTTGTGTGGTTTCGTTTGAAATTCGTGATTTCTCGAAAACCGGAAGTGCTACGTTACTCAAATCCGGTTTGTAGTCTTATCAGACTATTCTTAACTTATAACTTAAACATTCTCTTTATCTATCTCTTACGGTTTGGCCGCTGAAACAGCACCACAGACGGACGGACGGACGGACTTGTCTAATAGATAAAAGATTATCAGGGGCCACACCGTGGCGCGTGCGATGTCACCTTTAGTTAGATCATTGCGTAACCTCAACGCACTCCGGGACGCCAACACTAAATTTGACTTTTCTTTTGACAGTTGGTCTATCATCAAGTCAGCATTATTATGTTATTGTGAATGTCTGACGGATCAATGGAGCAATAATGGTTGCACTGACAATGAGGATAGTGCTTGACATTATTTTTTGTTAAATCGTGTAATTTTATTTGAAATGCTTAGGGTAAGGTAGGTATTTATAGTATATTATATTAATACTAGCAAACCAGTGAACCAAATGTTCACCAAAACCTGATTTAAAAAAAAATGTATTTAATTAATTGAGAACTTCCGAGATTTTGTGTGGTTTCGTTTGAAATTCGTGATTTCTCGAAAAGCGGAAGTGCTGCGTTACTCAAATCCGGTTTGTAGTCTTATCAGACTATTATTAACTTATAACTTAAATATTCTCTTTATCTATCTCTTACGGTTTGGCCGCTGAAACAGCACCACAGACAGACGGACTTGTCTAATAGATAAGAGATTGTATTAATATTGACGTTTATCATTTAAAATGTGTGAAACTGAAAAATGTAAATCTGTGATAAATGTAATTGCTTTTAGTCGTTTTTACCACCATAAATAAACAAATAAAATGTAGGACATATGAAAAAAAAAAACAGCATTTAACTACTAAATATTTAAATCTAAAGAAATTTTTAGTAGAATAAATTCCACGCGGATCCTGGCGGATGCACTGGCCATTATACTACCGCGGCCCTAATAGTCCGTGTCATATTTTCTCTAGCATTTCATATGCTGCAAGGCAGCGCCATCTCTACAACCGTGCGTTTTAGTCGAAATTTTTTACCACGTACGACAAAACTGTGGAATACGTTGTCGCCAGCAGTGTTTCCGGACCGATACGACCCAAATACCTTCAAAAAAAGAGCGTACTCCTTCCTTAAAGGCCGGCATCCCATTTGTGATACTCCTGGTGTTGCAAGTGTCCATGGGCGACGGTGATCACTTACCATCAGGTGAGCCGTCTGCTCGTACATAAAAAAAAAAATCACCAATTTATTTTGTTAATTAAATGTGTCTAAAAGGTTTCGGACGCTTTTTAATTAGTTTACGAAACCGCAATTCGGTTAAACGGCATAGGTGGATGCCGTGGCGGTAACTCGCGGTTAATAAAGAGTTAATTTTATGGTATCCCATTCGTAGGGACACGAAAAAAGTATCGATACTTTGTGGTATCGAGTACTTTTCCTTTCGATACCGATACTTTTGTACTCGATACTTGGTTTTCGATACTTCAACTAAATAACTAAACTAAAAAAAGTATCGATACCTTTACAATTTGGATAAGCGCCTTATATTGATGGAAACGTCATCTAGTGGAATCATAGCAAACCTTCTAAAACATTCGATTGCGTTGATATAATTGGAAGCAGAAGCAATCTAGTGTGTCCTGAGACTTACGTACTTGAGTAATTCACGTTTTGTTTTGCAGTTGATTATGTTAACATTACACGTTTTTAAGAGTATCTACATTGCTTATAAGGTCCTATGAAATGTACTCGATACTTTGAAGTATCGATAGTTTTGTTGAGTACAGTATCGATACTTTCTATTCGATATTCGCTTTTAATGTTAACCTCTGTCCGACAAAGGGATAATGTTATTGTCTCAATCTGCAAATTGGTTAAACTTTCATCTATACTTATAATAAATCTGTAGAGAGGTCAATTCTGTACATGAAATATATTTGCAAAATAACTATCAGGGGATGATTAGTGATCGATACTGATGCCAAAAATGCAATCAGTAAAATTTTTGTCTGTCTGTCTGTCTGTCTGTGTGTTTGTTCCTTATAGAAACAAAAACTACTCGACGGATTTTAACGAAACTTGGTACAATTATTCTTCATACTCCTGGGCAGGTTATAGTATACTTTTTATCACGCTACAATCAGTAGGAGCAGAGTAGTGAAGGGAAATGTTGGGAAAACGGGAGAAGTTACTCCATTTTTTAAGCTTCCATCGCGTGTGCAGCCTTAATGGTTAAAGTTACATAGAAATCATGTATGACGGAAATATTCAACATAAAATTGTCTAAAAAATATCCCGCAACAGCATATGTCTATCTTTTATGGTTGACTCACAATAACACGTGTAACTCCCGATAGCTTAGCAGTTCGGAGCATTCTGATCATATTTGTTTACTCTTACGTTTATAATACTCGGTATAAAGCACCAAACTTATACATGAAATAAGCCATCGCGCCGTCGCACGTGAATACTGAATCATGCTATAAGGATTATTTTTGTGTAACGGTTGCTGCGCTCGACACGGGTCGCGGCGGCGCGGCGGTAGGGTATCAAAAGGCGGGAGGTCTGAGAGCGAGCTGTCTAAATCTGTTTTCTGCGTCGCTCCCCCCCTAGGGGACGATCGCTTCCGATGAAGCCTTAGAGGCCTTCCCAGCCAGAGGCAGCCCCTACGGGTGTTTTTTGGTCAGTACGAGTCTGACATAACCTTGCAGCCGGCTGTAGGGTATCCATGAGGATTTCTCATCTGCTCCCCCGCCTGGGAGACCGAAACCGTGCTTATCAGCGCGACTTTTAGTCTTTAAATAGTTTATTTGAATTTATTTTGTTGTTATTTTGTAAAACAGGTATTAGTTGTTTTGGTAGTGTTTAAATATTCGTTCAAATTAAAAATTATTAAGCGTAGGTACTTTTATTAATTAAAGTAGTTATAAGTATTTATTTTAAGTGAAGTAGGTAAAGGTAGATAGTATTGCACAGGCGTTTCAGCTTTATTTTCATTTATTTTTTGTTGTGAGTTGTATATATTTCTGGTTATAATTCTATAAGAATATTTTAGTTTAAATAGTCACTTAGATTTTAAGTGTAAGGTAGCTAAAGTTAGGACCACGTATTAGTTGTTTTGGTAGTGTTTAAATATTCGTTGAAAGTGTAATTTAATCATATAGGATGAATGTACGATGGCCCATCGAAAAGGAGTAGAAGTGGTACACAGAACTTTAAGAGATATAAGACAAAATGATCGACCCATGGGCGGTATCACAGTTGTATTTTGTGGTGATTTCCGACAAACCTTTACGGTAATACCACGGGGAACCCGAGCTGCTGAGGTTAGGGCTTGCCTGAAAAGCTCTTATTTGTGGCGTGATATACAATCGGTGCATTTGACTATAAACATGCGAGTGGGAACTGTAGATAACCCGGATGATCGTGAATTTTCTGATATATTATTAAAGAACATACCTTCACCAAAGATACCTATCCACTGCTACACCAAGGAAAACTTATTCTGACGCCTGAGTTATGTTGTATAGTGCAATCCCAACAACATCTTACATCGTCAGTTTACGGTGACGTAACAAATATATTAAATAAGAACAATTCTTGGCTATGCGAAAGCTCCATTTTAACTCCTCGCAATGACCAGGCATCTGAGATTAATAATAAAATACTGTCGAATATCCAGGGGGAAAGCAAAGTTTATAGTTCAATAAATAGAATGGCCGATGAACAAGAAGCCACTAATTACCCGATGGAATTTTTAAATTCTTTAAATATGCCCGGACTTCCTTCTCATGAAATTTGTTTAAAAATTGGCATTCCGATTATTCTGCTCCGAAATTTAAGACCACCACAAATTTGTAATGGAACTCGGCTTAAAGTAACCCAGTTGCAACAAAATGTAATCGAGGCTCAGATTTTAATAGGTTGCGGTGCAGGAGAAACCATCTTTATTCCCAGAATTCCCAAAATACCAAATAATTTTCCATTCCAATTTAAAAGAACGCAATTCCCAGTATCGGTGTGTTATGCAATGACATAAATAAGGCTCAAGGGCAGACCTTTCGTGTTGTTGGAGTAGATCTCGGTGTCAGTTGTTTTTCACATGGTCAGTTATGTCGGTCTTTCCCGGGTTAGCAGTCCTAGAATTTTTTATGTTCACGTTCCGGACGGGTCAAATTTCAACGTAGTCTACCCGGAAGCTTTGCGCTGAAGTATTTTCATTCTATATGTACTTAAGACTCATGTGAAAGTGATCTAAACAATATTACCAATACATTAACATAATAACATACAAGGAGTTACACGCTGATGATCTCGGGGCACAGTGATAATAATAATATTCTGCGGTTCCTTATTGCGATATTTTTAACAGTATTATATTTCCCTACTAAAATACGAAAGTTAATCTGTCTGTCACATCAAAACCTCGGAACCCTGAGGAAGGACATATGCTACTTTTTACGAAAAACGACGATAACGCGGACGAAGTCGCGGGCAAAAGCTAGTAATAATTAAATTTATTAGCTTATTACCTTTGTGTTTCAAGGGTTGTTTTGCACATTAAATATTGAAATGATTTTATTAGAAAAGTTTACTAGAAAAAAAAATCCAGGCGGACCAGGCAGTGGACGGGACTGGAACCCGCATCCTTCGCTATCCGGGCGAATGCACTGACCATTATGCTACCACGGCCCTATAAGCCGCGTCGAAATTTTCCTAGCCTTAAGCTGCAAGGCAGCGCCATCTCTTCGCATTTTAGGTAACCCACAATGTCAAATGAATACTTTTTCTAGTAAACTTTTCTTTTCTTTAGATTTAAACATCTAGCAGTTAAATGCTTAAAAAATAAAAAAAAAATAAAGAAAAAAACATAATGAGTTTATTAGTTTTATAAACTTAATTATGAGGAGCTCGATGGCGCAGGTGGTTAGCGCGTTCGGCTGCGATCGTTGAATTTAAGCAACTTTCGCAGAGGTCGATCATTGGATGGGTGACCAAAAATGTTCTATCTCGAGTTCCTCCGTGCTCCGGCTGCATCTGCAGTCGTTAGCACCCACTAATCCGCACTGGAACCGCATGTTTGGCCATGGCCCAATATCCCTATTCCATCTATAGACCATCTATAGACCTGTGCCCCAGCATTGGGGACATTAATGGGCTGATTATGATGATATGCCCTAGGCAGCTACTTTCATTTGTCAACTTTGTGGTATACTAACAGGATCATCATCATCAAAGGATTTGTAAATTCATCCATTCATTCTTTTTTGAATTGCACAAGAAGCCATGTTCTTAAACAGTCTCGCAAATACTTAGCAATCTTGACAAATCGTTTTTACTTCTTTTAACCAACGATATTTTAATTAATTTTATGGCGCAGGAAATTATAATTTTCGCTTTTATTTTTAATTTTTGCCGATAGATAGATCCATGAGAATTTTACTGAAAGGTGTAATTTTTGACCGGCAAATGCGAGCCAGACTCGCGCACCGATACCGATACCGGTTCCGTACAAACCTTAGATTAAAACAAAAAGGGTAGATACGGTACGCTCATACTTGCATCAAACAAAAACTGATCCACAGCAGCGCGAAAGGGACGGCGAGATCCGCGTCACTGCATTACCGACCCGAGCGAAACAGCACGTTGAGTTTCAACGGATGCGCGAACGAGACGGCGAGATAAGCGTCACTGCACTACCGACCAATCACGCGACCAGTACTCGACGTCACTACCGAATAAGATTCAAAACAAACAGCAATTTTTGTGAAAAAATATATTTTATAGTACTTACGAATGAAAAGTGATGCCGTGGATTTTATTGTTAATTCTTGAGCAATTTGAGCACTTTTTAAAAACACACTTAGGCATTGTTTTATCATATTTATAAACACAAAATATTAGCAATATTTCTTTTTGGCGTTCACATGTACGTCGTTTGCATGTCAAGTTGTGACTAAAGCGATTAGGGTCGTGGACCACAATTTATGCGGATCACTTTTGTGAGGCTAGTGCCGTATCTACCCTTTTTGTTTTAATCTAAGGTACAAACTCAATTTAATACCTCTACGCGTTCATGAGAAAAGAGCTAGTAACTTTAAAATATTCTAAAACATTTTTTATTATATGATGTTACTAAAAATTTACGGCATTCGCAATTTTTCCTTTATCTGTACTATGCGACGTTACTTCGTACCAAATTTCAAGATTCTAAGTTCACGGGAAGTACCCTGTAGGTTTTGATTCCCGTGCGAGTATAGAAAATTTGCAGCATAAACGGCTGTATCTTTTGATTGCTTTGGCTTAGAAATTTGATTTTTTCATAGCTCCAATGGACAGTAGACATGACTATTAGTGAAGAATTTCAGTTTGATACCTTCACGCGTTCCTGAGGAAAACGGTCTTGACAGACGGACGGACGGACGGACAACAAAGTGATCCTATAAGGGTTCCGTTTATTTATAAATAATTATTGCTCGCTGGCATCATCATCGTCAGCCTATTAATGTCTCCACTGCCTTCCCTATGGATAGATAGGGAGATTGGGCCATGACCCACCACGCTGGCCCAGTGCGGATTGGTGGGTGCTAACGACTGCAGATGCAGCCGGGACCAACGGCTTAACGTGCCTTCCGAAGCATGGAGGAGCTCGAGATAGTAAATTTTTGGTCACCCATCCAATGACCGACCACTGCGAAAGTTGCTTAACTTCAACGACCGCAGCCGAACGCGCTAACCACTTGCGCCATCGAGCTCCTCCATCATATCATCATCATCAACAGCCTATTAATGTCTCCACTGTCTTCTCTATGGATAGATAGGGAGATTGGGCCATGACCCACCACTCGCGCCCAGTGCG
The DNA here is from genome assembly GCA_902850365.2 of Chilo suppressalis. Lineage (NCBI taxonomy): Eukaryota > Metazoa > Arthropoda > Insecta > Lepidoptera > Crambidae > Chilo > Chilo suppressalis. The sequence goes on along the minus strand of OU963895.1, from coordinate 1,865,328 downwards.
AATTGGTGGGTGCTAACGACTGCAGATGCAACCGGGACCAACGGCTTAAGCCCAACGTGCCTTCAAAGCACGGAGGAACTCGAGTAAGTAAATTTTTGGTCACCCATCCAATGACCGACCACTGCGAAAATTGCTTAACTTTAACGATCGCAGCCGAACGCGCTAGCCACCTGCACCGAGCTCCTATGTATACATAAGAAATCGTGTATGTTTGCTTTAACTCAAAACATTCTGTCAACTCCTCAAAGGCATGTTAAGAAAAAACCTAATACATCTCTTTGTTTTTCTTCAACTGCGATCAACGGCTCTAATATCGATCTTATCACTTTGCAATAAAGGTGATGTTGATTTTAAAATGCATCCGTGAATATGGCGTCGATTGTACCTTGGAGTCTTCAAACACAGTCATGCCGGGCGCTGTCAACCCTCATCTTACGCTTAGGAACTTAATATTGGCATATAACTACCTAAATGTCACAAAATACTGGTATAATGGTTTGCATCTATGAAACGGATGGAGGGTTTCATCAATAATAGTTAAATACAGTAACATTTTGTATTGAAAATAAATGAATAGTTTTACTAGAAAAAAAAAATGGGTGCGTGTACTTATGTAGGCGCGTGAGAAGTTATCCTTCTTTGGCATCGTTTAAAATTAGTTTTTAATTGCATGCAAATAATTAATTACAATAAATTAATAAAAAGTCTGGAAAAGGACACAATCAATAAAGTTCAGTTTTAATTTGAAAAAATAAATAAATAATCAAAATATTCAATTAAAATCGCTACTGAATATAATTTATTAGAACATATGTGATTTGCACTTGTATGAAACTCAAACACGTATTCCGAATATACAAACTAGAAACATGTGGATAAATATTATAAATATGAATACCTATAACTGTTACTTTATTACAAAAAATAAAGATGTGGTTTTTGGTTCTACTACACCAATGGTCAAGAGATGGCGCTGTAGTCTCCTGAATCGCGCTTTGGTTCCGTTGTTCCAGATTAATAAATACTTTTGATAGGCCTTCACAATGCAGTCGTTAGCACCCACTAAATAGAGATTCTATTTCTATTTTTTTGGTAGATTTTCTTAATGTGTGGTAAATACAGTGATGCGCGCGCATCTTAAAATTTCACTCTCATCATTTTTTCATAACGCGACTAAAGAAGTATAACTTCAACTAGGATCCACACGGACCAGGCAGCGGACGGGACTCGAACTCGCACCCTTCGCTATCCGGGCGAATGCACTGACTAATTATGCTACCACGGCCCTATTCGCCGCGTCGAAATTTTCCTAGCCTTAACCTGCAAGGCAGCGCCATCTCTTCGCATTGTAGGTAACCCACAATGTCAAATGAATACTTTTTCAAGTATTAAACATTTGAAAGAAGAAATAGCAATTATAGTTATGTTTTCATTTATTTTTAAGAATTTAACTGCTAGACGTTTAAATCTAAAGAAAAGTTTTACTAGAAAAAAATCCACGCGGACCAGGCAGCGGACGGGACTTGAACCCGCACGCTTCGCTATCCGGGCGAATGCACTGACCATTATGCTACCACGGCCCTATTCGCCGCGTGGATTTTTTTCTAGTAAAACTTTTTTTTAGATTTAAACATCTAGCAGTTAAATGCTTAAAAATAAATAAAAACATAAATAAATGAATATACAAAAAAAATACAACAAGAAATGTAGTCGATAATACCTTTAAATTTTTTTAGCGGATTATTTATTATTGACTCTATGAATGTGAATATTTTTAATAATGTGTACTTCAATTTTTATAATGTAAAATAGGCTTACAGTTAACCACATGGAAATATCATTAAATCTATCTATATAAATAAAACTCAAAGGTGACTGACTGACATAGTGATCTATCAACGCACAGCCCAAACCACTGGACGGATAGAACTGAAATTTGGCATGCAGGTAGATGTTATGACGTGGGCATCCGCTAAGAAAGGATTTTGATCAATTCTACCCCCAATGGGATAAAATAGGACATGAAAGTTTGTATGAAACTTTGACAATTTTAAACCGATAGGGATGAGACTTTGCATGTAGGTATAAGAAGAATCATAGATGAATGTCATTTTGTATAATGACAAGCCTGAGAACAAAAACTGTAGTCTACACTTCAGCTCTACACCGAAGCGAAGCGAGGGCGGGCCGCTAGTCATAGATAAAACTCATTGAATTACGAAATTGTTACACTACTAAGTCAAGTAAAATTACCAATAGCTAATTGCTGTTGCAAACGAATTGTGCATATGACTTTACAATAATGTCGAGTGAAGAAATAAAAAACTTGTAGAGTGTCTGGAATCCTGCGGTTCGTATGTGTAAAACCAGAAATAATCAAAAAAGTGTCGTGTCGCGATCCGATACTGTAAGTGTTGTGTGTCGAGAACAGTTTCGAGTGGTACGGGTATCGAACGCAATAAAAGACTTCGTCGGAGGGTAGACCGATATGTCTGCCAATAACAGCCTACCCGCAATTACTTCAGTTACTCCGTGATCATGGCGCGTTGCAACAGTGCCGAAATATCGGAAACTCGCTAAAAACAAGGTACATGGTAACAATCCCGTAAATAACTTATATAACTATAATGTTAGTGACCATGAAAGTTTAAAACAATATATTTGAAACCTCACCTTATATTAGTTAAAAACAGAAATAAAATCTACTACAAAAGGAATAAGCCATTTGAACATTACGTCCTAAAATCTAACCAAATAGCGCGCGCTTTCGCTACTTCCTGTTACACACTTCCGTCCCATTTCACGAAACCACTCCCACAAATTGCAGGAAAGCGAAAGAAAAGATGTTACACATCGAAAATATGAACGGATGTTAAGTATCTTGAGTTCCTCCGTGCTTCGGAAGGCACGCTGAGCTGTTGGTCCCGGCTGCATCTGCAGTCGTCGTTAGCATGGCCCAATGTCCCTATTTCATGAAAACTTAACCTTCTTCAGTTGTATCATTTTTATCAGCCTATTAATGTCCCCACTGCTGGGGCACAGGCCTTCGCTATGGATGAAATAGGGAGACTGGGCCATGACCCACCACGCACGCCCAGTGTAGATTGGCGGCTAACGACTGCAGATGAAGCCGGGACCGACGACTTAACGTGCCTTCCAAAGCACAGAGGAACTCGACATAATAGATTATTGGTCACCCATCCAATGAGCGACCACTGCGAAAGTTGCTTAACTTCAACGATCGCAGCCGAACGCGCTAACCACTTGCGCCATCGACCTGCTCACGTTTTTTCTTTATTTCTACTAAAATCGTGTTAAGTTTGTATTAATGTATGGATTCATTAACATGGTATCCCATAAGCTTTGCGGTGCCGCTATTTAGTGTAACTCTATAAAAAAATTGAACTAAATTATATATATGTTTTAGGCGCTAAATCTCCTTATGCGAGATTCTGTAAAATTTTGAACGGCTTTAGTGATAAAATTGATTTACACTTTGATAGTCCCAGTGCGGTAACTTCAGCCATTAGTAGGAACTTGACGGACTAAGTGCCCAAGATCATCATTATCATCATCATCAGCCTATTAATGTCCCCACTGCTGGGGCACAGGCCTTCCCTATGGATGGAATAGGGAGATGGTGCCCAAAATGTTTATTTTTAATTTTAGATCCTTCATTTTTATAGTGACCCTTTTTTGGATAAAATAACATATAAGTTAGGGTATATTAGTTAAAATTTTAACACAAACTGTTTGATATAGTTAAATGTGGTGTTTACCTATAATTAATTGTAACATTGATATAAGTGTCTCCGTATCTATAATTGTAATTGCTTAAGTGTTACAATTGTTGGTAAGCATTTTAATAAATAAATAAATGAATGTGTATATTCAAAAACGAGAAATAATTATAACTAGCAAACCAGTGAACCAAATGTTCACCAAAACCTGATTTAAAAAAAAATGTGTGGTTTCGTTTGAAATTCGTGATTTCTCGAAAACCGGAAGTGCTACGTTACTCAAATCCGGTTTGTAGTCTTATCAGACTATTTTTAACTTATAACTTAAATATTCTCTTTATCTATCTCTTACGGTTTGGCCGCTGAAACAGCACCACAGACAGACGGACGGGCGGACGAACTTGTCTAATAGATAAGAGATACGTAGTCTCATGAAGCAAAAACCAATTATATTTACGGCGAGACGACTATTACGTAGCAACACTGCTAACTTATTTAGCAATCTTGTCTGAAGGCAATGAAACTGCCAAAGTTGACGGCGCTGCCCGTAAATAATTTATGAAGACGTCTATTATAGCCGGAATCCATCAAGTAATTAGGATAACTTGTCGGGGGAAAAGGAGATGGCATCATACCTATTAATAATAGAACAGTTATAACAATAACTGTTGTTTGGGTAGAAATACGGCCTCTACAAAAAACTCAAAATCATTTAGGTAAAGAAAAGTTTACTAGAGAAAAAAAACACGCGGACCAGGCAGCGGACGGGACTCGAACCCTCACCCTTCGCAATCCGGGCGAATGCACCGACCATTATGCTATTATATATGCACTAGCAAACCAGTGAACCAAATGTTCACCAAAACCTGATTTAAAAAAAAATGTGTGGTTTCGTTTGAAATTCGTGATTTCTCGAAAACCGGAAGTGCTACGTTACTCCAATCCGGTTTGTAGTAATATCAGACTATTCTTAACTTATAACTTAAATATTCTCTTTATCTATCTCTTACGGTTTGGCCGCTGAAACAGCACCACAGACGGACGGACTTGTCTAATAGATAAGAGATTTTTATTTTCTAGTAAACTTTTCTTTAGATTAAAACATCTAGCAGTTAAATGCTTAAAAATGAATAAAAAAACATAACTATAATTGCTATTTCTTCTTTCAAAATGTAATTAATACTTGAAAGAGTATTCATTTGACATTGTGGGTTACCTATAATGCGAAGAGATGGCGCTGCCTTGCAGCTTAAGGCTAGGAAAATTTCGATGCGGCGAATAGGGCCGTGGTAGCATAATGGTCAGTGCATTCGCCCGGATTGCGAAGGGTGCGGGTTCGAGTCCCGTCCGCTGCCTGGTCCGCGTGGTTTTTATTCTAGTAAACCTTTCTTTAGATTTAAACATCTAGCAGTTAAATGCTTAAAAATAAATAAAAAAGTCATTTATGTATTCATATTATCTTATTAAAATTTCTGGTCGATTACCGTCTGAAACTATCTTTTATTCAGTTTTAGGCCGTTACAAGCACTCATGAATGTCTATAAGCCACGCTATCTTGGACATAGTGTTTCTTGTAATTTGTTATTTCATGGGTATAAGTCAGTTTTTGTAACAGTAATATGGTACCTATGTAATGCTGCTTCCTATATACTAAATATAAAATTTAATGTAACTATATATCTATATCCTAAATGATGGTGGAGGAAGGTGACTTCAGAAGTATCTCTGAAGTCATTTTTCAACTTGACGACTCTATATATATCTATACAAGGAGAAAAAAGCAGAACTTGCTGAGTTTCTTGCCGGTTCTTCTCAGTACAAGGTCTCCCGCCGTTGTTTTGCGAATCGATGGCGTAGCTTCTTGACCTTCACAAGTGCTTGTAACGCCTCGTAAGGCTACGGCGGGAGATCTTGTACTGAGAAGAACCGGCAAGAAACTCAGCAAGGGCTGTTTTTTTTTGTCCCTGTATCACCTTAGATTAAAACAAAAAGGGTAGCTCCGGTACGCTCATACTTGCATCAAACAAAAACTGATCCCACGGCAGCGCGAACGGGACGCCGAGATCCGCGTCACTGCATTACCGACCCGAACGAAACAGCACGTTAAGTTTTAACGGCAGCGCGAACGAGACGGCGAGATCCGCGTCACTGCACTACCGACCAATCACGCGACAAGTACTCGACGTCACTACCGAATAAGATTAAAAAACAAACAGCAATTTTTATGAAAAAATATATTTTATAGTACTTACGAATGAAAAGTGATGCCGTGGGTTTTATTTTTAGTTCTTGAGCAATTTGAGCACTTTTTAAAAACACACTTAGGCATTGTTTTATCATATAAACACGAAATATTAGCAATATTTATTTTTGGCGTTGACATGTACGTCGTTTGCATGTCAAGTTGTGACTAAAGCGATTAGGGTCGTGGGCCACAATTTGTGCGGATCACTTTTGTGAGGCTAGTGCCGTATCTACCCTTTTTGTTTTAATCTAAGTGTATCACGCGCTGAATCTCCTCCTGGCTGATAAGCCTGAGTGTAATGTGTATGCAGACGGATGGAATAAAATAATGTATGACTGCCTATTGTTTTGCGAGAAAAATGAGTGTGAATGCTCATGTTTGTAATTCTTTGTTTTCTTTTTTTTTTACTAATTGCTGTAAATGGTATTTTGCCGTAGTAATTAGAATAAATAAATAAAAAAATAAAATAAATAAATTATATCATGTTTTGAAAAATGACTTCAGAGATGATTCATGTAGTCACCTTTTTACATAATGTAAAATCTCTTATCTATTAGACAAGTCCGTCCGTCCGTCTGTCAGTGGTGCTGTTTCAGCGGCCAAACCGTAAGAGATAGATAAAGAGAATGTTTAATTTAGAGTTAAGAATAGCCTGATAAGACTACAAATCGGATTTGAGTAACGTAGCACTTCCGGTTATCGAGAAATCACGAATTTTAAACGAAACCACACAAAATCTCCGAAGTTCTCAATTTATTAAATACATTTTTTTTTAAATCAGGTTTTGGTGAACATTTGGTTCACTGGTTTGCTAGTATACATTAATAGTTACAGTTAACATTAAGTGTGGCATTTTGATTCATCATTATTAGCCTATTAATGTCCCCACTGCTGGGGCACAGGCCTTCTCTATGGATGGAATAGGGAGACAGAAAAGTTTGTGGCACTGTTGCTATAGTACCGTTGACAAAATATACTAGATGGCATCGGCATCCAATAACGACATCCAGTCAACCTGGCATCCTGCCTGCGTTCAAAACCTACGCTCTGAGTGAATTTTTTTATGTAATAGTTTTGCCAGCATTCAATATTTTCAGATAACATACCGGAAAGTAAATAAATGGTTTTCGATTACATTTTCAAGGAATCGAAGAGACACACCCACACAAAACATGCATCTGTAAAAATTCATATCGACATTCAGTTGACATCGGACCAATACGACCCAAGAACCTTCAAAAAAAGAGCGTACTCCTTCCTTAAAGGCCGGCATCGCATTTGTGATACTCCTGGTGTTGCAAGTGTCCATGGGCGACGGTGATCACTTACCATCAGGTGAGCCGTCTGCTCGTATGCCCCCTATAACATAAAAAAAATGGGTGTGTGTACTTATTTTGTCGTACGTTTCGACAAAAACGCACGGTTGTGGATAGCCACGCATCAAGATGATGGGGATGAAATTTTTGTCACGATGTACGATGGCGAAATGCAGCAGCTGGAATTAATCCGAACAATTTCTCTGAACACTCCCCGTGATAAATGCAATAGAAGATGCAGAGCGAAGCTACATCCCTACGCAAAGCCAAAGGATATATATTATTATATATATATATACAATTCCCAGTATCGGTGTGTTATGCAATGACAATAAATAAGGCTCAAGGGCAGACTTTTCGTGTTGCTACAGTAGATCTCGGTGTCAGTTGCTTTTCACATGGTCAGTTATATGTCGCTCTTTCCCGGGTTAGCAGTTCTAGAAATCTTTATGTTCACGTGCCGGATGGGTCAACTTTCAACGTAGTTTACCCGGAAGCTTTGCGCTGAAGTATTTTCATTCTATATGTACTTAAGCCTCATGTGAAAGTGATCGAAACAATATTACCAATACATTAACATAATAACATACAAGGAGTTACACGCTGATGGTCTCGGGGCACAGTGATAATAATAATATTCTGCGGTTCCTTATTGCGATATTTTTAACAGTATTATATTTATAATTTTTATTATTTTTAAAGCATGTAACTGCTTGATGTTTAAATCTAAAGAAAATATAACTAGAAAAATCCACGCGGACCAGGCAGCAGACGGGACTCGAACCCGCACCCTTCGCAATCCGGGCGAATGCACTATATTTCCCTACTAAAATACGAAAGTTAATCTGTCTGTCACATCAAAACCACGGGACCCTGAGGAAGGACATATGTTACTTTTTTACGAAAAACGACGAAAACGCGGACGAAGTCGCGGGCAAAAGCTAGTATATAATAATATATGATATTTTCCTGTAGTCTTCTGAGGTGAGGTATGGGTTACGTCCCCAGATGGGCGCTCATTCGAGTAGAAAATCTGTTATACCACCTCCCTTACAGAGCTTCAGGAGTGAAAACTTTAATAGGATAAATTGAATGAGGATAATTATTTTAATATGAAACACTTAATTATTAACTTGTGTTTTCACGTGAATGTTTCCAATCGATGCCTGCTCACTAATTGGCTTTAATTTGCTCGAACGAATACCGCTGTAATTCCCAAGAATTTACAAGTGTCAACTTCTGAGCATAAATCTGAGCCTTATCTTAACGGAGAGGTACTATTTATACGTGTACGTAAGGTTTGGTACGAAAAGTAATTTCTTGAAACATTATTTGGGAAATTCGTCAGAAAATTTGAAACGACAGTTTGTAGACAGCAAATAATAAATGTAATAAAAGCTTTTGAGTAAATCACTCTAACTACATCTGTGTGGAATAAACAAAAAAGCTACACAACACACTTTGCAACAAAATCGCCAAAGTATGCGAAAGGCTAAGGGTGAAGCCAAACGAGCGTAATTTTGTGAGTTGTGAGTCGCTTATTTTCGGTCACTTATTTTACGTTCAACTGAATTTCTGTTGAGCTGCCATACGAACGTAATTTATTCAGTTACTATTGAGCGTTAGTACGGGGTGTTCGTGTCGTCGAGTGCAATGGATCCATTAAAAATATTGTGTATTTACGAAGCATATTCAGAAGATGAGGGCAGAAAAAGAAACTGGGTAAACCCACTGCATAGTCAGAGGCTGATATGTGGACAGTTTCATACTTTATATGAACGTGTATGTGCAAATCCAGATATGTTTGAAAAGTACTATCATATGCCATTACGTGTTTTTCAAGAATTATTACACCACGCAACTTGTAACAAACTGTTGCTTCCCCACTCCCCTTCTTTGCTCTCCCCTCACCCCGACCGAAATTCGGACGATCTTATGCGCATTGAGTCGGCAGAAAACTCATTTTGCGTTGTCGTGTGGCACCAACTGCCTTTTTGTATGAAACCGAATGCAGCAGAATTTCTGCGACCGAAATTCTGCGACTCACCACTCACAAAATTACGCTCGTTTGGCCTCACCCTAAGGCGACACCATAAACGGAATTACGTGCATAGATGTTAGCCCCCCCCCCCCCCCCCCCCCAGTTTGGGAGACAGAATGTCAAAAGATGGCAGAATTACCGTAGCGGTCTTATCGGGTCCAAATGGCAGTTAACACATTTCTCTACATATACCTATGTGCACTAGTGATGTAACGGATATTGGCATTCGCAAAAATTATGCTAATATTTAGCGAATGTTTTTAATAATCAAAAAGGAAATTATTTATATTGTTTTGTTGTGATAGGCAAAGAACTTTGATCCGTACAGCATTAGGTGACAGACCGCCACACAGTCAGTTCAGTCGTTTCATATCGTGGTGCGTTCCATTCTACGCACAAAACTGACACTACGCAGTAAACACACGCTGTGTTTTTTGATTTAATTGCAAGTTTTGTTAAAAGCCCCTAAAAGAACGCCCAAAAAATTCCAGCCCCTAAAAAGTCCGTTTTAACACATCTAGCCCCGAAATCTGGGGGCAAAACCCCTAAGTTGGGAACCGTGCTTTCTGTGACTAAATTTATTCAATTAACCAATATCGGCTATGTTCAATTAAAACATGGCCGACACGAAACATCAAACCAGTCAAACATTATACGCGCACTTTTTTTGAAATTTTAAAATATTCTCATTTGCGTTCGCAAATGTTGAAGATAAATGACGACGACCTCCTTGGCCGAGTGGTTTGTACGCCGGGTTTCATGGTGTCGCCGACTCGAGAGGTCCCGGGTTCGAATCCCGGTGGGGGCAGATGTTTGTGTGATGAATACAATCATTTGTACTCCAGTCATGGATGTTTAATATGTATTTCTATATAAATATACTTATATATGTACTGTATATGTATTCCATCCGTTACCCTAGCATCCCATGACACAAGCCTTACAGAGCTTACTTTGGGGCTAGGCTAATTGGTGTGAGTGTCGGAAATATTATTATTATTAAACTAGCAAACCAGTGAACCAAACGTTCACCAAAACCTGATTTAAAAAAAAAAATGTATTTAATTAATTGAGAACTTCGGAGATTTTGTGTGGTTTCGTTTGAAATTCGTGATTTCTCGAAAACCGGAAGTGATACGTTACTCAAATCCAGTTTGTAGTCTTATCAGACTATTCTTAACTTATAACTTAAATATTCTCTTTATCTATCTCTTACGATTTGGCCGCTGAAACAGCACCACAGACGGACGGACTTGTCTAATAGATAAGAGATTCAACTGCCAGCCGGAGGCATTACACAAGAACAGAGTTCATACAAGCAAGGAGGCCGTAACACTACGAGCGTTACAGTACCCACCTACACTTTTTTTGTGGACGGACGGACGGACGGACGGACGGACTTGTCTAATAGATAAGAGATATTCGCAATCGCATTGTGAAAAATCCAACATTCGTTACATCACTAATGTGCACCTACAGAGCGAAATTACCTATTCTTATCTTAGGCTCCGCAAGCGTCAGGATTTATGAGGGATAAATCGGGAATTATTAATGACGAGCCAATATACTTTCCCTCTACTTCCTTTCACTGTCACGTCTCACAGTTTATCATAATAAATTATGATATTTTGGGTGGTTTGAGATATTTCGATCGATTTGATTAAAATGATGGATATTTTTGTAAGCACTTTTTCCACTTCCGAGGTCTTGTTCGTTTGATGAAAAACTCTTGAAAGGGTTAGAAAGTGCGAATATTTTTATTTGGTCGAAAGCTTTGTAACCAAGGTGCCTTAAAAGGGTTAAGAAGGACAATTTATGAATAAACGCATGCTCTGTAAAAGCGTTAAAATGGTGCCGTTTCAAATGAAATTTATCGTTTGGTAATTGTCTTTTATTTTTAATCGTATCCTGTGAAGTATTTCCGTCTATATATTTCAAGAAACTGTTTAAGACTATTGCATCATATTTATGTGTACAAATTGAAATACATTGTTTTAAACTTTCATGGTCACTAACATTATAGATATTAACGGGATTGTTACCATGTACCTTGTTTTTTATGAGTCTCCGATATTTCGGCACTGTTGCAGTTCCTCCAAAAAAGTGTCGTTCCTCGATCTGATGCTGTGAGTATTGTGTGCCGGGAACAAATGCGAGTGAATAGTGAGAATGTGACCAATGGTAGTGGTAGTATCGAACGCAGTAAAAGACGACGTCAGAGGGTAGACCGATATGTCTGCCAATAACATCTACCCGCAATTACTTCAGTTACTCCGTGATCATGGCGCTTGCAACAGTGCCGAAATATCGGAGACTCATAAAAAACAAGGTACATGGTAACAATCCCGTTAATATCTATAATATAAAATTGAAATACATTTGACAAGCCTTCGATAACGTACTCACAAAATAATCCTTATGTTATTGCTGCAATCCTTGGATGCTTTGAGTCATATATTACTTTATATGCTAATGTTGTGTTCTTATTTTAATGAGTGTTCCGAATTTTATCCAAATTTAAACAGCCGTTTAAAAATAATCAAAAAACAAACATCATTTTTTTTCCAACACACACCGATTAGCTTAGCCCTAAAGCAAGCATTGTAAGGCTTGTGTTATGGGATACTAGGGTAACGGATAGAACACATATATTGAACATATCTCTTATCTATTAGACAAGTCCGTCCGTCTGTCTGTGGTGCTGTTTCAGCGGCCAAACCGTAAGAGATAGATAAAGACAATATTTAAGTTATAAGTTAAGAATAGTCTGATAAGACTACAAACCGGATTTGAGTAACGTAGCACTTCCGGTTTTCGGGAAATCACGAATAATGCCACTCACTATTTTCCTAATTGTTCTCCTTCTCTTCTTGACCTGATTATTGTTTCTTCTTCCGATCATGTTGCCAAACATGGTCAATTCACAGCCGATGCATTCTCTTACCACGACCTAATATATCTTTCATATAAAATACGTCCCCCTAAGGCTAAGCCAAAAATTCTTCTGCAACGTAATTTTGGTGGTATGGATCTGGACAAGCTGCGTGATGATGCTGGAGCGGTTGATTGGTCAGCGGTCAACAACGGTGCTACTGTTGACGAACAAATAGACTTGTTTAACAATCTTTTGATTAAACTTTATGATGTTCATGCACCTATCAGGCCTATTAAGATCAAGCATTTGCCCGCACCCTGGCTGACTGATGACATAAAATCTTTAATGGCGAAAAAAAATAACGCGAAGGCTAAGTACAAATGCAACCCCACAGACAGTAACCGTGACAAGTATCATCGAATCAGGAATCGCTGCAATACAGTGTGCAGGGACGCACAGCGCCGCCACATCCATAAATCCGTGGAAAGCGGTGATCCCGCTAAAGTCTGGAAATTCTTAAGATCTCTGGGAGTTGGCAAACCCCGAAATCAGAATTTGGCTCAACGTTTAGACATCAACCGCTTAAATAGTCATTTCTCTGTATCGTCTGCTCTTGACGCTCATGTCAAAGAGAAAACTATAAGGTATCTTTCTTCTTTGCCAACACCAGATTTTGCTCCGTTTACTTTTAGTCAATTTTCCGATAGTGATGTTGAGAAGAACATTCGTGCCATTGATTCTAAAGCGGTGGGTAATGACAATATTGGCCGTAACATGATTATCCCCTTACTCGACATTCTAACTCCAGTTATTACCAATATTTTCAATAAATCTATTTCCTCTGGAAGTTTTCCAGGAATTTGGAAAGATGCTCAAGTTATTCCACTTCCCAAAAAATCAAATCCTGATGCTATGTCCGATTTCCGACCAATTTCCATTCTTCCTTTCCTTTCCAAAGTTCTTGAGCGTCTTATACACAATCAACTGAATGAATTCCTTCGAATGAATAACTTGCTAAATCCCTTCCAATCTGGTTTTCGTCCTGGCCATAGCACAGCTAGTGCACTTGTCAAAATTACCGATGACATTCGTTTTGGCATGGAGAGTCAGAAACTCACAATTTTAACTTTATTAGATTTTAGTAATGCTTTTAACAATGTTGACTTCGAAATCCTGTTGAGTTTACTGCGTTCTCTTAACATATCTCCTACGGTCATTGACTGGTTTCGTAGTTATCTACATGGACGCCGGCAGCGTGTAATTGTAGGTGAATCCATCTCTCAATGGTGTACTCTAACGGCCGGTGTTCCACAAGGTGGCGTGCTATCTCCTTTGCTCTTCGCTATTTTTATTAATTCTATTACTCACAATTTAACTTCTACCTGCCATCTGTATGCAGACGATCTCCAGATTTACACACAGGATCGACTGGAAAACCTAAATAATGCAATAAATAACCTTAATGCAGACTTAGCATTTATTACGGAATGGAGCAATGCATTTGGACTTAAAATCAATCCAATAAAAACTCAGTGCATAATTATTGGTAGTCCTTACTTTATATCTCGGATTGACTTTAAGCAGCTCCCATCGGTTACTTTAAATGAAATTGTTATCCCATTTGCTGAAACAGTTCGGAATTTGGGGGTCTTATTCGATAACACTTTATCTTGGTGTCCTCAGGTTGCTGAGGTCAGTAGGCGAACTTTTGCTGCGGCTGGCTCTTTGCGACGTTTACGTAACTTCTTGCCTACTGCCACCAAAATTTCTCTTGCAACTTCTCTTCTTCTACCTATTCTTGATTATGCAGATGTTTGCTATCCCTATCTTACCTTTGATCTTCTAAGTAAACTTGAACGTCTGCAAAATTTTTCCATCAGATTTATTTACGGTTTACGTAAGTACGACCATGTTACATACTACAGGCAGAAATTGAAGTGGCTTCCCATTCGTCGTCGCCGTGATCTGCATATACTGTCCCTACTCTTCTCAGTACTGTTCAATCCAAAAGCTCCTGTCTATCTCAAAGAACGTTTTCAGTTTCTTTCTTCTTCTCATAATCTTCCGCTTCGTTCATCTGATAATCTCCTGCTTTTCACACCTCCTAACTTTTCCAAGGCGTATAGCCACTCCTTTACCATACGTGCCATCCAACTATGGAATTCTCTGCCGGAAAAGATTAGGCGTGCCCAAACTCTAGCCTGCTTCAAATCCCTAGTTAAGGAGCATTTCTTGTCAGATGAGCATAATTTTCATTAAAATATTGCTACGGTAGTAGTACTGTTGCATTATACTGCGATATGTGTGAATGTTTATATATATGCCTATGTTTGGTTAGCGTTTATTTTAATTAATTTCAATTGATTACTTACAAAACTTTTGTCTTGTTTTCCGCACAACCTCCCTCATTATTATTATCGTGCTTTCTACTTTTTCCAGCTCATTGGGTTGTCTGGAAGAAATCGCTGATTAGCGATAAGACCGCCCTTTGTGCAACTGTGATTGTTTTGCCTTGTATTTGTATTTTATTCGTGTTATTTATGTTACTGTTGTGCAATAAAGTATTATTATCTTATCTTAACTTATTTGTTTTAATCCAAAACCAACATTTGGTTCACTGGTTTGCTAGTATAAGTATATTTATATAGAAATACATATTAAATATCCATGACTGGAGTACAAATGCTCGTTTCATCACACGAACATCTGCGGGATTCGAACCTGGGACTTTCGAATCGGCGATACCATGAAACCCTGCGTATAAACTACTCGGCCACGGAGGTCGTCAAAATTGAGGAGGAGGTCGTCATTGCAACAAACATTTAAATTAAAATGTTATTAAGTATAAATATTGAAATGAAATTTTAGAATTCTTCAACATTCAACTGCAACAACTTCAAGAAATCCCAGTTATGCGGCAGCACTGAATTGATTCCGGAATCCTTTACCGGTTTACAATATAAGAGGCAGATTTTGACAACAACAAAAGTATCTCTTTTTCATTCTCTATAAAGCTTAATAAGGGCATGTGATAAGGGTTAAAAAAATTAGGCCCATAGTGGGCCAATGATGTTGCAGTGAATATAACCTACCTATGAATTCTGGCATGATAATATGCTATAAGTAAAACTCTTGTTTGCTCTAGTTTATATAAAGCATTCAGCGAAGTCAAAACGGCATCGTAAATGCCGTTATAAGAGAAAAAGATAATTTCCGTCTACGCTAGCAAAGCTTACTTTTCCGAATGAATACAGGTGACTTCCTACAAATGCCAATTCAACCGAAAACTGCAAATCGCTGTACGGAACTGCCATTTGAAACACAGGTGCTTTAGTCATTTAGGTTAAAACAATCCCACCAAAACATGTTCGTGGAAAATGTTGCTAATACGCGACCATATGACTCACACTGTTAAAAAGGACGGCAGACCAATATATCCATCCTCAAAGAGCTTCGTGTTAAAGACAGACTCTCGTCAACTGTGCAACTGCGAATACTGAAGTTCTTTGGTCACATCTCTAGAAATGAGAATTCGATGGAAAGGCTGGTGGTTCAAGGCCAGGTGGAAGGCAAGAGAGCACGCGGTCGATCACCAACCCGCTGGATAGACGCCATCAAAAAGGCTACTGAGTCTACCATGGTCCAGTGTACTCGCGACGCCTCGAATCGTCAGAAATGGAAGCACATCGCCAGGAGAGCTACCCTCGGAATTGATAGCGACCCAAAGAACACCCCACCATGTACCTCATCAGTGCAACCACGACCACTCTGACAAGAGTGCCCGACTAAGAAGAAGTTAAAAAGTTATTAGATCCCATCATGAGAACAAACAAGGAGAAATGGACGAAATATGTTATGGAATGGTATCCTAGGAATGGAAAAGGACGGCAAATTAAAAGATGGTAATACGATTTACCAAAAGGATGGAGAAGGCTAGCTCGTGACCAGTGGCGGGGTTAGACCACATGTGGACGTCGGCGACATCAATCATACTTCGCAGTAAAAAACCGTTAAATTAAGTGTTTTAAACCGTTAAATTAATTTAACCCCTCAAATCAAATACAAAGTAGGGACTCTTTTTAATGGAGGAACTAGTTAGTTCCTGTTAAATCACCAAATGGAAGTCATAAGGGCCCCATTCTCCTAATATGCCCAGGGCCTCCAATAAGTCAAAGACGGCACTGGGCTGGAAAGCCAGGCTTTTAACTCTGCACGCCCTTTTTTTTTTTGGGAAGGTGAAAATGCGTTTACACACTTCCCACGACCGTGCCCTGCCGTGGGGGTATGTGGGACTCCACGGGGCATACTTCACGCCGCGCCGCGACTACCCACTAAAAACACCTCCTGCGGTTTCATCTTCACACGATGGGGGAAGGGTGTCAGCAAGCCTTTGCCCCAAACCCCAACCGTGAAAGCGCCCTCTCGGACCCTCCTCTTTGCACTAACTCCCGTGTGCGTTGGCACGAACCGCGGGACGTTCTGGACTTAACTCGTATTGAGGAATCCGTCTGTCTCTCTCTGGGGGCATCCTCAGGCAGACTGGCCTGGATAGTATGCCCCAACTCGATGGGAAGCCATTTATAATGCGGGGCTAGTTCTTCCCTCCCGCGGGAACTCTACACGCCCTAACTCTACAAGGCCTAACCTCACTAACTAACTTAGTCAAAACATGTGGATTGTCTATATTGCTAAACTCACATGGGTGTAAGTTGAAAAATGTATCCATTTTTCACTACTTTATTGTAAAATAGTTCTTGTAGTAACAAATAGGTCAAAATTAACCTTAAGAAAATTCACAGGGAAATACACAATTTTTTAAATTGATACTTTTTATCAGCATTAAAAAGTGTGTGTTTCTGTTGATGTGTAGGGTTCTAGGACTCAAAGGTCAGAGGATTGCGTTCGACAACGGCACCATTGATATTGTGACATCGAGTCTATTAGGAGAGCCATTATGCTTATATAATTAGGGACACGAAAAAAGTATCGATACTTTGTGGTATCGAGTACTTTTCCTTTCGATACTGATACTTGGTTTTCGATACTTCAACTAAATAACTAAACTAAAAAAAGTATCGATACCTTTAAAAATTTGGATAAGCGCCTTATATTGATAGCAACGCCATCTAGTGGAATCATAGCAAACCTTCTAAAACATTAGATTGCGTTGATATAATTGGAAGCAGAAGCAATCTAGTGTGTCCTGAGACTTACGTACTTGAGTAATTCACGTTTAGTTTTGCAGTTGATTATATTAACATTACACGTTTTTAAGAGTATCTACATTGCTTATAAGGTCCTATGAAATGTACTCGATACTTTGAAGTATCGATACTTTTGTTTCAATACTTTTACGAGTACGATACTTTTTTTCCGATACTACTCATGAGTACAGTATCGATACTTTCTATTCGATATCGTGTCCCTATATATAACCCATTTGTCATAACAAAACTATTGACCACTATAATTTGTATATTATCCCCTGTCTGTTCAGCTAAACGCACATTGTTTGTTTTTCTCTGATTCCCCTTTAGGCATTACAGCAGACGATTAAAACTCTATTAAAAAGCAATTATAAAGCTTTCTTTTAATTTCATTAGTACTTTTTCTAAAATCAATCCTGTCTCTTTCTTAATCACGTGGTGGGCGGGTGGATAAGGAGATAAGTATTATGAGAGACGTAACAGTTTTTTGGCTTCGCAATATCACCCCGAGGAAGTAATAATGCGTAATAGCTCTTCTCGCAGTTGTTATATGACTTTTATAGCGCTCAGAGTGGTTGTAATTGTGGCGAATAAGTTATTGGTGCGACTGGTTATTCACGGTTTGGTTTTCTGAGAAAATTCATGATGCCTTATTGCCCACTGATTGAAAATACATATTGCTTATTTATTTCTAAGCCTCCTCAGTAAGAATTAACGAATATATAGACAGGCGCGAAAATTGCTTTTGGAACGAAGTTCCTTCTCGTACGGTATAGAGGTTGCAACGGGGACTAGGTTACAGAAAAACTAGAAAGAAAGATAGAAAAACATGTATTGACGACATACATTAAACAGTTACAATAAATACACATAAAACAAAATGTCTATCGTCAACTAGGCCCCACCTCAGCATAATGTTGCAACGGCACAAATGGATTGCCGCTGCAACGCTGATATTCTGGAGGGACCTAATTTGGACATCAAAGGACGGAGACACAAGACAATCACTTAATATACAAATAAGAGAAGTTATTAATATTAAAACAAAAAACTTAATCTAAGAGGCTGTGTAGGCTTATAGCTCTTTGCCTTCGCATAAACAAATAAGCTTTTTCCTAGCTTTTTTTTAGGTTGTGACACCTAATGAGTCAATTAAATCAAGATATAGGCCAGTAAACCTTGTGTTTCTGTGGCATCTGCCAACACTCATACTCGTTTTTTTAAAAAAATATTTTATGATAACTAAGGTTACCTACATTATTGGCGGAAAATGCGACTCAACATGCTTGCTAGGTACTCGTAGGCTTAGATTAAAACAAAAAGGGTAGGGGTAGGGTAAGGGTAGATACGGTACGCTCATACTTGCATCAAACAAAAACTGATCCCACGGCAGCGCGAACGGGACGGCGAGATCCGCGTCACTGCATTACCGACCCGAACGAAACAGCACGTTAAGTTTCAACGGCAGCGCGAACGAGACGGCGAGATCCGCGTCACTGCACTACCGACCAATCACGCGACCAGTACTCGACGTCACTACCGAATAAGATTCAAAACAAACAGCAACTTTTATGAAAAAATATATTTTATCGTACTTCCGAATGAAAAGTGATGCCGTGGGTTTTATTTTTAGTTCTTGAGCAATTTGAGTACTTTTTTAAAACACACTTAGGCATTGTTTTATCATATAAACACAAAATATTAGCAATATTTCTTTTTAGCGTTCACATGTACGTCGTTTGCATGTCAAGTTGTGACTAAAGCGATTAGGGTCGTGGACCACAATTCATGCGGATCACTTTTGTGAGGCTAGTGCCGTATCTACCCTTTTTGTTTTAATCTAAGCTCGTAGGTAGCCATATGTGGTGACCGACCACTGTTGGTGGTGGCTGTGGTCTTGGTTTAAAGTTTTGTTAAACAGTTTGACGGAATCATCATTACCGTCAGCCTATTAATGTCCCCACTGCTGGGGCGCTGGCCTTCCCTATGGATGGAATAGGAAGATTAGGCCATGACCCACCACGCGGGCCCAGTGGGGATTGACGGGTGTTAACGACTGCAGATGCAGCGGGGACCGAGGTGGGGACGGGGCTTAACGTGCCTTTTGAAGCACGGAGGAACTCGAGATAGAAGATTTATGGTCACCCATCCAATGACCGACCACTGCGAAAATTGCTTAGCTTCAACTCGAGCTCCTTTACGTTTGAAGGAATAGATGGATTGTTCCATGTCATCATCTATTCTAATAACATAATAGACTATTTTACAGAATGAATTATAAAGAATGTAATGAAACAGAATGATTACTCATTGGTGTTTAACACGAATCATCATCATCATCATCATCATCAGCCTATTAATGTCCCCACTGCTGGGGCACAGGCCTTCCCTATGGATGGAATAGGGACATTGGGCCATGACCCACCACGCGGGCTCAGAGCGGATAGGTGGGTGCTAACGACTGCAGATGCAACCGGGACCAACGGCTTAACGTGCCTTCTGAAGCACGGAGGAGCTCGAGATATTAATTTTTGGTCACCCATCCAATGACTGACCACTGCGAAAGTTGCTTAACTTCAACGATCGCAGCCGAACGCGCTAAACAGTTGCGCCATCGAGCTCCTCCGTGCTTCAGAAGGCACGTTAAGCCGTTGGTCCCGGTTGCATCTGCAGTCGTTAACACGAATGTTAGGCGCTTTCAATATTCTGACAAAAAATCTAGTTGATAAATCAAATAAAGTCATGAAATTGAAAAGAATGTTTTCTGATCTATTGTCACGTGATCGAAAACGTTTACGATTGGCTGGGCATGAAATGACGTTGCCAGCTTGTAAATATGCTGTTATAGTGACATACTTTGTGTTGTTTGGAGGTTTGAAGAGGACCATGTTACGTCACTTACCTGTAAGATGAAATATTTTCTAGAGAAACGTTTTTGAAAACTAGAACTCTTATTTTAATTTTTTACTGATATAAGCAACACAATAATGTTCACTTTTTTAAATGAAATTTCTTTACGCACGCTTGACTTAGGGGGTAATCTGGCGAATGCGATACGCGTTACGAAAAGTGTGTTCGGGCGAGGCGAACGGGAGTTGAGTGGGGGATAAAAGCAAGAGAAAGCAGTGCGCGCGCACATTTTCTTTCTCTCTTTCTCTTATAGCTAGTAAATGAAATCTTTATACATATAATTCTTCTGTGAGTGTGTATGTCACTGAACTTCTCTTAAACGACTGGACCGATTTTGATGAAATTTTTTGTGTGTGTTCAAGGGGATCTGAGTTTTTTTAATTAAATTTTTTATGGCGGTACGAAGTTCGCTGGGTCAGCTAGTATATACATATATTTATATACATGTATATTACATACATTCAGATGGAGCTAAAGAAATTACACTTCAGTTGTGTGGTCGCTGCACACTCGTGTTTTTAGATACACTAATTAATAAAGTATGAACGTTTTCATAAACTTCTCTAATATCCTATTGTGTTAGCTAAACCGTAAAACCAAAAATACAAAACCAGCATTATTAATAAAAACCTTTTTAAAAACAAGCTTTTATTCAAATGCGCTAAAAAGAAAAAAAGAAAATTTCAACTAAATTAGTTAAAGATATCTGTTTCTAAATAGATTTTCAAATTTTAGAAGTCCGCCATATTGGATTGAGAGTGACGTCACATTTTTTTCGAGTTACTCTCAGCAAGCCCTTTAATTTGATACCCATATTGTAGGAATGCATTAAAAATGATTGGTCCGCCATTTTGGGTATGCCGCCATATTGGATTTAGAATGACGTCACACTGTTAATCATGCATTGTCATCCGAACTGAACGAGCATACCAAATTTCAGCTTAATCGGTTGAGGGCAAGTGCTTTAAAATTGAGTTGTAAGATTTGACCGTAACAAACATACATAGCAAGTTAAATAAAAGCTTGTAATAACTTAAAAGTTATCAGTACTGATGAGATTTCGATTCTTCACGTCCTCAGTGCTGTTTGCATAGTGTTAGAATACTTATAGCGTGTTATTACAACTGTGCCTACGGAAGTATTCAGAAAAGGAAAACGGGGCAAATTGCACCACGCGAGTTCCGCGTGGATTGGAGGGTTGACAACGATTGGATTTGCAGATGAATTAAGTGGCTTAACGTATCCCGTATATATGAGCATAAAGTATAAATAAATAAATATTTCCAACACTCACACCAATTAGCCTAGCCCCAAAGTAAGCACTGTAAGGCTTGTGTTATGGGATGCTAGGGTAACGGATAGAATACATATACTGTACATATATAAGTATATTTATATAGAAAATACATATTAAACATCCACGACTGGAGTACAAATGCTCGTATTCATCACACAAACATCTGCCCCCACCGGGATTCGAACCCGGGACCTCTCGAGTCGGCGACACCATGAAACTCGGCGTACAAACCACTCGGCCACGGAGGTCGCCGTGTGCCAGTACCTTGCTCTAGATATTAATGTATTTGTCGTTCATATGACTGGTCAGTGCGCAGATTTGCTAAGCTTCAGACTGCGCTAACTATTGCGCTTTCATAGCGCCATGTCGACTCTTAGGTGGTATTTAATTATAAAAATATCTAATATCATCTAAAAATTACACAGTAGTCACTTTTTATACTGATTGGTAGAATGACATGATGTGGTGTTTACAAATGTTTCTTTTCTTTGTTTTTATTTTATGCATCTATTAAACAAGTAAATTAGCTGACTTTTATAAACAAGATCATGACTTCATTCGCCATCAAGGTAAGTAGACTAGCATGCGGTCTCTTATTCGCATGTTGTTAATCATATAAAAAATATTCGCACTAGTGTCCTCATATGGAAAAGCCTGGTACCATGTCCTTTTTGTGATTCCTTTCCGTTACACACGTAGCAAGAAGTCGTTGTGGTGCTGTTGTTCAAGTTTCCATACAAAATTTGACAATGACATTTCGCACTCGCAAACGATACGAATTCGATATTGGTTCGTGCTAAGGGTACTTATACGTGAAGAAGTTGGTACAAATTAATTTACTTTTTTATCGATTATGTTGCCAGTGTTTGGATGTTGCCAGACCCACCCAACAAATGTAAGTACCATTTTGAGCAGCACACATGTGCAGTGACAGATGGCCAGACACAGCCTTTTAATTAAATCCATATAGATTGACGACAAGCTTCGCTGGGCAATGGTTGTGGATCGTGAATTGAATGCCAATACAATTTAGGCTAAGCTTCGTTATGTAATTGCTTAGCAAAATAGACTTAGACTTTATAAAGAATTGTTGAATTGTTACAATGCTACTATACAACAAATATTCTACTAATTTTATTAATGTGAAAGTTTGTATGGATGTTAGTCAATCACGCAAAAACTACTGAAAAGTGCCAGGTTCATTATCATCATCATCAGCCTATTAATGTCCCCACTGCTGGGCCACAGGCCTTTCCTATGGATGGAATAGAAGATTGGGCCATGACCCACCACGCGGGCCCAGTGCGGATTGGTGGGTGCTAACGACTGTAGATGCAGCCGGGACCAACGGCTTAACGTGCCTTCCGAAGCACGGAGTAGCTCGAGATAGTAAATTTTTGGTCACCCATCCAATGACCGACCACTGCGAAAGTTGCTTAACTTCAACGATCGCAGTCGAGCGCGCTAACCACTTGCGCCATCGAGCTCCTCCGTGTCAGGTTACTGCGTGATTAAAAAAAGTTAACGCGGACATAGCCATACACGAAACTTGATCCAGTTTTAAATATTGTACGGAAACGGAATCTTGTTGTTTGTGAAATTGAATGAGTTGGCCACTTTGTTTTAAAGTTTTTAAACAATCAATCAATCAATCAAAATCATTTATTCAGTTTAGGCTGTTACAAGCACTCATGAATGTCTAGACTACGCCATCGGTTCGTAAATCTACGGCGGGAGACCTTGTACTGAGAAGATCCGGCAAGAAACTCAGCAAGGGCTGTTTTTTTCTCCCTGTTTTATTATTTACAGAGTCGTCAAATTGAAAAATGACTTCAGAGGTGATTCATGAAATCACTTTTCATTACATAATTATTAAATATACACTAATTGTTTACCTGCATTTTGATTGCTGTGTCGTACAGTATAAATACAAATAGTGTTATTTATATTCAGTGTGACTAAACATTAAACGGAATGTGATCTTTTGACTGTGTCTTCCAAGGCGTTTGAATATCGTTTTTTATAAATATTTGCGCGTTGATATAAATAAGCGCTTGTCGCTTGTTATTGGTGGAATTTTAATTGTTTTTAACATCTGTATAATTCATCATGTCTATATAAATAAACGATTTATTATAACTAGCAAACCAGTGAACCAAATGTTCACCAATTAAAAAAAAAAAAAAAAAAGTATTTAATTAATTGAGAACTTCGGAGATTTTGTGTGGTTTCGTTTGAAATTCGTGATTTCTCGAAAACCGGAAGTGCTACGTTACTCAAATCCGGTTTGTAGTCTTATCAGACTATTCTCAACTTATAACTTAAATATTCTCTTTATCTATCTCTTACGGTTTCGCCGCTGAAACAGCACCACAGACAGACGGACGGACGGACGGACTTGTCTAATAGATAAGAGATGATTATTGATTTTGCTGTGGTGAGGGCGTTTGGTTTGCAATGTTGGTAGTGAAGAAACTTACGCAAGTCTCAATCTTCATCATCATAATCAGCCTGTTAATGTCCCCACTGCTGGGGCACAGGCCTTCGCTATGGACGGAACAGGGAGATTGGACCATGACCCACCACGCGGCCCCACCAAACGACCGCAGATGCAGCCGCGACCAATGGCTTAACGTGCCTTCCGAAGCACGGAGAAACTTGATATAGAAGATTTTTGGCCACGCATCCAATGAACAACGCAACGTAAGTTTCAATATTCGACCTAAATAAATAAAAATAAATAAATAAATATTTCCAACACTTACACCAATTAGCCTAGCCCCAAAGTAAGCACTGTAAGGCTTGTGTTAAGGGATGCTAGGGTAACGGATAGAATACATATACTGTACATATATAAGTATATTTATATAGAAATACATATAAAACATCCATGACTGGAGTACAAATGCTCGTGTTCATCACACAAACAACTGCCCCCACCGGGATTCGAACCGGGGACCTCTCGAGTCGGCGACACCATGAAACCCGGCGTACAAACCACTCGGCCACGGAGGTCGTCAAATCAACAAACATTACTGAGTTAAAAAAAGCTAACCCTTTTTTTAGTCCTACGATAACATTTCGTTTCACCGCATCATTTGGTAAGGCCGACCCGTGGAGTAATGACGTCGTTTGTCTGACGTCACACCTGCACCTCACACGTCATCATAAATCCATTCGCCGTCTGGTACATCAGTCTTCGTCTTCTAATGGAGGGGTGTACGCTGTACTAATATTCCTAATGGCAAGGATTATCAATGTGTTTGTGTGTGTGTGTCACCTCAGTACTAGGGACACGATATCGAATAGAAAGTATCGATAATGTACTCATGAGTAGTATCGGAAAAAAAGTATCATACTCGTAAAAGTATTGAAACAAAAGTATCGATACTTCAAAGTATCGAGTACATTTCATAGGACCTTATAAGCAATGTAGATTTTCTTAAAAACGTGTAATGTTAATATAATCAACTGCAAAACTAAACGTGAATTACTCAAGTACGTAAGTCTCAGGACACACTAGATTGCTTCTGCTTCCAATTATATCAACGCAATCGAATGTTTTAGAAGGTTTGCTATGATTCCACTAGATGGCGTTGCCATCAATATAAGGCGCTTATCCAAATTTTTAAAGGTATCGATACTTTTTTTAGTTTAGTTATTTAGTTGAAGTATCGAAAACCAAGTATCGAGTACAAAAGTATCGGTATCGAAAGGAAAAGTACTCGATACCACAAAGTATGGATACTTTTTTCGTGTCCCTACTCAGTACCGTGTTTACAAGTTTTGATGTCAACTTTGAATTTGAGTTTTTAGTAACGACCTCCGTAGCCGAGTGGTTTGTACGCCGGGTTTCTTGGTGTCGCCGACTCGAGAGGTCACGGGTTCGAATCCCGGTGGGGGGCAGATGTTTGTGTAATGAATACGAACATTTGTACTCTAGTCATGTTTCTAGATAATTATGGTTTACTAGCTTCCAAAGGCACGGTAAGTCGTTGGTCCCGGCTGCATTTGCAGTCTTTAGTACCCGCCAATAAGCACTGGGCCCGCGTGGTAGGTCATAGCCCAATCTTCCTATTCCATCCACAGGGAAGGCCTGTGCTCCAGCAGTGGGGACATTAATAGCAAAAATATTCTTTCAAGTCATAGCAGTAGTTCCTGAGATTAGTGCGTTCAACCAAACACACAAACTTTTCAGCCTTATAATATTGAGTATAGAACATAACACATAACGAACTAGTGTTGCCGAACTATCGATATTAAAACTATCGACAGTTTACATCGAAAATCATGTACCCTATCGATAGGCCTATCGATAGAATCGATACTACCGATAGTATCGATAGCTCAGAACAAGGCAATACTATCGAATGAGTGCAATACTATCGATACGATCGATACTATTGTAGTTCGTTAATAACAAACTATTGATAGTATCGATACTATCGATAGTGTTGATTTTATCTGCAACAATACTATCGATAGTATCGACACTAGCGATTGTTCTAGACTAAAGTTTGTGATTGACTATAATACCTGAAAATTGTAAACAATACTATTGCAAATTGTTAAACTATCGATAGTATGGTTGCAAATAAAATCGACAGTATCGATACTATCAATAGTTTGTTATTAACGAACTACAATACTATCGATAGTATCGATAGTATTTATCTCATCCGATAGTATTGGCTTTTTCCACGCTATCGATAGTATCGATACTATCGATAAGCCGATCGATTGTCATACGATTGGTTGGCTATCGATAGACTATCGATTAATCATCGATAGTCGACTATCGATCGGCAACACTATAACAAACAAAAGTGGACAAAAAAAACGACGGGTTGCACTCCGGGAGTGCCGGTAGAAGTGAAAACTTGAATATTAACGTTATGCATTTTTGATATTTTGGAATGGTTAGGGAATAATTTTGCACGTGTATGTGGTAGAATTCAATATGTATTTATTGCGCTATCGTACACAAACATGACAATTTACATTACATTAAAAAGTTTATCTCTCAGAAAAATCAACTTACATGAATCACGTTTAAGCGCACTTAGCGACATCTATTGTAAAGAAATCAACTTACATGAATCACATTTAAGCGCACCTAGCGACATCTATTGTAAAAAAAATGCATTTTCTTCGCAATAAAGCTGCCACGTGGACGTCCTAGATAGAAACTTATTATTATAATACGATAAAATAAAATATTACTATGTTTCGTCCAATATATTGAAAGTCAACAACCTTTCCAATTTTATTGTGTGTCATTATATGTTTAACATACATACAAAAAAAAGTGTACAACGCCGCTAAAGAAGTTTTCACTTCAAAAATTATATTATACGTTGCGTTTCGCATCAATCATCGGATTGCCTCAAGTCGGCAGGCGATACGGTACTGATCCACTCCCAATCCAATATAATGTGTTCAGACATAAATTTCTGCGGAATTAATAAAAATGATCCCATCTCATACTGGCCGTCGGATATCGGGAGAAAGGGTAAGTTATTAATTAGCACTCAGCTATGTTCCATTGTATCGGGCGTCCATCTTTCATTTCGCACCGGTGGGCGCTCTGAGTACCCATTATCCGACACTTCTTACTTATTTATGTGAGGATTACAGCACACTAGGGCGTGGACCGTCATATAAATTCAGAGGATATTAATCATAGCCGGAAAAAATCTCTTGCGGGCTTTCAACAGTTTAAAACGCTCTACCGGCATGACGCCACTTTAGGCTCACTACTGAAGAAGTATTAAAAATTAAGTGCAAATTGTTAGCATCTGTGTTTAGAATGAATATTGGCAGGGGTTTTCACTATTTTTATAAAAGAAATATACATAAGTTTACTAAAAACCCACGAAAAAGATAATAGTTTTCTTAGCTTGCCACGTGACCCAAAACGCTTTGGATTGGCGGAGCCCGAAATGACGTCACACGCAAGTAAACTTCCGGTTAAAGTGACATGACATTGTATCGTTTGACGTTTTAATAACAGTCGTGTGACGTCACACACTAGTAATACGCCATATTGTCCAGAGAAACGTTTTCGCGGCAACTTGAAAATGGTGTTTTTTGATTTGGTTATTTTTACTGAAACACACAAGGGAATGATGAATATCCACTTTTTACGGACTCCATAAACATTAGTCAATAACGTGAGATCATTTTCTAAAACTTGTCAAATACCCTATTATATAACACAGCTTCCCATCTCCGGCTATGTATCTATAGTATTTTTTCATGTTTTGTACGAAAGTTTTTGATCTACCTCTTACGTAAATTTTATATTTTGACGTGACAACGTCTTAAATTAGGTTGCGGCTGGGAGTCACTTATGAAAAAGTGTAACGCTCGGTAACGTTACGATGAGTCTCTCGTGTTAAGTTTAAGTTTACATGTACAATGTTTTAGTAAACAAAATATATTTCTATAGTTAAAATTTGTGCAATTCTTATTTTCATTCAATTCCTTGTTCCTATTGTGCAATTTAATTATATTCATATCAATAAATATTCTACCGAGAAAAAGACGTTGTCACGTAAAATCTTCGCCCGTAAAACCGACTTTACAGGCAACCATTTTTTATTTTTTCAGCCTATTAATATCCCCACTGCGGGTGCACAAGGCCTTCACTGTGGATGGAATAGGGAGTTAGGGCCATGACCCACCACGCGGGCCCACCGGATTGGTGTGTGCTAACGACTGCAGATGCAGCCGGGACCAACGGCTTAAATTGCCTCCTTCGCACGGGCGAGCTCGAGATATTAAATTTATGGTCACCCACCGAATGACCGACCTCTGCCAAAGTTGCCTAACTTCAACGATCGCAGCCGAAAGCGCTAACCACTTCGCAATTGAGCTCCTCCACATACACACATAAAAAAATTTCGACATACAAAATAAATGGAAACCCATTGTACTAATTTAAAGGATATGGCTATGAAACTGCCCTTAAGTGTATTATTATCTCCCACTAGCACGTAACATTAAAATATTATTTTATTAATTACTAGTGGCCCGCCCTCGCTTCGTTTCGGTGTTGAGCTGTAGTGTAGACTAAAATGACTCTTGATATAATAATATATATAAATTTTGTCATATGGGTCTTTTGCCTGAAATAAAGAAATTATTATTATTAACAAAAAAACTGAAAATCGTATCAAATATAATCAGGATGCTCCAATCTGCTAAGCTATCAGGAGTTACACGTGTTATTGTGAGTCAACCATAAAAGATAGACATATGCTGTTGTGGGATATTTTTAGACAATTTTATGTAGAATATTTCCGTCATACATGATTTCTATATAACTTTAATTATTAAGGCTGCACACGCGACGGAAGCTTAAAAAATGGAGTAACTTTTCCCGTTTTCCCAACATTTCCCTTCACTGCTCTGCTCCTATTGATTATAGCGTGATGAAAAGTATACTATAACCTGCCCAGGAGTATGAAAAATAATTGTACCAAGTTTCGTTAAAATCCGTCGAATAGTTTTTGTTGCTATAAGGAACATACACACAGACAGACAGACAGACAGACAGACAGACAAAAATTTTACTGATTGCATTTTTGCCATCAGTATCGATCACTAATCACCCCCTGATAGTTATTTTGAAAATAAATTTCATGTACAGAATTGACCTCTCTACAGATTTATTATAAGTATAGATTACGTGATTAGTCATAGTCATTTATTCCTTAAACAATTTTCATCGTATTGGAAATCACAAACAATTTACAATAAAATTATTAGATAAAATTAAAATTACAATCCATTCAAATATGATTAGCATAAAATTACAAAATTTCTTATATTAGGCTTTGTAATCATTAAAATTAGTTTTTTTTTATGTTATAGGGGGCGTACGAGCAGACGGCTCACCTGATGGTAAGTGATCACCGTAGCCCATGGATACTTGCAACACCAGGAGTATCACAAATGCGATGCCGGCCTTTAAGGAAGGAGTACGCTCTTATTTTGAAGGTTTTTGGGTCGTATCGGTCCGGAAATAGTTTAAAGTTTATTGCTATATGATTTGATTTAACGCACGATTACTTCATACAGATAAAAAAGCAACTCTATTGAAAATGGTACCCTGCTTCCACCTACTGACTCTTTAAATTTTATTCAAAAACGTCATAGTCTTTGTCACTCGTGGATATAATTATAAAGCTTCTAAACATACCCTAAACATCCAAACTCGACTCGAATCTTAATACCAAGACGAGCCAAGGTCTCATTTAATATTAAAATCAGTTTTATCGATAAGCTCATGAAAATGTAATTACATAGCTGAAGCGGTAACGATTGACCTAAGTAAGCATACCATGAAATAGTTGGCTGTGTTGCATTGCGGTATTTACTGAGCGGTTCGGGAAAGTTGACTTCTGTTTACTCGTTTCTCATATTTTCGTGCATAGATATCTTTTTATTAAACACTTTGAACTCAACTCGACGAACTCTCGAATATGATGTGTGACATGTTGGAGTAAATAATAAATAAAGAGTTGGAGTAAATAATAAATATCATGTATGGGACGATTAATTTTCAACTCAACATTCGCATTACGACGACTAGGTCAGTCATTAAAGCCACTAAACCCGGAAATAATTAGAAGAAGGTAAAATAACTTACCGGGTGATTTTGCAGCGTTCTGGAGTGTACGGAAAGCGTTGAAAAGAGGTGAGAAAGTGTTTTTTTTTTATTAATAAAATTGCCAAGTAACCTAGTGCCTAGTAACCTTTTCTTTAGTTTTAAACATCTAGCAGTTAAATGCTTAAAAAAATGGGTGCGTGTACTTATGTAGGCGCGTGAGAAGTTATCCTTCTTTGGCATCGTTTAAAATTAGTTTTTAATTGCATGCAAATAATTAATTACAATAAATTAATAAAAAGTCTGGAAAAGGACACAGTCCATAAAGTTCAGTTTTAATTTGAAAAAATAAATAAATAATCAAAATATTCAATTAAAATCGCTACTGAATATAATTTATTCGAACATAATTATGTGATTTGCACTTGTATGAAACTCAAACACGTATTCCGATTATACAAACTAGAAACATGTGGATAAATATTATAAATATGAATTCCTATAACTGTTACTTTATTACAAAAAATAAAGATGTGGTTTTTGGTTCTACTACACCAATGGTCAAGAGATGGCGCTGTAGTCTCCTGAATCGCGCTTTGGTTCCGTTGTTCCAGATTAATAAATACTTTTGATAGGCCTTCACAATGCAGTCGTTAGCACCCACTAAATAGAGATTCTATTGCTATTTTGATGGTAGATTTTCTTAATGTGCGGTAAACACAAAAGTAACGCATAAAGTTGGTCGCTAAAGCGACGAACTTCATGCTGTTAAAATTTTGTGTTACAGTGATGCGCGCGCATCATAAAATTTCACTCTCATAATTTTTTCATAACGCGCCTAAAGAAGTATAACTTCAATAAGTAAAATCATAACTATAATTGCTATTTCTTCTTTCAAATGTTTAATACTTGAAAAAGTATTCATTTGACATTGTGGGTTACCTACAATGCGAAGAGATGGCGCTGCCTTGCAGCTTAAGGCTGGGAACATTTCGACGCGGCGAATAGGGCCGTGGTAGCATAATGGTCAGTGCATTCGCCCGGATTGCGAAGGATGCGGGTTCGAGTCCCGTCCGCTGCCTGGTACGCGTGTTTTTTTTTTATTTTACCTTCTTTCGAAAACCCTTAAAATTTCAGCAAGTTACTAATTATTTCCAGGTTTAAGGCTTTAATGACTGGCCTAGACCTGGTGTAGATGGTGGATAGATATAGAAGCCGATGGATGCACGTGGCACAGGAAAGATCGGTGTGGAGAACCTTGGGGTAGGCCTATGCCTATGAGCAGTGGACGTCGTACAGCTGAGATTTTTTTTTTATGTTAAAGGGGGCATACGAGCGGACGGCTCACCTGATGGTAAGTGATTACCGTCGCCCATGGACACTTGCAACACCAGGAGTATCACAAATGTGATGCCGGCCTTTAAGGAAGGAGTACGCTCTTATTTTGAAGGTTTTTAGGTCGTATTGGTCCGGAAACACTGCTGGT
Source organism: Chilo suppressalis (assembly GCA_902850365.2). Lineage (NCBI taxonomy): Eukaryota > Metazoa > Arthropoda > Insecta > Lepidoptera > Crambidae > Chilo > Chilo suppressalis. Next base: position 1,833,597 of record OU963895.1, on the reverse strand, counting down.
GACAATATATTCCACAGTTTTGTCGTACGTGGTAAAAAAATTCGACAAAAACGAAAGGTTGTGGATAGAGATGATGATGATTCGGATTAGGTTAGGTTAGGTTAGGTTTTCTTTTTTTTTTTGAAAATAAAAGCAAGGCAAGCATACTATGTGGTTGCTTCCCAATGAGGATCCCACATTGTCACATCCGGAGGTGACGGCACACCCCAGGGTTTTAGTGGGTAGGCCAGTATGGTAGGGATGTCGAAAGTTGAAAAAAATATCGATATATCGATACATCGATATTTTAAAAAATATCAATATCGGCTTCGATATATCGCGAAAAAAATATCGATATATCGGACCAATTTTCCTAAAAATATCGTACAGTAGATCACGAAATATGACATGCGGAATAATAATGGAAAGAAAATTATCTCCCTAAAAATGGACCCTATTTTCGAATGATGACATAGACAATACTAAATACAGCACAGATCATAGATATGTTGAATATCATTAATCTGAGATCCAGTTACGATTTTTCCAGATACGAATTTAGTTAGATCGTGATATGCCGCTAATAATTAAAAAAAATCGTTTTTGATACGAATTTCGATATTGGTTATTTTGTATCGATGTATCGATATATCGAATCAAAATATATCGGCAAAAAATATCGATATATCGAACAAAAAATATCGATATATCGATACATCGATATATTTTCAACAAGCCTACAGTATGGAGAGACCCACATAACCCTGTTGCCCACCCAGTAGCAGGGTATGCGCAAAGCATTTCCCTGGGGAAAAATAAGGTTAGGCAAGCATTCTTCATAAAATATCAAAATTTGAGTTCTGTAACTCGTTCTGTTTACGATCTTCCTAAGAATTTTCAGTTATTCCGGACACCTTATATTAGTCCCAAACTATTGAAACTACTACATTACCCACCTAACTAAAAATTAAACAATCAAAAACTATACAGAAATTAATTTTACACCCTTTAGAACATACGCATAGCATCGCCGTTGCACAAAGCACCAACCGGTCGGTGCAATTAACTTCTTTATTGCATAACTTCATAAGAAGACAATGGAAAATGTTGTAAAGAGATAAGTTAATTTAGAGAAAAACCTTTCCCAAATAAAAAAACGACGGGTTGCACTCCGGGAGTGCCGGTAGAAGTGAAAACGTGAATATTAACGTTGTGCATTTTTGATATTTTGGAATGGTTAGGGAATAATTTTGCACGTATTGCTTTAATTATTAGTATAAAAGTACTATCATGTATGTGGTAGAATACAATATTTATTTATTTTACTTTTAAATATTACTTTAAAAAAGTTTATCTCTCAGAAAAATCAACTTACATGACTCACGTTTAAGCGCACTTAGCGACATCTATTGTAAAAAAAATGCATTTTCTTCGCAATAAAGCTGCCACGTGGACATCCTAGATAGAGACAGTATAATAATACGATAAAATAAAATAATACTATGTTTCGTCCAATATATTAAAAGTCAACAACCTTTCCAATTTTATTGTGTGTCATGATGCGATCTGCCCACGTGTTTAACTTGACGCGAGTTTAACATTATTTAACCCATATAAAAAAAAGTGTACAACGGCCGCTAAAGAAGTTTTCACTTCAAATATAATTGTAGGCCAGGCCAACATTTTTGTACATATAAAGTAAGTAAAATAGGAAATACAGGCGCATTTCCCCATCGGATGGACGTAATCTATTAGCGCGTCGTCACATCGCGGCTAGCTCTGTGCCCGTCAGGTCGGCAGCAGGTAGCGCTTAGGCTTGTTGAAAATATATCGATGTATCGATATATCGATATTTTTTGCCGATATATTTTGATTCGATATATCGATACAAAATAACCAATATCGAAATTCGTATCAAAAACGATATTATTTAATTATTAGCGGCATATCACGATCTAACTAAATTCGTGTCTGGAAAAATCGTAACTGGATCTCAGATTAATGATGTTCAACATATCTATGATCTGTGCTGTATTTAGTACTGTCTAGTCTTGTTAACGAAAGAGACCCTGCAATCATTTACCTGAGAGGCCCTGCAATCATTTTCATCATTCGAAAATAGGGTCTATTTTTAGGAAAATAATTTTCGTTCCATTATTATTCCGCGTGTCATATTTCGTGAGTACGATATTTTTGGGAAAATTGGTCCGATATATCGATATTTTTTTCGCGATATATCGAAGCCGATATTGATATTTTTTAAAAGATCGATGTATCGATATATCGATATTTTTTTCAACTTTCGACATCCCCAGTAGCGCTTAAAAAGAAGAGACCCTATATTCCTTTTTTGATATAATCTAGGAGCCATTTTGTTTTTTTTTCGTGATGGGGACGCTGGAATAAAACTCTGTGATGGAATCGTATTTCGGGGAAAAGTTGGCTAAAGCACAGAATCGTGACAGGTGGCAGGATTTTAAAGTGGCGTACACACAAAGGGTTGAAACAGGGTGAAAGAGTGAGAGAGGAATCGTAGTAAAAATAATTAAATATAATAAATATTTCCAACACTCACACCAATTAGCCTAGCCCCAAAGTAAGCACTGTAAGGCTTGTGTTGTGGGATACTAGGGTAACAGACAGAATACATATACTGTACATATATAAGTATATTTATATAGAAATACATATTAAACATCCAGGACTGGAGTACAAATGCTCGTATTCATCACACAAACGTCTGCCCCCACCGGGATTCGAACCCGGCACCTCTCGAGCTCGTCAATTATGTATGTTTGGCTGTCAAATAATACAATATAGTTCATCATCATCATCATCACCAGCCTATTAATGTGCCCACTGCTGGGGTACTGGCCTTTTCTATGGTTGGAATAGGGAGATTGGGCCATGACCCACCACATGGGCCCAGTGCGCATTGGTGAGTGCAAACGACCGCAGATGCAGTCGGAACCAACGGCTTAACAAGCCTTCCGAAGCACGGAGGAGCTCTAGTTAATTTTTGGTCACCCATCCAAAGACCAACCACTGCGAAAGTTGCTTAACATTAAATGATCGCAGCCGAAAGCGCTAACCTCTTGCGCCATTGAGCTCCCTACAACATAGTTAACCCATATTGACGACCTTCGTGGCCGAGTGGTTTGTACGCCTGTTTTCATGGCTGTCGCCGACTCAAGAGGTCCCGGGTTCGAATCCCGGTGAGAGCAGATGTTTGTGTGATGAATACGAGCATTTGTACTCCAGTCATGGATGTTTAATATGTATTTTCTATATAAATATACTTATATATGTACAGTATATGTATTCTATCCGTTACCCTAGTATCCCATAACACAAGCCTTATAGTGCTTATTTTGGGGCTAGGCTGATTGGTGTGAGTGTTGGAAATATTTATTATTAATATTATTTATAATTGGCATGTTTTAGAGTTTTATATTAATTAACGTCTTCAGTTATATCATCTGATTTTTTTTATTCCAGAACAGCGTTTTAGCACCTCAAATAAAGACCCTTTTATAAAAAATAATGAAACATAATTGGATACGGAAACCCAGACACAATTGTTTGTACATTTTGAGCTACTTTGGGATCGAGGCAATTTAGCATTTTATGTAAAACGATGTTTTCCAATTCTTGTCTTTTTTTATTCATTTCACTCATTTGACCTGGAATTTATTCATAATTTAGAGTAAAACCTATTTGTGTACCCAACGAGCCGTCCTTATTGTAATTTTTCTCTATATTTTGCTTTTCATTTTCATTATCTGTGGACGAATGGACAATAGAAAGCGAAACCTCTCACAACTCAATCATTACCTATTTTCTTTTGTACATCTCTTGATCTCATTATTTTTAGGTACTTAACTAAAGTATATTTTTATTCTTCACTAGCGGCCCGCTCTCGCTTCGCTTCGGTGTAGAGCTGATGTGTAGACTACAGTTTTTGTTCTCAGGCTTGTATTATACATAATGACATTCATCTATGATTCCTCTTATACCTGCATGCAAAGTCTCGGCCCGATCGGTTTAAAATTGACAAAGTTTCATACAAACTTTCATTCCCTATTTTATCTCCTTGGGGGTAGAATTGATCAAAATCCTTTCTTAGCGGATGCCTACGTCATAACATGTACCTGCATGCCAAATTTCAGCCCGATCCGTCCAGTGGTTTGGGCTGTGCGTTGATAGATCACTATGTCAGTCAGTCACCTTTGAGTTTTATATATATAGAAGAAGATAGATGTAATACTAGTGACCGCCTGCAACTTCGCTTCACGCACTGTAGTTTTTTTAAAACCCTGAGGAACCGCTTCTTTTAAGGTATACAAAGCATCCTATATCACATTCTAGGTTATAATCTGTATGCGTGTAAAATTTCATCGAAATCCGTTAAAACGCTTTTGCGTGATTGAGTGACAAACATACAAAAATACAAACTTTAACATTTGGAATATGAGAAGAATTATATATATATATATATATATATATATATATATATAATTCTTCTCATATTCCAAATATATATATATATATATATATATATATATATATATATATATATATATATTTAAAGCATGTAACTGCTTAATGTTTAATTCCAAAGAAAATATAACTAGAAAGAATTGCTGAATGGTCCGCGTGGAAAATGCTTTAAAAATAAAAAAAAAATATATAACCATAATTGCTATTTCTTCTTTCAAATGTTCAATACTTGTAAAAGTATTCATTTGACATTGTGGGTTACCTATAATGCGAAGAGATGGCGCTGCCTTGCAGCTTAAGAATGGCTAGAGGAATTTCGACGCGGTCCGTGAGGGCCGCGGTAGCATAATTAGTCAGTGCATTCGCCCGGATTGCGAAGGATGCGGATTCGAATCCCGTCTGCTGCCTGGTCCGCATGGATATTTTTCTAGTTATATTTTCTTTAGCATTATAATAATTAAACTTATGTACTATGCTTTTGCAAAATAAGAAATGTAGGAACAAAATACATAACATGTGGGTTACCTACAATGCGAAGAGATGGCGCTACCTTGCAGCTTAAGAAAGGCTAGAAAGACTTCGACACGGCCATCAGGGCCGCGGTATCATAATTGGTCTGTGCATTCGCCCGGAAAGCGAATGGTGCGGGTTCGAGTCCCGTCTGCTGCCTGGTCATGCTATCACATATGCATATCACATGCTTAAAATAGTAACTAAAGTACATTATTATAAATACACAGTCAGGTCATAAGTATTGTCACACAGTAGAAACTTTCCTTTTAGAATGCTGGCCACAAAAAAGTTTATTGAATTCTAACTTCGAATTGTCCATGAAAATAAAAATGTATACTTTTTAGAATCTTATTCATTTTAAAATATGGAGTGGACGCTTAAAGAAGACCATGTTGCAGTTATTGCGTTGCATCGTTGCGGTTACGCGCAAATTCAAATTTTTGACATGTTCAATAACAGGCACTGGGTATTCCAACAAGATTCGGCGCCAGCTCATAGAGCGAAGAGCACACAAGACTGGCTGGAGCGCGTGAAATCGACTTCATCCGGCACGAAGACTGGCCCTCCTACAGTCCAGATTTGAGTCCTTTAGATTACAAGATATGGCAACACTTGGAGGAAAAGGCGTGCTCAAAGCCTCATCCCAATTTGGAGTCACTCAAGATATCCTTGAGTAAGGCAGCCGCCGCTATTGGCATGGACCTCGTTCGTGCTGCGATAGACGACTGGCCGTGCAGATTGAAGGCCTGTATTCAAAACCACGGAGGTCATTTTGAATAAACTTTATTGTCATAAGAATCTTTGTTTTGTTAAGTTCATTTTGCTATAAAAAAATTGGTGCGTGTACTTATGTAGGCGCGTGAGAAGTTATCCTTCTTTGGCATCGTTTAAAATTAGTTTTTAATTGCATGCAAATAATTAATTACAATAAATTAATAAAAAGTCTGGAAAAGGACACAGTTAATAAAGTTCAGTTTTAATTTGAAAAAATAAATAAATAATCAAAATATTCAATTAAAATCGCTACTGAATATAATTTATTAGAACATATGTGATTTGCACTTGTATGAAACTCAAACACGTATTCCGAATATACAAACTAGAAACATGTGGATAAATATTATAAATATGAATACCTATAACTGTTACTTTATTATAAAAAATAAAGATGTGGATTTTGGTTCTACTACACCAATGGTCAAGAGATGGCGCTGTAGTCTCCTGAATCACGCTTTGGTTCCGTTGTTCCAGATTAATAAATACTTTTGATAGGCCGTCACAATGCAGTCGTTAGCACCCACTAAATAGAGATTCTATTTCTATTTTGTTGGTAGATTTTCTTAATGTGCGGTAAACACAAAAGTAAAATTTTGTGTTACAGTGATGCGCGCGCATCTTAAAATTTCACTCTCATCATTTTTTCATAACGCGCCTAAAGAAGTATAACTTCAATAAATGGTTACATAATGAATAAACTTGTTTCAATTATTTTATATTAAACATGTGACAGAATTTATGACCTGACTAGGTAAACGTAACATAGTTTGGACTTAATTGCTATATTATATATGTGTTCACATAATACCCGCACTACTAAGTAAGTCAGGCTTAGGTATGTGGCTTCCCTAAACTTAATACTTTAGTTATACGAGATGGCCTCACTGAATCTCAATTTACCTTTCATGAGATATGAAATTATATTTAAGATGGCCGTGTCCAAAAGCTGACAATGGTAATCTAGTACTAAGACACTGTGACCTTCCGTCTGTGAACCGTAATTTAACCGCCCAGTTAATTAATAAAAAACACGACGGCTTGCACTCCGGGAGTGCCGGCAGAAGTGAAAACTTGAATATTAACGTTGTGTATTTTTGATATTTTGGAATGGTTAGGGAATAATTTTGCACGAATTGTTTTAATTATCAGCATCTCTTATCTATTAGACAAGTCCGTCCGTCCGTCTGTGGTACTGTTTCAGCGGCCAAACCGTAAGAGATACATAGATAAAGAGAATATTTAAGTTATAAGTTAAGAATAGTCTGATAAGACTACAAACCGGATTTGAGTAACGTAGCACTTCCAGTTTTCGAGAAATCACGAATTTCAAACGAAACCACACAAAATCTCCGAAGTTCTCAATTAATTAAATACATTTTTTTTTTAATCAGGTTTTGGTGAACATTTGGTTCACTGGTTTGCTAGTTTGAATAAAACGGCTATGACAACGGCTAACTAGAGCCGAGCTCTGAGTCTCAGAGACGCCCTCCAGTTGAGCCGACCCCCTCAGGTTCGAGTGGTCTCGAGGCTCCAAATGGAGAAGAGACTCCTCCCGTTGGGAGATGCCATCTGCCGGGAATACCACTAGAGACACTCGCCAATTCTCCGCTTAAGGTCCCCTTAGGATCTCGCCGTCCTCAAACCCGGTGACATGGCGTCACGAAAAAGCCATGTTATATCTCTTTTACACACATACACAATGTGGGTAGGTAGGTACTATGAAAATTTTAATTAATTATCTAATGTAATGGTTTGGTGGTTGAACATCCATTAGGGGGACCAAACCATTACATTAGATTTGATAAACCACAGATCCTTGCAACTGAGCAACGATTCATTCCTAGAATGATACGCGAGGCTATTGAGATTAAAAAATATTCAAATTTCAATAGGGAAGATGGTTGGTATATACCACCAGCTTGGTAACCCATTATACAGGAGATAAAATCCCAACCCCGAGCATACACTGCAAGACCAACAGATACTATTAGTTCTTTTTGTTTGCATAATTTAACATAAAAAGAGATGGAAAGCCTCGCTTGAGTTTGTTTCGCCGGTTCTTCTCAGAAAGGTCTCCCAATTTTGGAACCGGTGGTAGTTTACGGTAGTTAGGGTCAAATAAATAAACTCAAAATTACAAAAAAGAATTTTAAATAAAGTACTTTATTAACTAAATTAAGTAATAAATTCATACATAGACAATAAAACTTTAAAAATCGAACAATAAAATAACCGAACGCTCAATAAAAGTCTTTCGATGGTAGCTCGACAAAATTAAATAAAAACATTGATTCCGACGAAGCAGCCTGTAAAGACTGCGAAACATAAATAAATAAATAAAGTTTCGTGCATTAACCCGTGAAAAACTAGTTTTATTTAATGATTTAAGTCACTTTGCATTCAGATGGTACGAGATTGAAAGGAAATTCATTTGTCGATGTGTTTACGTGTTGAGCGCAATACAGGGTACAGATGTTGGGAAACAATGCAGCGGTAGATATGTCCCGAGGGTATTGTGTAGTGTTGTGTTGTGGGACGCAGCGGGTACTGTAGGATGCTTATATGACAACCGGTAGAATGAGTCGCTCGATATTTTAGAAAGGCAATTTTTTTGAAGTTATACTTCTTTAGGCGCGTTATGAAAAAATGATGAGAGTGAAATTTTTAGATGCGCGCGCATCACTGTAACACAAAAATTAATAGCTTGAAGTTGGTCGCTTTAGCTTTAACTTCATGCTGTTACTTTTGTGTTTACCGCACATTGAGAAAATCTACCAACAAAATAGAAATAGAATCTCTATTTAGTGGGTGCTAACGACTGCATTGTGAAGGCCTATCAAAAGTATTTATTAATCTGGAACAACGGAACCAAAGCGCGATTCAGGAGACTACAGCGCCATCTCTTGACCATTGGTGTAGTAGAACCAAAAACCACATCTTTATTTTTTTTTCATTAACATAGCAAAAAGTTTTAATAGTCTATAGTTTTTTAACATTCAAAATGTTTTTTCGTTGGTTCCATTAGGCCCCCATTTTCGCTGAAACTGCGACTCGCCCTTGCTACCCCGAGGTTTAGAGCTACGAGGACTCAAAAGACGAGAAATTTGAAGGGCTTTCAGAAGATGTAAAATTTATTTTGGAAAAGTCAAAAGTCTTTTTAGGACTCCCAAAAAAAAGACGACTTTTTTCTGATATACATATATCTCGAGAATGGGGCCGAATTTCAAAAATATGAAAAAAAAAACCTCGTTATGGACCTTTCCGATCAGCTTGATCCTTTGGCTTTGCGTAGGGATGTAGCATCGCTCTGCATCTTCTATCGCATTTATCACGGGGAGTGTTCTGAGGAATTGTTCGGATTAATTCCAGATGCTGCATTTCGCCATCGTACATCGCGACAAAAATTTCATCCCCATCATCTTGATGCGTGGCTATCCACAACCGTGCGTTTTTGTCGAAATTTTTTACAGTTAGACAAAACTGTGGAATATATTGTCGCCAGCAGTGTTTCCGGACCAATACGACCCAAAAACCTTCAAAAAAAGAGCGTACTCCTTCCTTAAAGGCCGGCATCGCATTTGTGATACTCCTGGTGTTGCAAGTGTCCATGGGCGACGGTGATCACTTACCATCAGGTGAGCAGTCTGCTCGTATGCCACCTATAACAAAAAAAAACCAAGGAACATTTTACGTCATTACACTTTTTCGATATTGGTGACTTTTGAGGCTGTAGAAGTGGCCCTCACGCGGCGGGCGGCTCGCGTGCGGCCATGATATGATATGATACGTATGAGAGCTCAAAACACCCGGAATTCGAAGGACTTGAAAAGTTGGTATTTACTTTTTAGGGTTCCGTACCTAAAAAGGAAAAAACGGAACCCTTATAGGATCACTTTGTTGTCCGTCTGTCCGTCCCTCCGTCTGTCAAGACCGTTTTTCTCAGGAACACGTAGAGGTATCAAACTGAAATTCATATATAATACTCAGGAGTACTGTCCCTTGGAGCTGCGAAAAAATCAAACTTCTAAGCCAAAGCAATCAAAAGATACAGCCGTTTATGTCGCAAATTTTCGAAACTCGCACGGGAATCAAAACCTACAGGGTACTTCCCGTGAACTTAGAATCTTGAAATTTGGTACGAAGTAACGTCTTATAGTACAGATAAAGCAAAAATTGCGAAAACCGTAAATTCTTAGTTACATCCTATAATATTTTTTTTTTTAATAATTATTAAAATATACCTAGAGGTTTGTACGGAACCCTCGGTGCGCGAGTCCGACTCGCACTTGGCCGGTTTTTATTTCTTTGAATCTAATGTATAAAATTCTCGTGTCACGGTGTGCGTAATTGAACTACTCCGAAACGGCACGACGGATTCTCGCGAAATTTTATATGCATATTCATTGTGTCTGAGAATCGGACAACAATATTTTTTTTTATCGGACGTGTTTTTTTTGTTTTTATATATTTTTCATTTTTTTCACCCTTCTACCACCAACCCCTATTTTTTTTATAGCGGTGCGAAGTTCGCTGGGACAGCTAGTAATCTATAATAGGTAAATTAATTTTCAATGCCCTTTCAATTCGTTTTTCAATGTCGTGTAGAGCACGAGATCTGTGATTTATTTATTTATTACGTGACTAAAGACTGACAACAATGGATTCACTTGTCAAATTAAAGCAGCCGACTTAATTAACTTTATTTTATTGTTAAATTTTTTAGTTCCTTTTTCTTGTTTAAAGTGTACTTAAAATAAAATTTAGGATGTATAAAATAGTATCATGTTCTTCTAAAAATCGGTCCATTACTATTTGAAATATATTCAGTCCATTACTATTAATAAAGAAAACAAAAATTGTAACTACCGGCTGTCAAACAAACGGATGGAGAAAGTCAGCTCTTCCCGAAAAGCATGAAAGTTGGATGGTAACTCGGCGAAGGCTGGAACGCTACGAGCGTCACGAGCGTCATCTCTTATCTATTAGACAAGTCCGTTTGTCTGTCTGTGGTGCTGTTTCAGCGGCCAAACCGTAAGAGATAGATAAAGAGAATATTTAAGTTATAAGTTAAGAATAGTCTGATAAGACTACAAACCGGATTTGAGTAACGTAGCACTTCCGGTTTTCGAGAAATCACGAATTTCAAACGAAACCACATCTCCGAAGTTCTCAATTAATTAAATACATTTGTTTTATTAAATCAGGTTTTGGTGAACATTTGGTTCACTGGTTTGCTAGTATATAGATAATCATTAGAGATGTGTAATATAATCAGACACTTTGTAATAAGCTTTTTTAATAAGTGCTTTTTTTTATACTATCTTTGAATTTATTTATGCTTAACTCTTGGATATTGCTTGGGACTTTATTGTATAAGCGAACACAAAGCCCTTCAATGAATTATTGATTTTGTGAAGCCTAGTAGCAGGTAAAGTTAGTTTATTTTTGTTTCTTGTATTAAGTGTGTGAACATCACTGTTTTTAAGAAACAAATTAATATTTTTTCTCTCTTCTACTTAATTAATTACTCAATTAATACATACTTACTGCCCATTGGTATTTTGTTATGTTCGATATTCATTGTGTTAAGTTATCTGAATTACTGTCAGATTCCTAAGTTACTAATTGTAATTATGTTACCTTCTTTTCAAATATTTTAAGACTGTAGGTAACTTTAAATACATACTCTATGTACTGTTCAAATATTCAAAACATAAGTTTTGAGTTTTCTTTCATCGTTATGTGCCGATTATAATCGGTATGTTTTACCGAATCATCATCATCATCATCAGCCTATTAATGTCCCCACTGCTGGGGCACAGGCCTTCCCTATGGATGGAATAGGGAGATTGGGCCATGACCCACCACGCGGGCCCAGTGCGGAGTGGTGGGTGCTAACGACTGCAAATGCAGCCGGGGCCAACGGCTTAACGTGCCTTCCGAAGCACGGAGGAGCTCGAGATAGTTTTTGGTCACCCATCCAATGACCGACCACTGCGAAAGTTGCTCAACTTCAACGACCGTAGCCGAACGCGCTAACCACTGGCGCCATCGAGCTCCTCCTCCATAATCATAATAATCATTATCAAAATCATTTTTTCTGTATAGGCTCATGAATGACAAGCACTAATGAATGTCTAGAATCTACGCCATCGGTTCGTAAATCTACGGCGGGAGACCTTGTACTGAGAAGAACCGGCAAGAAACTCAGCAAGGGCTGTTTTAACAATGTTAGATCTTACGTGTATGTCTGTCACATTCAAGTGTTGTTTGGTGTAGGATCCCACCACTTTGTGCACACATTTCAATGTTGTTCGGTATAGGATCCCACCACTTTGTGCACACATTTCAATGTTGTTTAGTATAGGATCCCACCACTTTGTGCACACATTTCAATGTTGTTCGGTATAGGATCCCACCACTTTGTGCACACATTTCAATGTTGTTTGGTATAAGATCCCACCACTTTGTGCACACATTTCAATGTTGTTCGGTATAGGATCCCACTACTTTGTGCACACATTTCAATGTTGTTTGGTATAGGATCCCAACACTTTGTGCACACATTTCAATGTTGTTCGGTATAGGATCCCACTACTTTGTGCACACATTTCAATGTTGTTCGGTATAGGATCCCACTACTTTGTGCACACATTTCAATGTTGTTTGGTATAGAATCCCACCACTTTGTGCACACATTTCAATGTTGTTCGGTATAGGATCCCACCACTTTGTGCACACATTTCAATGTTGTTTGGTATAGGATCCCACCACTTTGTGCACACATTTCAATGTTGTTTGGTATAGGATCCCACCACTTTGTGCACACATTTCAATGTGTTGTTTGGTATAGGATCCCACCACTTTGTGCACACATTTCAATGTTGTTTGGTATAGGATCCCACCACTTTGTGCACACATTTCAATGTTGTTCGGTATAGGATCCCACCACTTTGTGCACACATTTCAATGTTGTTCGGTATAGGATCCCACCACTTTGTGCACACATTTCAATGTTGTTCGGTATAGGATCCCACCACTTTGTGCACACATTTCAATGTTGTTCGGTATAGGATCCCACCACTTTGTGCACACATTTCAATGTTGTTTGGTATAGGATCCTACCGTTATATATTATGTACACACATTGAATCATTACTTTTGTTGCACCTCATTGTATAAATACACAGCAGACTTAGTTGGAATCTATCTTGCCGAGTACATGTTTAAATGTTACCGCGAATAGTTTCAAAAACATAAATTATGTTGAAACTTAGCTCGCAGAAACTAGAAAACAGTCTGAGCCCACCGTGATTTATTTATAGTATGAAACCTTGACTCCCACTTTGCATACGTGAGTTTTGGCTTTGTTTTGTAGGTCAGTTTGAAGTTATTCATTGTACCGACTATCTTGACAGGAAGTGGCGAAAGCTTACCCTTTTGCAGTTGATCTTTATACGAGCTGGAACAATGGTATTAATATTTTATTCTTCTTCTAGTGCCTCTCCGAACAGCGAAGGTTGGCAGTCAGCTTAGCATATGTCTCCTTATCCTTCGTCTTATATGACATTTCGCATTCGCAAACTATTTGAATTCGATATTGGTTCGTGGTGGTCCCCTAACACGGTCATTGTTAGATTTGTATGGGAACTTGAACAGCAACGCCACAACGGACGTAACGAGAACTAAACACCAGTACATAGTTGACGGATATTGATCGATAAATAGATCGAATTCAACTATTCGAATTCGATAATGGTACAGTACCCCTAGGCCCCTAGCACGAACCAATATCGAATTCGTATCGTTTGCGAGTCTGAAATGTCATTGTCAAATGTGTACAGACTTTTAGTTTTCCTTACGTACTTTGTGCCGCTGCTGTTCAAGTTTCCATACGAAATTTGACATTGACATTTCGGTTTGCAAACTATTCGAATTCGATATTGGGTCGTGCTAAGGGTACTGTTTTGTTACAAATACTTATATAAACTAGACTTAAGCTTGTCAGGTGAATCCCAGAAAATATGAAGAATAATGTTTTTTTTTATATACATTAACCAGCTTGTATAGTCTTGAAATAGGGGAGTTGGCTCTGAATACCGTTCTGCGACGAGGTGCTTTGAGACGGTCTTTTGATGGTGTTGTGTTTCTGTCGGGCAGTGAAGCTTTTTAATCTCAACGGGGTATATTTTTTTTGAGTGTGTATGCTCATGGTCGTATATGACCTTTACAGCGTCACCGGGTTTGGGGACGGCGAGATCCTAAGGGGACCTCAAGCCGAGAATTGGCGAGTGCCTCTAGAGGTATTCCAGGCGGATGGCATCTCCCCACGGGGGGGAGTCTCCTCTCCGTCTGGAGCCTATAGACCACTCGAACCTGAGGGGTTAACGGGTAAGGAGTCAGGGTAGGTACAGCTCGTGCGATACTCTATTAGCGCATGCGTTCTTGATTTGTTATATGGATTGAAAACAAGCGCATGGTAAGTGTCACCGCACACGGGCCACACGCCACAGCCACAAACGCCCCCCGAGAAACTAGAACCGGCTACTAAAATGGCTTAAGTGCGCGACAGCGGCCGACTAAGGTAAGGGAGAGAGGGGTGGAATTGCGCGAGTGACGTGTGGCGCCGTTTTGTATCGACGCATTAAGTGGCCGGTGCGGATCACAAGAAGCGAGCAACGACGATTTGTAGCGTGTGGCGGCCACCGGTGTACCGTGTGCGGCGAGTCCATATAAAATGTATGAAAACTACAAGAAATATGCCGGTGGCGGCGTTTTGTGGTTGTGGTCGGTAGCCCGTGTGCGGCGACACTTATGGTCAGTGGCCACTATAACTTGGTCGTTGAAGTTGAGCAACTTTCGCAGTGGTCGGTCATTGGATGGGTGACCAAAAACTATCTCGAGCTCCTCCGTGCTTCGGAAGGCACGTTAAGCCGTTGGTCCTGGCTGCATCTGCAGTCGTTAGCACCCACCAACCCGCACTGGGCCCGCGTGGTGGGTCATGGCCCAATCTCCCTAATCCATCCATAGGGAAGGCCTGTGCTCCAGCAATGGGGACATTAATAGGCTGATGATGATGATGATTATGGTAAAAGACCATTAAAATGTATTTAAACATAAAGAGTTAGGATCAACATCAAACAATATTAAAGTGTGTACAAATAGAGAATTATTTAATATGCTTATCGTAAACACTTCTTCCTGCTTTATTTTATTTTATGAAGCTTTAGTTTATATCCTCCTGAATATCACTTCTATATGGAATCCGTCAAGTTTTAAGCCCTAAGCAGGATATCGCCAGTCTATCGCTTGTCACTTGTGAATCATCCTAGCCGTTGGTTGATAGGTTTTTACTATCTGCACTATAAAATTAACGGCCGGTTATTATTATATGTTTCCATTTCGCTCCATTTCTTCCTTGTAAGGCTAAGTACTGACGGCGCGATTCAAGCCCGCAGAGCTCGCGGATGTTTGCCTGACGCGATTTTCCGCAGACCCAGAAAGTTTCGCCCAATATCGCAGCCACCGCTGAAAGTTTTTTTTGAGTGTGTATGCTGTTGGTCGTAGATGACCTTAACAGCGTCACCGGGTTTGGGGACGGTCAGATCCTAAAGGGACCTCAAGCCGAGAATTAGCGAGTGCGTCTAGAGGTATTCCAGGCGGATGGCATCTCCCCATGGGGAAAGTCTCTCCGTTTGGAGCCTCTAGACCACTCGGACCTTTTTTTTCGTCAGGAAAATGCATGATGCATACCCCGCCACCTGGGAGTGGCAACGGGGTTATGCGGGACTCCTCCCGACCCGTCCTGCCCGTCCACTCAGCCAGTCCTGGGACTAGCTCAGCGAACGCCCAGGGAGGGGGAGGTCCCTACCCACTAAAAACCTGACTATGCCCCTCACCTCACTCGGTCCACGGTCCCAACCAGCGTGGTTGAGACAACGGCACTAGATGAGGCCACGCGAGAACCCTTACGGAATCTTCCGCGACCTCACCAGTGAGCGTCCGAGTCAAACGGACACACTCCTCTCCCCCCAGAAGAGGAAAGTGTTGGGGATGCCCTATAGCATCATGGGCATCCCTAGCCATCAGCAAAGACCTGTGCAAGGCAGGATCTGAACTTCCCAAGTCCAAACCCCGCAGGCCTCTACCAGGGAGAGCCTGAAGACGACGGGGGCTCCCCCGTCTCCTTGCCCTCACCCTCCTACGTCGGAGAGCGTCCACGTGAACTTGCTCCTCGCGAACCCTCTCTGCAGCCTCCTTCTGCGAGATGACATCCTCGCAGAAAGAGGCCACGGCCTGCCAAGATCTGTCGCTGCCCAGCATAGCATTTACTATGCCGGTCAGAGAGAGATCTTTACCCACTGCCGCTACCAGAGTACGGCGCTGCTGGGACCACGCCGGACACTCCTCAAGGGTGTGTCGTGCTGTATCTACAGGAGCGCCGTACTCGTAGCACGACGGGAAGACCACTCGGACCTGAGGGGGTCGGCTCAACTAGAGTGCGTCTCTGAGACTCGGACCTCGGCTTAGTTAGCCGTTGTCAAGGGGGGCGGGGTAAAACGCCCAGGTACGTACCTGTGCCTGGTATAGCGTGTCGTATGTAGGCCGGGTCTTTGCACTGGTATCTTACGGGTGCGGTGTCTGCCTAATGCTAAGCTAGTGTGCAAGTTTGCTAGCTGTGTAGTGTTGGTGTTTGTGGCCTGTGTGGGAGGAGTCGGAGGCGCGTTGGCGCGGGTGAATTCGTCGTCGTGGTATTCTAAGATGTGCCTACGCCGACGAAATCAGAGGGATGTTACTTGATCTACGTTATCTCCTTCATATCTTTATATATATAATTCTTCTGTGAGTGTGTATGTCACTGAACTTCTCTTAAACGACTGGACCGATTTTGATGAATTTTTTTTGTGTGTGTTCAAGGGGATCTGAGAATGGTTTAGATTCACAATTTTGTCCGCTGGACAATGTTTTTTTAATTAATTTTTTTTATGGCGGTACGAAGTTCGCTGGGTCAGCTAGTATCTTTATATATATAATTCTTCTGTGAGTGTGTATGTCACTGAACTTCTCTTAAACGACTGGACCGATTTTGATGAATTTTTTTGTGTGTGTTCAAGGGGATCTGAGAATGGTTTAGATTCACAATTTTGTCCGCTGGACAACCCCTATTTTTTTAGGGCGGTACGAAGTTCGCTGGGTCAGCTAGTGTTTTATAGTAATCAAAGAAGAAATGAGCTGAAAGCTGCGATCGTATGAACCTTATAATAAAAAATGGCTGCGGTCGCGCCGCGGCGGGTGCGGGAAAAACCGCTCCGTGAGTTCTTAGCCTAAAAACTGTAAGGGTGTATGTTTATTTCACATATTAAAGTAATAATTACTTTACTGCCTTTTAAGTCTTTCTAAGTCCCTATCTTAACGGGCCATACTCCCCGGCAAATTGAAGTTTATGATCTCTTTATTAGGGTTCATTTTATTGCGTCCTTTGTCGCTCATTCCTTTTATAGCTTCGGTGTTAGCAAAAACTTTTAATACTATACCGATAAAGTAAGGGTTTAAATTTAAATCATCGTACTTTATTATAAACTTGTGGCTTGCCCTTGCTTCGCTTCTGTGTAGAGCTGTGTATAATACAAGCCGGAGAGCAAAATCTATAGCCTTTACTACAGTGTAGGCTATAGATTTTGCTCTCCGACTTGTATTATACACAATCACTTTCTTCATACAATGTAATGTGAAAATTTTGTTGCGTAGTTCAAGACACATTGCTCTGCTGTTTGCCATTCGTCAATGCCCTTACTATTAAACGTATCTAGTGACCCAGTGGTTTATCATATCAATCACTTTTATCACTCATAATTATTGCACTCATGATATGAAACGAATGGTATAAAACTTGGGAATGGTTCAATCCAACAAAGTATTTCGAAAATTTAATTCAACTTTATGTCAGGTACCTGCCTGATATAGCCTTGAATTAGAAGTAATTTATTTGGATAAGAATTAATACCCGTGTATGAACATTGTGCCTAGTTTGTACCGGCGTTGCTATTGCATATTTAAATACTTTCTTTGGTTGAACACGCTAATCTCAGAAAATACTGGTCCAATTTGGCAAAATATTTTTATGTTGCATAGTGCATTTATGGAGGAAGACTATAGGCCCTATCCGCAGGGGACCTCTAGTAGTGAAATAACTGTAATTGTTACACGTATGGTATTGCAGACTTTTTTTGTAGATATAAATGTCCTCTTCTACTACTATATTACTACATTACTTTGCTCTATTGTCAATGACTTTCGCAGGGTACGCGATGCAAGGTTAAGTTTTGGTATTTTCTTCACACATTGTAATAATAAATAATTTTTATGGGTTTTAATTCATTGGATATAACAAATTATATCACAATAAGGAATTATGAATAAGACGTCCTCTCCTCTTGCAATTGCGATACCCTACACTACAGGGTCCATAATGCACTTTTTGTCTATATGTTACCACCTTTGTATCTCCATTATGGTCTGCAATAAATGAATTGAATTGAATTGAATTGAGTAGGACGTCCTCAGGCACGATGGAGTGACGATTTGCGCAAGGTGGCTGGCAGGAGCTGGATGCGAGTAGCCCAAGATCGATCTGAGTGGCGTGCATTTGGAGAGGCCTATGTCCAGCAGTGGACTAAGATAGGCTGTTGATGATGATGACGATTGGGTTACATTATCGAAGATTTCATATGGAATCGTAACCTTTTTTTTAAATACTCATCAGGGATGATGTAGGGTTCATAATGTGAAAGATTTTTTCTAGTAGTTTCGGAGCCTAATCAATACAAACACAAACAAACAATCAAATCATTTCTCTTCATAATATTTATATAGAGTAAAGATTAAACTTCATACCTCGCATATAATATTAGGGATATTTTCAGCAGAAATTTTAGGTTGTCCCACTGGATTTACCAATTTACGTGACAAGTTAAGGAGGGCTGAAGCGACTCACCTATCGTATCAGATATCTTTGTAACTGTACCCCAAGCACGAACAACTATCGAGAAAGTATTCGTCGTACGTTCGTCGTAAAAAAGGTCAGACTTAGTTTCTGTAAAATCTTTGACGTTTTCGATACAAATACGTAGAAAGAAAGAAAAATAATTTTATTTGAGACAAAAACAATATTATTGTAAAAAAAAACGAGTACACTACTGAAGTGAAACTCCTTTAGCTCCATCTGTATGTATATATAAATATATGTGTGTACAATCTACATGTATGTTCATATACATATTTCATTTACTAGCTATTAGAGAAAGAGAGAAAGATATTTGCGCGCACTGTTTTCTCTCAACACCCGTTCGCCTCACCCAAGTACACTTTTCGTAACACGTAACGCATTCGCCAGCTTACCCCCCAAGTCAAGCGTACGTAAATAAGTTTCACTTCAAAAATAAAATAAAACAATTAAATTTTGTCTCAAATCGGTCCCAACTCAGCATAGTGCTAACGTTGCCATCAGCGCTGGTCTTCCGTTGGAGCCGGTTTGGTGTCGCACGAAATAATAACAAGAGAAACAACAAATAACATAAACATAAACAAAATGGAAACAAAATAAAAGACCAGGAATAAAAATTAAAACAAGAATCCGCCCACAATGTTATATTCCATAGTGTAATGTCGTACGGAATTTTATTGTGGGGAAACGCCGCCGACATTCAAACTATTTTTGTGCTGCAGAAGAGAGCTATTCGATCAATTATTATATCTTAAGAGATAGGTTTAAAGAATTTGGTATAATGACGGTCGCGTCACAATACATTTACGAAAATTTATTACTAGTAAGAAAAAAATATTAATTTGTTGTTTAAAAACAGTGATGTTCACACACTAAATACAAGAAACAAAAATAAACTAACTTTACCTGCTACAAGGCTTCACAAAATCAATAATTCATTTAAAGGTCTTTGTGTTCGTTTATACAATAAAGTCCCAAGCAATATCCAAGAGTTAAGCATAAATAAATTCAAAGATAGTATAAAAAAAGCACTTATTAAAAAAGCTTATTACAAAGTGTCTGATTATATTACAAACAAAAATGCTTGGGTTTGAACTATTCCAATCATTCCAACAGGTTTTCTATATTAAATAAATCATGATTGTATTGACGTTGTAACAACATAATGATTTGTAAATCTTGTTACATTATGCTTTTAATGTTGTGGAGTATTTTTCGCTCGTTTTTCTCCGCAGCTAAATAATATGTCCTATAACGAGTGGTAGGGAAAAAAAATGTTTGGACGATT
The DNA here is from genome assembly GCA_902850365.2 of Chilo suppressalis. NCBI lineage: Eukaryota > Metazoa > Arthropoda > Insecta > Lepidoptera > Crambidae > Chilo > Chilo suppressalis. The sequence goes on along the minus strand of OU963895.1, from coordinate 1,813,537 downwards.
CAAAAGTGTTGTACTATACATCCAATTTGAATAAAGATATTATGATTTCTTGATTTGATTTCTGAATAACACTGATCTGATACCCTACTCATTCATTCTATACCTTAAAGGCAAGGCGATAATTACATATTTACCTGATAGAAAAAAGCATATTGACAGACCATTATATATTTATAAAAAATTATAGCGTAAGAAACTTGCGAATGGTAGTTCGCAAGGCCAATCGATTGCCAGCTGAGCGCCGGGCTTGCATTATAAATGAAGAGGGCCAACTGCGCGTTCATCCATGTTTTGATTTGATGATTGGCTCGAATGGAACTTTTAAATAAATAACACTTTTAAAAGTCATAGGTGAGTGTTATGTGCTCATTGTAATACTTGGTATTGCTTCTTCTACACTTGGGCGACGAAGATTTTATACTAAAACTAGCTGACCCGGCGAACTTCGTACCGCCCAAAAGTAATAATTTGCAATAAATTAAAATTGCGACTATAATTTGAGATTTAAACTATCCTATCTCTCAAGTTGGATCGAACTGCACATGGTGTGCGAATTTTATTATAATCGGTTCAGTGGTTTAGGAGTCCATTGAGGACAAACATTGTGACACGAGATTTATATATATTAAGATTATCATCCAAAGGAGATTGCTCAGCTTCCATACATGTTTGGCCTAAAAACCAATAACCATGAAAAATTGTTTCCTAGATTCGAAATTATATATAAATTACCGTAGAAACGAATATTATCGACGGCCACTCCTGAGAACTTCTATAAACCATATACACTGAATGATTTTGAGGTTATGTTTGCAAATAGGCACATAGGTATTAGAATAATAAAAACCAAATAACTTATATAGGAAAATAGGGCAATCAAGCCAAGTATCGATATTATGTATTAGATTCAGGTATATAGAGCATGTAAAATAACAGATAATTGCCTGTTTTTAAAATTAATGCACAAGAGTAAGTTTTAAAATCATGATTATGCCATTGCGACTTTCAGAAGCAATCTTGTTTCATTTGACAAGTGTCTAACACTAATTACACTAGCAAAATGCATGTCAAGGAACTGCTTACCTATGTTATGAGAAACATGGAACTGTTATCATAATTTTATAAAAACCAATAGGATATTTTCTTAGTAATAATTAGGTTTATAATGGTAAAAGGTAATTCTAATGTAATAATATATTGCGTAGGTTCATGATAGTTCTGATCAATGTGTGAAATATGTATATTCCTGACATAGCTTAAATATTCTGATAAGGTAAATTAATGAAATAAAACAACTTAAGTACTTTTATGTTGCGTTTAATATTACATATCATCTACATTTTGAATTAAAATATCATCGAAATATTTTATCAATCTTTACAAAATAGATTTGTTTTGATGTTATATAAACAACCTCGATCAGTCTTTGTGAATGTTACTACACCCATAGCCAATAAAAATGATTCGTATGTTTTCCAAACCGGTAAAAATAGAAGTCCTTTTTTAAAATTAATATATTATTTAAAGGTGGCCGTTAAAATCTAATGACTGTAAAATAAAGTATAAATTACGCCAAGAATTACTGTATCATCATCATCATCATCAGCCTATTAATGTCCCCACTGCTGGGGCACAGGCCTTCCCTATGGATGGCAAAGGGAGATTGGGCCATGACCCACCACGCGGGCCCAGTGCGGATTGGTGGGTGCTAACGACTGCAAATGCAGCCGGGACCAACGGCTTAACGTGCCTTCCGAAGCACGGAGAAGCTCGAGATAGTAAATTTTTGGTCACCCATCCAATGACCGACCACCGCGAAAGTTGCTTAACTACAACGATCGCAGCCGAACGCGCTAACCACCTGCGCCATCGAGCTCTTCGTATGATATGAATCATTAGTATTTATTATAACTCTTTCCAAAAAATCTTCATGTTTTTGATAATTGCTAAGAGCGCGCTGCAATCGTATATTTCAAACCAATTAATTTGGCGATTGCGGGGCAAGAAATGGGTCTATGGAGAAAAGTCAAAATGCAAATTTCGAGGAATTTGGATCATAATTGAGATCAGGAGCGACGATTAAAAGTAAATCGGGTAGGTACTAACTATTTCAATGCGTATTTCGTCATCCTTCAGGTGACAATACGCCACGCCCATAACAGTGAGCGTTCAAAGAGCGAGTGACTAAATCATTTAGCCGCAAATAGTTTAATATCGGTGCCAACACACGTGGACCTCATTCGCGGCATCTTCATGCTTTTGTTGAGATACTTACGAGGTGATTTGTGAGAGGAAGCGGTCAAATTGTGTGTACGAGCAGTTGTTTACTCATCCGTGTAGAACTGCGTGTTATCTATGCCACAGAACGCAAAAGAAGGGCCTTGTGGGCGAGGCAGGCATGCTCATAACTTGACCAAAACTGGTTCTGGTGTGAGATTGTTGAAGTTATACTTCTTTAGCCGCGTTATGAAAAAATTATGAGAGTGAAATTTTAAGATGCGCGCGCATCACTGTAACACAAAAGTAACATAATGAAGTTAGCCGCGGGCGCGTTATGAAAAAATCATGTCAGTGAAATTTCAAGATGCGCGCGCATCACTGTAACACAATAGTAACACCATGAAGTTGGCCGCGGGCGCGTTATGAATGTTAGTGTCACCACCACTATTATTAGACATCTGTTCGAAAGGTACTTTGAACGATCCACGGAGCTCCATAAGATGATCGCGTTGTTAAAAACAATGTTGGCACGCTCGTCGCCTCTGATCACTGTTTTCATATTTATAATATTTATCCACATGTTTCTAGTTTCTATATAGACACAACGTGTTTTAGTTACTTACAAGTGCTTATTACATATGGACTAATAACTTAAATTCAGTAGTGATTTAAATTGAATATTTTGATTATTTATTAAATTTTTCAAATTAAAACTGAACTTTATTGACAGCGTTGACTATCCTTTTCCAATCCTTTTATTATGTTATTGTAATTAATTATCTGCATGCAATTAAAAACTATTTTGCAATAATTCCAAAAAGAAGTATAACTTCTCACGCGCGTACTTAAATACCACACACGCACCCATATTTTTTTAGTAATTTGGATTCACGGAAAATTTGTGTTTAAATTTTACAGAGTTATCCGGAAATTTACCACCGTTGGTCATACGAGGGGTGCATGCCAATTTTTCCAGGGTGTTTTTATTAGAAAACCTTCCATTCTTTATATCGGCATGCAATTTCAAAACACGGAATTGCCCTTTAATTTTGTTCAGGTTTTCAGAATCCTATGATCATGTTGGGCCGCTGCGGAGTGCATGCCATCAATTATTACAGCTTTAATTTGTTTAAACTTCCGTATATTACGATGGCATGCAGTATACTATCACGGAAAAACACGAAAATCCGCTACGCAAAGAAAAGCGCTTTATAGGTCAAAAGTTATGTTCTCCGACGAATCAAAATTTATAACTGGTGTTCATAGAAAACGGCTCATTAACTAGCGAAAGGTATGAGGAAGAAATTTTGAATGCACTCGTTGGTCTGCTGCACATGCGATGGAAGTGAAACCTTCAAAAATGTGAACACGTAAAGTGCTTCATGACCAGCATATGTATTCTGTAAGATGCAATATCTCTCATTCTCTGAAAATCTCATTTATTCAGACTTCTGACAAATTTCAAATCTATACTTATAATAAATCTGTAGAGAGGTCAATTCTGTACATGAAATATATTTTCAAAATAACTATCAGGGGGTGATTAGTGATCGATACTGATGCCAAAAATGCAATCAGTAAATTTTTTGTCTGTCTGTCTGTCTGTGTGTATGTTCCTTATAGAAACAAAAACTACTCAACGGATTTTAACTAAACTTGGTACAATTATTTTTCATACTCCTGGGCAGGTTATAGTATACTTTTCATCACGCTACAATCAATAGCAGCAGAGTAGTGTGGGAAAACGGGAGAAGTTACTCCATTTTTTAAGCTTCCGTCGCGTGTGCAGCCTTAATGGTTAAAGTTACATAGAAATCATGTATGACGGAAATATTCTACATTAAATTGTCTAAAAAATATCCCGCAACAGCATATGTCTATCTTTTGTGGTTGACTCACAATAACACGTGTAATTATATAAATAAAGTCATTGTTTATAGCACAAGTCTGAGAACAAAAACTATAGTTTACACTACAGCTCTACACCGAAGCGAAGCGAGGGCGGGCCACTAGTATTAGATATATGACATTTGTCAGAAGTACTGACTGCTTCTACAGATATAGCCACATTTTGCCGTGTAATGGCGTAATGCATATCAGACTATTGTCTCAAATGGCAGCTACTAAAATCGGAAGTGATATTTTATTTTACAGAATCGACCTACAGGTACGTCTTAAAGACACCTGAGTTAAAATTCAACTCTCTAAGTCCTTTGTAAGTCAAAGGACGTAAAGAGTTGAATCCCAGTCTAAGGACTGGGCGAGGAAAGTCGGTCAATCAGAGTCCCAATCACGAACTTTGACAGATCCGTAATCGTATCGTCATCGTCCAATTTTGTACGGAAGGAGCCAGGTTGTTGTTACGTCTTTCGTCCGGTACCCCTACCGGGCTATAAGACACACAACATCGTCAAAGTTTCTATGAAAACTTTCTTTTTTATAGGAACTTTGACGATGCGACACGATTACGGAACTGTCAAAGTTCGTGCTTAAGTTCTGGCTTTCTCTCTTCATATTTATTATATACAACTAGCTGACCCAGCGAACTTCGTATCGTATCGCAGAGCATGGTCAATTCGGATGGCCCAGTGCGGATCGACGGGTGCTAACGACTGCAGATTGCGGCCGGGACCAACGGCTTAACGTACCTTCCGAAGCGCTGAGGACCTTAAAATAGAAGATTTTTGGTCACTAGCGATGGGCGTTGAATTAACGAACGGTTTAAATAGACGGTCTACGTTCAATCGACGCTTCGACGGTCTACAGTTTATTCGTTAACTAGTTGAATTCATAGACGGCTAAACTGAGAGTCCACAGCGTTCATATATACTGACAGCGCGACGTCGACGCGTAAACGTATCCGGTTTACCCGTTACAATACCATACGTTCGTTCATTCGTTGAAATAAAGCAATTTGAAACTTAAGCATATGGCGTGAGAGTTGATATTTGTTCGTTTTTTTAACTAGAGTTGTTAGAGTGAAAAGGCAAGAGTATCAGTGTTGCCAGGTCTCCAGATTTTACAGGAGATCTCCTGTTTTTCTTAAATTTCTCCTGTTCTACTGTTTTTCTACATGAATCTCCTGTTCTTTTTCGATTTTCTTTTTTAAATTGCATTTTCCGTCATTAATAATGTAGATAACCTTAATAATTATAAAATAAATGTAATTGTCTAAAAAAAATTGCTTTGAGGGGCGGCAGAAGCCACAGAAACACATTCGTTATTGGTCTTTATCTTGATTTGATTTACCAATTCTAGGGGGGGGGGGGGGATATGTAAATCGGAAAAAGTAGTTTTTCTTGTAGCTCTTTCCATACATCTTCTGTTTTTTTTCTATAACGACTCCCGATTTTTGAAAATCGGACCTGGCAACACTGAAGAGTATTCTGATATTGCGTGAAAGAGTACGTCGATGGATCTGGCTAAACGATGCAGTGCAGGATGAACGGGTTTATATTAATTGTTTACCTCAAGTAGTTGCAGTTTTGTTTATTGAAATTTGAAATAAGTGTGTCGCGAGGTCAAGGTCAAGGGACACGTGAATGCGAATTTAGTGCAAAGTTCGTTTGAATTGAATGATTATTTTATGAGTTTAATTTGTAATTTATTTTGTAAACATTTAAATGACTATAATGTAAAGTGAATACTAAATAAAGACCCCGTCGTCGTCGTTGCGTCGCGCCCGTAGACCAGTCACCGCGTAGTTGATATGAACCCCTCAACGTTTGCCGTTGTCACGTCAACTAGTTGAAGAGTTCAACTAGTTAATCGACTAGTCGATGGACGGTAGTGGACGGTTTAGTTTCGTCGACGAAAAATACGTCGACGACCCACCTCTATTGGTCACCCAACCATTGACCGGGCACTGCGAAAGTTGCTTAACTTGAATGACCGCAGCCGAACGCGCTAACCACCTGTGCTATAGAGCTCCTGCGCTATAGAGATGTTCAACTTACATGTGTATCCGAAATTTGTTTATTTTATAGGTATTTAATATTTAATCAGAAGATATTTCTTGTATGTAAATGTGAATTGTCTTGCCGTTCGTCTGGTACTAAAACAAATATTTTTGTTTTTGTAAATTGTCTAAATATTAGATTACATTATATAAAGAAAAAATAAAAATTAATAATCAGTAATACACAGATTAGTAAGATTGTCTCTGAATGGCAATGTCAGTCGGGGCCGCGTTCGGAACCTGTGCTCCGGGTGCAACCAATTTTGACATGGCGATAGTGGCGCCCCCCTGAACTCACATTTTTGTTGTTTTGTTTTTATTTTGTTATGTTTATTTTATTACTTGTTAATGTTATTGTTTCGTGTCGTCACTAAACCGGTTCCAACGGAAGACCAGCTAGGGATGTCGAAAGTTGAAAAAAATATCGATATATCGATACATCGATATTTTAAAAAATATCAATATCAGCTTCGATATATCGGACCAATTTTCCCAAAAATATCGTATAGTTGCTCACGAAATATGACACGCGGAATAATAATGGAACGAAAATTATCTCCCTAAAAATAGACCCCATTTTAGAATGTTGACATAGACAATATTAAATACAGCACAGATCATAGATATATTGAATATCATTAATCTGAGATCCAGTTACGATTTTTCCAGATACGAATTTAGTTAGATCGTGATATGCCGCTAATAATTAAAAAAATATCGTTTTTGATACAAATTTCGATATTGGTTATTTTGTATCGATGTATCGATATATCGAATCAAAATATATCGGCAAAAAATATCGATATATCGAACAAAAAATATCGATATATTTTCAACAAGCCTAAGACCAGCGCTGATGGCAACATCGGCACATGCTGAGTTGGGACCGATTTGAGACAAAAAAAAAATATGTGTGTTTTGTTCTGTTTGTTGTGTGTGTGTTGTCTCAAATAAATTTATTTTTCTTTCTTTCTTTTCTTCTTTCTCCTCCAACCGATTCGCTCGAAACTAACGGTACAAACTAACAGTTTGTACTACGCTAGGAACATTGCGTTCTGCTGCATGATTGCTGTCCGAGATCGCCTCATAAAACTGCCGATATAATACGATTACGAAAGACACCCATTCGTTAAGCAAAGAAGATGACAATGTTCGGGGTACGTGTCCGGAATCCCACGATGGAAGCCACTCTCACGCGACGCGCCCTTATCAAGGCGGAACTCGAAAAATTCTTGAGCGACACTGCTGCTTAAATCAACAAACATTGTACTTTGCAATAGCCACAAAAATAGTAATACAAAGCTTCTATTAGGTGATGTGGTTACGGTGTGGTTATGTGACTTAGAAGCGATGCGGTATATTTTGCTGTCGCATTCTGTATCTAATCCAAGACATTATGTTGGGGGGGATAATTTGGTGCGCCTGAACAAAGAAACTTATAAGCGAAATGCTACGTAATTAAGGCCTACTTGCACTAAATTAAGGCTTAATCATGTTAAACACATCTTTGTGAGCTGTTTAAAGTGAAAAAGAGATAGAATGAGGCTTAAACATGATTAACTTAAATTCGAATTAAGAACTTTCGTGCATGTCGCCATAGGATTATGTATTAACCACGAAATCTCGTCATCATCATATATTTCCCCAACTGTTGGGGCACAGGCTTCCCGAGGTTTGAATAAGGGGCATTCCACTCGATTTGTAAAAGGGGCTTGCCCCTAGATTTGAGAAAGGTGCATTTCCATAGATTTAAAAAAGGGGCATTCCTCTATATTTGAAAAATGGGCATTCCTCTAGATTTAAAAAGGGGCATTCCTCTATATTTGAAAAAGGGGCATTCCTCTAGATTTGAAAACGGGGCATTCCTCTAGATTTAAAAAGGGGCATTCCTCTAGATTTGAAAAAGGGGCATTCCTCTAGATTTAAAAAGGGGCATTCCTCTAGATTTGAAAAAGGGGCATTCCTCTAGATTTAAAAAGGGGCATTCCTCTATATTTGAAAAAGGGGCACTCCTCTATATTTGAAAAAGGGGCATTCCTCTAGATTTGAAAAAGGGGCATTCCTCTAGATTTGAAAAAGGGGCATTCCTCTAGATTTAAAAAGGGGCATTCCTCTATATTTGAAAAAGGGGCACTCCTCTATATTTGAAAAAGGGGCATTCCTCTAGATTTGAAAAGGGGCATTCCTCTAGATTTGAAATGAAATGAAATGAAAAATCTTTATTGGCCATGGTATAAGAAACAGAGGAAAAAAAAAATATAAAAAAGAAACTTAACCTAAGAACAAAAATTAAACATTAGGTTTAAAATGGCCAATCAGGACCCTGCCTCAGCTTATGCTGATACAATGAGAAAATATTCTCTCACTGTATCAGCGCTGGTATTCTGGCAGGGATTTGAAAAAGGAGCATTCCTCTAGATTTGAAAAAAGTACATTCGCCCTGATTAGAAAAAAAGAGTGGTCATAACGAGTGTACATCGGTAGTTGCTAACTTAACGTGCCTACCGAAGCACGTATGAGATCGAGATTAAAAATTTTGACACGATTTGAATTAGTTCGTCATCTTCCGCGGCTGTATGTAAGGTCTAGTTGTGATTCCAAGCGGCGGTAAAGACAAGCCAAATCACGAGCGGTACCGTCAAATTCCTAATTTGATCACGGCGCGCCGCTGTTGGTCGGAGCCGCAGCGACAGTGGTACCGTACAATTATGGAAATCTGAAGGCTCCAGTGCTAACATTTTTAGGGTACCATAGCCAATATGGGACGATGGAATACCATTATCAAGCCTCCGCTTTACGTCCGTCTGTTAGCTATCTATAGCTAGCTGTAGTTTTAGGTAATCTTTTATCTTATGGGAGATCAAAGAAGCTTTTTTAACATTCTATGAATCTTTCACTCAATATTAAGTATGGCGAATCATTTGATTTACAAATTTATGAGCATAATGGTGTCGATTCTAGCGTGATTCTCTAAACTTAAAATGAAATTTAACATCAGTCTCTCCTTCTCATTCTGTATAAAGTTAAAGATCATTTTCTCAAACAGAAATCTCAAACTTAATGAATCATTCTCACGAAGTATCTCGTTTCTTATTAGTATTTATTTATCAGGTTTATATGTATGTTATGTATATTTGGATAGGTATTGTATTTATCTATGTATATTTATGCAAGTTTATTTATGTAGGTATATGTATTTATATATGTAATGCGTATCGTATCCATACTAATATTATAAATGGGAAAGTGTGTTTGTTTGTTTGTTTGTTTGTTTGTTTGTCTTCTCTTCACGCCTAAACCGCTGAACCGATTGTGTTGAAATTTGGTAAATGTATAGCTTGAACTTATGAGCCTGCTATTGGCTACTTTTTTTTAATTTATATATTCGAATTTACATAATTTTCAACTAAATTAATCATTTTCATGGTTGGTACCGATAGAGATGGCGCTACTGTCACGAAGACAGATTAAATTTGAAATGTGGAAGTTGCTATCTTAACTTAATAATACGAGATGGCACCACTCGTGTTCATTACCGAGTATTTTGTGTTAGTGTTTCATTTATTTAATACGCAATAAAGGTAATTTTACGCAATTTCTTTCTAATCTTATTTTTAAAATTAAATCTAGCAAATACTACTCCAAATTTATAATATAAAAATATCATTTTCGAGTGATTATAGATAGAGATGGCGCTACCATCTCGAATACCAACTCAACCGAGTAGTCTCTCTTGAAATAATATTTTCTGAGTAACTTATCAGATGGCACCACCCGTCTTTCATATCGAGAATTTTTAATTGCTAAAAATGTGAGTTGTGATATTGCGTTTTTTCAGATCGCGCTATTTATGAACATGACTTTTTAATATTTATTGTTAATTTTAACGTCATGTAGGTAGATATTTTAATTAAAACAATATTAGTAAAAAAAAACGACTTCCTTTAGTGTCCTAATATCTTACCAGAAAATCTTATAAACATCAAATACCTAGATATTAAATAATCAGCTGTTTACAGTAGACAAATATTAAATAAACAGCTGTTATGATTGATTTTAGTCCCTTAATCGAGTATTATCCAATAATTTTCAAGTGGAGATGATCCTGGATGTTGAGTAGAGGTAGGCGCTACCAACTCGAATAACAATTCGAAAACCAAGCTGTTGCGCGTGAAACTGAAGAGATGTCGCTACCCGAGTCGAGTTTACTTGCACTAAAAATCTGAGGTTTTTCGGATGGCGCTATTCATGAACATTACTTTTTTATATTTATTGTTTTTAACTAGCTGTGACCCGCGGCTACGCTCGCGTGGTTTTCCTATTTGAGGCTATCATCCTCTTTTGACATAGTGAGTAAAAAAGTAGCTTATAGCAACCCAAAGCTTCAACCTATTAGTGCAGTCATTGAAGCGAAAAATACGGTCTTACCTCCGAATTTTTTTACTGTGAACCGTTTTGCATGAAATTTTGGAATTAGGCTCACCTTACCGTTAACTTCAAAAGTGAAAATGATCTGAACTCCGCCTATTATTTTTAAGGGGTGTAAACAATCCCTTAATGGAAAAATTGACATTGAGCCATTTTATAGCTAGAAAACATGTCTAATAGTAAGTGATGAAATTGTAAAGTATTTTCCAACATAATTACCCCATATTAAAATCATTTTCAACCCCTTGAAAATCTTACAACCCTTGCAAACAACCCCTAAATTGAAAAAATCACAAAAAAATACTTTGGTATGACATAAAAAGATTTTGTATTAGAATGCATAAAATGCATCTGCTCGCCGCTAGATGGCATTGACCACATCGATTAAATTTCAGACAAAATAAAAAACGGCTTTGATCTTTGATATCTAGCTTAATATTGCACTTAGAATACTCTATAAAAAACCAAATTGTTCATTGTTTAACCTGCTACAATTTTGTTCTTTATAAAATTTTCGATAAAACTTACATTTTTGGAGATATTTGCAAAAAACCGATGAAAAACGGGAAAAAATTTCGAATTTTCAATTGCCAATAACTTGAAAAGTATTGGATTTTTTGAAAAACTTTATAGATGATTTTTTGCCTAAAATTTATTACAATACTTATTTTGAAAAAAAAACACCTCCGACAAGGGGTGGCAACCATCATTTTCACTTTTGAAGTTAAGGGTAAGATGAACCTAATTCCAAAATTGTATGCAATTCGGTTCACAGTAAAAAAATTCGGAGTAACAATGCTTCAATGACTGCACTATATATACTTACCAAATTTCAAAGTGGTTTAGGCTTCGAGGAAGGATAAACAAAACAAACACTCTCATAATAATACCTAATACTACTATGGATAGTACGTAATAAAACTTCAAAATGTAAAAGCATTAGTATTATTAGAATAAAGGGTTTAATTATTTTAAACACATAGCAGTACTATTTAAGTACGCTACTGTACACGATGTTATGTGTTTTTCCATAATTTTTATCAGTGAGTCAATTTTATACATTCGAAGAAACTACCAAAATACCTACCTAATTCATTTAATGCACAACAAAACCAAATCACAAAGGAAAACAAAAACAGATATGGTACCTTGGTAAATCGTATTTCTTTAAAATCAATCAAGGTAGGTAGGTACCTACTGCTTACTGTTCCTTAGCTGCTGAAATGGCTCAATGTCAATTTTTCCATTAAGGGGTTGTTTACACCCCTTAAAAATAATAGGCGGAGTTCAGATCATTTTCACTTTTGAAGTTAAGGGTAAGGTGAGCCTAATTCCAAAATTTCATGCAAAACGGTTCACAGTAAAAAAAATCGGAGGTAAGACCGTATTTTTCGCTTCAATGACTGCACTAATAGGTTGAAGCTTTGGGTTGCTATAAGCTACTTTTTTACTCACAATGTCAAAAGAGGATGATAGCCTCAAATAGGAAAACCACGCGAGCGTAGCCGCGGGTAACAGCTAGTATATATATATAACTATTATTTATTAAGTCTATTTCCATAACAGTAGTAATAAATTATTTTTAGTTTAATTTTTATTGCACTTTCTTTTTCCCGCTAAGTTGTGAATCTCCGACACCACCTAGGTTGGCTGGAAGAGATCTCTTTTAGAGATAAGCCCACCTTTGCTTACTATGTATTTTACTATATGTTTTAACTATATGATGCAATAAAGAGTATAATAATATAAGATAATGCAAAGGAAACACTGTTGTCAAATTTAAGTTTAGCTTTAGAGAATCATGTCAGAAACGCTCAGAGATTTTTTTTTTAAGTCATAATTTTTATTTTATTTGCATTTGTAATGGAAAGTGACTTTACGAGTTACCTCATATTGAAGACATTTTTCAAATTGACGATTCTGTAAATAATACAGGGAGAAAAAAAACAGCCCTTGCTGAGTTTCTTGTCGGTTCTTCTCAGTACAAGGTCTCCCGCCGTAGATTTGCGAACCGATGGCGTAGCTTTTCGACATTCGCAAGTGCTTGTAACAGCCTAGACTGAATAAATGATGTTGAATTTTTTTTTTTGAATTTTAAAAGCAACATAGGTATTTTGTTCAATAATAATTTCTTCATTTTATCTACTTACCTACAACAATTTGAAATTATTATACTTCCTTGAGTTTCGTTTTTAGAGGATATAAGGCATACTTTAATTTAACATTATGTCACGGACCCTTCTCTTTTAACCTTATCAGGTTCACTTGTCACAACACTTTGTACAGTTTTGATGACACGTTTGTATGTTTACCTCTATCGTGGCGAAGTTGAGCAGCCTTACCTGTGAACAATGAGAATGTATGAATGAGATTTATTACATACAAGAATGATATTCAATGATTAACCATTAATCTATCTATACTTATACTTATAATAAATCTGTAGAGATGTCAATTCTGTACATGAAATATATTTTTAAAATAACTATCAGGGGGTGATTAGTGATCGACACTGATGCCAAAAATGCAATCAGTAAAATTTTTGTCTGTCTGTCTGTCTGTCTGTCTGTGTCTATGTTCCTTATAGAAACAAAAACTACTCAACGGATTTTAACGAAACTTGGTACAATTATTCTTCATACTCCTGGGCAGGTTATAGTATACTTTTCATCACGCTACAATCAATAGGAGCAGAGTAGTGAAGGGAAATGTTGGGAAAACGGGAGAAGTTACTCCATTTTTTAAGCTTCCGTCGCGTGTGCAGCCTTAATAGTTAAAGTTACATAGAAATCATGTATGACGGAAATATTCTACATAAAATTGTCTACAAAATTTCCCGCAACAGCATATGTCTATCTTTTATGGTTGACTCACAATAACACGTGTAATCTATACTTATAATAAATCTGTAGAGATGTCAATTCTGTACATGAAATATATTTTTAAAATAACTATCAGGGGGTGATTAGTGTTCGATACTGATGCCAAAAATGCAATCAGTAAAATTTTTGTCTATCTGTCTGTCTGTCTGTCTGTCTGTGTGTATGTTCCTTATAGAAACAAAAACTACTCGACGGATTTTAACGAAACTTGGTACAATTATTCCTCATACTCCTGGGCAGGTTATAGTATACTTTTCATCATGCTACAATCAATAGGAGCAGAGTAGTGAAGGGAAATGTTGGGAAAACGGGAGAAGTTACTCCATTTTTTAAGCTTCCGTCGCGGGTGCAGCCTTAATGGTTAAAGTTACATAGAAATCATGTATGACGGAAATATTCTACATAAAATTATCTAAAAAATATCTCGCAACAGCATATGTCTATCTTTTATGGTTGACTCACAATAACACGTGTAATTATATAAATAAAGTCATTCTTTATAGCACAAGCCTGAGAACAAAAACTATAGTTTACACTACAGCTCTACACCGAAGCGAAGCGAGGGCGGGCCACTAGTTTTACATATAACAATCGTCATTAAAATCTACATCATTATTTACATCATCGCTATAACTCGAAATATTACCATTATCGTCATTGTTGTCTGCAATGCTATTTCCATCATTATTGAAGTCGTCAGTGTTATCGTTATAAAAAATATTGCTACTATCAGTTAAAATAATTTCTTCTATTTGAACCGGTGTAGGGCTACCATTAAAAATATTCGGCGTTATGGTAATATTATCATGATCGTTTATCCAACCACAATCTTCGTAATTCATTCCAACACATCGCATTAACATAAATTGTTTTAAGAATTTTTGTTTTAACTATTCCCAGCAAGGTGGCATTAGGCTGGAAAAATAGTTTTTTTACTTCATTCAGATACGCCTCTTGTGTGTAAACAGCAGTAAAAATATTTAGAAAAATGATTAATCGTGATAAATTAATTTTTTATACCATACATTTCGCAAGTATACTTTTGAATTGTTTTCTTCATCTCATTATCTTCGATCTTATGAAGATTATTAAGCGAAGCAAACATTTCTTGATATTTTTTCATTTCATTAAATATTGAAAGGTTTGGCTTTACCTTTCTTAAAGAAACTACAGGTATATTCACAAGCTGTATACGCGTGAAACCCGGTCAATGCGTTGCACATATTTTCACCTAAAACGTTTGCTAATTTGGTACAATTAATACATTCATCACCGTCTTTACTGTTTGTTGAACTTAAGAGCCAAATTTCAAAACGCAGTAATTTAAAGATATTCCCCAATATAATAATTTGAACTACATATTTGTGTTCTTTATAATAGCATCGAAGGCAATGTTTTATCTTTATTACACAGAATATACTCAATATTGTTATATTGAGTGCACATGCAGCGTGTTTGAAAATGCAATTGTGACTAAAGCGAATTATGGTCATGCACCACAATTTAAGCGGATCACTTTTGAGCCGCGAGTGCCGTATCTTCCCTTTTTGTTTTAATCTAAAGATGTGGGTAAATAAAAAGTGTCGATCAATTTATTTTAGTAATGTTAGAGTCAAAGAGTTAATTGGAAACAAAATTAACTATGTATTTGAAAAAGATATGTAGATAATTAAACATAAACTAAGTCGACAGTCAGATCCGGGCAAATAAAAGGTGTCGACCAATGTTTTTCAGCCATTCCAGAGGTTCTAATTTCAGAAAATCGTAAACACATCCATGTTTTCCATAGTTTCAGTTAAATTAAAAAAATAATATTTTAATGGTGGTCGACTCAGTGTAGAGAATAAATAGAGCTTGTTGACCCTTGACATTTCTATTCTTCTCATCAAAAACTTTCGCTTGTCATAAATTTTCTTGATGTATTTCATACATTACAATTACACCTAAAATAACAACCGGAAGTGACGTCATAATTTTGAATGCGGGCAAAATCAAGCAACTTCCGGGGAGTCGACCGCTAGACCTATGGCTTTATTGTTTTTTTTTTAATCTTTATTCAGTAGTAAGAAGGCTTTTGTCGCTGAGCGACTATGTCAGCCCCATGATGATACATTAATTAGTATTATAATCTATACTTCATCATCAGCCTATTAATGTCCCCACTGCTGGGGCACAGGCTTCCCTATGGATGGAATAGGGAGATTGGGCCATGACCCACCACGCGGGCCCAGTGCGGGTTGGTGGGTGCTAACGACTGCAGATGCAGCCGGGACCAACGGCTTAACGTGCCTTCCGAAACACGGAGGAGCTCGAGATAGTAAATTATGGTCACCCATCCAATGACCGACCACTGCGAAAGTTGCTTAAATTCAACGATCGCTGCGGAACGCGCTAACCACTTGCGCCATCGAGCTCCTCAATCTATACTTAATTAGTTTTATTATAATATTACCCAATTTAATGGCTAATTTTGATGTCGGCTTGGACAATATTATATTGCACAAGCCAACATGTCTTATGCTAACTTTATGTTCAAGCTCTAAAGCTCTGCGTTCAGATTCGATCCGGACACACCCCACTAAGGCATGGTACGTGTCCTCTCTTACACCACAGATTGTACAGTTGGGAGATTCAATAACTTTCATTAGAAATCCAAACGCATTCAATGGAATGTGTCCGGAACGTAATCTCATGATTGTCACAAGAAGTGGCCGATTCATATTTTCTTTGGCAAACCAGGGTATTTTTGGTGGTTCAGACTGTATTGTTTTATACCATATACCTCTCTCCTCAGATCTCTTATCGAAATACTCTTTCCACAATTTGTAACATTCTTCTTTTGGCTTTATTGTTCATACCCCAAAAATGATTCATGTATCTGATCCATAGGACTTATACACGACCGGTTCTCCGACTATTTCGTTGTTGAACTCACAGTTAAATTTCTTTTGCAGAAGCGCGGCCTAATTTGAAAAACAATAGGTTAGTTGACACTTTTCGGAAATATGTTTTAAATGGTTAATAATTGTTCAATTAGACCGAAAAAAACGTATTGTATTTTTTTTTACTTAGAAAGCTACAAAACTCTAATTTTAAAATAGATTTTTCATGGACATACAAAAACGCTGTCGGCCATTTTAGTCTATAGATTATCTATGGTATGACGGGAACAAAATAGTAAACAAACACTCGCAAGCACGTAGGATATAACCTATCTGAATTTAAATTACAAAACCATGATTTCTAATAGATTTCATGATAAATATAGTAATTATCATGATTGTATTATACGAGAATAAAGAAACACATCGTTAAAGACTCCAGAAATGTTGTGGTATCAATTTTTAAGGTTATGAATGTACCTGCTTAGTTAAAGAGTTTTGTCGTTTCTGCTTTCACAAATCCGGCGTCCAGCATTAATTTAGTCAAAAACCAATAAACGGAAACTTTTCTTCAAGATATAAGAGTTTTTAGATATATTTTAGTCGGACGAAAGAAACCACAGTAACAGGGCAATGACGTTTAGTTGTTTGCTATTATGTTGACGTTACAATCATGGTGGACAGCGTTTTTAGTGTTTAAAAAGCATAGACTAAAAAAAAATTCACAATTAAATTACTACAGCCATCTTCTAATTTTATGAAGTGAAATCGATGTATTTAGGTTCCTCATACCAAAAATTATCAGAAATAAACATTTGTATAGTGCAATTTGACATGAGTCAACTAGCCTATTGAGTATGTATAGTATACCAAAAATTTCTCAGAAACGCTGTTACGATATCCGCGAAATTAATGGTATCTACTAAGTATAATTAATTCAGTATGTTATTCTGGTGAACTCATGAAAAGCTGCAAATATACATATGCAAATGATTAGATAACATCTGGATTCTGGTTCCCACAATTCCCAATCAAACTAATGTTAATGAATTCATTAGATACGTGATGGTTTAGGATTCCATTTTCCAAATAACTAAATTTCTATATTAGACTAGCAAACCCGGCGAACTCCGTTTCGCCACCAGATGGCTTCTTTTTATGTAATATTTCGTTTGGTGATTAAAAGGAGATTTTTTTTTATATTTTTTCCTGAATTTTCTTTGCTATAAACCCCACGGAGCCCGAGATCTTTCCAACGAATGCAAAACCGTGGAAATCGGTTCGTGCGTTCTGGAGTTATAGCGTCAGGAAGGAAAACCCGACTTATTTTTATATAGTAGATTAAAACATTGTTTTGAGGCCTCTCTTTGATTTTGTGATCAACACAAACATTTAGTGCTGTATTATTACTATTTATATGCTTTACCATCATCACCATCAGCCTAAAAAATGTTGAATGATTTATAGTATTGTTACCTTCAGGATACAAAAATCCAAATCTTTATTGTCTTACATGCATCTAACCCATACTTATAATAAATCTGTATAGATGTCAATTCTGTACATGAAATATATTTTTAAAATAACTATCAGGGGGTGATTAGTGATCGATACTGATGAGTCTGTCTGTCTGTCTGTGTGTATGTTCCTTATAGAAACAAAAACTACTCGACAGATTTTAACGAAACTTGGAACAATTATTCCTCATACTCCTGGGCAGGCTAAGTATACTTTTCATCACGCTACAATCAATAGGAGTAGAGTAGTGAAGGGAAATATTGGAAAAACGGGAGAAGTTACTCCATTTTTTAAGCTTCCGTCGCGTGTGCAGCTTTAATGGTTAAAGTTACATAGAAATCATGTATGACGAAAATATTCTACATAAAATTGTCTAAAAAATATCCCGCAACAGCATATGTCTATCTTTTATGGTTGACTCACAATAACACGTGTAATTATATAAATAAAGTTATTGTTTATAACACAAGCCTGAGAACAAAAACTATAGTTTACACTACAGCTCTACACCAAAGCGAAGCGAGGGCGGGCCACTAGTCTCCTAATAAATGTGTTAATTATAGATTTGCTGATATTAATAACTCATAATCGATATGCAAGCAAACGAGTTCACTTTATATATTGTTTTAAACTTTCATGGTCACTAACATTATAGCTATTAACGGGATTGTTACCATGTACCTTGTTTTTTATGAGTCTCCGACATTTCGGCACTGTTGCAAGCGCCATGATCACGGAGTAACTGTCCAAATCAAAAAAAAATCGAAAATTCTCCTTTTAAAGCCGGTTAAAAGTAGTCTGCAGCCACTTGTGAGGTAAGAGGTTTGGTCCGAGGAGGCATTGTGCTCCCTCACAATGGACGACATATTTTAATGGGGCACAAAATAATTGGGGTCGTTCCGAGTACGATAGTTTGACCCCGTCTTATAATATAATGTTTATAAGCAAACAGGAGATATTTTCTTTATATATTTGCATTTACAAAAGGACAAACAACACGTCGCCTTGAAAGTCTTTTGTCGGGCGTCGGAGATTCAAGAATAGAATCTTTGAAAAGAATTCTTCAAAAGTTTTTTTGTATTTTCGTAGCAATGCCAGTGTTACCACAACCCATACCAAAATTTTACCCTTAGTATTTTTTAAAATCCCCTTAATATAGAAATTTATATGTACCTACTTATCTAATTACCTAAATTCTTTCGTTGCTCATAAATTAAAACGTTACATATTAGTTACAGTAAATTATTTTATTGAATAAATACATTTTCCGAATGGAAAATCAAACGAAAATGAGCTGACAGGCTGTTAAATCTTATTTAGCTGTTTTGATTGGTGGAAGGCAAAGAACTTTAGTCCATACAGCCTTAGGAAACAATCTGCCACACAGTCAGTTCAGTGGTTTCATATCGTAGTGCGTTCCATTCTACGCAAAAACTGAAAGAAAACACACGCTTTGTTTTTCGATTTAATTGCAAGTTTTGTTAAAAGCCCCTAAAAGAACCCCCAAAAAATCCAACCCCTAAAAAAGTCCGTTTTAACCCTTTTATCCCCTAAATCTGGGGGCAAAACCCCTATGTTGGGAACCGTGAGCAATGCTTAATTTGGTATTAGTTGTGTTTTTGCGACGGGAGCGGTAACAGGTTTCGGTAAATAACTCGCCAACGATAAGATTGAAATGCTATATTTATGGTAGAAATGAAATGCCCTTCTGGGTTTCTTCTTCAGAGTGCACGACTAAGAAGAAGTATTTTTAAACCCGGATCGTAGAAAAAAGCTTCATCATTAGACTATTAAATTCGCACTGCTGGGGCCTTACCTATGTATGGAATATTGAAATTGGACTATTACAGAGAGATAGTAAAATTTGGGTCACCCATCCCATGACCGACTACTGCGAATGTTGCCTAACTTCAATGATGGCAGCCGAACGCCCTAACTATTTGTGCCATCGAGCTCCCCAAAATATAAAATAAAAAAAATGACCATAAAATAAGATAAAAGTTGGGGTGGACCACCCATATCACTTAGTTTACGTTTTATTCTCAGACCTTCTGAATGTAGATTTTAAACTGGATCAACTTTAAATAGATACCTAATTTATAACTAGAAAAATATTTCTATATTTTTCTAGTTATATTTTCTTTAGATTTAAACATCAAGCAGTTACATGCTTTAAAAATAATAAAAATTATAACTATAATTGCTATTTCTTCTTTCAAATGTTTAATACTTGTAAAAGTATTCATTTGACATTGTGGGTTTACCTATAATGCGAAGAGATGGCGCTGCCTTGCAGCTTAAGAATAGCTAGAAGGAATTTCGACGCGGTCCGTGAGGGCCGCGGTAGCATAATTGGTCAGTGCATTCGCCCGGATTGCGAAGGGTGCGGGTTCGAGTCCCGTCTGCTGCCTGGTCCGCGTGGAATTTTTTCTAGTTATATTTTCTTTAGATTTAAACATCAAGCAGTTACATGCTTTAAAAATAATAAAAATTATACCTAATTTATCCTAGGAGTTTTCTACTGCACTGATAATGAAATTAATTATGGAAAGCCTTGACGGAATCAAATTGAGACTAAATGAAAAGTATAAAGGACATTTTAAATTTGGTAGTGGTCAAGAAGGTAGTAATACGGAGGATTTAAACAAAGTCTAAGACTTGCCCAGATTGACCCGAATTAAGAGTATCATAGGCTTGTTGAAAATATATCGATGCATCGATATATCGATATTTTTTGATCGATATATCGATATTTTTTGCCGATATATCGATACATCGATACAAAATAACCAATATCGAAATTCGTATCAAAAACGATATTTTTTAATTATTAGCGGCATATCACGATCGTACTAAATTCGTATCTGGATAAATCGTAACTGGATCTCAGATTAATGATATTCAACATATCTATGATCTGTGCTGTATTTAGTATTGTCTATTATTTGTAAATCTGTTTGTTGGTGAATTGGTTGTGCTGATTTCCATTATATTCTGTGAAGTGTGTGACTGTCTAGTCTTGTTAACGAAAGAAACCCTGCAATCATTTACCTGAGAGGCCCTGCAATCATTTTCATCATTCGAAAATAGGGTCTATTTTTAGGGAGATAATTTTCGTTCCATTATTATTCCGCGTGTCATATTTCATGAGCTACTGTACGATATTTTTGGGAAAATTGGCCCGATATATCGATGTTTTTTTCGCGATATATCGAAGCCGATATTGATATTTTTTAAAAGATCGATGTATTGATATATCGATATTTTTTTCAACTTTCGACATCCCTAAGTGACAAGTAGCCAGGTGATCGCTTACACTATTTCCGGAGATAAGCTTGCATTCTTTGCACGGGAAATTTAGCAGCTGACGCAATCTATGCTTTCCTTTCCTACAAGTCCAGTACGGGATAAAATCCTCGCTCATTTATTTATTTATTTGATCACCAACATAATAAACATTGACACAACAATCTAGCAGGTAATGATAAAATACTTAAGCTTAATGTTATTACAATTATAGGTGAAGACCACATGCGTTATGGAATAGAAGCAACAAATGCTGGTAAACTGTTGATGACAGAGCCTTTAAAAGCTTTGTAAGATTTAAAAGAAAAACATATATTCAACAATGTCCCGGTTAAAATCAATGCATTATTAGAAGACTTATATCGAATAAAGTCAACTTATATATATAGTAAAAAAAATGAATCGAAATTAATTAGTCACAATAAATTACAGATAAAATTAATTTATAGAAATAATAACATATAATATTTCCAACATCTAAACTTTTCGTTAGAAACAAAGTGCCTTTTTAATTAGCATCTTTTATATTGATGGCGTCGCGGCGAGGCGATAACGACATAATTCGCTTTTAATCAATTAATATAAATTGGGAGGTAAGCTGTCATGTCCACTGAGAAATCAATTACGTGGAGCGAAGCGATAAATTGTTAGATAGCCGAGATGAATATTAACTAATTGGATAAACTTCAGGCGGGAGTTGGCAGTTCTCAACTATTTAGTAGACAGTGGCGAGAAATTTGATTAACGAATAATTCTAAATATGTGTTTGAATATACATTACTGGTGTTATATTTTAATTTGATAGTTTTTGCATAATATTTAGCCTTTGATTTTGAAGTTATACTTCTTTAGGCGCGTTATAAAAAAATGATGAGAGTGAAATTTTAAGATGCGCGCGCATCACTGTAACACAAAATTTTAATTTTAGTTACTTTTGTGTTTACCGCACATTAAGAAAATCTACCAACAAAATAGAAATAGAATCTCTATTTAGTGGGTGCTAACGACTGCATTGTGAAGGCCTATCAAAAGTATTTATTAATCTGGAACAACGGAACCAAAGCGCGATTCAGGAGACTACAGCGCCATCTCTTGACCATTGGTGTAGTAGAACCAAAAACCACATCTTTATTTTTTGTAATAAAGTAACAGTTATAGGTATTCATATTTATAATATTTATCCACATGTTTCTAGTTTGTATATTCGGAATACGTGTTTGAGTTTCATACAAGTGCAAATCACATATGTTCTAATAAATTATATTCAGTAGCGATTTTAATTGATTATTTTGTTTATTTATTTATTTTTTCAAATTAAAACTGAACTTTATTGACTGTGTCCTTTTCCAGACTTTTTATTAATTTATTGTAATTAATTATTTGCATGCAATTAAAAACTAATTTTAATCGATGCCAAAGAAGGATAACTTCTCACGCGCCTACATAAGAACACGCACCCATTTTTTTACTTTTTAATATGGAAGTTAACAGATGGTCTAATGTGTTACATAAAGGCTTAAGAAGGTTGTATTATCTCAATAACCAAGAAAAACTGTAAAATAAATCTTCATTGAAAATAACTTCAAATGAAGAGGAGAGAATTTTCGGAAACATAATTGGCATTGGGATGGTAATCTTTTGACTTAACAAACTGAATTACTAGAACCTCGATGCTAAGTCCATACTATGGATAAAAAAGGTTATACAGGGTGTTACAATTATACAAATAAATCTTGAAGGACGTTGAAGTACATCATATAAAAAATCTTCTCTAATTTTCTTTATTACAGCAGATTTATTGCTACTCCTGATAAGGTGCATGACCCCGAACTAGTGACGTGTCTTAAAATGATCGATATTATTATTAATCATTATAAATAACTGTTTTTATAAAAAGTTCAAACTTCTTGCAAATACTTTAAGAAAATTAGAGAAGACTCCTTATATGATGTATGAGTATATCAACGCCCTTCAAGCTTTATTTGTATTTTTGTAACACCCTGTATAATACAGGAACAATGCAAGATGCATTGCTTACAGTGTGGCCAACTACAGCGGTATACAATTTCCTTTTTCATTTATGAGCGAGTAGCTGCTTCACTCTTAGCACTAAGACTCTTTGTAATAATAATAATAAGTATTTATTTGCCAAAATATTGTTACAATAGTTGTTAGTTCTTTAGTTAAGCGCATATTTTGTTGAATGTTAACATGCAAATATCTCTTATCTATTAGACAAGTACGTCTGTCCGTGGTGCTGTTTCAGCGGCCAAACCGTAAGAGATAGATAAAGAGAATATTTAAGTTATAAGTTAAGAATAGTCTGATAAGACTACAAACCGGATTTGAGTAACGTAGCACTTCCGGTTTTCGAGAAATCACGTGATTTCTATTTCAAACGAAACCACATAAAATCTCCGAAGTTCTCAATTAATTGAATACATTTTTTTTTGGTGAACATTTGGTTCACTGGTTTGCTAGTTACAGATAATAGAAGATTATTACGTTAATATAATACAATACACAATTATTTATTGAAAACACCACAGTACAGTACATAAATGGGGTAAATACATTATGTTTAAATATAGTGATACAATGGGCGATCTTATCGTTAAAAGCGATTTCTTTCAGACAACCTTTGGATGGAGAGGATTGAAAGAAACTGGAAACGGTGGTGTTATAAAAAAAAGGGATATAAAAATACATATATTATAAATATATGACCATACATACATAGACTACACATATATAAGTTTAGTCCAGTCAGAAGAAAATAAAAATAAAAATGCGGTTAATGTGGTTCAGTGACGTCAAAATAAATAATATTAATATAAAATAAATTGTAATATGTAATGTCACAAAAAAAAGTTCTACTAATCTATACATAATTAAAAAAGTCAGGAAAAATTGCATCAATATTGAATTAAAATGTCAGAAAATTACATATATATATATATATATATATATATATATATATATATATATATATCATTTCCATATTTTATACTATTATATTAAACTAGCAAACCAGTGAGCCAATGTTCACCAAAACCTGATTAAAAAAAAAATGTATTTAATTAATTGAGAACTTGGGAGATTTTGTGTGGTTTCGTTTGAAATTCGTGATTTCTCGAAAACCGGAAGTGCTACGTTACTCAAATCCGGTTTGTAGTCTTATCAGACTATTCTTAACTTATAACTTAAATATTCTCTTTA
Source organism: Chilo suppressalis (assembly GCA_902850365.2). Taxonomy (NCBI): domain Eukaryota; kingdom Metazoa; phylum Arthropoda; class Insecta; order Lepidoptera; family Crambidae; genus Chilo; species Chilo suppressalis. The sequence goes on along the minus strand of OU963895.1, from coordinate 1,789,124 downwards.
TCTATCTCTTACGGTTTGGCCGCTGAAACAGCACCACGGACAGACGGACTCGTCTAATAGATAAGAGATACACACGAATGTCAAACATACATATATTAGGGTAGTTTATCATTTAAAAATCATTAACAAAATAGTAGTAACATTTTGTTAATTAAAAATGTAAACTTAAATTTGGGACTGAATTCCAAATTTGGTTAAAATCAATTTTATTTTTATTTTTGAGTGCTGTTGGTCGCAGATGACCTTTACAGCGTCACCGGGTTCTACACTATTTTTAAGATTTTAAGATATACGATAAAGGTCAGTACTGTATGAGCGGTGGCGCCCTCTACTCTGTAGTATGAATTTAGTCTTAACTAGTGGCCCGCCCTCGCTTCGCTTCGGTGTAGAGCTGTAGTGTAGACTATAGTTTTTGTGTCTCAGGCGTGTATTGTACACAATGAATTTATTTATTTAATTCTTTTTCTATGATTTTTTTTATTGAATAAATAATAATTTTATTTTTTTTAAAATTAGGAATGACTGAGAATATTATAAACGTAAGAGTAAACAAATATAATCAGAATGCTCCGAACTGCTAAGCTATCAGGAGTTACACGTGTCATTGTGAGTCAACCATAAAAGGTAGACATATGCTGTTCCGGGATATTTTTTAGACAATTTTATTTAGAATATTTCCGTCATACATGATTTCTATGTAACTTTAACCATTAAGGCTGCACACGCGACGGAAGCTTAAAAAATGGAGTAACTTCTCCCGTTTTCCCAACATTTCCCTTCACTACTCTGCTCCTATTGATTGTAGCGTGATGAAAACTATACTATAACCTGCCCAGGAGTATGAAGAATAATTGTACCAAGTTTCATTAAAATCCGTCGAGTAGTTTTTGTTTCTATAAGGAACATACAGACAGACAGACAGACAAAAAAAATTTCTGATTGCATTTTTGGCATCAGTATCGATCACTAATCACCCCCTGATAGTTATTTTGAAAATATATTTCATGTACAGAATTGACCTCTCTACAGATTTATTATAAGTATAGATATAGATTACACTACCATTCGGTAGTGTTATATTTATATCGGTAAGGTTCCACGAGAAATTGGATTATGATCAAAGCAGCCATTTGAGAATAGCTGGAAGGGAATATATTTTTGATCCACATCAACCTTTGTGAATATTATTTACTTCGCCTCATATAAAAAAAGATAAATGCAATTTGGCGATGTTAAATTATATAGTGAAGCAATTCGTTCTAGGCACACGAAGTCGATAACAACATTTGAGTACCTATCTATATATAATAATAATAATAATAAACACTTTATTGCTCACATACAAAAGGACATAGGTACAAACAATACATTAATAACAATAATATGGGCAAAGGCGGTCTTATCGCTACAAGCGATCTCTTCCAGACAACCTTCGCGGTATAGGTAAGCTAAACGGAAAAGAAGATGTAGTAAGCCAGCAGAGTCGATGAGAAATGTAATTAATATAATATACGTACATATAAGTAATTGTCTATCATACACTTACATATATATACATATTGTATATATACACACATACATACCACATATAAATATATACAGGGTGTGACAAAAGTCCGAAATAAAACTTTAGGGTTTGGTTGTGTTCCTTGTATAGAATTACCTACGAAAGTTTGACGCCTTTCAGACCACTTTTTTTTCTAATTAAAATAATAAAAATATCGTTTTATACCTGCCTATGACAACCCTATAAATGCGTACGATTACTACTACCTAAACAGACCCCCCTCTCTCCCCTAGGCGCCCCTGCGCCCCGCTCAGATACCTACAAATTTTTATTTCGGAATACAAACATACAAATTTTATTTCGGAATTCTGTAACACCCTGTATAATTGAACATAAATATATACCTACATATTAACAACATATGTAATGTTAAAGTAGACTTAACCAACATAACATTTATATATATATATATATATATATATATATGTTGGTTTGTGTACGCTTCAAAAACTCAAAAAGTTCTGCACCGATTGAGTTGAAATTTTAACATGATATAAAATCCGCATCAAGGATTGTTTTTATCTATTTTTTGCATCAGTCACATATCTGCGACCGCGAGAAAACAGTTTTTTTAACGGTCAGCTGTGTACCAGTGACCGCGCCATCTGCCAGAAGCGAGGAAAACACTCGCTGACAACCGCAATAGTAATGACGCAGTCACATGAGAAACAATTTCGTTCCCAATAACATTGTTTATTTACAAAAAAAATTGCATGATTCTGATTATTATACAATCTGAATTAAATATTCACTTATTAATCAAGAATTGGTGTGATAGTGTTGTGATCGAACTGCGCCTTTCACCAAATCGTAAGTAGAGGTTATATAAATTTTATTTTTTGCAATTATTATTTATTTAATATTAATTAATTTAATAAATAAGTAAAATATTAGTTAAATAATTAATCAATAACAAAACATATTTATTATTGAAGTGAATTTTTTCTATTGATATGAGAGTTTTATAGCAATGTTTGTTTCTATAATTCAATAGTGACGTAAAAGATAATAATATTTTAATAATAAACTGGCAGGCAAAATAAAAGGACTTATTATAATTTAAGTGGATTTCTAACAGATGTGAGTGGTTACATATTTTTTATTACATCTAACACGTGGACGTAATTATAGTATTTATTTTGGATTAAACTCACTTTTTGAAGTTATACTTCTTTAGGCGCGTTATGAAAAAATTATGAGAGTGAAATTTTAAGATTAACTACTTAGTGCTTAATAATCCACCATTATTAGACATCTGTTCGAAAGGTACTTTGAACGATCCACGGAGCTCCATAAGATGATCGCGTTGTCAAAAACAATGTTGGCACGCTCGTCGCCTCTGATCACTGTTCTCATATTTATAATATTTATCCACATGTTTCTAGTTTCTATATAGACACAACGTGTTTTAGTTACTTACAAGTGCTAATTACATATGGACTAATAACTTAAATTCAGTAGTGATTTTAATTGAATATTTTGAATATTTATTTAATTTTTCAAATTAAAACTGAACTTAATTGACTGTGTCCTTTTCCAGACTTTTTATTAATTTATTGTAATTAATTATTTGCATGCAATTAAAAACTAATTTTAAACGATGCCAAAGAAGGATAACTTCTCACGCGCCTACATAAGTACACGCACCCATTTTTTTTATATGAACTATTCTTTTCCAGTCCTTTTATAATTTTATTGTAATTATTAATTATTTGCATGCAATTAAAAAAAAATTTTAATGATGCTAAAGAAGTATAACTTCTCACGCGCGTACATAAGTACACGCACCCATTTTTTTTATATGAACTATTCTTTTCCAGTCCTTTTATAATTTTATTGTAATTATTAATTATTTGCATGCAATTAAAAAAAAATTTTAATGATGCTAAAGAAGTATAACTTCTCACGCGCGTACATAAGTTACACGCATCCATTTTTTTTTTGTTTATAGGTATCACTTAATGTATATAAATATAATTACATTAAAACTAGCAATTATTAATACGAATGTCAATATAGTAAACATCAATCAATTTTAATAGTAAAATCAAATAAAATAACAATTAAATGTAAAACAGTTCACAGTTAGAAAATGAAAACATAAAGACGTGCATTTTTTTGAATTATTTATTTTTTATAATTTTCTTATATTTTTCGTTTTTAATAATTTATTCATTCATTTTGAATTCGAAAAAATTAATGCATGTTTGTTAAATTATCAGTCATTTAATAATTGTATTACTTTCAATAAATAATTTCAATTATTTTTTACACAAAACTTGTACAGCTGAAAAAAATATTGAACTTTACCAAGTTATTACATGAAATATGAATACTAAAATTTCATTGGTATATTTTTATAAATTCATTAAATAATTTTTAGATCCAACAATGGCAGAATCCAAAAAATCCAAGGAATCTTCAGATGCAATTATTGTACAAGTTGATGGCGTGTCAAAAATTATTCTTTTCTTGCTTAAACTTTATCTCATATTGTTTTATCTGACCAATTTCTGTTAAGTTGTAAATAGTAAGTCATTTTTCGAAAAATGGTATGTCATGAGGAAGTTTCAGTTCTTACGTGTGTAAAGTAATATACACACACATTTTATATTATTAATAAACTAGCAAACCAGTGAACCAAATGGTCACCAAAACCTGATTACTCGAAAACCGGAAGTGCTACGTTACTCAAATCCGGTTTGTAGTCTTATCAGACTATTTTTAACTTATAACTTAAATATTCTCTTTATCTATCTCTTAAGGTTTGGCCGCTGAAACAGCACCACAGACAGACGGACGGACTTGTCTAATAGATAAGAGATTAAGTATTATTAATTTTCAATGCTGTCTAACCATTCAATCACAATGTGCCACTGCGAAGCATGGCGGGGTACAGCTAGTTTAATATAAAAAAAAATATATACCTATAATTTTTATTATTATCTTTTAAAGCATGTAACTGCTTGATGTTTAAATCTAAAGAAAATATAACTAGAAAAAAATCCGCGCGTACCAGGCAGCAGACGGGACTCGAACCCGCACCCTTCGCAATCTGGGCGAATGCACTGACCAATTATGCTACCGCGGCCCTCACGGACCGCGTCGAAATTCTTCTAGCCATTCTTAAGCTGCAAGGCAGCGCCATCTCTTCACATTGTAGTTAACCCACAATGTCAAATGAATACTTTTACAAGTATTAAACCTTTGAAAGAAGAAATAGCAATTATAGTTATAATTTTTATTATTATCTTTTAAAGCATGTAACTGCTTGATGTTTATATATTGTTAAATATATACCTATTACAAAAATAAGTGAGCAAGGTGCGCATAACAATGTCACGGTAATAATATCATACAGTATTCTATCTTCATACAAACGGTCGGAAAGCGAGTCATACCTACGCCACTCGAGTTCGATGGGCTCTCGGCGGGCACCCAGTCGCGAATGCGCCGCCGCGCCGCAACGTCGACCGAACGGTCTGAATTGTTTTTTATGCAGTTAGCCGTGCTAAAACGTGCGTTTTGTATTGTAAATATTTGATTTAATTAAGTAGATACCTACATAATTTAGTATGGAAAAGAACAAACGACGATCAATATCGTACAACAGCACAATTGCGGTTTTTGGTTGCTTGAACTCTTCAATAAAACAGCCAGAGATATCATTTTTTAAATTACCTGAAATATTGGAAAGGTGTCTTACCTTTATAGAATATTTTTTATATACCTATCTACTAGTACGTTATTTGTTTCTAATATTTAGGTATTTCGGTTTTTCCATCGGGCAAAATATCTGGAATAATATATAAATAAGTGGTTAGGATGAAAAAAGAGACAAACGATTAATCTACCTACACTCGCGTTAAAAACAAAACTACATAAAATACTGTAGGCTGGCGGCCCTACCGCGTGCCAACGCAGCGCTCGGGCGTAGGCATTTATTTTCAAGGACAGGGCGGAGTCGCAATACTGTATAGATAATATTACCGTGACAATGTACTCTATGAAGCTGCGTCACCTGGTGGACAGCTGCCTTAATAAATTCCGTGGTGGCCAGCGACGTTCAATAAGCCGAGGTATCTGGGTAATATCGACGCGATCAAATAATTAACTCGGAGCGAATTTTAATTAATTGTACCATCTCAGATTTCAAATTTAAAAAATTCTCGACGGATTGTTCCTTAACTAGAAGAAACAATTTAATGAACGCCGATGATTTCATTAAAGTTCGTTTTTCATTATAAAATATGGTTATAATTTTGTTTTATGAGCTAGGGAAATAACCACCAATTAACATAATATATTTAAATTTGGGCTCTATTTTAACTACACAAAAGTTAAATAGCAAAATTTATACTCCTCCGTGGGTGAAATGTATTTAAAAACAGATAGCTTTTTTTCTTATCTATACTAATATAATATTAAAAAGAGGAAAGGTTTGTATGTAAGTAAGTATGTTTGTAACGAATTGGCTCAAAAAGACTAGACCGATTTTAAAAATTCTTTTACCATTTGAATGCTACATTATCACTGATTAATATAGGCTATAATGTATTTTCAAAAAAGTTAGGGTTCCGTATGAAAACTTGGATAATTTAACCCAACGTGTTTAAAAATTATATCGCGTACGCTGCGGAAGTCATTAACAATAGAGCAAAGTAATGTACTAAAGTTTTATAGAGGATACCAATATCTAAAAAAAAGTCGCGATACCATATGTCTAACTACTACAGTTATGTCACAACTAGAGGTCCCCTGCGGTCTCACCTCGGCTTGCTGAAAATATATCGATGTATCGATATATCGATATTTTTTGTTCGATATATCGATATATTTAGCCGATATATTTTGATTCGATATATCGATACATCGATACAAAATAACCAATATCGAAATTCGTATCAAAAACGATTTTTTTTTAATTAGTAGCGGCATATCACGATCTAACTAAATTCGTATCTGGAAAAATCGTAACTGAAGCTCAGATTAATGATATTCAACATATCTATAATTTGTGCCTTATTTAGTATTTTCTATGATTTGTAAATCTGTTTCGCTGGTGAATTGGTTGTGCTGAATTCCATTATATTCTGTGGAAGTGTGTGACTGTCTAGTGTTGTTTACGAAAGATGCCACGTAAGGAGGCCCTGCAATACTTTTCATCATTCGAAAATAGGGTCTATTTTTAGGGAGATAATTTTCGTTCCATTATTATTCCGCGTGTCATCTTTTGTGAGATATTGTACTGTCATGGTGTCATGTAGTGTAGCGGCAATTTGGTACTTTGATAATTCTTTCTTTAATTGTAATTTGTATTGTTATTATTGCTGACCTAAATATATTTTTGGGAAAATTGGTCCGATATATCGATATATCGATGTTTTTTTCGCGATATATCGAAGCCGATATTGATATTTTTTAAAATATCGATATATCGATATTTTTTTCAACTTTCGACATCCCTAGTCTCACCCGCATTAATTTGAAGAAATAGGTTTATAGTGAGTCAAACTTAAAACATAGACATTAGCCGTCGTGGGCTTTTTTACAGAACTTTTAAAGGGAAAGAATTCCGTCCTACATGATTTTTGTGTAACTTTAACCGTTTACCCAGCGCACGCAAAGGAATGTCACAAATGGAATATTTTACCCGTTTTTGTAACATTCTTCATCGATGATCCGCTGCTACTGGTCAATAGCCTGGTAATAGGCCTATAGCCTTTCTCGATAAATGCACTATCCAATACAAAAAGAATTTTTCAATTTGGAACAACAGAGCAATGTTGCATTCGGTACAACGGGTCCTAAACTACGCAACGATTTTTTTACTTGGAATGGAAGGTTTATAATTATTATAAAGAAGATCATTTTGTATAATACAAGTCTTTGAACAAAAACTATAGTCTACACTACAGCTCTACACCGAAGCGAAGCGAGGGCGGGCCACTAGTTATTGATAGAGTGATATTTAATAAGAAACAAATCAATAAACATTTATCTCTTCTTATTTAAATAAACTAGCTTTTGCCCGCGACTTTGTCCGCGTTTTCGTCGTTTTTCGTAAAAAGTAGCATATGTCCTTCCTCAGGGTTCCGCGGTTTTGATGTGACAGACAGATTAACTTTCGTATTTTATTAGGGAAATATAATATGTCAATCCACAATACTGTTTAAAATAATCGCAATAAGGAACCGCAGAATATCATTATTATCACTGTGCCCCGAGACCATCAGCGTGTAACTCCTTGTATGTTATTATGTTAATGTATTGGTAATATTGTTTAGATCACTCTCACATGAGGCTTAAGTACATATAGAATGAAAATACTTCAGCGCAAAGCTTCCGGGTAAACTACGTTGAAAGTTGACCCGTCCGGCACGTGAACATAAAGATTTCTAGTTTAAATAAATGAAATTGTCAGAGTTAGGGTAAGGATAGGATGTTTAATAAATTGCACAGCCAAAAACTCCATTAATTCCAACCTTTGATCGGGGAAATTCAAAATAAAAATTGGCACGAATAGGTAATTTTCCGATGTGAGAGATCTCGACCCAACATTCGGGGGTCTCGTTGAAAAATTGAAAACGCCTTCCATAATCCGAGAGCCCTCCTCAAATTCAGTAGCCGAGTCTCTCTGATAACTCTCGGATTAAGATAAAATTGGTGCTCGTAAACTCGTTTTGTCGCTCAAGTATACTTTTGACGTGGATGAAGGCACGATGGATATCGATCTGGTTAGAGCAATGACACCGATGCTATTGGATACTTCTCAATGGCTGGCTCTGAGGGCTACCCACTTACCTGTATCTTCTTCCTATCCGCTGGATAACTTAAGTACGCACTCTCCGGAGTTGAGTGATTTTTTGTTAATAATTCTACTAATGGATTATCAAAAGGTTTCCGATAAATTGAATAAAATAGTATTCTTTTGATGATTTTCTATGGCTATTTGCAGATCTTCGTAGGACTCTTTTAGAATTGCCTTATAAATGTTGAAAGCATCATTATTGTACCTATCTAATGCCGCTTCCTATATACTACTTAAAATCTTAACTATAAAATTAATTGTAACTATTTATATTCTAGATGATGTAATGGAAAGTGACTTCAGACGTATTTCTGAAGTAATTTTTCAAATTGACGACACTGTATATAACAATACAGGGAGAAAAAAACAGCCCTTGCTGAGTTTCTTGCCGGTTCTTCTCAGTACAAGGTCTCCCGCCGTAGTGCGAACCGATGGCGTAGCTTCTTGACCTTCACAAGTGCTTGTAACAGCCTAGACTGAATAAATGACATTTCATTTTATTTCATTTCATTGTCGTTGTGAGTATCTTATAGTATGCTAGCGGCCCGCCCTCGCTTCGCTTCGGTGTAGAGCTGAAGTGTAGACTACAGTTTTTGTTCTCAGACTTGTATTATACACAATGACATTCATCTATGATTCTTCTTATACCTGCATGCAAAGTCTCAGCTCGATCGGTTTAAAATTGACAAAGTTTCATACAAACTTTCATTCCCTATTATATCCCCTTGGAGGTAGAATTGATCAAAATCCTTTCTTAGCGGATGCCTACGTCATAACATCTACCTGCATGCCAAATTTCAGCCCGATCCGTCCAGTGGTTTGGACTGTGCGTTGGTAGATCACTATGTCAGTCAGTCAGTCACCTTTGAGTTTTATATATAGACTAGCTGTCCCAGCGAACTTTATACCGCGTTAAAAAATAGGGGTTGGTGGTAGAAGGGTGAAAATTTAGGTTTGTATGTATTTCTGTATGATGTATCATAAAAAAAATGGATGCGTGTAACTTATGTACGCGCGTGAGAAGTTATACTTCTTTAGCATCATTAAAAATATTTTTTAATTGCATGCAAATAATTAATAATTACAATAAAATAATAAAAGGACTGGAAAAGGATAGTTAACACAGTCAATTAAGTTCAGTTTCAATTTGAAAAATTAAATAAATATTCAAAATATTCAATTAAAATCACTACTGAATTTAAGTTATTAGTCCATATGTAATTAGCACTTGTAAGTAACTAAAACACGTTGTGTCTATATAGAAACTAGAAACATGTGGATAAATATTATAAATATGAGAACAGTGATCAGAGGCGACGAGCGTGCCAACATTGTTTTTGACAACGCGATCATCTTATGGAGCTCCGTGGATCGTTCAAAGTACCTTTCGAACAGATGTCTAATAATGGTGGATTATTAACCACTAAGTGGTTAATAATCCACCATTATTAGACACTAAAATTTATAATAACAGAAATTTCACTCACATGATTTTTTCATAACGCGCCCGCGGCCAACTTCATGGTGTTACTATTGTGTTACAGTGATGCGCGCGCATCTCGAAATTTCACTCACATGATTTTATCATAACGCGCCCGCGGCCAACTTCATGCTGTTACTTTTGGGTTACAGTGATGCGCGCGCATCTAAAAATTTCACTCTCATCATTTTTTCATAACGCGCCTAAAGAAGTATAACTTCAAAAATATAAACAAAATAATTTGTCAAAAAAAAATGTTATTTTATGTTAAACTTAATATTTAGGGGAATGAAAAATAGATGCTATTCAATTCTCTGACCTACTGAATATGCGTATATATTTCCATGAAAATCGGTGGAGCCGTTTCGGAGTAGTTCAATTACGCACACCGTGACACGAGAATCTCTTATCTATTAGACAAGTCCGTCCGTCCGTCTGTGGTGCTGTTTCAGCGGCCAAACCGTAAGAGATAGATAAAGAGAATATTTAAGTTATAAGTTAAGAATAGTCTGATAAGACTACAAACCGGATTTGAGTAACGTAGCACTTCCGGTTTTCGAGAAATCACGTGATTTCTATTTCAAACGAAACCACACAAAATCTCCGAAGTTCTCAATTAATTATTTTTTTTTTAATCAGGTTTTGGTGAACATTTGGTTGCTAGTTTGCTAGTTTCATATATTAGATTAGATTCATTATGTAGTACATGTCTCTTCAAATTTTAATTACAATTGTTCACTATTAAGGGAGGTCAAGTTGTTTGTATAAAAAACAACATAATTAAGTAGAATACTGTGATTTTAGATGTGTTCTATCTATTACAATTATAACATAATTGATTGTATTGCATTATTTATAAATTTTACTATAATTTTCGACAAAAAAAATGTTCCCTTTTCCCTTTACTGAGGTTCCTTAAATTATTTGTGTCTTAGGTTTTCACGCACATCACTCATTAAATGAAACTAGTAATAACTAGTTTTAAGGGGTAATACACGAAAGGAGACCCGGCACTTTTCATAGAAAAAATACTAAACTTGTATACAGTTGAATTTGGTCTCAAAATAAAGCCAAAATTATTTGCTACATAAAACTACTTTTGCCTTATTTTTAGTGAATCGTGGATAGAAGTTATATAATGATTAATATTTTTTGATATAGAAACCCTTTTGATGACAAACCTACGTATTTGACATTGACAGCTAGCTGCTGATGACAAATATTGCCAGACTACGTTACCCAATTATGAAACACAGATAAAAAAAATAAAAAAGTATACAACTTTGGCACAAAATTGCGGGTGTCCTTTATTTATTTATTGGCGTTTCGCAGCCTTTTCAGGTCTGCATCGTCAGAATAATGATTTTTTGATGATGATGATGATGATGAAAATTCATTATTCTGACGATGCAGACCTGAAAAGGCTGCGAAACGAAAATTTTGTGCATTAACCCGTTAAAACTAGTTTTATTCCTTAAATTAATCAAACTTAGTTCACTGGCTTATGTATGAACACGCAACAGACAGATTTTCAATTTATTTTAGTATTAACTTTATACAGTATCTTACTTTTACGTTAGGGATGTAAACAAACGAAAAAAAAAAAAATTAAGGAAAAACATTCGACTTTTAAGAAAATTAACGATTATAAGTACTCTTCTAAGGTACTCAACTATTTTATTGGTTACTAGTGGCCCGCCCTCGCTTCGCTTCGGTGTAGAGCTGTAGTGTAAACTATAGTTTTTGTTCTCAGGCTTGTGCTATAAACAATGACTTTATTTATATAATTACACGTGTTATTGTGAGTCAACCATAAAAGATAGACATATGCTGTTGCGGGATATTTTTTAGACAATTTTATGTAGAATATTTCCGTCATACATGATTTCTATGTAACTTTAACAATTAAGGCTGCACACGCGACGGAAGCTTAAAAAATGGAGTAACTTCTCCCGTTTTCCCAACATTTCCCTTCACTACTCTGCTCCTATTGATTGTAGCGTGATGAAAAGTATACTATAACCTGCCCAGGAGTATGAAGAATAATTGTACCAAGTTTCGTTAAAATCCGTCGAGTAGTTTTTGTTTCTATAAAAGGAACATACACACAGACAGACGGACAGACAAAAAATTTACTGATTGCATTTTTGGCATCAGTATCGATCACTAATCACCCCCTGATAGTTATTTTGAAAATATATTTCATTTACAGAATTGACCTCTCTACAGATTTATTATAAGTATAGATAGATCAATGGAAAAAAATGCTTCATTAAATTTTTATCCGATGAGAATTCATAAATATCTGTGACTAATGGAAGAGCCAAGGCACACAATTTGTGATCAAAGGTATCTATATTTACATTGTTTACCTGAAAGAGCTCCTTGATATGCTTAATTGAAATTTGTGAGTATAAAGACGACGTCGTATGGAAAACGCTAAAGATATACGGGACTTCTTAAAAAGTTATTTTTTTAGAACACACACCAATTAGCCTAGGCCCAAAGTAAGCACTGTAAGGCTTGTGTTATGGTATACTAGGGTAACGGATACAATACATATACAGTACATATATAATATATAAGTATATTTATATAGAAATAGGAGCTCGATGGCGCAAGTTGTTAGCGTGTTCGGCTGCGATCGTTTAAGTTAAGCAACTTTCGCAGTGGTCGGTCATTGGATGGGTGACCAAAAATTTACTATCTCGAGCTCCTCCGTGCTTCGGAAGGCACGTTAAGCCGTTGGTCCCGGCTGCATCTGCAGTCGTTAGTACCCACCGATCCGCACTGGACCCGCGTGGTGGGTCATAGCTCAATCTCTCTATTCCATCCATAGGGAAGGCCTGTTCCACAGCAATGGGGACATTAATAGGCTGATGATGATGATGATGATATATCAATAGATATAAAACATCCATGGCTGGAGTCCAAATGCTTGTATTCATCACACAAACTTCTGCCCCCACCGGGATTGGAACCCGAGACGTCTCGAGTCGGCGACACCATGAAACCCGGCGTACAAAACACTCGGCCACGGAGGTCGTCGTTAATGAGTTATTGATTAATGACGTAGTACTGAATAACAGAGTAACTAAGGGGCATGAATGATAGATCAGATGCATAGTTTGAGTCTTTCACATTGCGCGTAAGTTTTTAGGCACACCACTCATTAGGGATGTCGAAAGCTGAAAAAAATATCTATATATCGATACATCGATCTTTTAAAAAATATCAATATCGGCTTCGATATATCGCGAAAAAAAAATCGATATATCAATATATCGGACCAATTTTCCTAAAAATATCGTACAGCGGCTCACGAAATATGACACGCGGAATAATAATGGAACGAAAATTATCTCCCTAATAATAGACCCTATTTTCGAATGATGACATAGACAATACTAAATACAGCACAGATCATAGATATGTTGAATATCATTAATCTGAGATCCAGTTACGATTTTTCCAGATACGAATTTAGTTAGATCGTGATATGCCGCTAATAATTAAAAAAATATCGTTTTTGATACGAATTTTGATATTGGTTATTTTGTATCGATGTATCGATATATCTAATCAAAATATATCGGCAAAAAATATCGATATATCGATACATCGATATATTTTCAACAAACCTACCACTCATTAAAATTTACTATTACGTATTGTCAAGGACGCCGCAACCACAGCTCGGAAGATACTCACACGACTGGCCAACCACCGTTCCAACATAGCGCGAACTGCGAGCAACCGATGACGCACGTATGTTAAAAAAGTTATTAAAAACGGATCACGGGATTGTGAAAACATTGTCGAAACTTCTTTTCGGAAGTGGTGTTAATGGAAAAATCCTGATAATGATTTAAATTCTGGGCATTTCAAACTTTCTGTATATTATATAGTTTTACTTGTTAAAATGTCTGTGCACGTTAAGACAAATTCCTATACAAAGTGGACATTGTCCTTTAAATGATCATAAAAAATATCTTCATGAAGTGATTAAAGTGGCTCAAATACAAGTTGGTCTCGCACACATATCATCATCATCATCAGCCTATTAATGTCCCCACTGCTGGGGCACAGGCCTTCCCTATGGATGGAATAGGGAGATTGGGCCATGACCCACCACGCGGGCCCAGTGCGGATTGGTGGGCGCTAACGACTGCAGATGCAGCCGGGACCAACGGCTTAACGTGCCTTCCGAAGCACGGAGGAGCTCAAGATCGTAAATTTTTGGTCACCCATCCAATGACCGACCACTGCGAAAGTTGCTTAACTTCAACGACCGCAGCCGAACGCGCTAACCACTTGCGCCATCGATCTCCTCGAAGAATTTAAGACCTCGCACACATAGTCAAACCAAAAACTTTTTTTCATCATCTACCCCTTCATGTGGGATATCGTTGAATTGGCCTTTTAAAATTTCTCAACGTTTTTATGACTATTTTTCGATTTAGGAATCCGTTTGCGAAATATTGAACTTTAAAATGCTAATTTTTGTTCGAGTAGGGCTTCCCCTTAAAAGCTAAACTATTGTATTGAAAAACGTGGAACATTCGCGATAATAGTGCTTTTCATGGACTTCTAAAAAAACTATAACATATTTGTTTCTTAGGTTTTCACGCACATCAAAAATCAAAAGCCTGTAAAGGCTACGAAACGTCAATAAATAAATAAAGTTTCGTGCATTAACCCGTAAAAAACTAGTTTTATTTAAAACTGTAACGGTTTAGATAGATTTTTTTTGTTTAAGAGTAATAGTCGTTCAACCAGAGTTAAAGAAAATTTCTTACCTATTGAAAATTCCTTAGAAACATCAATAGTGACATATATATGAAGTTATTGTAGCGTAAAACGTTGAATCAAAAAAAACTATTTTAATACTACAATAAAATATCAGTAATTCCACAACGCTACCGCGAGTGCTAACGGCAACGGCTTCTTAGTCGAGCTAAAGTAATTTTTTTTATAAAATGTATAAAATCACTTGAAAAGATCGGCGGTTATACCGCATCAACCCCTTCTCAAGGGACGCTTCAGATGAAGCTTGTAAGAGTCTGACATAACCTTGAATGAATGAATGAATGATCACTTTATTGTACACCATGATATTTCAAAGGACAATTAATTGAAACTATTACATAATAGTACAAACGGCGGCCTTATCGCTAAGAAGCAATTTCTTCCAGGCAACCGTATGTTAACTGGATTTTTATATAAGGAGTGGGAAGTAGATGGTGTCATTTAAAGTGCAACTACCATTAATAAAACTTATAAATAATTATGTACAATAAAAAAAAGGAGGAGGATTGAGGAGCTCGATGGCGCAAGTGGTTAGCGCGTTCGGCTGCGATCGTTGAAGTTAAGCAACTTTCGCAGTGGTCGGTCATTGGATGGGTGACCAAAAAATTTACTATCTCGAGCTCCTCCGTGCTTCGGAAGGCACGTTAAGCCGTTGGTCCCGGCTGCATCTGCAGTCGTTAGCACCCGCCAATTCGCACTGGGCCCGCGTGGTGGGTCATGGCCTAATCTCCCTATTCCATCCATAGGGAAGGCCTGTGCCCCAGCAGTGGGGACATTAATAGGCTGATGATGATGATGATGATGAATAAAAAAAATACAAATACATAAACATAATATATCTATACTTATAATAAATCTGTAGAGAGGTCAATTGTGTACATGAAATATATTTTCAAAATAACTATCAGGGGGTGATTAGTGATCGATACTGATGCCAAAAATGCAATCAGTAAATTTTTTGTCTGTCTGTCTGTCTGTCTGTGTGTATGTTCCTTATAGAAACAAAAACTACTCGACGGATTTTAACAAAACTTGGTACAATAATTCTTCATACTCCTGAGCAGGTTATAGTATACGTTTCATCACGCTACAATTAATAGGAGCAGAGTAGTGAAGGGAAATGTTGGGAAAACGGGAGAAGTTACTCCATTTTTTAAGCTTCCGTCGCGTGTGCAGCCTTAATGGTTAAAGTTACATAGAAATCATGTGAGACGGAAATATTCTACATAAAATTGTCTAAAAAATATCCCGCAACAGCATATGTCTATCTTTTATGGTTGACTCACAATAACACGTGTAATTATATAAATAAAGTCATTCTTTATAGCACAAGCCTGAGAACAAGAACTATAGTTTACACTACAGCTCTACACCGAAGCGAAGCGAGGGCGGGCTACTAGTCTATATATAAACTCACTAACACTTTAATCATACTTTGCATATTGTGATGACCTGCTAAAGTGTTAAGTAATGTTCTTTTAACATTTTTTTGAAACAAACTAATGTTTTAGCACCTCTAATTGTTTCCGGCAAGGCATTCCACAAACGAGCAGCCTGAACTACAAATGACTTGTCCATAATTTTCGTGGAGTGCATTTGAATCTCGAGTGTTAAACCTTGCAGCCGGCTGTAGGGTATTCATGAGGATTTTACACCCGCTTGGATAAAACATAATAAATTCAGCGGTTATCATTCGTATTTAAATAAACATTAATATCGTATTGATTTTTAGTTTTAGACGCAGTTTCAGTTTGGTTTAGGTATTTTAGTTAGGATACATATCATGCCTGACCTATTATCTAAGAACAACTTTCGCATACCGTCGCGACTTCCTAGGCTTACGACTTATGCACCCTTTATGGAGCTCTATTTTTGAATCATTCGTCTTGCGTCGAACGTTCGATTTCTACTAAATTTCATTCGACATAATTAATTCCGTATTTTTGAATCGCTCGAGTGCAACGAATGGGTGAGACCACTCGCTGCATGGCGAATGGTGGAGGCGAATGATAGAATAATTGTCAAATTTTTTGTGCTATTAGACGACGATAATCTATCATCGTCATGCTTTATATGAAACGATAACGAGGTTTTTTTGTTCGGTTATCATTGTGGTAATTACCGGTTTTTATTTTTTCTGCGTAAAATGAGTAAAATTTCATATTTCGTATTAAACAGGTAACACCGGTGACGAATGATTCAAAAATACGGGAAATCTACTGATTTCCCGTATTTTTGTATCGGTATAACTGCCGATCTTTTCAAGTGATTTCATGCGACTTGAAAATTGAAGGTGACTTATGTCGCATTCGACGATACTATGTCAGACGAGTGATTCAAAACTAGGGCTCATGGAGAGACTCTCTCGTTCGCGCCATGGTCGCTACTCACCACTGAATAGGTTGATGATAGCCTACAATGGCTTGCACAGAAGCATTGCTCAAAATCATTTTAGTAGAATCAAATGTGGATTACCACAGCATGCTCATGAGCATGACTCACAATTAATTGATGTCGATATTTTCTCTAATTCTCTTAAATATTTCCAAAATAATGTAAAAAAAAAATACTAGATTTGACGTAGGTATTTTCTGGTGACTGTAAATGTAAATGTTTATTATGTTTAATTTTGATTATTATAACATCAATTTCCATTAATTTACAATATTTTGTGACGTTTTACCGAATAATGATATAATTTTAATGGAATGTTTTTAATTTTAGTATATTTTTTTTTTATATTTTACTACTAATTATTTCACATCAATAGAAGATTTTTAAATAGTGTGATTTTGTTATGCGATATTTTTGCTTATCAGTGCTATTGTGTAACATAAGATTGCATTTAGTTCGCTTCCACATTGTTTGTAAGTTGCTTCAAAATGAGTTGGTGTTAATCTAGTTGATGTTCATAAATAAATAAATAAAATAAAATAAAATGTCAGCTGTAAGACGCCCACTGCTGAGCATAGCCCTCCCCCAAGGATCTCCACACCGAGTCCTGTCCGGCATCCATCGTAGCAAGTAGAACCGATGGCCGTTGGGGGCGGTAATATTCTTGAATGGCGACCACGCACCGGACGACGCTCAGTGGGCAGGCCCCCTATAAGGTGGACCGACGATCTTGTGAAGGTCGCGGGAAGATACTTATATACTCCGCCAAGTACTTGCTCGATGCTTTGGATAGGTTCCAGCGGCGCGATTCGCATCATAGGCGATGAGGAGGTGACTAAACACCTTGAGCCTCTTCAATTACGCCGTGACGTGGCGTCACTAAGCGCGTTCTATGGTTTGTACCACGGCGAGTGTTCTGAGGAGTTATTCTCTCTTATCCCACCTTCCCCTTTCCTTCAGAGGACCTCGCGCGCTGGCCTACGTTGTCACCGTTTTACTGTGGCCACAATTCCAACGCGTACAAAGAAATTTGGTGACTCATTTCTTTGTCGCACTATCCGTAAATGGAATGCTCTGCCCGCTAACGTGTTCCCTCCCTCTTACAACCTGGGATCCTTTAAAAGAGGCGTGAAGAAGCAACATGCAGGCCGGCAGGGTGAGGATGGCTGGTGTGGCAGGTAGAACTGCTGTATCAGCTATCTTCGCGTCTGGACTTCACCTTCACTTAACATCAGGTGGGGTGGAGTCATTTGTCGGACCTATCTATAAAAAAAAAGATACATAAATTAATATTAATTGGTTTTTCTAATTTCTGATACGGAAAATAAAGGCTCCTGCTCAAATATAATGTGGTAACTACAGGCAACTACGGAACTGTACACTGCGCGTGGTACTATACGAAAAAACCAGCCAAATGGGCAGATTAATATTGTCTTCAGTCTTCGTGAACAGTTTTTACGATGCATGAACAAGGCGGTACAGTTTTGATAAAAACTCAATATTCACGGGAAAACTGTAAGTATATAAAAGAATTGTTTATACAAAAGTTGTTGGTAATTATGTACGGAGCAACTTTACCATTTAAAGCTTTCCATTAAATAGTTATTTATTATACAAGAGTGGAAAGTTCCTTTTTAACCGCGTGCTCGATTTGGATGACCGAGCAAGCGAAGGATTCTAAAGTTGAATCACGAGCGCAGCGAGTGATTCTAAATTAGAATCCTGAGCGTCAGCGAGGGAAACAAACGAGCACAAGGTGAAAAATCTTTCCACTCGAGTGCAATACGTAACTTTTCATCCCACCTCAGCGAGGAAATGACAAAATGAAAAAGAAAACAATTTATAATGACAAAATATTTAAGCAATAAAACGTGAAAAACTAGAATGGCGCGAAGCACGCAAATAAAACAAAGAAACCAAGAAGGTTCCAAATTTAAATTTTTTCACAATTTAAAAAGTTCTAATCATAAATTTGGCACCATAGAGGTTACATTAAATAGGTTTAATGACGTTTTGAATTTACAATTATATTGAGTACTCATTATATGTGATGTTCTAAATTCAAATCTACTTTGCCGCTCAAGCGAATAAAATAGAATTTTCCAGCCAGATTTCGAAGCGCAAAATTACACTTTCCGAGGTGGTGGGATGAAAATGATATTTTCAGGGTGAAAAAGTGAAAAAACACTTTTTTTGAGACTTTAGCGCCACCTACTATGCGCATTTTTTGTTGTACGAGATTGCAACAATGACATAAATTGTAGTACTCAACGCCCTCTACAATTATGGTCGAAAAAAAAGTTTCTAAAATGCATACAAAACAAGAAAAATGCGTTTCAAAAATTTTTTATTTATTTATTTATCTTTAACAAAGTTTCTACAGCGGTTTTTGTGAAATTTAATACAATAAAATATAGATATAATCTTAAAGCCAATTACAGAAACTCATTACGTACACATTAGATATTAACGGCGTTATTATATGTCAGTAATTATTACATTTAATTTAATTTTAAAAATTGCATAAAAATCGTATAATTCATTAACATAAAAATAAAATAAAATTAAGATTGGGCAAAAACATAACAAAAAGACAAAAAAGAAGAAAAACAAACACTGAATATCCATATAAAAAGGATTTCAAGAGTTTGTCACATGATAACCTTATGAAGTGTGAGTGGGTGTGTGTGCGCGTATGTATGTGTGTTTGTGTGTGTGTGTGTGTGTGTGTCCCCATGCAGCTGCAATGCTATGCCTGGTAACGAGATGGCGGACGCCGCAACTCGGGCACTACATCATTTATATTTTATTGCAAATACAGCAAATAGAGGCATAATGCCATGAGGAATTCTCCACCATACGTACAGTACGAGCGTGAGAAAGAAAAATACGGGGGTGCAATAAGGAGATATCTTTATATATATAATTCTTCTGTGAGTGTGTATGTCACTGAACTTCTCTTAAACGACTGGACCGATTTTGATGAAATTTTTTGTGTGTGTTCAAGGGGATCTGAGAATGGTTTAGATTCACAATTTTGTCCGCTGGACAATGTTTTTTTAATTAATTTTTAATTTATTAGTAGTTGTTGATTTTGGAATGTTTTACATTGGATCCGACAGACGGCGCTACCATCGCAGTGTCAAATCTTTATATATATAATTCTTCTGTGAGTGTGTATGTCACTGAACTTCTCTTAAACGACTGGACCGATTTTGATGAAATTTTTTGTGTGTGTCCAAGGGGATCTGAGAATGGTAATTTTCATCAAAATGGTCTAGAATGTTTTAGCTTATTAAAAAAAATTTGATATTTCAAATTAAAGACGTGTAGACAGGACAACGTCTGTCGGGTCCGCTAGTCTATATATATAAAAATGAAACCCGTTTTCCGTTGTCACGACATAACATGAAAAGGGCTTGACCGATTTGGCTGATTTTTTTTTGTAGAGTTCTAATACTCTGTACAAGGTTCTTACGGAAAAAAATATAAAGAAAATCTCTCAGAAAGATTGAAAAATATAACGCTAACGAATGTCAATGTCAAAGTAGTGCATCAAAGCTACGCTAAGGCGGTACGAAGTTCGCCGGGTCAGCTAGTGCTTAATAAACCAGGTGATACATTATCAATAGAATACACACATATTAAAAATATATACAATACATATATAGGTATATATTATATCTACAATATAAACCTAAATATACACATGATTATGCCAGTCAAATATGAGAACGCAGATTAATTATATTAAGACTAGCAAACCAGTGAACCAAATGTTCACCAAAACCTGATTTCTCGAAAACCGGAAGTGCTACGTTACTCAAATCCGGTTTGTAGTCTTATCAGACTATTCTTAACTTATAACTTAAATATTCTCTTTATCTATCTCTTACGGGTTGGCCGCTGAAACAGCACAACAGACAGACGGACTTGTCTAATAGATAAGAGATAATGCTCACAAATCAATCCCTTAAATACAAGTTTGTTAGAAGCAATACGTATTTTTGTTCTGTAATCTAAGAATAAAACGTCAATTCGCAAGCACAGCGCTAGTTTACTTCAACACCCAAATCTAGCCTTGTGGAAGTATCTACTCAAACTCAAAGAAAAACAATAAATACTTATCTCGCGTGGGAAACTTTTGCGTTCGCTCAATTCGCAACTAGTACAATATCTTAACTCAACACTCGCAGAACATTGTTGTGAGTTGGCGACCCTTATCCCGTGTCTTGTTATTCTTATTGGGCGCGAGAGTAATCTGAGAAATCCCGCTGAGATATAGAATAAATCGCGCTTTTTGGGTGAACGACAGAAGCTGTAAGCACTATCGGACAAACTGATTCCTGACCTTAGATTAAAACAAAAAATGATAAATTTGAAAAATCAAAAAACACGACTGCTTAAATATTACTTGAAATAAAAACTGAAAAT
This sequence comes from Chilo suppressalis, assembly GCA_902850365.2. NCBI lineage: Eukaryota > Metazoa > Arthropoda > Insecta > Lepidoptera > Crambidae > Chilo > Chilo suppressalis. The sequence continues at coordinate 1,767,629 of OU963895.1, read as the reverse complement.
AACAAAACAAGTCCAGTAGGTAGTCTATAATTCTGTTAAGTAAGGAACAAAGCTACTTTAACAGTCGGGACCCATTAGATATTCAAGTATAGATAAAAAAATTCAATAGTGGGTCCCGACTGTTAAAGTAGCTTTGTTCCTTTCTTGACAGAATTATAGACTACCTACTGGACTTGTTTTGTTATTTTCAGTTTTTATCATAGTATCATCAAATAAAATATGCTCCGACTCAACTACATAAGAAACTCTCACATACGGACACGTCTGTAAATAAATATTCAATCGAGTGAGCGAGACAGAACTGTACGCTTCAACGCAGTGCGAGCGAAACGGTGAGTCTGCGTCCGAAACCGCACGGCTGAGCTGTATTGTTATCATTTTGTTGATAAAAATGGCGATTATGTAAATAACATTAAAAAACAACCGTGGTTTTTCAGAAAAAAATGGCACTACAACGCTTTTCTTCTTTCGTAAAATTTTGCTGTTTTACTAGAGAAAAATGTTACGGTGGCATTTGTTATTTGATCTTGAACTATTTGTGTTTTTTATAAAAGCATCGAAGGCAATATTTTATCTTTATAACCATATTGTTATATTGAGTGCACATGCATCGTATTTGGATGTCCAATTGTGACTGAAGCGAATTGTGGTCATGCACCACAATTTAAGCGGATCACTTTTGAGTCTCGTGTGCCGTATCTTCCCTTTTTGTTTTAATCTAAGTTCCTGACCCACTCGTCCGATTATAAATGAAACAGAAATGAAACGAAAATCTATACACATATTATAACATGAATTGTTCAGTCTTTTCCTAACTCACAAACTGCTATTTTAATTTTATGGTCGATAATGGTGATGGCTGCCTTCTGGATTTGGGATTCTTTGTTTGGTTTCTCAAAGGTATAATAAATATTTTTATGTATTACGTTTAATATACTATTGCACCTTCTAATAACTTTGTCAATGCAGTCTGCAGTATAATTAAAGCACTTCTTAGATGACATGTAATTGTTTTCTCTCTGACAATGTATTTTTCAAATTTGGAGTAGGTATTCAATTTTCCATTAAGATATGCAATACACGTATGGTTTATGTATCATAGTCGGGGCCTGGTGACCTGTTAGTACAGGTAGCTATTCGTAGTTGCCTTTTACGGGCATCAGTCTCCCACATAATAGGTTTATGTGTAATGTATTGATTAAGTTAGTTACCTATTGTACTGTTACACCTTTTGTGAGGAGAAAATAAATGGTATATTATTATTATTATTATTATCGTCGGACACTTTAAAATGTCAGAAAAATTAAAGTATTTTTTTAGTAGATTACAGATGCGTAATTGAACTAAGGGCTTTCTTATACAGGGAAACTAGATTTATATGGTACTTGGTCTTTGAAATTGAACCATCGTTTTCCATGCATTCAAGTATTCCATGCAGATAAAATTGGAATAGTAGTTTGAACATCTAAATCACTTCTAGAATAATAGGGGTGATGACGGGGTACAGTAAACGAAATTCTATTTAGTCCGTCAGTTAGATGATCAACAAATAATGGACACGTATTTTTTCTTTGGGCAATCAACCAAAAAATGACAATGTTATAGCGCGTCAAAGTTTGGGAGTAGGGGCTCGTGACGTCACTTTTGAGTGAATTTTCACTTATAAGTGTACTCAAACGTGACGTCATGCGACTTTTCAAATCAATATATCTCTGCAATGTTTATATTATGTGAAAAAAGAAATAAGGAAATACGTGTCCAATACTTTTTGATAATCTACCTGATAAAAGAAGAAAAAAAAAATTGTCATCATCCCTATTGTAAAAGTAACAGAAAGCATTTCGATTTCTTGACATTATAGAAAAAGTTGCTAAATGGTTGTTAAACACTGCAAATAGTATCGTAAAAATAGTGTCACATGGAGGCGGGAAATTCAATCACGTTAAATATGATTGTTCAGAAAAAAAACATTTTTAGGCATAAGTAAAAACATGTTAGTGAAAATCTACTATATTTATGATTTTATTTATTTTTTAAGCATTTAACTGCTAGATGTTTAAATCTAAAGAAAAGTTTACTAGAAAAAAAGATACTTTAGATTTAAACATCTAGCAGTTAAATGCTTAAAAAATAAATAAAATCATAACTATAATTGCTATTTCTTCTTTCAAATGTTTAATACTTGAAAAAGTATTCATTTGACATTGTTGGTTGCCTACAATGCGAGGAGATGGCGCTGCCTTGCAGCTTAAGGCTAGGAAAAACGGCTAATAGGGCCGTGGTAGCATAATGGTCAGTGCATTCGCCCGGATAGCGAAGGATGCGGGTTCGAGTCCCGTCCGCTGCCTGGTCCGCGTGTTTTTTTTTTTCTAGTAAACTTTTCTTTAGATCTACTTTTTTTTTTTTTTTTTTTAATTTATTTATCAACTATACTATAATACTATTAACTACACTTTATAATTTCGCCAAACTGATTAACAGTTTATTGGCGAAAAATGCACTCATTTTTAATCATAAATCAATTTAAATATTTCTACAAAAACAATGCCTATATTTTTATCTAATTTAGTTTGGACATTTAATATAATAAACTTAATTAACTTCTTATAATAAAATAAATGAATTACAATTTTTTTTTAAAGTAACAAGAGTGATATATTATAGTACATGCTACATTCAAAATGTATGTTATTAAACAGTTGTGATTTGCTTATCAAATTTTTCTAAAAGGATTTGTTTTACTTTACTTTTGAAACCTAATACGCTAGTACAGTCCTCCATATCCAAGCTATTGAATATTCGTGGAACTAAATACTCCCGGGTTCTCCTTCCATAATATTTTTTTTTTTTTTTTTTTTTATACTATATTGTTTTGTAATGGTTTTAAGGAAACTAGATGTATGGTGGGTCAGGAATCAAATTGGCTGATAGTGCCATCAATAAAACATCGAGTGAGAAACAGTTTTGCACATTTGATCTCCTTACAAGATTCAACATTAGCATGGTTGTCTCTTCTAAGACTTCCCCGTCTAGGATCTCGATGGCACAGTAGTTAACGAGCTCGCGATCGTTGAAGTCAAGCAACATTCGCAACGGTCAGTCATAGGTTTGGTGACCAATAAATTAATTAATCCCGAGGCTACGGTTCTTCGTTCGGCGCATTTAAAGCCTGCGCATACGTTGAACTTTTGTCCACTGTTTTGTTTGCTTTAATAGCTCTCTTCCAAATTACTGGTATTAAAAATTCCGCGTGCAAAATGTCACCCAAACAACCGAGGATACTGAGAGGCTGGATAATACAAAAGTGCGCGAGATCCCCCGATAAAATGAAATTTATCTCAACACAGCGTAATCTGAGAATATTTACATCCATGGCGTGCATGAATTTTCAGGCGACAATGTGCTTCGACTCCGTGACAAGTACTAGGCGGACAATTTTTCAAGATTGAGGAACTTTTGTCATTAGCGGCTAAAACTGACTGACTGACTGCGCTGACGAAGACGTCTTCGTCAGCGCAGTCTATAAGTCGTTGGTTACATCTGCACTTGCAGTCTTTAGTACGCACTCATCAGCAGTGGGCCTGCGTGTTTTTTTTATGTTATAGGGACATACGAACAGACGGCTCACCTGATGGTAAGTGATCACCGTCGCCCATGGACACTTGCAACACCAGGAGTATCACAAATGCGATACCTTGCCTTCAAGGAAGGAGTACGCTCTTTTTTGAAGGTTTTTGGGTCGTATCCGGAAACACTGCTGGCGACAATACAGTTTTGTCGTACGTGGTAAAAAATTTCGACAAAAACAGACGGTTGTGGATAGCCACGCATCAAGATGATGGGGATGAAATTTTTGTCGCGATGTACGATGGCGAAATGCAGCAGCTGGAATTAATCCGAACAATTCCTCAGAACACTCCCCGTGATAAATGCGATAGAAGATGCAGAGCGAAGCTACATCCCTACGCAAAGCCAAAGGATCAAGCTGATTGGAAAGATCCTGGTCGCCTGCGTGTCTGCTCTATCTTCTAGGCCAAAAGTCTATGTTTCAGTAGTAAGGATATAGTCTAATGAAGACGGTCGTCTTGTAAGGTTGTACCCTCATACGTGACCTTATCACTCTCCGCAATAATTGGCTGCCCCGTATGACTGTTGACGCTCTATTGTCTTAGGCTGCATTCCTACCGAGTGCTATTGCTACCAACAAACATGTTGGGAACTCTGTCGAAAATTTTAATTTATTTGGTTACAAAAGATTTAAGTGTGTTTGACCACTATTGCAACTGATGTTAAACAAGGATGGGGATTAAAGCTGAAGCATGCAATTTTATATAACTCCTGTGTACTCTTGCCTTGAAGGCCCTATAAGATTAGATGAAAGGAAGAAAATAAGAGTATATTAAAATTGATTTGTAAGGTTCGTTAAAATTAATATACAATATTATAGCTTACAAGTTTTGAAGTGACGTAATGCTGTACAAACATATTTTGGGACACGTAGTATAACTACCTAGAACCGGCAAGGAATTCAATAACGTGTAGAACTTGATTTTGGCCTTTAATGGTCACATTCATTGTCAAGTTACAAACTTGCGAGAAGAAGTATAAATTGTAGAATAGCCTTTAGTACGTGATCCAAATATACGTAGTTCTCCTGTCCGAGCAAATCTAAAAAATATTCAATCAGTTCAGTATTTTAAAAGGAGATCTACATATATGACTTTGTCCATTAAGAAAGTAGTGCACCAGCAGTGGTTACGTTAATTAAATGACGACACTGATGATGATTGCTGACTGAAATAGGTAAGCAAGCTAGAGCTTGGCTGGAGTAGACTCCAGTCCTGATTTCAAATGGTGGTAAAGTCGAGAAGAAGGTATGTGGGATTCCTCTCTGTTCATTTCAGCCAGCCCTAGGGCAGGATGAAATTAGCAGGGCCTTACCTTTTTTTTCTACGTAATGCCGTAAACAGGTCTATTAAAAACCAGACAATACTCCTGCACTGTTCGCCTGAAACACACTCTGAGGACTGTCCGCACGCAGCAGTTGTGACCTAAAACACAAAACATCCTCATCTTGTCAACCTGCAGAATATTTTTTTCTATAGCTATACGAGGACACTACTATACTACCCTGCGGAGCCCTGGGACCACACTCACCAGCAGAAACACAACGCCCCCAAAAGGTAGTGTTATTTTACTGTCTGGGGAAGCAACCTCCAACTTACAAGTTGGAGGTTGCTTCCCCAGACAGTCGCTCCAGTTTGAGCGGAAACCCTACCACTCTTATGACAAATGTTTCTTCACGTCTCTTTTGCAGGACATCGAGGTCAAGGAGAAAAGGGAGGAAGGCGAATTCTTGGTCTCGTACTTGATATCTCTCAGTGGATTTGCGCCCTTAAGATGATATATGCGAAACGAGCCCGCGTCAGTTGAACGAGGCGACATAATCCGCGAGGGTCGGCCGGCAGTCGGCTACCCGGTCCGCTCGCTATTTCCGCACCGGACGACGCCGCACCTACGCCCCCCCGGGGTTAAGTCACAAGCCTATAGCTGCTGGAGAAATACCTGCTTTAACGGCCAGTTTCAATAAATCAACCTCTACAAAGTAACGGTAATCTCGTTTCGTTTCCTAATAACACTTGTTATTATAATCTATAAAATAAAAACATTAAGCAAGTAAATAGGTGTATAAGAAATACGCCTATCTACTGGATTTTTTTTTAAAATGCATTTGTTCTAATTTATTAGCTAGCTTAGAAATACATGGTCACGATCAACCAACATTCAAATTAGGAAGTGAAAGAACCTTCTAATTTAGGTTACAAGCATACCTGATAAACGTTTACCTGCTAAATAAAAAAGTCCTATTGACATTTTTTTTCTGTAAGTACTTAGTTTAGAAGGTTTGGATGAATATAATACAGAACCAGAACTATGGAGTTCTGGAGTGGAGACGTCGTCTAGGCAAACGTAGTGTAGGACGTCCTTAGGCATGATGGAATGACAATTTGCGCAAGGTTGGCAGGATGCGAGTAGCCCAAGATCGATCTGAGTGGCGTGCAATTGAAGAGGCCTATGTCCAGCAGTGGACTAGGATAGGCTGTTGATGATATAATACAGATTGCAAACGCTTGAAACGTTGAAGACTGGAGACTAAGTTCTTCAATGAGCTATCGCTTCTGATGGGGAGTTCTCAGTATGCGACAGAATTAATAAACAAATCTGATTATAGTCTACACGGACACCGATGACAGATATTTATACAAAATAAAATAAATGGTATTGTAGATTACTATGTATTATTAATATTTTTAATTTAAAATTTAAACTTAATATTGTTTTTTTTTATATTTAGGAAAAAAATCACTCGGTACACGTTTCAGACCTTATCCCGGTATATATTTTACCGAATCTGGTAAAATTTTCATTAAATCTAAATGGTATTATTAATAAATATACTTACTCCTAAAATCTTTAAACGATGTACTGTAAATATCGTGAAGTCATGTAATACAATACGGCATTAAAATTATGTTTCAATATTATGGACGATGATAATGATGCAGATGAATCGAAAGTCAACTTCAACCTGCTTATTACAAGACATTTACTAAAACTTAAACATGCCTTATATAGAAGTGATGTAAGCTCTTTTGTTTGTTGTAGAGAAGACAGAGACAGCGTTGGGTATGAATTTATAAATAATTGAATTCAGTATAAACGTTAAATCGTTATTAAGGAGTAAAGAGAACAGAAGTCGTGTTTTTGCCACTTTGCCCACATTAAAAAGTGAAATGATTTCTTCACTGATTTTCCACTATAATGAAATACCTCTATTTGATCAAATGACATAACTTATAATGAAGTGATCAATTCCAAGATTTGGCATACCATAATAAACGTTTTTAACGTTACTGCAAATGATGTATGAGCCCAAGTTTTTTTGGCATTATGCTGTGCTCATCTCTTTTCTTTTATACCAAAGGACTTCAACATTTTCCATCACGATATTAAATTTCGGATCTGCCATCAAACGAGCTAATGACTCAATCCACACGCCCCATCCATAATCCTTGACGAGCGCCTATGTCTTATAGCAAGTCATGGGTTAAAATTGGGTTTGAAAAAGGTTAACTCTACATCGCGCGACCGGTCAAAAGATCCCTCAGAACTTGGGAGTCCAAATCCCAAATTACAAGCAGTGTTATCGGTGAACTTTTAATTTGAAAAAGGGTCGGGCGGAATGTGCCCCGTGGCTTTGAAGTGATACGGGTTGAAGTTAAATTAGAATCGAAGAGTGTTACTTTAAGGGGGGACAATCCAGCCACTTCTTATTTTTGTCGTTTTCCATTTGTTGCAGCCATCGGTGACGGCTTTTCAATATCGCACAATTTATAGAATATCAGAACTTTATTGAAGGTGTATATTTACTAGTACGTTTATATTAATTGATGGACTTGATAGAATAGAAAATATTAATAATTTAACATCATTACATAAACACGTGAAAGAGAGGAGTGTAATTTTAGCATAAAATAAAGTTCAAAAATATGGAGAAGTAACCGCATGCTTTTCCGATCATTACACACAAACACTTACGGGATACGGTTGTTGTAGAATAAAATTAATTTTAGAAGATTTAATTATTATTATTGGTTTAAGCAATTAACTGCTAAATGTTTTTTAAATGGCAATACTGGTCGCTGTAGCATAATTAGTCAGTGCATCCGCCTGATAGCGGAGGGTGCGGGTTCCATTCCCGTCTGCTGCCTGGACTGCTAGTGGATTTTTTTCTAGTAAAATTTCCTTTAGTTTTGTAGTTTTCTTTTTCAATAAAAAATACAGTACAGGCAAAACTTTTTCTCTCTTTAGGAAGGAACTGGCTTCTGATAAACAAATTATACTTGCATCAGGGAGTCAAGATGTTGATTCGTGATGGAATGGGTGATGTTTAATAATGATTTTTCATATTTATTTCCATTTTAAATATTCACGTTAAGCACAGCATACATAATACATAAAATCCAAATCCTAGTTTGTAAAATACTCATAATGAAAAGAAAATAATCCAACGAAAATAATAATCCGAACAACTTGTTAGGTTGAAAACCTTTCAAGATTCTCTTATTGCTGCGAAATCTGAAGAGGATCTGAAAGTCAAATATTATGTAAAATCAAAGAATACGCGCTTTAATAAAATCATAAATGTATTTAGTATTCTTCGTATTGAATTCATTCCGCCTTATTATAGAAAGTACACATAAGTATCTTAAGAGATGTAAGTTGTATCGGATTGTCCACTCGAATTATAAGAATAAGAATTATATTTATTTCAGACATAAAAATAAAGCATTCAGAAAGATTATTATAATTGGACCGATCTTAGGGGAAACAAGTAAGCAAGCTCCTCCTCACAGAAGACCGAAGTAAAATGACGCTACCCTTTGATGGTGTTAATTTTCTTCTGTCCATGGGGACCATTTCAGGGCTTTGCAGAGCCTTGGATTGAGTTCAGGCCTCAAGTTGAGTGTGGCTGGAGTACCACACTTTTCTATCTCATCACCTTTCTTCACGGCTGGATTAAGGTGTGGTGGAGTCATTTGCTGTGTCATGTTTAAAATAAACTTAGACTTGGTTTAAACCAAATGATCTCTTTCTATTTTTAAAAATAAAGGTGTATGTATCATTTGCAATGGGTTAACCTTTGTCAACGTTTTTAATAATTCATTGATTGTAGGGAAATTCTAAATATTCAGCGTTCACATTGAGCACTTCAGCGTTACGGAATGCAAATGGTTGCTTATAAAAAAAGTAATCGGACGGAATGGGGGAATGAAACCCGTCGATTATCGAGCAATCAAGTTAGCAAACGAGTGCATCGGGGTAGGTGGTACATTTGTGATTCCGCCCTGGCCGCCCGTTCCATGATTTGTTGCCGGAGCTAATGGGCTTTTAACGTGGTAATTATTGGCGCGCGCTCCCCGGATCAGTGAGCCGTGAGATTTTTTTTTCTGCTGACGCATTTTTTCAGCCAATGTTGCTTCAAGTGAGCAGTGGTGGTTAGCTATTGTTACTGTTAATTTGGTAAAACGCGTCTAGGTTTTGTACCTAAATGGTGACAAACAGTATTGTGACATGTCTGCTGCAAGGACGGACGAATGCTGAACGATGAATACTAATTTTCCGTTAACCGTTGTTGTTGATAGACTACCTACTACACAGAGCTTAGGTTTTCCCCAAATATCAAATTGAGTTGGCGGATGGCGTCAGTCTGTCAGAGGACATGAATGAATTCCTCTTGTTGCTATGACGACAAACAAAGAAAAAACAAATGATGATAAATAAAAAATGGGGAGTTACTTTACTGGCAGAAATAGAAACCACTCTTTGGAATAAAACAAAACTTTTGCAACGCGTTGAGAGGAAATCTCTCCTCAAAAAAAAAGTCTCCTCGGACACATTTCTGACTGAAACGAACGTCGAGGAAACTTTAATTAAAACTAGATGACTACAAAAAAATATTGCACTACATAGAGTAAATTCATTCACAAAACTTGATACTCGTATCTGTTAAATGAACATTTTCGGCGATTGCATTTTCTCGGCAGTGTCTCAGATTTTTTTATAGAAATACTAGACAAAATAAAAAAAAAAAACAAAATTCAATATCGTTTATTCAGTCTAGGCTGTTACAAGCATTTGTGAATGTCGAAAAGCTACGCCATCGGTTCGCAAATCTACCGACCTTGTACTGCAACCGGCAAGAAACTCAGCAAGGGCTGTTTTTTTCTCCCTGTATTATATACAGAGTCGTCAATTTGAGAAATGACTTCCATATGAGATAACTTATGAAGTCACTTTCCATTACAAATGTAAATGATAAAACAATTATGACTATAAAATAAAAAATATAAAAAAACAGATTTAAAAAAAAAAAGTTTAGCAATGCCGTGTCCTACTGTTTAGGCATAAAAACAAATGTACGATTATAGTTAAATGCAACGAGTAATAGTATCCAATGTAGCAAGAGCAGACTCATCTCCACTGGCAGCACCCGTTTACGAGCATGACGCATGAACCAGCCATCGCTTCGCTCAACCATTTTTTAGGGAACGTAACGACCCGCCTCACACGACACGAATCTCAATCGAATAGACAGACGGAATTAAAACATACACAAATTGGGATCGGTCCATTAATAGGCACAGACTAGCTTTTACTAGCCAGACGACTGGTTGGATATAGATCTAGAATATCGAATTCACCCGGGGCTCGCCTGGTGTCTAAATGAGTAGCATTCATATTATATCTTCCACTTTTAATTGTTTCATTTTTCTTTTTACACTTGTCTTCAAAATTGTTTATTAAGTTTTAAGTAGGTATTCCTTTCAGTTTCTTTAACGCAATTGGCATGAAGGATCCGGAAACGTCAAGTAAAATAAAGCAATCTAATGCATCGCCTTTTACACCCATACAAGAAGTGTTGTAAAGAACGATTAATGAGCTAGAAAACATAAGTCTCAAATATTCCATTTACTTATATATATATCTATCTTTATATATATGATTCTTCTGTGAGTGTGTATGTCACTGAACTTCTCTTAAACGACTGGACCGATTTTGATGAAATTTTTTGTGTGTGTTCAAGGGGATCTGAGAATGGTTTAGATTCACAAAGACGTGTAGACAGGACAACGTCTGTCGGGTCCGCTAGTATTATATAAAAATTAAACCCGTTTTCCGTTGTCACGACATAACATGAAAACGGCTTGACCGATTTGGCTGATTTTTTTTTGTAGTTTTTTAATACTCTGTACAAGGTTTTTACGGAAAAAAATATAAAGAAAATCTCTCAGAAAGATTGAAAAATATAACGTAACGAATGTCAACGTCATTCAATTTAAAACAAAAAATCTGTGGTAATCTGTGACACCACATCGATAACCGCGCTAACAATGAATAGGTACTCATACATAAGATAGGTCAGCTATACAAAATAAAGTAGTGCATCAAAGCTACGCTAAGGCGGTACGAAGTTCGCCGGGTCAGCTAGTATATATATATATATATCTATACTTATAATAAATCTGTAGAGATGTCAATTCTGTACATGAAATATATTTTTAAAATAACTATCAGGGGGTGATTAGTGATCGATACTGATGCCATAAATGCACCAATTTTTTGTCTGTCTGTCTGTCTGTCTGTCTGTCTGTGTGTATGTTCCTTATAGAAACAAAAACTACTCGACGGATTTTAACGAAACTTGGTACAATTATTCTTCATACTCCTGGGCAGGTTATAGTATACGTTTCATCACGCTACAATCAATTGGAGCAGAGTAGTGAAGGAAAATGTTGGGTAAACGGGAGAAGTTACTCCATTTTTTAAGCTTCCGTCGGGTGTGCAGCCTTAATGATTAAAGTTACAAAGAAATCATGTATGAGCGAAATATTCTACATAAAATTGTCTAAAAAATATCCCGCAACAGCATATGTCTATCTTTTATGGTTGACTCACAATAACACGTGTAACTCCCGATAGCTCAGCAGTTCGGAGCATTCTGATCATATTTGTTTACTCTTACGTTTATAATACTCTGACTCATCCCTAATTTAAAAAAGTTAACATTATTACCTATTCAAAAAAAACAAAACATAGAAATCGGTATAGAAACACCAAACTTATACATGAAATAAGCCATGGCGATCGCGCCGTCGCACGTGAATACTGAATCATGCTATAAGGATTATTTTTGTGTAACGGTTGCCGCGCTCGACACGTAGGGTATCAAGAGGCGGGAGGTAAGAGAGCGAGCTGTCTAAATCTGTTTTCTGCGTCGCTCCCTCCCCTGGGGGACGATCGCTTCCGATGAAGCCTTAGAGGCCTTCCCGGCCAGAGGCAGCCCCTACGGGTGTTATTTAGTCAGTACGAGTCTGACATAACCTTGCAGCCGGCTGTAGGGTATCCATGAGGATTTCTCACCTGCTCCACCGTCTGGGAGGAAACAAAAAAAAAATAAACAAATGATTCGTTCAGAGCGTTCGAGCTTATTGACAGACAATAATTGAGAAATATTGAGAAACCGTGCTTATCAGCGCGACTTTTAGTCTTTAAATAGTTTATTTGAATTTCTTTTGTTGATATTTTGTAAAATAGGTATTAGTTGTTTTGGTAGTTGTTTAAATATTCGTTCAAATTAAAAATTATTAAGCGTAGGTACTTTTATTAATTAAAGTAGTTATAAGTATTTATTTTTAAGTGAAGTAGGTATAGGTAGATAGTATTGCACAGGCGTTTCAGCTTTATTTTCATTTCTTTTTAGTTGTAAGTTGTATATATTTCTGGTTATAATTCTATAAGAATATTTTATTTTAAATAGTCACTTAGATTTTAAGTGTAAGGTAGCTAAAGTTAGGACCACGAATTAGTTGTTTTGGTAGTGTTTAAATATTCGTTCAAAGTGTAATTTAATCATATGGAATGAATGTACGATGGCCCATCGAAAAGGAGTAGAAGCGGTAGACAGAACTTTAAGGGATATAAGACAAAATGATCGACCAATGGGCGGTATCAGAGTTTTATTTTGTGGTGATTTCCGACAAACCTTACCGGTAATACCACGGGGAACCCGAGCTGATGAGGTTAGGGTTTGCCTGAAAAGCTCTTATTCGTGGCGTGATATACAATCGGTGCATTTGACTATAAACATGCGAGTGAGAACTGTAGATAACCCGGATGATCGTGAATTTTCTGATGTATTATTAAAGAAAATACCTTCACCAAAGATGATTCGATAGATTCACTGCTACACCAAGGAAAACTTATTCTGACGCCTGAGTTATGTTGTATAGTGCAATCCCAACAACATTTTACATCGTCAGTTTACGGTGACGTAATAAATATATTAAATAAGGACAATTCTTGGCTATGCGAATGGTCCATTTTAACTCCTCGCAATGACCAGGCATCTGAGATTAATAATAAAATACTGTCGAATACCTAGGGGGAAAGCAAAGTTATAGTTCAATAAATAGAATGGCCGATGAATAAGAAGCCACTAATTACCCGATAGAATTTTTAAATTCTTTAAATATGCCCGGACTTCCTTCTCATGAAATTTGTTTAAAAATTGGCATTCCGATTATTCTGCTCCGAAATTTAAGACCACCACTTTGCAATAGAACTAGGCTTAAAGTAACCCAGTTGCAACAAAATGTAATCGAGGCTCAAATTTTAATAGGTTGCGGTGCAGGAGAAACCATCTTTATTCCCAGAATTCCCATAATACCAAATAATTTTCCATTCCAATTTAAAAGAACGCAATTCCCAGTATCGGTGTGTTATGCAATGACAATAAATAAGGCTCAAGGGCAGACTTTTCGTGTTGCTGGAGTAGATCTCGGTGTCAGTTGTTTTTCACATGGTCAGTTATGTCGCTCTTTCCCGGGTTAGCAGTCCTAGAAATTTTTATGTTCACGTGCCGGACGGGTCAACTTTCAACGTAGTTTACCCGGAAGCTTTGCGCTGAAGTATTTTCATTCTATATGTACTTAAGCCTCATGTGAAAACGATCTAAACAATATTACCAATACATTAACATAATAACATACAAGGAGTTACATGCTCATGGTCTCGGGCACAGTGATAATAATAATATTCTGCGGTTCCTTATTGCGATATTTTTAACAGTATTGTGGATTGACATATTATATTTCCCTACTAAAATACGAAAGTTAATCTGTCTGTCACATCAAAACCACGGAACCCTGAGGAATGACATATGCTACTTTTTTACGAAAAACGACGAAAACGCGGACGAAGTCGCGGGCGAAAGCTAGTAAATATATTAAACTCAAAGGTGACTGACTGGCATAGTGATCTATCAACGCACAGCCCAAACCTCTGGACGGATCGGGCTGAAATTTGGCATGCAGGTAGATGTTATGACGTAGGCATCGGCTAAGAAAGGATTTTGATCAATTCTACCCCCAAGAGGATAAAATAGAGAATGAAAGTTTGTATGAAACTTTGTCAATTTTAAACCTATCGGGCTGAGACTTTGCATGCAGGTATAAGAAGAATCATAGATGAATGTCATTGTGTATAATACAAGCCTAAGAACAAAAACTGTAGTCTACACTTTAGCTCTACACCGAAGCGTAGCGAGGGCGGGCCGCTAGTTAATAAATATAATTACTAGACAATAATACAGACATAGCATTACTGAGTTTGGAAATAAGAAATAACGAATGTATCTCAATATTATGACCTGAGGTAATATGAATATACAAGGATTTAACATTATTTACCCTCCAAGACATCGAGCAATTAGAAAGATATCTAGTTTACAACGATTACTAAAATTTAGAGATGAATTTACATGAGTAAAGAAAATTACAGTCCGTAATTATATTTCCTTCATAATAATTATTGCTGTTAGTTAATCAAGTCCATAGATGGCGCATTTCTTTCGCTCCTAGTGCAGCTTTGGAGACCGTGAATCAGACAGAGAAACAATTAATGAATTTAAATCTAAAGAAAATATTACTAGAAAAAATTTAACGCGGACCAGGCAGCATGCAGTCTTGGTCAGTGCATTCGCCCGGATTGCGAAGGGTGCGGGTTCGAGTACCGTCTGCTGCCTGGTCCGCGTGGATTTTTTTCTAGCTATATTTTCTTTATATTGAAACATCAAGCAGTTACATGCTTAAAGAATTAAAACTATAAAGCAAACCAGTGAACCAAATGTTCACCAAAACCTGATTTCTCGAAAACCGGAAGTGCTACGTTACTCAATCCGGTTTGTAGTCTTATCAGACTATTCTTAACTTATAACTTAAATATTCTCTTTATCTATCTCTTACGGTTTGGCCGCTGAAACAGCACCACAGACAGATGGACGGACTTGTCTAATAGATAAAAGATTTATGAATTCATTGGTGTTTTTATGTTGCAGGTGATGTTATAATAGATCACTATTCTAAACTGTGAGAAAATTCTTTAGTCAATTTCATATTAAAATTTTATTGTAATAACTCAATGTATTTTTTAATAATTATAATGATGAGGTGGCTGCATTAAAGTATTGAAAATGTCTTTAAATCTTTATGTAAAGAAAATTTATACTTAACATGAAAATATATTTATTTCCACTCCCTTTACAAACGATTCAATGGTGACTGATGGATGATTAGAAAAGAGATGTTGATTGGAAGCAATTGCCATATCGTCTATCTTTTGTCAGGTCCAAGCCTAACATATTGTATCCTTCGCTATCCGGGCGGATGCACTAAGCTACCGTGGCCCTGGTGGCCATGTCGAATTTCCTCTAGTATTTCTTAGGCTGCAAGGCAGAGCCATCTTTTCGCATTATAGGTAACCCACAATGTCAAACGAATACTTTTACAAGAAGCATTAAACATTTGAAAGAAGAAATAGCAATTTTAGTTATATTTTTTAAGCATTTAACTGTTAGATGTTTCAATTGAAAGAAAATTTTACTAGAAAATATTCCACGCGAACCAGGAAATTTTATTAAGCCGATTAAACATTTAGCATATATTTGTTTCTTATGTTTTCACGCACATCACTTTTTAAATAAAACTAGTTTTAACGGATTAATGCACGAACTTTATTTATTTATTGACCTTTTCAGGTCTGCATCGTCAGAATAATGTATACCTACATCTTGCAGTTAAATGCTTAAAAAATAAAAAATAACCTTTTTATTTTTTGCAGACTTTGATATAACGACTGGAAACAATAAGTACTTAACGCAGCTTTCATAACATGATTAAATTTATCAATATTTTCGTTTGATATTCCTCAGAAGCCAGATCAACCGAAAGCCTAAAAGCGAATTTCCTATTAAATCCGACATGGCTTTGGCTACAACCGCGAACAAAAGTATATTTTTTTTCTCGCCTTTTTTTATTCTAACCACGCCCGCTTAAGATAAGCGGAATTTGTATAATCTTGCCTCTGACAAACCGGGCTTTCTGGCAAATTGCTGTTTATTACAATTTTTTCGTCTCGTCAATTTGCTCGTTTAAAAGCAAGGTTGCAACTGGGCGGAGGAGCTCGATAGCGCAGGTGGCTAGCGCGTTCGGCTGCGATCGTTGAAGTTAGGCAACTTTCGCAGTGGTCGGTCATTGGATGGGTGACCAAAAATTTACTATCTCGAGCTCCTTCGTGCTTCGGAAGGCACGTTAAGCATTTGGTCCCGGCTGCATTTGCAGTCGTTAGCACCCACCAATCCGCACTGGGCCCGCGTGGTGGGTCATGGCCCAATCTCCCTATTCCATCCATAGGGAAGGCCTGTGCCCCAGCAGCGGGGACATTAATAGGCTGATGATGAACTGGGCTTGCGCTGCTCAATACGAACAGATAAACTTGTATCATTTACCCTATACAACATTCGTTTGTCGATTACCTAACTATATTTACATAGTCTTGGTAATTAAAATATATCGACGACTTATTTATTTGTGAAAAATTGCTGCGAAATAAAAGCAGACATTTTTGAAAATCGAATAAAACGGCTTGTTATAAAATTGGCATTTTTTTTTTCAAAACCAACTTTTCCAACATATATTCATGTAGGTCATGTTATAGCCCTACGAATTCCACGTCTTATGAGCACCTCAA
This sequence comes from Chilo suppressalis, assembly GCA_902850365.2. Lineage (NCBI taxonomy): Eukaryota > Metazoa > Arthropoda > Insecta > Lepidoptera > Crambidae > Chilo > Chilo suppressalis. The sequence continues at coordinate 1,750,979 of OU963895.1, read as the reverse complement.
CCAACATCAAAAAAAGTATATATATAATGACTTAAAATGTCCCTTGGTTCAATACCGAGGTGCTGTTTTTACATATTATTGAAACGAAACGAAAATGTAAAAAGCCACGAACACGTATGAGAGCTCATAATACGCGGAATTCGAAGGGCTCTAAGATTATGTAAAAACTAGCAAACCAGTGAATCACCAAAACCTGATTTAAAATATATATATATATTTAATTAATTGAGAACTTCGGAGATTTTGTGTGTTTTCGTTTGAAATTCGTGATTTCTCGAAAGCTGGAAGTGCTACGTTACTCAAATCCGGTTTGTAGTCTTATCAGACTATTCTTAACTTATAACTTAAATATTCTCTTTATCTATCTCTTACGGTTTGGCCGCTGAAACAGCACCACTAGGGTTGCAACGATATATCGGAATATCGATATTATCGATAATATCGAGACCAAAATATCGATATTTATATCGATATTTAAAATTCACTGATATCGATAATATCGATATCGGAAATTCCAAAATATCGATATTTAGTAGACTTAATTTGAAAACAATAATATCAATTAATTTACCTGCTATGACTATCTAAATTGAATAATATCGAAATAACTATTGCTCTGAAATTGCAAGAACCTATAGATGTATCAAAAATATCTTGAACCCCAAGAAATATACTAAACTGGTGTGGACTCTGGCATGTTTCTCTAAACCTAAAATTAAATATGACAACAGTGTATCCTTGTCATTCTCTATACAGAATGAAAAGGAGAGACTGATGTTAAATTTAGTTTTAAATTTAGATAATCATGCCAGAATCGACACCAACGTATATAGGTATAATCGTATACCTAATGGTAACTCATGCACTTAAATAAAATCCTTGCCTCTCTTTCTAGATAATTGTCAACTACTGATTAATTGAAATTTAATATCATTGTAATATAACACAAAATAAAATTAAGAATCTTATACAAATCGTAATTTTTTTAAGCTCGCCAAGTCAAGAAAGTAAGATAGGTATAGTAATTTTGGAAGCTTTGGACTTACCCTATTCTGAAGCCTGATGTGTAGGTTTTACTAATTCATAACAATTGTTTTTCATATGATTATCTATTCTGATTTTAGCTGCGTGCAAATATTTTAAACAAAATAAATATCTTTGATTCGAAATTGCTTTTGATTTGATACTTCTTACAGCGCTATAAAAAAAAATATAGAAAATATCGTGTTGGAAATGTTGGAATGGCTGACATATCTGATCGGATATCGATATTTACCTGCCCACATTATAAATATCGATATTTCGGAAACCTTTGCTTCCTTAATTTTAGGCTTTTGCTTTGCAAACTTAATACAAAGCAAAAAAAAAGAAAAAAATATCGATATATCGATAATATCGAGTTAAAATGGTCGATATATCGGATATCGATATTTGCCTGACTTCGATATAAATATCGATATAAATATCGATATTTCAAAAGACTTTGCATCCCTAAGCACCACAGACAGACGGACTTGTCTAATAGATAAGAGATATTTTGGAAGAGTTGTTATTGAAAAAGAAGTATTTTGGTTTTGACAAAAATATCAAAATTTTATGATTTTTGTTTTTATACATATTTTTTGAATAATCTACAATAGACTTTCAAGTCGTGTAGAGCACGAGATCTGTGGTATCTCTTACTTAACTTTAGACAAATATGTGGTCATGTTTTAAATACACATCGACACTTTTACTGAGTATCAGAAGATCATTTAAAGGACTATGGGGGATTTTGTATGGACCACATCCTACAACAGACACGGGATGCGTGTCGATTTGTTCTATCGTACTCAAAAAGAGACAAAACACTTGGGTTGGACAAAAAATTAGTTCATTTTCATCCAAAAATATACTTTTGTCAAAAGATATGGTCTCGAACTGTAAAAATTATTAAACTACAAATACAATATATTACTCAATGTTCATTATTAACTTACACTTAAAAAAAGAAGAGGTTCTTAGTCACTATATTATATTTTAACTACATAATGAATATAATAATATGACTTCAATATTAGCGATACAATTTCCGAAAGGATACAATAGCAGAATGACAAGTGATGCGACAAATATAATTTGAATAACTTGCGACAAACTTCCGACAAAATGGCGCCATAATTAATTTGTTCCAGCGCAGACTGCCTTATAGAAACTGTTGACTCTATCTGGAATTGTTTATTTTATTGTTTGTTTTTTTTTTATAGATAGGTCCGACAAATGACTCCACCCCACCTGATATTAAGTGATGGTGAAATCCAGACGCGAAGATAGCTGGTACAGCAGTTCTACCTACCACACCAGCCATCCTCACCTTGCCGGCCTGCATGTTGCTTCTTCACGCTTCTTTTAAAGGAACCCAGGTTGTAAGAAGGAGGGAACATGTGAGCAGGCAGAGCATTCCATTTACGGATAGTGCGACAAAGAAATGAGTCACCAAATTTATTTGTACGCGTTGGAATTGTGGCCACAGTTAGACGGTGACACCGAAGGCCAGCGCGCGTGGTCCTCTGAAGGAAAGGGGAAGGTGGAATAAGAGAGAATAACTCTTCAGAACACACGCCGTGGTACAGACGATAGAACGCGCTTAGTGACGCAATATCACCGCGTAATTGAAGAGGCTCGAGGTGTTTAGTCACCTCCTCATCGCCTATGATGCGGATCGCACGACGCTGTAACCTATCCAAAGCATCGAGCAAGTACTTGGCGGAGCCATCCCGGAGGTGCGAGCGAGAGTTAATTTTCTCAAATTGCTATATAGTCTATTTCGACAAAACTTATATGAGATCACCTCGTTCATCACCTTTGCGGTTACAATCGGCCCTAAATTGACGGAAAGGATACCTAATAAACAAACTAACAATTATAGCATACGAGTACGTCATATTGGGACCTTCTCCTTCTTGAAGTTGATTAAAAAGAACGTATCAGCAGTGTTGCCAGGTCTGATTTTCAAAAATCGGGAAGCGTTATATAAAAAACAGTAGATGTATGGAAAGGGCTACAAGAAAAACAGTAGATGCAGAGGCGTTTCCGATTTGAACCCCCCCCCTAGAATTGGTAGTCTTGGTCCAGATAAAGACTAGATTACATTTATGTTATAATTATTAAGGTTATCTACATTATTAATGACGGAAAATGCAACTCAACATGCAATTTAAAAAAGAAAATCGTATTCTAAAAAAACAGGAGATTCATGTAGAAAAACAGTAGAACAGGAGAAATTTCAGAAAAACAGGAGATCTCCTGTAAAATCTGGAGACCTGGCAACACTGCGTATCAGGAGGGCTCACTGCAAAATAGTGAATTCTAACGACTGAAAATGCTACTGAAACCAACTCAAAATAGCCATTACGAAAGTTCACAACCACAGTGATCAGTAGCTTAATTCGACGTCAGAAACTGATTTCATCAATCACAGTTTTCGAAGTACTTTTGACATTTTGCTATGACATAAAAAAAAAGTAAAAAAAAAAAGAGCGTACTTCTTCCTTAAAGGCCGGCATCGCATTTGTGATACTCCTGGTGTTGCAAGTGTCCATGGGCGACGGTGATCACTTACCATCAGGTGAGCCGTCTGCTCGTATGCCCCCTATAACATAAAAAAAAAATGGGTGTGTGTACTTATGTAGGCGCGTGAGAAGTTATCCTTTTTTGGCATCGTTTAAAATTAGTTTATATTTGCATGCAAATAATTAATTACAATAAATTAATAAGAAGTCTGGAAAAGGACACAGTCAATAAAGTTCAGTTTTAATTTGAAAAAATAAATAAATAATCAAAATATTCAATTAAAATCGCTACTGAATATAATTTATTAGAACATATGTGATTTGCACTTGTATGAAACTCAAACACGTATTCCGAATATACAAACTAGAAACATGTGGATAAATATTATAAATATGAATACCTATAACTGTTACTTTATTACAAAAACATATCTCACTTAAATTCTGCTTTTAAAATGTTCAGGTTATCTGTTAATCTGTAATTAACAGAAATAATTGGTACTAGCGTTGATTCAATTAGTTCTTCCTAACGACTAAGGCGTGCTGACGTCATCTAACTTCTTGCGATTAACACAGGCCTTTAGATACAAAAGGCCAGCGCTCAGCTAGTGTTCATTAACGTCAGCTCAGTTAATACGAGTGCCATTTCAAATTAGCAGGGGGATTTGTAAAGGTCGTTTCGAGCCTTGCTTCACACTAGGGCTGCTTTAAAGGTAGTACTCTTTTTTTGAAGTTATACTTCTTTAGGCGCGTTATGAAAAAATGATGAGAGTGAAATTTTAAGATGCGCGCGCATCACTGTAACACAAAATTTTAACAGCATGAAGTTGGCTTTAGCGACCAACTTCATGCTTTACTTTTGTGTTTACCGCACATTAAGAAAATCTACCAACAAAATAGAAATAGAATCTCTATTTAGTGGGTGCTAACGACTGCATTGTGAAGGCCTATCAAAAGTATTTATTAATCTGGAACAACGGAACCAAAGCGCGATTCAGGAGACTACAGCGCCATTTCTTGACCATTGGTGTAGTAGAACCAAAAACCACATCTTTATTTTTTGTAATAAAGTAACAGTTATAGGTATTCATATTTATAATATCAAAAGTATTTATTAATCTGGAACAACGGAACCAAAGCGCGATTCAGGAGACTACAGCGCCATCTCTTGACCATTGGTGTAGTAGAACCAAAAACCACATCTTTATTTTTTGTAATAAAGTAACAGTTATAGGTATTCATATTTATAATATTTAGCCACATGTTTCTAGTTTGTATATTCGGAATACGTGTTTGAGTTTCATACAAGTGCAAATCACATATGTTCTAATAAATTATATTCAGTAGCGATTTTAACGGAATATTCTGATTATTTATTTATTTTTTCAAATTGAAACTGAACTTTATTGACTGTGTCCTTTTCCAGACTTTTTATTAATTTATTGTAATTAATTATTTGCATGCAATTAAAAACTAATTTTAAACGATGCCAAAGAAGGATAACTTTTCACGCGCCTACATAAGTACACGCACCCATTTTTTTTCATAATTTTTTTATTCGATTATTTACAATATGTCTTTTTAATTATGTTACTTTAATCAAATTTCAACATGTTTAATAATATACTGTCCGTGCTCGAGGCTGCTGTTTGATATAGCCAGGAGCGCGGGCAGAGGTCGGAAAGAGGAAACATAGAAGGATAGTAAAGATAAAAGTAGGTATACAAGAAAATAGCGAGGTGAAAAACAAAGTAAAGAAAAGTTGAATCACTTTAGTGGCGTTAAATACTACTCGTTTGCTTCGAGTTGGCCGCCGATAGCCAATCACAGGCACATCAACTGGTACCATCGTCCAATAAGGTCGACTAATAAACAGGCAGTACGATAATGAAGAAAATGAAAGACAGACAGAAGAATATTTCTTTCTATGAAAATACTGGTCTGAATCGGGTTAGCATACAAAGGTAGGTTTTTAAGCTATTGCATAGCTTTTATCGCGGGCTTTGAGCCCGGCGACCGAATCAAGAAATTTCGTAACGAAAAAAACCTTACGAGAAAGCATATAGCAATAAAACACAATTTTCGTCAATCCAGTATCAATCTAAACGACGCAGTGTCTTGAATTTTTGCCACGGGAACAACGTTCGACGCATCACCGCGGTTGTCGGTTCAAATCCCGCATTCGTATTTTTTACTAGTGGCCCGCCCTCGCTTCGCTTCGATATTTTATCCCCTTGGGGGTAGAATTGATCAAAATCCTTTCTTAGCGGATGCCTACGTCATAACATCTACCTGCATGCCAAATTTCAGCCCGATCCGTCCAGAGGTTTGGGCTGTGCGTTGATAGATCACTATGTCAGTCAGTCACCTTTGAGTTTTATATATTTATATATATATACTAGCGGACCCGACAAACGTTGTCCTGTCTAGTGTTGGGTAGGACACGACTTCAAAAAGAGTTTGTAAGAGTAGCCTCTTTTTTGTACTGAACCAGTACAATGTCCCACTTCAAATGAGGCGAGGCGTACTGAAGCTCGGCAATACATTTGAAGTGACGAGTACAAATATGACATTGAGGCGTACAGAAGCTCGACATTACGTTTGTGTGCACGAGTAGCACCTCCTCTACGCACTATCAATCTTGCTGGATCCAGCATGCAGGACAGCGCTATACACATAAAACAGATAGAGATACAGATGGATCTACGCACTGTAGAGGACTTAAATGAAATGTCATGCCTCGCTCTCTCTCTCAGACTTACGAAGAGTGAGTGAGTAACGAGACGCGACTATCGCGACATTTAATGTGAAGTAGTACATTTTAAATTTTTGAGCCGCTCTTACAATTTGGCGTCATGTCCGGGACAAATGTACCGCCTCTTGTTAGTCCTACTCAACACTAGTCCTGTCTAGTATGATAGCGCCGTCTGTCGGATCCAATGTAAAACATTTCAAAATCAACAACTACTAATAAATTAAAAATTAATTAAAAAAACATTGTCCAGCAGACAAAATTGTGAATCTAAACCATTCTCAGATCCCCTTGAACACACACAAAAAATCGGTCCAGTCGTTTAAGAGAAGTTCAGTGACATACACACTCACAGAAGAATTATATATATAAAGATATATATATACATATAAGTAAATGGAATATTTGAGACTTATGTTTTCTAGCTCATTAATTGTTCTTTACAAAACTTCTTGTATGGGTGTAAAAGGCGATGCATTAGATTGCTTTATTTTACTTGACGTTTCCGGATCCTTCATGCCAGTTGCGTTAAAGAAACTGAAAGGAATACCTACTTAAAACTTAATTTTTTTGGGCTGTGCGTTGATATGCACTATGTCAGTCAAGTCACCTTTGAGTTTTATATATATATATTTCGTTTTTTTTAAAATATTTGTTTTAGACCCCAGCACCTGCTCTTATTTTTATTTGTCTCCCTTTTATTTAGACTTTATAATTATAATTAAAATTTTTGGACTAAAGATGGTAAACAGTGGAGCTGGTGGAAGTTTTTTTGACGCCGGGCAATGCTGTTGTTTGCTGTGCTTGCCCAATAAAATATCATAAGGCCTGCCTCGCCATCTATTAATATCAAAGAAAAAACGCACAATAGCTTTATCGCGGCAGTCCCCGAGTGTCACATGAATTTTTTTATTTTTTTTTAATACGTAGGGCAACTTTTTACCACACCCTGATGTTAAGTGTAAGTGGGGTCCAATCGCGATATGTGCCATCCTCGCCTTGCCAGTCTGGGGAACCCTGGAAACTTCATCATCATCATCAGCCTATTAATGTCCCCACTGCTGGGGCACAGGCCTTCCCTATGGATGGAATAGGGAGATTGGGCCATGACACACCACGCGGGCCCAGTGCGGATTAGTGGGTGCTAACGACTGCAAATGCAGCCGGGACCAACGGCTTAACGTACCTTCCGAAGCACGGAGGAGCTCGAGATAGTAAATTTTTGGTCACCCATCCAATGGCCGACCACTGCGAAAGTTGCTTAACTTCAACGATCGCAGCCGAACGCGCTAGCCACCTGCGCCATCGAGCTCCTCCCTGGAAACTTACTCACCAGTAAAACACAAAATCACGAAAATGTAGTCTAACTATTTGTCAGTATGAAAAATAAAATACTATTTCATGGTGTCGTGTATTAAACATGAACTAGCAAACCAGTGAACCAAATGTTCACCAAAACCTGATTTAAAAAAAAATGTATTTAATTAATTGAGAACTTCGGAGATATTGTGTGGTTTCGTTTGAAATTCGTGATTTCTCGAAAACCGGAAGTGCTACGTTACTCAAATCCGGTTTGTAGTCTTATCAGACTATTCTTAACTTATAACTTAAACATTCTCTTTATCTATCTCTTACGGTTTGGCCGCTGAAACAGCACCACAGACGGACGGACGGACGGACTTGTCTAATAGATAAGAGATATCGGGAGTGATATCACTATTCTTACAATTTATAAATATATTATTAATTATATATATCCACTTTAATATAACGTATAAACGTTTTTAAAAACTTGTTGCACAAACCAATATCTAATTCGAATAGTTTATGAGTCCGAAATGTGTTTGTCAAATTTTGTATGAAAACTTGAACAGCATCGCCATAACGGATGTAACGAAAACTAAAAATCAGTACACATTTAGGTGCTAACCCACCAACCCGCACTAGGCCCGCGTGGTGGGTCATGACCCAATCTCCCTATTCTATCCATAGGGAAGGCCTGTGCCCCAGCAGTGGGGACATTAATAGGTTGACGATGATGATGACCGGTTTTTACTAAAGGTTTCGTTCGGAGCGCGTCCGAAATGAAAGCGGTACCTAAAGTGCGGTGAGTCTTCTCAAAGATTAGATTTTACTAGGTGTGAGCGTTCTAAAGACTAACCGGTTTCAAGGACCGTTTTGTGTTCCGCGACGATAGAACCGTTTTACGTTTCGGATCAAAGCAGTCTTTGTCGAACAACTAGTCCTCGGATTGTCTACACGCCAATTTGTACTTAATGAAGAAGAAAATACAGTCTATAATAGAACGCAATGTTATAAGACCGCTTCGTTTTATGACATATTAAGCTTTGACTTTACAATAATGTAATCTTTAATACTGAACATTTAAAGTCGATTATCGTATAACACTACATTTATTTCGATGTTTCGTCGTCTCGTTCGCAGCAACGAAACGAACGTGAACAAGATTTCATTTAGTTCAGTTTCGTTGCGCTACATTCGTTCGACCGTCGCGTCGCGTGTCGTTTCGTTGCGTCACCCAGCCGCAACCAAAACCAGTAGCGAACGAGAACCGTTTCGAGGACTAGTTTTCGTTTAAGAGAAAACGGTTGCGTTTTGTCGTCAGAAATTTTGAGAACGACCCACCGCTAGATTTTACTTATCCGGATCGAAGGACCATGTTCAAATCTCAAAAAGTCTGTAAGTTATTTAAATAAATAAAACACCGAAATCTGTGGCAAAGGTTGTCTATTTCAAAATAATATTGAACTTATGTGTATTCGAAAAACAAACTAAATACCGTGATTCAGAACTTGCATAGAAAAATATTAAACATAACAGTAATGCCATCTATGGATGAAATTGATAAATTAAATAATATTACTACAAACTTAACAGTGAGATTTGTGAAATACCTACCAGATTTTCCAACCTCCCTCTGACTGCTTACCATGAGGCGGGCCATCTATACTTATAATAAATCTGTAGAGATGTCAATTCTGTACATGAAATATATTTTTAAAATAACTATCAGGGGGTGATTAGTGATCGATACTGATGCCAAAAATGCAATCAGCAAAATTTTTGTCTGTCTGTCTGTCTGTCTGTCTGTGTGTATGTTCCTTATAGAAACAAAAACTACTCGACGGATTTTAACCAAACTTGGTACTTTTCATCACGCTACAATCAATAGGAGAACACTACAGCTCTACACCGAAGCGAAGCGAGGGCGGGCCACTAGTCAACAATATTTGTATCCTTTTTACTTACAATAATTCATCATCATCAGCATATTAATATCCCCACTGATGGGACGCACTCCTTCCATAAGGATGGAATAGGGAGATTGGGCCATGACCCACGCAGACCTACGTGGGTGATAACGACTGCAGACGCAGCTGTGACCAACTGCTTATCATGCCTTCTGAAGCACGGAGGACCTCGCGATAAAAAAATTTTGGTTACCCATCCAATGACCGACCTCTACGTAAGTTTATGTATGAATTTATTATTTAATTTACTTAATAAAGTATTTTATTTAAAATTCTTGTTTGTAATTTTGAGTTTATTTATGTGACCCTAACTACCGTAAACTACCACCGGTTCCAAAATAGGGAGATCTTCATGAAGAGAACCGGCGAAACAAACTCAAGAGAGGCTTTCTATCTCCTTCTTATGTTAAATTATGCAAACAAAAAGTACTAATAGTATCTGATGATCTTGCAGTGTGTGCTCGGGGTTGGTCTACGTAAGTTGCTCAACTTCAACGGTCGATCGCAGCCGAACTCGCTAACCAATTGTACCATAGAGCTCTTCCCTTACTTACAATATTTACAAGGTCACATTTCCTACCCAAAAGATACAAGAATACCTATACAAAGATTCGCTTAGTGGTACAATAATGCGTCGTTTGCCAAACGTCCGCGAATACCATTAGCGTTCATTAAGGCTCTCATGACGTTGACTGACAAACTACCTACCGGCCCGGTCGACTGCCTGAAGAACCCGAAAATAGCACCTTTAGAAGCGAAGCAAAAGATAAAAAGCCTTTTAAGAGGTCGCGGCTCACGAATAGTGCGGTCGACCAAGATGTAAATCTCTAGATAGGCTATTTCATTAATTCCCAGTTACATTTCCTGCCATCCGTTGCCATCGTCTATAGGTGACAGGTGTCTATATATATGTATCTATACTAATATTATAAAAAAGGAAAAGTTTGTATGTAAGTATGTTTGTAACTAATTGGCTCAAAAAGTACTAGACCGATAGCCTTTCTCGATAAATGCACTATCCAATACAAAAAGAATTTTTCAAATTGGAACAGCAGAACAATTTTGCATTCGGTACAACGGGTCCTAAACTACGCAACGAATTTTTTACTTGGAATGGAAGGTTTATAATTATTATGAAGAAAGTCATTGTATGTAATACAAGCCTTTGAACAAAAACTATAGTCTACACTACAGCTTTACACCTAAGCAAAGCGAGGGCGGGCCACTAGTAGTCAACAAGTGACAATGGATGATAGAAAATCCACCGTGGCTCGAGTGTTATATACGCTGGTTTTCAAGGTGTCGCCTGCTTAGAGGTCACGGGTTCGAATTTGGGTGGGAAAATGTTCGTGTGTCGAATATTAGAATTTGTATTAAAGTCATGGGATGTTTATATGAAATTGTAAATAATAATATACCTATATATGTATCATTATAAGTATATATTCGATCCTCTACCCTAATATCCCATAACACAAGCCTTACAGTGCTTACTGTGGAGCTAGGTTAACTAGTGTGTGTGCATAAAACAGATTTAGGAAGACGGCAAATGTAGAAAGTTAGATAACGGGGGATTTCAATGAGGATTTAAAAATTCCATCTGCGGAAGTAACTTCCTCTTTAGAGAAATATCTTTCCAGTTTTAAATAATTAGCTTTCTACAGTATAAAGGGATTATTGTTCAGAACTTCTCGAGCTCCATTGTGGTCTTTTTTTCTAGTTTGGACGTATGAGTGCATTTGTGGGTTGACGCAAATTGTTTGTCCGTGACAGAAATAAAAAGTGCACAATTTAACATAAGAAGGAGATAGAAAGCCTCTCTTGAGTTTGTTTCGCCGGTTCTTCTCAGAAAGGTCTCCCAATTTTGGAACCGGTGGTAGTTTACGGTAGTTAGGGTCAAATAAATAAACTCAAATTATTTAATTTACTTTATTAAGTAAATTAAATAATAAATTCATACATAGACAATAAAACTTAAAAATCGAACAATGAAATAACCAAACGCTCAATAAAAGTCTTTCGAAGGTAGCTCGACAAATTAAATAAAAGTTTTATTCTGACGACGAAGCCTGTAAATGCTACGAAACGTCAATAAATAAATAAAGTTTCGTGCATTAACCCGCAAAAACTAGTTTTATTTAATGAGTGATGTGCGTGAAAACCTAAGAAACAAATAAAAAGTGGTAAAAAGTGGTGATTAAGATGTCTCAACCACTTTCGACCCGAGGCTGCTAGGGATACTGCCAGGGGTGAAAGAGGTGCTAAAAATATAGACATAAAACAAGGAGAGGATAGGCTTGTTGAAAATATATCGATGTATCGATATATCGATATGTTTTGTTCGATATATCGATATTTTTTGCCGATATATTTTGATTCCATAAATCGATACATCGATACAAAATAACCAATATCGAAATTCGTATCAAAAACGATATTTTTTTAATTATTAGCGGCATATCACGATCTAACTAAATTCGTATCTGGAAAAATCGTAACTGGATCTCAGATTAATGATATTCAACATATCTATGATCTGTGCTGTATTTAGTATTGTCTATGTCATCATTCGAAAATAGGGTCTATTTTTAGGGAGATAATTATCGTTCCATTATTATTCCGCGTGTCAGATTTCGTGAGCTACTGTACGATATTTTTGGGAAAATTGGTCCGATATATCGATGTTTTTTTCGCGATATATCGAAGCCAATATTGATATTTTTTAAAATATCGATATATCGATTTTTTTTTCAACTTTCGACATCCCTAGGAGAGGAAAACTGAAAAAAACAGCCCCATTGTGGTTGTGAGATGGGGTTCGGGTCAGTAAAAAGCTATCTTTACTTACATAAAAAATAAATTCTCCCCACTTACATTTGACGCGAGATGGATAAGGTGGAATAGCTGCAAGACGTTGTATAAAATAATAATAATAAGTATTTCCAACTCTCATACCAATTAGCCTAGCCCCAAAGTAAGCACTGTAAGGCTTGTGTTATGGGATACTAGGGTAACGGATAGAATACATATACTGTACATATATAAGCATATTTATATAGAAATACATATTTATAAGATGCAGTACCTCTAGCACGAACCAATATCGAATTCATATCGTTTGCGAGTCCGAAATGTCATTGTCAAATGTGTACTGATTTTTAGTTCTCGTTACGTACTTTGTGCCGCTGCTGTTCAAGTTTTCATACAAAATTTGACATTGACATTTCGGTTTGCAAACTATTCGAATTCGATAATGGTTCGTGCTGGGGGTACAGAAATTATCAATAAGTTGTCAAAAGACAAATAATGTTACGGAATACCCCAAGGTATTGCTTTAGAGCCGTCATTTAAGTTCCAGTACACAGTAACAAATCCCAAAATACTGGAAGTTAGGTGTTTAATTAGAGTCTTGTAGTAGCTGATAGCAGTAAAATGTACTGCTTCAATTAACACCAAACTATTTTCTACCCCATAGAGTTTAAGTACATCTCAAAATTACATAATCTTGCTGGCCATATCCAGCAATTTAAATCTTCAGTGGTCGCCACAGAGTTCTTAGTCAAGGACCTTACTTAAATGTAAATGAAATGAATTCACTCTATGCCGAGTAAGTCATTGCTATTTAAAAAAATCAGCAAAGGACAAATCGAACTAAAAAAAAAAACATCAAAAAATTAAGGATTTTTATTTTTACTGAAATCCATAGCAAATATACTTAAAGTAAATTTAACAATTAATTAAAGTTGGTGCTAACTAACTCAAGCAGTAATCTCTTCAGGTTTGTTATATTTTCCTTCATCATCATCATCATCAGCCTATTAATGTCCCCACTGCTGGGGCACAGGCCTTTCCTATGGATGGAAAAGGGAGATTGGGCTATGAACCACCACGCGGGCCCAGTGCGGATTGGCGGGTCCTAACGACTGCAGATGCAGCCGGGACCAACGGCTTAACGTGCCTTCCGAAGCACGGAGGAACTCGAGATAGAAGATTTTTGGTCACCCATCCAATGACCGACCACTGCGAAAATTGCTTAACTTCAACGATCGCAGCCGAATGCGCTAACCACTTACGCCATCGAGCTCCTCTTTTTTTTGTTACCTTAAATAAACATTAAATTTTAATTGAGATTAAGAATTATTTCACACACCACAAAAAAAGTGTAGGTGGGTACTGTAACGCCCGTAGCGTTACGGCCTCCTTGCTTGTATAAACTCTGTTCTTGTGTAATGCCTCCGGCTGGCAGTTGAATCTCTTATCTATTAGACAAGTCCGTCCGTCTGTGGTGCTGTTTCAGCGGCCAAACCGTAAGGGATAGATAAAGAGAATATTTAAGTTATAAGTTAAGAATAGTCTGATAAGACTACAAACCGGATTTGAGTAACGTAGCACTTCCGGTTTTCGAGAAATCATGAATTTCAGACGAAACCACACAAAATCTCCGAAGTTCTCAATTAAATAAATACATTTATTTTTATTTTTTTTAAATCAGATTTTGGTGAACATTTGGTTCACTGGTTTGCTAGTTAAAAATTATTTTAAAAATTCGTAGGTGAGAACCTTCTGTCTGACATCAAAGATTCCATAGAGATTGAATTAAGGCACAGATTCGATCGGTTGATAATATTTAATTGTTTAAAATATAACTAGAAAAAATTCCACGCGGACCAGGCAGCAGACGGGACTCGAACCCGCACCCTTCGCAATCCGGGCGAATGCACTGACCAATTATGCTACCGCGGCCCTCACGCACCGCGTCGAAATTCTTCTAGCCACTGTTAAGCTGCAAGGCAGCGCCATCTCTTCGCATTATAGGTAAAAATGTCAAATGAATACTTTTAAAAGTATTAAACATTTGAAAGAAGAAATAGCAATTATAGTTATAATTTTTATTATTTTAAAGCATGTAACTGCTTGATGTTTAAATCTAAAGAAAATATAACTAGAAAAAAATCCACGCGGACCAGGCAGCAGACGGGACTCGAACCCGCACCCTTTGCAATCCGGAATTTTTCTGGTTATATTTTCTTCGGATATAAACATGAAGCAGTTACATGCTTTAAAATGAATTGGTTTATTTGAATTCAAATAAACCAAGTTAAGAGTCCTAAGTTTTCTTATTCTAGTATTTTTGAGCTACGTTCCCCAGGTTCTACCTTCCGGAGAACCCTACAGTACCTAACCATTTCTTAAAATAATGCCTTAGGGATGTCGAAAGTTGAAAAAAATATCGATACATCGATCTTTTAAAAAATATCAATATCGGCTTCAATATATCGCGAAAAAAACATCGATATATCGGACCAATTTTCCCAAAAATATCGTACAGTAGCTCACGAAATATTACACGCGGAATAATAATGAAACGAAAATTATCGCCCTAAAAATAGACCCTATTTTCGAATGATGACATAGACAATACTAAATACAATACAGATCATAGATATGTTGAATATCATTAATCTGAGATCCAGTTCCGATTTTTCCAGATACGAATTTAGTTATGATAATTAAAAAAAAAATCGTTTTTGATACGAATTTCGATATTGGTTATTTTGTATCGATGTATCGATATATCGAATCAAAATATATCGGCAAAAAATATCGATATATCGATACATCGATATATTTTCAACAAGCCTATAATGCCTCGTCGACATGCTTTGCATGATATATTCACTGGTACAAAAAGTCTACCTATGTATTATGTACCAACTACTTCGTGCTATTCAATTCTACAACCGCAACAACTTAATAGGTTTTGAAACTAATTGATCTAGCATTTTGCTGTAACGAAATTACTATGATAACGTCCAGATAGCTATTACCAACCTAGTCACGTAAGATAGACGTCAGGGGCCTAGAAATTT
Source organism: Chilo suppressalis (assembly GCA_902850365.2). Taxonomy (NCBI): domain Eukaryota; kingdom Metazoa; phylum Arthropoda; class Insecta; order Lepidoptera; family Crambidae; genus Chilo; species Chilo suppressalis. The sequence continues at coordinate 1,735,534 of OU963895.1, read as the reverse complement.
ACTTGGCAATGAACTTATCACTGTTTGACCAAGAAACTATTATGTAATTAATCAGAAAATGATCGACTCTTTGTTTAGATGATTTGAGTAATTAAATTCCTTGTGCATTAAGTTAAAATTATGAAATAACTAGCTGACCCGGCGAACTTCGCTCAGCCAAATTGCAATATGTCCGCTGTCGATGTTTTGTCAGCATATTGAAGATGTTTCAGTCTTCTGTCTCATTCAATCGAACACATTTCATATTATGAGGTTGAAAAAAGGTAAAGCTACTTTAACAGTCTTTTATTGGAACTATAAAAATGTTTTTTTTTAATAGTCCACCTTTTCGTAGAAGTAGATTAATAATATGGGTAATATTTATAAGTTATGTTATAATATATGTTAATCTATACTTATAATAAATCTGTAGAGATGTCAATTCTGTACATGAAATATATTTTTAAAATAACTATCAGGGGGTGATTAGTGATCGATACTGATGCCAAAAATGCAATCAGTAAATTTTTTGTCTGTCTGTCTGTCTGTCTGTCTGCGTGTATGTTCCTTATAGAAACAAAAACTACTCGACGGATTTTAACGAAACTTGGTACAATTATTCTTCATACTCCTGGGCAGGTTATAGTATACTTTTCATCACGTTACAATCAGTAGGAGCAGAGTAGTGAAGGGAAATGTTGGGAAAACGGGAGAAGTTACTCCATTTTTTAAGCTTCCGTCGCGTGTGCAGCCTTAATGATTAAAGTTACATTGAAATCATGTATGACGGAAATATTCTACATAAAATTGTCTAAAAAATATCCTGCAACAGCATATGTCTATCTTTTATGGTTGACTCACAATAACACGTGTAACTCCCGATAGCTTAGCAGTTCCGAGCATTCTGATCATATTTGTTTACTCTTACGTTTATAATACTCGGTAGAAACACCAAACTTATACATGAAATAAGCCATCGCGCCGTCTCACGTGAATACTGAATCATGCTATAAGGATTATTTTTGTGTAACGGTTGCCGCGCTCGACACGGGTCGCGGCAGCGGTAGGGTATCAAAGGTCCGAGAGCGAGCTGTCTAAATCTGTTTTCTGCGTCGCTCCCCCCCTGGGGGACGATCGCTTCCGATGAAGCCTTAGAGGCCTTCCCGGCCAGAGGCAGCCCCTACGGGTGTTTTTTAGTCAGTACGAGTCTGACATAACCTTGCAGCCGGCTGTAGGGTATCCATGAGGATTTCTCATCTGCTCCCCCGCCTGGGAGACCGAAACCGTGCTTATTAGCGCGACTTTTAGTCTTTAAATAGTTTATTTGAATTTCTTTTGCTGTTATTTTGTAAAACAGGTATTAGTTGTTTTGGTAGTGTTTAAATATTCGTTCAAATTAAAAATTATTAAGCGTAGGTACTTTTATTAATTAAAGTAGTTATAAGTATTTATTTTTAAGTGAAGGAGGTATAGGTAGATAGTATTGCACAGGCGTTTCAGCTTTATTTTCATTTCTTTTTTGTTGTGAGTTGTATATATTTCTGGTTATAATTCTATAAGAATATTTTAGTTCAAATAGTCACTTAGATTTTATGTGTAAGGTAGCTAAAGTTAGGACCACGTATTAGTTATTTTAATTAAAGTGTAATTTAATCATATAGGATGAATGTACGATGGCCCATCGAAAAGGAGTAGAAGCGGTAGACAGAACTTTAAGGGAAATAAGACAAAATGATCGACCAATGGGCGGTATCACAGTTTTATTTTGTGGTGATTTCCGACAAACCTTACCGGTAATACCACGGGGAACCCGAGCTGATGAGGTTAGGGCTTGCCTGAAAAGCTCTTATTTGTGGCGTGATATACAATCGGTGCATTTGACTATAAACATGCGAGTGAGAACTGTAGATAACCCGAATGATCGTGAATTTTCTGATATATTATTAAAGAAAATACCTTCACCAAAGATACCTATCCACTGCTACACCAAGGAAAACTTATTCTGACGCCTGAGTTATGTTGTATAGTGCAATCCCAACAACATCTTATATCGTCAGTTTACGGTGACCTAACAAATATATTAAATAGGCTATGCGAAAGGTCCATTTTAACTCCTCGCAATAACCAGGCATCTGAGATTAATAATAAAATACTGTCGAATATCCAGGGGGAAAGCAAAGTTTATAGTTCAATAAATAGAATGGCCGATGAACAAGAAGCCACTAATTACCCGATGGAATTTTTAAATTCTTTAAATATGCCCGGACTTCCTTCTCATGAAATTTGTTTAAAAATTGGCATTCCGATTATTCTGCTCCGAAATTTAAGACCACCACAACTTTGCAATGGAACTCGGCTTAAAGTAACTCAAATTTCAATAGGTTGCGGTGCAGGAGAAACCATCTTTATTCCCAGAATTCCCATGATACCAAATAATTTTCCATTCCAATTTAAAAGAACACAATTCCCAGTATCGGTGTGTTATGCAATAACAATAAATAAGGCTCAAGGGCAGACTTTTCGTGTTGCTATAGTAGATCTCGGTGTCAGTTGTTTTTTCACATGGTCAGTTATATCAGTCCTAGAAATTTTTATGTTCACGTGCCGGACGGGTCAACTTTCAACGTAGTCTACCCGGAAGCTTTGCGCTGAAGTATTTTCATTCTATATGTACTTAAGCCTCGTGTGAAAGTGATCTAAACAATATCACCAATACATTAACATAATAACATACAAGGAGTTACACGCTGATGATCTCGGGGCACAGTGATAATAATAATATTCTGCGGTTCCTTATTGCGATATTTTTAACAGTATTGTGGATTGACATATTATATTTCCCTACTAAAATACGAAAGTTAATCTGTCTGTCACATCAAAACCACGGAACCCTGAGGAAGGACATATGCTACTTTCTATGAAAAACGACGAAAACGCGGACGAAGTCGCAGGCTAAAACTAGTGTAGAATAATTTCTGTGGGGTGGTAGCCTGGCGACCTGTACTACAGGCCTTGAATACCTATTTCAGGCACCAGCTTCTCACACTTCAAATACGTAGCTTTTGAAATATTTAATGATGGCTGGTGCTTAACTGATTGTATTTGTATAAATTACCTATAATTTTTTGTAAAATTCAGTGTGTGAGAAGAGAACAAATAAATATTATTATTATTATATTTTCAGATGTAAGAACATAACTGGCAAAACTGAAACTTCACAACATTATGGAAATAGTAACGAAACGACAGTTTCTAATAGATATTATGTCGTCACATTGTCATAGACATTTAAAAACACACCATGAGTGCTTTACAATCCAAATGACAGCCCTTATCATCGTGCTTCTCCTACACGTGCACAACGAAGCTTTAGTACCAAATGTACTATTGACGTGACAACGTCTTAAATTAGGTTGCGGCTGGGAGTCACTTATGAAAAAGTGTAACGCTCGGTAACGTTACGATGAGTCTCTCGTGTTAAGTTTAAGTTTACATGTACAATGTTTTAGTAAACAAAATATATTTCTATAGTTAAAATTTGTGCAATTCTTATTTTCATTCAATTCCTTGTTCCTATTGTGCAATTTAATTATATTCATATCAATAAATATTCTACCGAGAAAAAGACGTTGTCACGTAAAATCTTCGCCCGTAAAACCGACTTTACAGGCAACCATTTTTTTTTGTTTTTTCTTTCTATATGCATATATATATATATACCCACCACTAATATACAAATACTTTACAATTTTTTACAAAATTTGGCATACAGATAAACCATTATCTAGTTAAAAGTAAGTATCCTATGCGCCGGTTCGCACATAGGATACTTACTCTTAAGCAAAGTCCTCTTGATCAAAATTTTCCAAAATATCTCTTATCTATTAGACAAGTCCGTCCGTCTGTCTGTCTGTGGTGCTGTTTCAGCGGCCAAACCGTAAGAGATAGATAAAGAGAATATTTAAGTTATAAGTTAAGAATAGTCTGATAAGACTACAATCCGGATTTGAGTAACGTAGCACTTCCGGTTTTCGAGAAATCACGAATTTCAAACGAAACCACACAAAATCTCCGAAGTTCTCAATTAATTAAATACATTTTTTTTTAATTGGTGAACGTTTAGTTCACTGGTTTGCTAGTCTTTTTTTAATTTTCTTTTAAATATATGTTTACTTCTACATTTTTCTATTGTTGGGCTTATGTTGTTAAATCTATACTTATAATAAATCTGTAGAGATGTCAATTCTGTACATGAAATATATTTTTAAAATAACTATCAGGGGGTGATCAGTGGTCGATACTGATGCCAAAAATGCAATCAGTAAATTTTGTGTCTGTCTGTCTGTCTGTCTGTGTGTATGTTCCTTATAGAAACAAAAACTACTCGACGGATTTTAACGAAACTTGGTACAATTATTCTTCATACTCCTGGGCAGGTTATAGTATACTTTTCATCACGTTACAATCAGTAGGAGCAGAGTAGTGAAGGGAAATGTTGGGAAAACGGGAGAAGTTACTCCATTTTTTAAGCTTCCGTCGCGTGTGCAGCCTTAATGATTAAAGTTACATAGAAATCATGTATGACGGAAATATTCTACATAAAATTGTCTAAAAAATATCCCGCAACAGCATATGTCTATCTTTTATGGTTGACTCACAATAACACGTGTAATTACACGCATATAAATAAAGTCATTGTTTATAACAGAAGCCTGAGAACAAAAACTATAGTTTACACTACAGCTCTACACCGAAGCGAAGCGAGGGCGGGCCACTAGTATTTACTAAATTAGCGATTGAAATTTTAATTCGTTCCGTCATAAGTACGCTCTTTCCAGAGGAGCTCAATGGCGCGATCGGCTGCGATCGTTTTAGTTAAGCAACTTTCGCAGTGGTCGGTCATTGGATGGTTAACCAAAAATCTTCTATCTCGAGTTCCTCCGTGCTTCGGATGCACGTAAAGCCGTCGGTCCCGGCTGCATCTGCAGTCGTTAGCACCCGCCAATCCGCACTGGGCCCGCGTGGTGGGTCATTACCCAATACCCCTATTCCATCCATAGGGAAGGTTTATGCCCCAAGCAGTGGGGACATTAATAGGCTGATGATGACGCTCTTTCAGCTGCAAATACAGACATACTTATCGTCTCCCACAACAACAAATCGCTAAGCAGCTATCGCCTAGCATCTATAGACACGCAGCCCAATCGTTCGTTACGACAGAGCTTTCCATTTTAAAAAAACTATGTAAGAAAGTTTTATAGTATATTTTGGATTGTTATTGTTTTAAAAAAAAGTGAAAGTATCTTACTGTGTGTGCGTGCGTGTGTATGTAAGTCATGTGTGCCTGTGTGTAGGTGCTTGTGTTAGGTTTTTATACATATAAAATATTATAACGAGAGCTGCTGCCGACAAACTGTTACACAGTTTGGCAGATGTATACATAGCGTTTACATGTGTAATAATGTGGAAAATAAATTTAAAAAAAAAACGGTAATTCTAGTACCTTTAGTACCAAAGCCATCCAAAACTTCATCGCGATGGTTTAGAAGAAGCATATGATTAAGAAAAGAATCTTTCCCAGAATTTGCTAAAACGCTTGTTCAATTTGTTTCTTAGGTTTTCACGCACATCACTCATTAAATAAAACTAGTTTTTTACGGGTTAATGCACGAAACTTTATTTATTTATTGACGTTTCGTAGCCTTTACAGGCATCGTCGTCGGAATGAAATTTTTATTTAATTTGTCGAGCTACCTTCGTAAGACTTTTATTGAGCGTTCGGTTATTTCATTGTTCGATTTTTAAAGTCTTATTGTCTACGTGTGAATTTATTACTTAATTTAGTAAATAAAATGTTTTATTTAAAATTCTTTTTTGTAATTTTGGGTTTATTTATTTGACTCTAACTACCGTAAACTACCACCGGTTCCAAAATTGGGAGACCTTTCTGAGAAGAACCGGCGAAACAAACTCAAGAGAGGCTTTCTATCTCCTTCTTATGTCAAACTAGCTTTTGCCCGCGACTTCGTCCGCGTTTTCGTCGTTTTTCGTAAAAAAGTAGCATATGTCCTTCCTCAGGGTTCCGTGGTTTTGATGTGACAGACAGATTAACTTTCGTATTTTAGTAGGGAAATATAATATGTCAATCTACAATACTGTTAAAAATATCGCAATAAGGAACCGCAGAATATTATTATTATCACTGTGCCCCGAGACCATCAGCGTGTAACTCCTTGTATGTTATTATGTTAATGTATTGGTAATATTGTTTAGATCGCTTTCACATGAGTCTTGAGTACATATAGAATGAAAATGCTTCAGCGCAAAGCTTCCGGGTAAACTACGTTGAAATTTGACCCGTCCGGCACGTGAACATAAAAAAATCTAGGACTGCTAACCCGGGAAAGACCGACATAACTGACCATGTGAAAAACAACTGACACCGAGATCTACTCCAACAACACGAAAAGTCTGCCCTTGAGCCTTATTTATTGTCATTGCATAACACACCGATACTGGGAATTGCGTTCTTTTAAATTGGAATGGAAAATTATTTGGTATTATGGGAATTCTGGGAATAAAGATGGTTTCTCCTGCACCGCAACCTATTAAAATTTGAGCCTCGATTACATTTTGTTGCAACTGGGTTACTTTAAGCCGAGTTCCATTGCAAATTTGTGGTGGTCTTAAATTTCGGAGCAGAATAATCGGAATGCCAATTTTTAAACAAATTTCATGAGAAGGAAGTCCGGGCATATTTAAAGAATTTAAAAATTCCATCGGGTAATTAGTGGCTTCTTGTTCATCGGCCATTCTATTTATTGAACTATAAACTTTGCTTTCCCCCTGGATATTCGACAGTATTTTATTATTAATCTCAGATGCCTGGTCATTGCGAGGAGTTAAAATGGACCTTTCGCATAGCCAAGAATTGTTCTTATTTAATATATTTGTTACGTCACCGTAAACTGACGATGTAAGATGTTGTTGGGATTGTACTATACAACATAACTCAGGCGTCAGAATAAGTTTTTCTTGGTGTAGCAGTGGATAGGTATCTTTGGTGAAGGTATTTTCTTTAATAATATTTCAGAAAATTCACGATCATCCGGGTTATCTACAGTTCTCACTCGCATGTTTATAGTCAAATGCACCGATTGTATATCACGCCACAAATAAGAGCTTTTCAGGCAAGCCCTAACCTCATCAGCTCGGGTTCCCCGTGGTATTACCGGTAAGGTTTGTCGGAAATCACCAGAAAATGAAACTGTGATACCGCCCATTGGTCGATCATTTTGTCTGATATCTCTTAAAGTTCTGTCTACCGCTTCTACTCCTTTTCGATGGGCCATCGTACATTCATCCCATATGATTAAATGACACTTTGAACGAATATTTAAACACTACCAAAACAACTTACTAAAATACGTGGTCCTAACTTTAGCTACCTTACACATAAAATCTAAGTGACTATTTGAACTAAAATATTCTTATAGAATTATAACCAGAAATATATACAACTCACAACAAAAAAGAAATGAAAATAAAGCTGAAACGCCTGTGCAGTACTATCTACCTATACCTACTTCACTTAAAAATAAATACTTGTAACTACTTTAATTAATAAAAGTACCTACGCTTAATAATTTTTAAATTTGAACGAATATTTAAATACTACCAAAAGAACTAATACCTATTTTACAAAATAACAACAAAAGAAATTCAAATAAACTATTTAAAGACTAAAAGTCGCGCTGATAAGCACGGTTTCGGTCTCCCAGGCGGGGGAGCAGATGAGAAATCCTCATGGATACCCTACAGCCGGCTGCAAGGTTATGTCAGACTCGTACTGTCTAAAAAACACACGCAGGGGTTGCCTCTGGCCGGGAAGGCCTCTAAGGCTTCATCGGAAGCGATCATCCCCCAGGGGGGGGGGGGGGGGGACGCGACGCAGAAAACAGATTTAGACAGCTCGCTCAACAAATATGATCAGAATGCTCCGAACTGCTAAGCTATCGGGGTGTGTGAGTCAACCATAAAAGATAGACATATGCTGTTGCGGGATATTTTTTAGACAATTTTATGTAGAATATTTCCGTCATACATGATTTTTATGTAACTTTAATCATTAAGGCTGCACACGCGACGGAAGCTTAAAAAATGGAGTAACTTCTCCCGTTTTCCCAACATTTCCCTTCACTACTCTGCTCCTACTGATTATAGCGTGATGAAAAGTATACTATAACCTGCCCAGGAGTATGAAAAATAATTGTACCAAGTTTCGTTAAGTAGTTTCTCCTCTCCTCCGAGTCACTCCGTCGAGTAGTTTTTGTTTCTATAAGGAACATACACACAGACAGACAGACAGACAGACAAAAAATTTACTGATTGCATTTTTGGCATCAGTATCGATCACTAATCACCCCCTGATAGTTATTTTAAAAATATATTTCATGTACAGAATTGACATCTCTACAGATTTATTATAAGTATAGATTATGTAAACAAAAAGAACTAACACGGTTCCCAACTTAGGGGTTTTGCCCCCAGATTTAGGGGCTAAAAGGGTTAAAACAGACTTTTTTAGGGGCTGGAATTTTTTGGGGGTTCTTTTAGGGGCTTTTAACAAAACTTGCAATTAAATCGAAACACAAAGCGTGTGTTTTCTTTTAGTTTTTGCGTAGAATGGAACGCACCACGATATGAAACGACTGAACTGACTGTTTGGTAGATTGTTTCCTAAGGCTGTATGGACTAAAGTTCTTTGCCTTCCACCAATCAAAACAGTTAAATAAGATTTAACAGCCTGTCAGCTCATTTTCGTTTGATTTTCCATTCGGAAAATGTATTTATTTAATAAAATAATTTACTGTAACTAAATATGTAACGTTTTAATTTATGAGCAACGAAAGAATTTAGGTAATTAGATAAGTAGGTACATATAAATTTCTATATTTAGGGGATTTTAGGGGAATTTGAAAAATACTTAGGGTAAAATTTTGGTAAGGGTTGGTAACACTGAGAACTAATAGTATCTGTTGGTCGCCGCCTGTTCAACCTCGCCTCGTAGGTGTGCGTTAGTAAGATGAGACCCGTTGAGCGTTACGTGAGATATGCACGGATCTGATACGACTCCTGATCCGCATTGATGGATCGGCCCACGCGGGGCTTGGCCCGGTGGGGGCGGACCACGGATCATCCGTCACGCACCAGTCAGATTACTGGTTGAGTGATCGCCCGCGTTGTACTAATACTGGGCAAATTACCGCCGACTTAATTGAACTAGATGGAATGTTATTGATTGGCTTTGTTCATGATTAACTTGATACGCCTAATTACAAATTTTAAATGATATAAAATTAAGGTAAAAAAAAACCTTTTTAAAAACTAGCTTTTATTCAAATGCGCTAAAAAGAAAATTTCAAGTTAATTAGTTAAAGATATCTGTTTCTAAATAGAAGTCCGCCATATTGGATTGAGAGTGACGTCACAAGCAAGCCCTTTAATTTGATACCCATATTGTAGGAATGCATTAAAAATGATTGGTCCGCCATTTTGGGTATGCCGCCATATTGGATTTAGAATGACGCCACACTGTTAATCATGCATTGTCATCCGAACTGAAGGAGCATATCAAATTTCAGCTTAATCGGTTGAGAGCAAGTGCTTTAAAATTGAGTTGTAAGATTTGACCGTAACAAACATACATAGCAAGTTAAATAAAAGCTTGTAAAAATAGCCTAGTAGTTTTGTTAGTATCGGATGCAACCTGTTCAGACACGCTGGCCCCTTCCCATCTACATGGAACCAACCACAGAGCTGGTGCGGCTTGTGAAGAGGCTGAAAAAGCTAAGGCAGGCAAATACAGGGGTCTAGGCTCCGAATATGATTTTGTCCCATTCGGTGTCGAGACCCTTGGTCCGTGGGGTCCTGGCGCTATAAGGCTTTTTAAAGAAATAGCGAAAAGATTAGTCGACATCACAGGAGACCGAAGAGCTGGCAGCTACCTCGGACAAAGAATTAGTCTAGCTATCCAAAGGGGGAACGCTGCCAGTATCTTCGGAACCTTGCCTAAAGGGACTCCTTTTAATAATGTATTTTAGTTATTATATTTTATTTTTTAAGGTTTTTAGTTTTAGGTTCATTGTTATAGTATATTTTTTGTTTTAATTATTCTTAAATTTATTTATGTAACGACTAAATAGCTTAATATTAATGTATGTTTGACATTCTTGTGTATTCAATATAATATTTTAAAATATGTAGATGATAAATATATGTAATTTTTGACATTCTAATTCAATATTGATGCAACTTTTCTTGACTTTATTTTAATAATTAACAGATTAGTAGTAGTATTTTTTGTGACATTGAATATTATTATTACCTTTAAATTAATTTTATTTATTTAGACGTCACTGGACCTTATTAATGTAAATTTCCTAAAATATTTGCACGTTGACATTCAACAAAATATGCTGGTAACTAAAGAAATATGTAACAACTATTGTAACCATATTTTGGCAAATAAATTATTATTATTATTTCCTTTATTTCATTAAATATAAATACAAAATTATATTTCTAAATATTAATTTTTTACAGTGTATAACATTAAAAAAAATTACATTTAAAAATACAAAAATGTAGTTCCCCATCGGCAGCAAGATCAGAGTCCCTGCTACCGGTGGTTAAGGATCCAGAGACAGGAACCTCCTCACTATACGGGCCGTGTCCAGAAGTACTGCCTTCTGCATCTGACTCTTGACCCAACCACCTAACTCGAGCCTCTTAATAATAATAATCTTATTATTATTATTTATTATTGCAAATCGACGGCTGAATTAAAAACCCAGTCTAAAATTGATGCTGTCACTTTTGTTTTCTAATAAAATTAAGCTCTTCTTTAAATGCGCTAAAAATGCAAGCCCTTTAATTTGATACCCATATTGTAGGAATGCATTATAAAATATTGTTCCGCCATTTTGGATATGACGCCATGTTGGATTTAGAATGACGTCACACAGTTAACCATTCATTGTCATCCAAACTGAACGTGTATGCAAAATTTCAGCTCAATCGGTTGAAAGCAAGTGCCAAAAATTGATTTGCAAGATTCCACCCGAACAAACATACATTGCAAGTTAAATAAAAGCTTGTAATGAAGACACAGACCCCGTTATTAATAAATGAAGATAAAGCTTGGATTATTTACTACGTGTTTTGTCTCTGGAGGCCTACTCTATTTCAACGAATAACGAAATTTCGATCGAAATTTCGCACGTTCCTTACTCTGTTTCTATTTCGTTTCGAAAATTCGTTCGTCCGAAAATAGTTTGACATTTAAATTCTCTAAGCCTACTCCAATTCACAAAAATTTTGAACTAAAAATAGAATTTGACAGTGAATTTCGGTTCGACAACAGTTCGAAATTTTAACCTCAAATTGACGAAATGAAAAGTGTTACCTTTTCATCTTCGTTTTGGATTTTTTGTTTAAATTAAACCTAAAATTACTAATACAGTATTTTTAATTAAGCCTGCTTAGCGTGAGGAACATTTTTTAGAATGAAAATTTTACAAATAAATCAAATTTTCGTTTATTGTATTGCCAATACTTCAAAGTGTTACACGACAAATTTAGGTTGACATACATTCAATTGCATCAACTCTACAAATTAGTCGGCTAACACTGTCAAAAGAGGTTGTTTTAATGTAATCAAAAATGTTGTATAATATTGTTTTGAAGTAAAAAACGTTATCTAAAAAGTGTAGACAAAAAGAACTCACAAACATAACTCATTCCATTCGTTCACGATAATTGTCTGTGATTCCGAACTTTATGTGCGTGTTCGGAGATGATATAGAGTAGAGTCACTGGCGAAATTTCGTTTAAAATTCGTTCGTTGCCGAAATTTCGTTTCGGATCGGATTTGGTTATTTTTACTGAAATACACAACAGAATGACGAATATCCACTTTTTATGGACTCCATAAACATTAGTCAATAACGTGAGATCGTTTTTTAAAACTTGTCAAATGCCCTATTGCACCTCAAAAGGTATATAATGAGGGCTATCGCGTCTGAAACCGCCGCTAGAGGCGCTTGTGTTGCGTGAGGTCTCCGAAATGTCAAATGTTATAGCTTGCGGGTTGACTACGCGGTTTTTTCTAATTAAAATAATAGTTGTGAATATTTGGTAATAAATCAGACTTATTATGGCAAATATGAGTTACGTGTCAATGATTGTCAGTTATTTAAAAGCGGAGCTAAGAAAAAATATTGTCCTTCTTTTTTTCGAACAAAACGGGACTGCGCAACACTGTGGCATGGGCGATTATGTTTAAGATACGATTCTTTTGTATTAAAATGTAAACTTTGATATCACGAGCGTGTTTACTAACTTTAAAAGTTACACTTCAGGACCTCACTCAACAGTGGCGCCATCTGGTGAGACAAAAAACGATAGCCCTCATTATGTGCATGTTAGTAGGTAATGAGGTTAGTAACTCTGTGTTGGCGCGCAGCCCGCATCGGCTGCCAGCGGTCATGCGAGGCAATGCAATCAATTCGACAGCCCACTGTTAGATAACCGAACTAATGTAGTGATGCAGACGTTAAATCGACGCTGACTCAGACATTCCGATAGAGAATGAGACGAAAGTAAGACTGCACGTTTCCAGAGATGTTTTACTACAATTTAATATTTAAAGAAAAGTTTACTAGAAAAAAATCCACGCGGACCAGGCAGCGGACGGGACTCGAACCCGCACCCTTCGCAATCCGGGCGAATGCAATGAATAGGGCCGTGGTAGCATAATGGTCAGTGCATTCGCCCGGATTGCGAAGGGTGCGGGTTCGAGTCCCGTCCGCTGCCTGGTCCGCGTGGATTTTTTTCTAGTAAACTTTTCTTTAGATTTAAACATCTAGCAGTTAAATGCTTGGAAAAAAAAAACATAATTTAATATTTATTTTTTTGAGTGTGTATGCGCTCGCATCATTCTGATCGCAGATGACCTTTACAGCGTGACCGGTTTTAGGGACGGCGAGATCCTAAGGGGACCTCAAGCCGAGAATTGGCGAGTGTCTATAGAGCTATTCCAGGCGGATGGTATCTCCCCACGGGGGGAGTCTCCTATCCGTCTGGAGCCTCTAGACCACTCGAATCTGAGGGAGTCGGCTCAACTAGAGGGCATGTCTGAGACTCGGAGCTCGGCTCTGGTTAGCCGTTGTCGTGGGGGCGGGGAAAAACGTCCAGGTGTGGCAGCGACATCTATATGCCCCACTAATATCGAGGAAATAAACACTCGCCTCCTCAAGAGATGGCGCTACCGGCGCTGCGTTCACTACGCAAGGAAGCCTACATCGCGCAAGTGAAATTCGGCAGCCAACAGTTCATATATAAGATGCCCGACCAACATCCCCCCGATCCTGAGACACCTTCAGTCGCTCAGTCCCAAACCGATACGGATGCACATCAGAGTGCATCCGTCCTCTAAGCGCACTATGCAGTAGTATTTACTAAGGCAGCGCTGCATCATCCCCTTCTCAGGGGTTGATCGCATCAGATGAAGCCTGTAAGGCCCCTAAGGCCATAGGCTTCCCCCACGGGTGTGTTTTAGTCAGTAAGAGTCTGACATAACCCTACAACCGGCTGTAGGGTATCCATAAGGATTTCACACCCGCTCCCCCGCCTGGGAGGAAACAAAAAAAAAAAATATCAGTCGGGCCGCGGTCCCCGAGCTACCATCATCTAGCTCGGAGGAAGATCTTCCCCTTTGGCCTTCCTACACAGGTACGTACCTGTACCTGGTATAGCGTGTCGTGTGTAGACCAGGTCTTCTCACTCTTATCCTACGGGTGCGGTGTCTGCCTAATGCTAAGCTAGTGTGCAAGTATGCTAGCTGTGTAATGTTGGTGTTTGTGGCCTGTGTGGGAGGAGTCGGAGGCGCGTTGCCTTTGTCTTCGGGTTAGTTTTACTACGCTGACAATAAAATGGCTTAAATAGAGTGTTCTACTAAAGGCAGCGGCATGACTGTGTCACTAGCATGTTTGATGTCCATGGGCGATGCTGACCATTTAAGATCAGGTGGCATGTCCGCTCCGCTGGCTTCAAAGGCAATAAAAAAAAACGTTAATGTTTATTCTCGCACTCCACCCACCAATTTTTTTCATGTATAAAGGCCCAACAAGCATTATGTACGGCGTCAGGCGGAAAGAGACGTGGTGGGCGAAGAAAAAAGTCATGTCTCCGGAATATCCGGGAGTGGCCCGGTATTGCCTCCGTCGAACAGCTGTTCCGGCTGACTGCTGATAGAACTACATACAGGAAGCTAATGGCCAAACTTCAGGATTGAAGAGGCACTGGAAGAATAAGCATTATGTCTGCCTGGTAAGCGGTCGTCAAAGCTTGTAACGCTTGTTATACCATATTACCGCGCCTACCCCGCGGTGCTTCAGAATTTTACACATCGACAGAAACACAACAGAAACCCAAAGGTGTACCCAAACCCAAAAACTATTGGTTTAGCGATTCGCGTCTAGCTTCATCGTGCGGACTGCCAAACTGTGGAATTCCTTGCCTGAGCCCTTGTTCCCCGAGCACTAGAATCTAGCGGTCTTCAAAGCAAGAGTGAACCGGTTTTTATTAGGTAAGCGCGCTCCATCGTAGACCATAATATTGCTTTCCATCAGGCGAATTATGGTCAAGCGCTTACCTATTACCGAATATAAAAAAAAATGTTGGAGGTTACAGTTATGTTCTGTCTTTCTAAATGAGCTTCAGATGTCATGATGAACTTCCAGTCCCGGCTGCATCTGCAGTCATAAGCACCCACCAAATACAGTAGGTCTGTGTAGAAGGCTTTGACTCCGTCGATCTACAGCGAAGACCTGACCATAGCAGACAGGACATAAGTTCGCTGACTATTGGCCTGTAATTTCATTTGTCATTATTACAAGCTTTTATTAACTTGCTATGTATGTTTGTTACGGTCAAATCTTACAACTCAATTTTAAAGCACATGCCGTCAACCGATTAAGCTGAAATTTGGTATGCTCGTTCAATTCGGATGACAATGCATGATTAACAGTGTGACGTCATTCTAAATCCAATATGGCGGCATACCCAAAATGGCGGACCAATCATTTTTAATGCATTCCTACAATATGGGTATCAAATTAAAGGGCTTGCTGAGAGTAGCTCGAAAAAAATGTGACGTCACTCTCAATCCAATATGGCGGACTTCTAAAATTTGAAAATCTATTTAAAAACAGATATCTTTAACTAATTTAGTTGAAATTTACTTTTTTTCTTTTTAGCGCATTTGAATAAAAGCTTGTTTTAAAAAGGTTTTTTTTACCTTAATTTTATTTTTCAACTTAACCTCTCTGTCAGTAACAATAATACAAGGAGAAAAGACTGTTCTTTCTCTTGATGACTTTCTTCCCGGTTCTTTATAGTAAAAGTTCTCCTTATTTTAAATTGCGGATCGATGGCGTAGTATTACAGTCTACACTGATCTGAGGGATTTGATTTTGATAATGGCAATGCAGATTCAATTCAGATGCCGTAAAATCAATGAGACTTATTCACTTGGACAGGAGGAATGAGTTTACGCTATGATTGTAATATTAATTACTATCTACACTATTATATATTACTAGTGGCCCGCCCTCGCTTTGCTTCGGTGTAGAGCTGAGCTGAGTGTAAACTATAGTTTTTGTTCTCAGGCTTGTGCTATAAACAATGACTTTATTTATATAATAACACGTGTTATTGTGAGTCAACCATAAAAGATAGACATATGCTGTTGCGGGATATTTTTTAGACAATTTTATGTAGAATATTTCCGTCATACATGGTTTCTATGTAACTTTAACCATTAAGGCTGCACACGCGACGGAAGCTTAAAAAATGGAGTAACTTCTCCCGTTTTTCCAACATTTCCCTTCACTACTCTGCTGCTTTTGATTGTAGCGTGATGAAAAGTATACTATAACCTGCCCAAGAGTATGAAGAATAATTGTACCAAGTTTTGTTAACATCCGTCGAGTAGTTTTGGTTTCTATAAGGAACATACACACAGACAGACAGACAGACAGACAGACAAAAAATTTACTGATTGCATTTTTGGCATCAGTATCGATCACTAATGACCCCCTGATAGTTATTTTAAAAATATATTTCATGTACAGAATTGACATCTCTACAGATTTATTATAAGTATAGATAAAGAGGAAAGGTTTGTATGTAAATATGTTTGTAACGAATTGCCTCAAAAAGTACAGGACCGATTTTAAAAAATCTTTCAACATTTAAATACTACATTATCACTGATTAATATAGGCTATAGTTTATTATCAAAAAAGTTAGGGTTCCGTATGAAAACTTCGATAATGTAACCCAACGTATGTAAAAATTACCAAAAACAAGCCTTTTATCGCGTACGCTACGGAAGTCATTGATAAATAGAGCGAAGTGACGTAATGAAGTTTTATAGAAGATACCAATATCTACAAAAAGTCCGCAATACCATTCGGTACAACGGGTCCTAAATTACGCCACGAATTTTTTACTTGGCATGGAAGGTTTAAAAAAGTCATTGTGTAGAATACAAGCCTTTGAACAAAAACTATAGTCTACACTACAGTTCTACACCGAAGCAAAGTGAGGGCGGGCCTCTAGTCTATATATATAAAAATGAAACCCGTTTTCCGTTGTCACGACATAACATGAAAACGGCTTGACCGATTTGGCTGATTTTTTTTTAGAATATTCCTTGAAGTACGAGGATAGTTCTTACGAAGAGAAAATTTAAAAAAAATGCCTGAAAATGTCAAAAAACAAAACTTTTCTTTACTCCCATACAAACGATTCGTAATAATACTTAAAAGTCAATTTGAACTTTAATACCATACCATAAATTTCAAATGTTAGTGGAGAGATTCTGGGAAGGCAAAACAATTGAGCGACGTGATGTCAATAGAAGTTTGGAAAAGATAAATATACCATCTTCAGTTTTTTTATAATCTATATATATAAAACTCAAAGGTGACTGACTGACGTAGTAATCTATCAACGCCGAGCCCAAAACACTGGACGGATCGGGCTGAAATTTGGCGTGCAGGTAGATGTTATGACGTAGGCATCCGCTAAGAAAGGATTTAGATCAATTCTACCCCCAAGGGGATAAAATAGGGAATGAAAGTTTGTATGAAACTTTGTCAATTTTAAAACCTATCGGGCTGAGACTTTGCATGCAGGTATAAGAATAATCAT
The DNA here is from genome assembly GCA_902850365.2 of Chilo suppressalis. Taxonomy (NCBI): domain Eukaryota; kingdom Metazoa; phylum Arthropoda; class Insecta; order Lepidoptera; family Crambidae; genus Chilo; species Chilo suppressalis. The sequence continues at coordinate 1,718,275 of OU963895.1, read as the reverse complement.
AGATGAATGTCATTGTGTATAAAACAAGCCTGAGAACAATAACTGTAGTCTACGCTTCAGCTCTACACCGAAGCGAAGCGAGGGCGGGCCGCTAGTTATTTATAAACAGAAACCTACCTGTAATCTGCTCTATGCGTTCTCCAGCTCCAGAAATTATGTCCACAACACGTCAGCAACTGAAACAAGAATTGTCAATTTCAGTTAACTTTTGACTTAATTTTGTTTTCATGTTTTTAAAGTTTTGTGGTGAATGAGCCCCACTGCTGACTGCCCGATGAACTTCCGTCCGTTTGTCAGTAACCTATAATGTCATATAAATAGATTTCTGTGATGTATGCGTGTTTATAGTTATTATAATTACAGAAAGATCGTGATTTACTAAACAGTTATTTAAAATGCGGCCAAATGCATGTCATCATACTTCGCAAATTTAAGGTTCTGTACCAATTCAAATTTAAAGATAGTGTGATAAAAATGTTATCAAAATATCTCCTATCTATTAGACAAGTCCGTCCGTCCGTCTGTGGTGCTGTTTCAGCGGCCAAACCGTAAGAGATAGATAAAGAGAATGTTTAAGTTATAAGTTAAGAATAGTCTGATAAGACTACAAACCGGATTTGAGTAACGTAGCACATCCGGTTTTCGAGAAATCACGAATTTCAAACGAAACCACACAAAATCTCCGAAGTTCTCAATTAATTAAATACATTTTTTTTTATATAAATCAGGTTTTGGTGAACATTTAGTTCACTGGTTTGCTAGACGTAATAATAACATAAATTGTGCCAAATTTGAATATCAACAACGGGATGTGAATATTTCATTCGGTAGAAAATTTGTAAAGCAATCTGATTTTGATCACGAAGCATAATAGGGTATTTGACAGAATCACACTAATATTATAAAGGCGAAAGTTTGTGAGTATGTGAGTGTGTATGTTTGTTACTTCTTCACGTCTAAACGGCTAGAGCGTTTTTTATAAAATTTGGTATGGAGTTAGCTGACACCCTGGATTAACACATATGCTTGGTTTTACTGCGGGAAAATATCCCTATTAAACCGCGGGTAACACCGCGGGGCACAGCTAGTTATAAATAAAGTGCCAATTGTTAGCATCTGCATTTAGAATAAATATTGGCAGGAGTTTTTACTATTTTTATAGAAAAAATATACATAATTTTACTAAAAACCCACGACAAAGATAATAGTTTGCTTGTATTTTGTCATGTGACCCAAAACGCTTGGGATTGGTGGAGCCTAAAATGACGTCACACGCAAGTAAACTTCCGGTTTAAGTGACATTACATTGTATGGTTTGACGTTTTAATGACAGTCGTGTGACGTCACACACCAGTGAGACGCCATATTGTCCAGAGATACGTTTTTCGCGGCAACTTGAAAATAGAGTTTATGATTTAGTTTTTTTACCGATATACACAACATTATGATGAATATCCACTTTTTACGGACTCTATAAATATTAGTCAATAACGTGAGATCGTTTTCTAAAACTTGTCAAATACCCTATTAGTGGTGATTCATGTGTTATTGAATTTGAAACAAATAGTCTTAACTCGAAGTAAAATTCTGTGTCATTGTTTATCATATTAACAGCTTCTCTGCAGATAGGACTTCGTTAAGTGTTGGAAACCTGACATATTCTCATTAAGTTTTCCAATATAAGGTTTCCCCTTACTTGATTAATTGACCCAATTTTACAAGGGCAAGAAAGTGACAAAAATACAGCGTTGGATGTCGTTATATGAAATGCAGAATGGCTCTTTAGCACTAATGTCAGAACAATATTGATGGGCAATATAAAATTAAGTAAAATCTAAAGCTACGCAAGACCATTTAATCATTATCAGCCTATTAATGTCCCCACTGCTGGGGCACAGACTTTACCTATGGATGGAATAGGAAGATTGGGCCATGACGCACCACGCGGGCTCATTGCGGATTGGTGGGTGCTAACGACTGCAGATGCCGAGACCTACGGCTTAACGTGCCTTCCAACGCACAGAGGAACTGGGGATAGAAGGTTTTTGGTCACCCATCCAATGACCGACCACTGCGAAAATGTTTAACTGTAACGATCGCAGCCGAATGCGGTAACCCATTCAAGACCATTTAATGGAATTTTAGTATTTTTTTCCATTTTAAAGGTGCTATTTTATACATAGTATATCATCACTACCTGTCCATTAAGGCGTAGGATTATAAGGGATGGGGCACTGGGGCACAGGCCATCTACACGGACGGTATAGGGTTAACTGACCATGACCCACCACTTGAGTCTTAGTATAAATGAACGAATGAATTATTTAATCAACAAAAATAGAGTACAATAAGTTCTTAAATATAATTTAGGTTATCTTATTTGCTTCCATCTGGCATGTGATAATTCATTTCTTTTATTTTAATATCATGGAGAATACCTATAATGAAATGGTAATTAATAAATTACTTCATTAGAGTTATATAAGTTATTTACGGGATTGTTACCATGTACCTTGTTTTTAGCGAGTTTCCGATATTTCGGCACTGTTGCAAGCGCCATGATCACGGAGTAAATGAGTTACTCGTAACGTAAAGACCATGAAAGTTTACGAAAATATACTTCGTTAGAGTTATTAAATCAGATAGGTACCTATATAACGCCCGTAGCGTTACGGCCTCCTTGCTTGTATGAACTCTTTGCTGATGTAATGCCTAAGGCTGGCAATTGTATTAAAAGTAAATGTCATTATTTTAAAGATTCCAATATGAGAACCTTCTGTCTCATATCGAATATTCTAGATTGAAAGATTTGCTAATTATACTTTGTATTTAATAATATAATAAGACTTTGTAACCATTCTTGAGAGAAATAAATAGATTATTATTCTCTCATTTATTAAATTTCACAAGTTAGGTTTTTTATAAAATAGATATAAAAGTAAAATACAAACACGTAAATACAAAAATAAATATAGTATAAAAAACCTAACCTAGAAGGCCACCAGCAGCGGAGCGAGGCCCAAGCTACCGGTGGTTAGGGCCGCAGAGAAAGAAACCGCCTGACGATGCGCGCCGTGTCCAGGAGTACTGCCTTTTGCATCTGCCCCTTGACCCAGCCATCTAGCGAGAGGCTCTTTAGATGTTGATCGAGACTCTTCGCTATGAGATCGTTTACGCTAACGACTATAGGGACAATGATCGTCGAATCCACATCCCACAAAGCGGTTACCTCGTGGGCCAAGTCCAGGTACTTGTTGAGCTTGTCCTTCTCGGTCTTCACGAGGTTCTCGTCATGCGGGATGGTGATATCGATGAGCACTGCCTGGCGTTTCAATCGATCTGTCAATACGATATCAGGCCTATTGACAATAATAGTCCTGTCCGTAATGACAGGTCGATCCCAATAGAGCGTTGCATGACCATTTTCAAGAACTGGCGCCGGTGTGTACTTATAGTATGGCACCTCGGATTCTACAAGGTTGTATTGAACAACAAGTTGCTGGTGAATAATTCTGGCTACGAGATTATGTCTGTGCAAATACTCACCGTTGGCCAGATGAGAACAACCGGAGACGATATGTCTGAGGGATTCACCAGGCCGACGACATGCTCGACAAATGTCGGCCGTTCCATCCCTCAGGATATATCTCCGATAGTTGTTCGTCATCATGACTTCGTCAGCAATTGCACAGATAAACCTTCGGTTTCCCCAAAGAGATCACCGAATCGTAGCCAGTTCACGGAGGCGAGCTGGTCCACAATCAGGCCCTGTTAGGGCCCGATAGAACCGTCCGTGGAGCTCCTTGCTTTTCCATACTTCCTTGCGATCCTGGGTGATTAGCACCCTCGGCTTGCGCCAGTTCTCTTTGGCCAAGGAGAGCGGCGTTAGGTTTTTGTCAACTGCTACAATGTCACGATGCAACTCACCCTCACTGTTAAGGAAGTAACCCCTGAGACTGCACACCTCTCAGTTGCGCAGAAACAGTGATGGCTGGTTCAAGGGCCTGAAACAAAGCAAGCATCCTAACACGGTACGCAGTCATGTTAGTTTCTCCCTCTGTAGCACCATAATAGGCGCGCATGCAGTTCTCATTGTTTGTATAAGACCATCGCATGCGACGCACTACACCACCGGTAGCGGGAGCCAAACGCGGAGAAGAAGGTTCCGCAGGCCCCAAGCGTGCCAGTAGCGGTGGTCGACCTCGTCGCACAGGTGGTCTCACTGGTGTCGGGTGCAGTTGCAAAGTCATAGCCCGACGAATCTGGTGAGGAGCTGGACGACGGCGCAGGAGGGGATGGTGGGCGTGCGTGTGGATCCGCTCTTCGTTGTCTCGGCCTCAAATTCATCACATTTATTTTTCAGTTTCTATATACATTTTTAAATTTTCATAGATTTTTTACTTGACAGACGTCATTGGTGTTTGGGTATTATTTATTATTATTATTATTAAAAGAGGCACAGACTAGATCGGTGAAAAAGGCTCATGGATGTGAGTATTGGAAATATATATTTTAACATTGAAAATGTTTTTTTGTTCACTCCAGTAGGCCCCCATTTTTTTGCTGAGTGTGACTCGCCAGTGATACCCCGAGGTTAAGGGCCACGAGGTCGTATGAGAGCTCAAAAGACGCGGAATTCAAATGGCGTTAAGATGATGTAAACATATTTTGGAAAAGTTGTCTTTTTACCCGACTGCGCAATGCAAGAGCGCGAAGCGCGACTCGCAGACAGGGTATAGTGTTTAACAGTCTATATATGTATGTTTGTTCCTTTATGGCACACTAGAGACCAAACGCGTGGACCGATTTTGATGATTCATACATCAATCGATTCGTCTTAATAATGGGAGTGTTACTAAAGATATGATAGTAATCAAAATTCAATATGGGGACAATTAGGCGCCATATTGTGTCGAGTGTGGTATCATCGTCTAGATAATCGAAAATCATGTTTAGGCTCCCTACACCATTTTTCATTTTATATGACTGTTTAGGATCTACAACGATTTAAAGTTGTATATTAACCACTTGCGTTTTTTTGTTTTTGTATGATCCATAATAGGTAGATTAATTTTCAATGCTTGTCGTGTAGACCACGAGATTTGTGTTTTTTTTTTATATTCACCAAAATTATCAGAACTAGTGAGATAAAAAATCCCATTAGTTCGGTCAACAGACCTGTTCAACAAAGCTAGTGGGTATAAAGGAAAGGATACGTATGTAGTTGGATTTAACAGAATATTCGTTTTGTCACTCAGCTTCTTTGACACAGGGTGTATTGAAAACGAGACGGGACTGGGTCAGCAGTATCGGGGTTGCGCGGCTAAATCCAATCTGACGAGATCATTGTGACATAAAGCAGAGCCTCGTTCTAGCTTAGCTAGTGGCATTCGACCCGGGTGTCGATTCTGATGAGCTAAAGGGGTAATGAAGAGCTCGATGGCGCAGGTGGTTAGCGCGTTCGGCTGCGATCTGTTAGACGGAGCACTTAGTTTAATTTAAAAAAAAAACTTTATTTGCTCACAATCACTTTATTTATATATTTATGTTTGTTATAACACTGCTATCACTTTATTGTTCACTACTACTTCCTTTTAGTTTTAAGGATAACGACTCGCGACGGGCTAGTTTACTAGGCCGTTGAATAGTTCCTCAGAGTTTCCTTGCTGAAGGCCAACCGGCAGGCAGAAACCAGGTCCGTTGTTGGGCAGCAATTCCACAAATCAGAACAAGACTGACTGTAATATTGAAATCGCGGGTTTTTATACATAAAATATTGCTGATCACAAATTTAATATTGGAAATAATTATTCATTATAGTTTTCCTAAGTCAGCAACATTTCTGTAGTAGGCATTAGGTAGGCAGGTTATAACACCTCCCCCCATTAAAACGCAGCATCCGAGAGAGGGATGCGAGTAGTAGAGAAAAAGTAAGATAGAGAAAAAAAAGAAAAAAGTAGTAGAACATCAATATCGTATAAACAGTTACTTAATTACTTAAGACATTCTTAGAATCGAAGTAGCATAAAAATTAAAGGAAACATAAAATTGAAAAATTATGCAGTTTAAGAGAAAAAACAATACTTATAATCTAAGATATAATTATTACACATTTATTGGAAGTCTAAATTACGTTTAGGTGAATTAATAGAAGAGTTAGAATCAGAATTAACGCTAGACATTTCAAAGTTGGATACAGTTCTATCAAGTATATTATTAGAACTTGAATGAGTTACTGAAGTATTGTTATTAGGTTTAGTATAACATGAATTAAATATTTTTATACAACAACTAGTACTTGTAGAGTTACTACGATTACGCCTATGTCTATTTCTACAGCAAATACATTTATATAACTTATAAAATATGAAACTAAACATACATACAGAGGCTATTGTGGTAATTATACTAAAGTAGTTTCCATATTTGATATGATATGGCTGAGTTTGTATTCGGTCAAGCTCTTCTGTGGCTTGATTAAGTTTATGAGAAGCGTATTGCAACGAATCTAGATTTATATGAGATAGCCTTACAGGTGTCAGATATGGAATACTGCTATTTATTGTCTTTTTGGAACAGCAATCATCCTCTATGATATTGAAATGAGTAGATGGCAAATGTATACTAGAATGGTATTCATTTGCAGCAATAAACTGTAGCAATTTATGATAAGCTTTGCAGCCTTTCTGCAACTGAAGGATTCCTGTTCCAACTACATCATAGTCTGTTAACATATTATTACAATTAACCGATAGCTTAGAAATATCACTTAGTACATAAATCCACCTATTACTAGTTAGTTTTTGCCAAACATCTATATTACCTACAAGCACCTTATAATCACACGTCGCGGGTATTTGGTTCACGTATTCCGATAAGATAGTCACTTCACAGATTGGATTTGACACTGAGGAATGGACACTATTAAGTTTACACAGATTGTAATTGTCTTTTACCACTTTGCATTCACTTAGGTTGTCTAATAAAGAGTATGTCAACTTATCCTCTGTTAAGGCTAAATATTTAGTTGTAGGATTAATCATGGCGAATGAATTAGGGTTGTGTATATCATGGGGTGTAGGCAGAGCATAAACGTGATAGAGCTTATAGTCAGTTAATAAAGTTAAAGGTATTCTTATATTAAAAATTAACTTGTTATCGCTAAGAAATGAAGAAATGTCGGCTAAATCTATGAGAATGTGAGCATTATCTAAACTTATAGGAAGCGGAAAGTTACGAGCTACTAAATCGTTATTTGAACTTAGTTCTTTATATAGTAGAATGGGGTTTAGAACAGAAGGATGAACTACATTCTGTTTCCCAAAAAGAATAGCATCTATCAGGTCTTTTAAACTAAAATTAAGGATCATCAAGGAACTTTCTATTGCACTGAAAGTCATGGCAAGATGAGTATTAACTTCTATCTTATTAGTGTTTTTTGAAACAGTATCTAATATTTTATGCAACTTTTCCACGTTGTTATTCAACGTAATTTCATTAGCGTTAAGTTTTTGTATAGTATTATTAAAAGTAGATATAGTAGAAGAAATAATATGAATATTATCTTTCATTAGGGATGCTAAATGCCTTTGGTCATCTTGAACGGCGTTTATAGCATCGGTGAATGTTTTTGCATCATCATCGTCTAGGGAACCAAAGAGCTGTTTTAGGATAGGACCTCCGACACCAAACCATGCTGATCTTTTCTGTTTACGATGGGACTCCAAGGAAGTTAAATGAGATAATGAGATAAAGTTGTTATTTACGTTGACATACAAACTTTCCAAAGGACTTAATACATTAGCACAATCAATATGCATTTCGAAAGAAGGATATTTGTTACAAATGTCCTTAGAAGTATCTATTGCTTGCTTAACATTATCTATATGTGGTTTAATATAAGAAAAATCAGAATAGGTTAGAATGTTCCAATGATCATTATAGAATTTTAATATTCCTAGGGAGTCGAAGTAGATACCGGGACTGTTCACGATTGGCGTTGTTATGTTTGCCGAGATGAGTCCTGGCATGATGGCCCTGGAAGAGAATTATCATGAGCCAATTTTATTTCGTCAAAGTGATATCTAATTTGTTTACGGTTCATGAGAATCGTGACGTTATTATTATTATGAACTTGAGTGATTTGAAAGGGACCTTTCCAGATTGGTGATAGCGCTTTACGTAATCTGTGGTGATATTTTACATACACCATGTCTCCAACGTTATAGTTTACGGCTTTGGTTCTTTTATCGTAATATTGCTTAGCCTTTTCTTTACTACGAAGAATGTTTTCTCGTGCTATATTACGTGAAGTATTTAGTTTAAGTTTCAATGTTTTGATGAGGTCATTATAAGTTGCATTAGGGTGAATGTCGTAAATGGAGCTGGGTATATGTGGCTTACAGCCGAATAAAAGTTCGTGTGGGGAAAAATTAGTAGATGAGTGAATGCTAGTGTTGTATGATATTAATGCCGTAGGGAGATATTTGTGCCAATCGTTTTGGTTTTCGTTAACGTAAGATTTTAAGTATTCTTTAAGAGTACCATGGCTACGTTCAAGAGCTCCATTTGTTTGTGGATGATAAGGAGATGAAAACAGATGTTTTATTTTGAATAGAGAGGTTACTTGTTTGTAAACGTCGGCTATGAAATGGACACCTTGATCTGAAAGAATAATTTTAGGAATGCCAAAATGGCTCATAAAAGTTATAAGTGCTTCTGCTGTTTCTTGGGCAGTAGCTTGTGTAATAGGGTATGCCATGGAGTATTTTGTAAGGTCGTCCTGGAAGGTGACAATATATCTATATTCTGTTGGGCCAGAATTCGGAAGTGGACCAACTATGTCGGTGGATATCCTTTCTAAAGGTTCACGAGATGTGGAAGTAATTTCCATTGGAGCTTTGTTTGTTGCTCTCAGTGCCTTATTTTGTTGACACTGGCGGCAAGTTTTAGTATAGTTTTCGATATCTGATTTCATTCCTTTCCAATAATACAATTCTTTTAATTTGTTGTATAAACGAGTAGCACCAATATGACCACCAATAGGGGAATCATGATTGTCCTTCAGGATGGTTGGGATTTCTACAGGGGTAGGATAAATTATGTTATTGTGATATATATTAACCTTGATTTTTGTTTTGTGAAAAAGGAAAGCAATAATTTCGTATATAAGTATAAATTGAAGTCTGTCATAAGGGTTATTAAAATCTGATATAGAAATTTCTTGTTTATCATTAAAGAAGATTACAAGGTTATTTCGAAGTCTTTTGATTGATTCAAATATATCCTTATACGAGGCGGATTCATAGTGATGAATCTTGAAGAACAAGAGGAAATAAGTTTTATTATTTTTTATGACTGAACTTGATTCATAAAGTTCTCGTTCAGTAGATTCGAATAACTGTCTATCTTCTACGAGGTTGAGGATGGTATCACAGTAAGGATTTGAAAGATCTAGATCAATAGACGTTGGGCAAATTATGAGTTGACATGGGCTATCTAAAAGGCTTTTGTTATGTTCTACTATTTGGGTATCAAAGTTAGTTGGTGAAGATCGAGTTTTCAGGAAAGAGTCATAAGTCAGGTTATCAGTCGTGTCAATGTTATGGATATTGTGTATTGGGGGACGGGATAGAGCGTCGGCGTTAGAGTTCATTCTGCCTGATTTGTAGACTATTTCATAGTCGAATTCTTCTAACTTGAGGCGCCAACGAACTAGTTTGGAACTTGGATCGGTGCATTTGAATAGCCAACATAGAGGGCGATGGTCAGTCACAATTTTGAATTTGCGACCATAGAGATAAGGTCTAAAAGTTTTGGTACCGAAAATAATGCCTAACAATTCCTTTTCGATTGTGCTATAGTTACCTTCAGCTTTATTCAAGGTTCTGGAGGCGTAAGCGATTGGAAGGTCTTTACCTATCTCGCCTTGAGATAAAACGGCACCAAGCGCATAATTGGATGCATCTGTAGTTAGAATAAATTCTTTCGAAAAATCGGGATATTGTAGAATTGGGGCATTGGTAAGCATATGTTTCAAATTGTTAAACGCTAAATTTTGTTCTTCGGTCCAGATAAATTCAGTATCTTTACGTAACAGGGATGTTAAAGGTTTAGTTATCTTTGAGAAGTCTTTAATGAATTTCCTATAGTACCCTATTAAACCTAGGAAGGATTTAATGTCTTTGGGATTTCTAGGCATAGGATAAGAAGACACGGCTTTGACTTTATCAGGATTGGGGGATACACCTTTATTAGTGATAATATGTCCAAGATAAGCAACTTCATTTCTCAAGAACTCACATTTATCCGGTTGTAACTTAAGGGTATGTTTTCTGAGAGCATCAAAGACGAGTTTGAGTTTCTGAATATGGGAAGTTAGATCATGGGAATAGATGATTACGTCATCAAGATAAATAAAGCAGTGAAGGCCTTGAAGACCAGATAGCACCGTATTCATTAACCTCTGAAATGTAGCTGGCGCATTTTTCAAGCCAAACGGCATTCGAGTGTACTCGTAGTGACCGTTGGGAACAGAGAAAGCAGTTTTAGATGCATCACCTTCGTGCATTTTAATCTGGTGGAAACCAGAGGCAAGATCTAGAGTACTAAAATATTTACTATGCCCTAATTGGTCTAATATTTCTGTAATATTAGGTATTGGATACGCGTCTCCGATAGTAACATCATTCAATTTTCTGTAGTCGACAACTATACGCCATTTCTTTTGACCGGAGGCATCCTGTTTTTTAGGGACAACCCAGATAGGAGAAGACCACGGGGAATTTGAAGGTTTGATAATGTTTTCTTTTAACATCTTTTGAATCTGTCTATTGACTTCCTCTTTGTGACACTCAGGGTACCTGTAAGTTTTGGCATGAATCGGTTGGGAATTAGTAGTTTTAATCTCATGAGTCAAAGTATCGGTACATGTTAGTTGGTCTCCTTCTAGATAGAAAAGGTCTGAGTATTCTGAACATAGTTCCAGGAGTACCTTGGATTCTTCGACATTAAGATGGGAAGTTCTAATTTGTTCTTTTACTTTGTATATCCTGTTTGGTGGAATAATAGTGTTAATCTGTGAATTTGATACTGGATTTGGAAATGATTCGTTTAAGATATGGCAAGGGTTTAATTCTACATTGAGGGAGTGTATAGTAATATTATCATCTGTGGTATTGAGTATAGAGACGTTAATATGTTTATTTCTTTTAACAGATACAAGACAATTAGATAAGTATACACCTTGTTGTATTTCCTTTTTATCTACATAACCTAATAAAACTTCGGGATTAGACGCTTCACATTCTATTATCATTTCAGAACGAGCTGGTATTACATAATGAGGTTTGGTAAAATGTAGTTTTACTTTACTATTATTTATCAATAAGCAATCATTTTTGTAATCAATGTTGGAGGTATATAATCTAAGGAAATCGTTTCCTACTATACCATCAAAATTAATCTCAACGGAGTCTGGAATTAGATGGAAAGTTCCATATATGGTTTCGGAATTTGACAGAATAATATCTAATTGGAAATGACCTAAACTGATAGAATGATCGGCATCTTTATCTATACCTTTGAATTTGATAATTTCTTTCACTAAGGTAGGTTGCTTTTCTAGTGAAGATTTCTTAAGTAAGGATACAGTGGAACCAGAATCGACCAGAAGTATTAGGGGTTTAGAAGAGTACTGAGAGTCTATATATATATGAGGCAAATGTGTATTGGAATTGTAATTTATTTCGTGTATGTATAATGGTTGCGAGTTAGTATTGGATTGTTCTTCGGTTTCTGTGTGTCTTTTAGGTTTCTGGTTTTTCTTTGGCTTAGGACAAGAAGCTTTGACAGATTCAGTAGTTGAGTTCGATTTTCTATGTCGGGGTATAGGATTTTTACGGGATTTAGCAGGATTAGTTTGTTTACTAGAAATGCGGGGTAGGCCAGAGTTAGAAGATGCAGTGGGTTTAGAGATTTTAGTTGAGTTAGGGGGTTCGGTAGATTTACAAGGAATATTGGAATTAGTAAATGTATCTAAGTTGCTAGCAGTAGTGTTAAGTTGAAAGGGTTTAATAAGTTCGGAAGAAATGGTAGTATGCACAGTGGAATTGGTAGATACACTAGGAGTGGTAGATACAGTGGAGCTAGTAGATACGGCGGGATTGGTTGCTTCAGTGGAGAAAGTAGATACAGTGGAGGTACTAGTTTCAGCGGAAATGGTAGATACAGTGGAGCATATAGGTTTGTTGGAATTAGCAGATACAGCGGAGTTAGTAGGTACAGCGGATTTAGTAGGTACAGCGGAGTTAGTAGATACAGCGGAATTAGTAGAAACAGCGGATTTAGTAGATACAGTGGAGTTAGTAGATACAGCGGAATTAGTAGATTCAGTGGAAATAGTAGGTAAAATAGCGATTGTAGGTTCATTGGGAATAGTAGATACAGCGGAGTTAGCGGATACAGTGGACTTAGTAAAATTGATAAATTTATTATAGTTATTGGATATAGGAGGACTTATGATAGATTGATCATTGACATGGTAAATGGCGTCGTTATAGTTCAATGGTTCCGTATGACGACGCTCAGGCGGAACTCTTTTTAGTTTAAAGACTCGGAATAGTAAGAATTATTATTAAAAGGTTGTGAAAAGTTGTCGTTATAATTAGTATTGTTAATATATTCCCCTGATATATTATGTATTTGTCTATTCTGATTCTGCCGTGAGTTGTTGTATTGTCTTTTACGGCAGTCTTTTATATCATGGCCAGGGTGTTTGCAATAGCGACAAATATTAGTTGGTGGTGGTTGCGAAGTGGAAGGTCTATCGAAAGAAACGTTGTGAATTGGGAGCTGCCTATTTAACAGACAGTTTCTGTCAATGTGACCTATGCGGCCACAGGTTCGACACCTAGGTCTTATATCAAGGGTTTTTGTAGATTGGACAAGGTTATAAAGTTTTTCTTCTTGAATGGCTAAATTTATTGCCTCACCCAAGGTAGACGGGTTCCTACATCTTAATATGTTGGAGATATGACTAGGTACTCCTAATAAAAATGTATGTAAGGCTAGGTCTTCAGTATTTGCTATTCGCCCTTTCAGTTCGCTCTGGTCCACGGTAGAATGCGTGATATCTGTTTGTAATCTAGTTAAATATGTCTCTAACCGTAAGCTATACTGTGATATGGATTCGTTAGGTTTTTGTTTGCAGCTCTGTAAATCTAATAATAAGTGATCTTTATGTTTAGTTTCCCCGAATGTAGTCTTAAGGAATGATTTTAGTTCAACCCAACTGTCAAAAATTTTCAGAGAGCAAGCCGTTTCGGCTTTCCCCTCTAACTGCGATAAAATATATTTAAAGAGAATATCGCATTGTGCGCTGGACGCGAGGTTTAATGCATTGTCACAGTTACGTAAAAATGACGATAATTTATTTCTATCCCCATCGAAGGGCTTTATAAATTTTGTAAGAAAACTTACAGATGTGTTTTCTTTTTTCACCCGGTACAGTTACGCTAGACAACCCAGATAGTTCTAATTTTACTTTTTCGTTAGCCATGATCACTTTTTATTAAGATTAGAACAAAAAAATATAATCCAATTAAGAGAGAATAAGTTGATTAAAATATAACGTTATTATTATGCACTCACAGAAATAGTATCGCGGTCATTTGTTGATACAGCGTTTTTTCACGGTGCGGCGATAAGTAGGTCAGACGGCTTAGCGCCGGCTATCCGGAGTTATGCAGTAAATACTCGATGCGTAAACGAAGTCGTGCTATGTGTTAGCACGGTTGAAGCGGAGTCTTCTTCTGAGTGGTGCGGAGCCTTCTTCTGTGTGATGCGCTGGGCAAAGAACCCTCGGCACATCAACGCGAAGTCAGTCAGTAGTTATGATGATCGTCGATGGTTGTAGCTGGAGTGGCTGACACACCTCTATGTCAGAGAGACGGTCGGGCGGCAGGCTGGCAGCTCAAGCAAACCCACGGGATGGGCTTATATCGACGGCAGTGATTCTGGTCGTCGTCAGGAGTAGGCGACCATCAGGGAGTAAATCCCTGCTTTCTTCTGACACCAAATGTTAGACGGAGCACTTAGTTTAATTTAAAAAAAAAACTTTATTTGCTCACAATCACTTTATTTATATATTTATGTTTGTTATAACACTGCTATCACTTTATTGTTCACTACTACTTCCTTTTAGTTTTAAGGATAACGACTCGCGACGGGCTAGTTTACTAGGCCGTTGAATAGTTCCTCAGAGTTTCCTTGCTGAAGGCCAACCGGCAGGCAGAAACCAGGTCCGTTGTTGGGCAGCAATTCCACAAATCAGAACAAGACTGACTGTAATATTGAAATCGCGGGTTTTTATACATAAAATATTGCTGATCACAAATTTAATATTGGAAATAATTATTCATTATAGTTTTCCTAAGTCAGCAACATTTCTGTAGTAGGCATTAGGTAGGCAGGTTATAACAGATCGTTGAAGTTAAGCAACTTTCGCAGTGGTCGGTTATTGGATGGGTGGCCAAAAATCTTCTATCTCGAGTTCCTCCGTGCTTCGGAAGGCACGTTAAGCCATTGGTCCCGGCTGCATCTGCAGTCGTTAGCACCTGCCAATCCGCACTGGGCCCGCGTGGTGGGTCATGGCCCAATCTCCCTATTCCATCCATAGGGAAGGCCTGTGCCCCAGCAGTGGGGACATTAATAGGCTGATGATGAAACACTCACCAATGAAGTACGTTCCGACTGAATGTATGATTAAAATCGTATAAATACATTACATGTTTTAAAGAGTTATAATGAAAAGCAAATAACAGGAATCGCTTCGAATATATTTATTTTTTGTTGTGTAAATGAAAAACTAATTTCAGTTTTCCATAACGGCCAGACTTGGGCTCGGGCTTCGATTTAATCAAGTTGTTTTTGTAAATCGTTTATATTCTTAAGAGCCCTTTTATAAAATTGCGCCGCTGCCGTACTGATCGGCGCATAGGTAGATTTGCACTAGTATATATTGCATTTTACGGGTGATCTTTCGCGTCTTATAAAATAATTATTAATGAACTAATTATAAAAATATATACATATTCTAGTAGTTCAATGATGGTAGATTAGTTTTTTAAAGTTTTTGATAGTAATTCTATTTAATTCAATATCAAAATAAGAGGTAAACCTGCATTGTTTTTTGGGAAAACTCACGGAGGTTAGATGTTTTTTTAATGAGATGGAAAATCAAAATTCTAATACATTACGTTACAATAAAAAAAATAATTCTAATGTCGTAGTAATTAATTTGATCTAATTTATTGAACATTATTTAGATATTCAGCGTTTGAAGTTGTGCATTATATCGTATTTTCCGTAAACTAGCTGCAGTAGAACGATCAGTACAAAAAAGGAAATTAATATTTGCAAATATTCTACATTAAAGTAATATAAGTTATTTTCGGGATTGTTACCATGTACCTTGTTTTTAGCGAGTTTCCGATATTTCGGCACTGTTGCAAGCGCCATTATCACGGAGTAACTGAAGTAATTGCGGGTAGGCTGTTATTGGCAGACATATCGGTCTACCCTCCGACGAAGTCTTTTATTGCGTTCGATACCCGTACCACTGTTCACATTCTCACTATTCACTCGAAACTGTTCTCGACACACAACACTTACAGTATCGGATCGCGACACGACACTTTTTTGATTATTTCCGGTTTTACACATACGAACCACAGGATTCCAGACACTCGCTTGCAACAGTGCCGAAATATCGGAAACTCGCTAAAAACAAGGTACATGGTAACAATCCCGAAAATAACTTATATTACTATAATGTTAGTGACCATGAAAGTTTAAAACAATATATTCTACATTAACTTACAACAAGAAGAACAAATCTACCGTTTATCTTCTATTGGCAGTAGTCAAAATCTCTTCTAAGGGGGTAAACGATTTTTTGCAAATAATGTAAAAGAGCTCTTAAGAAGATTGGATAAATAGTGCCTTAACCGGATTTTTTATTTCTTAATCGAGCATAAAATTTCGAGACGAGATATTATCATGCAGTCTGAACGCAGCACCAAGTAACCGAGTTGTGTTCCGAACAATCGCGGATCGTACCGCGGGACCGACATACTGCACCGGATTTGGGATTTTTCCGATTGACCGTGTTCCCTTAGACAGTTGCGATTTCACCAAATCGATTCTACTTTGGAATCAGCCTAACAGAGCATTGATGTAAATTCTACGAACGGAATGGAGATCCAATAAATTCACGAACCTTTATATCTACCTATAGAATTACTGGCTGTAAAATAAAACTGGACTAGTGTTGCCGATCGATAGTCGACTATCGATGATTAATCGATAGTCTATCGATAACCAACCAAATTTATGACAATCGTTCGGCTTATCGATAGTATCGATACTATCAATAGTATCGATACTATCGATAGCACAGAAAAAGCCAATACTATCGGATGAGTTAAATACTATGGATACTATAGATAGTATTGTAGTTTGTTAATAACAAACTATCGATAGTATCAATACTGACGATTTTATTTGCAACCATACTATCGATAGTTTAACAATTTGCAATAGTATTGTTTATAATTTTCAGGTATTATAGTCAATCACAAAGAATATCGATAGTATCGATACTATCAATAGTTTCTTATTAACGAACTACAATAGTATCGATAGTATTGCACTCATTCGATAGTATTGCTTTGTTCTGAGCTATCGATACTATCGGTAGTATCGATTCTATCGATAGGCCTATCGATAGGGTACATGATTTTCGATGTAAACTGTCGATAGTTTTAATATCGATAGTTCGGCAACGCTAAACTGGACTGATAAGTGTGAGAGAGGATCTCCTGTCATTGCAGCATTAAACACTAACCTGAGGAGCTCGATGGTGCTGGTGGTTTGCGCGTTCGGCTGCGATCCTTGAAGTTAAGCAACTTTCGCAATGGTCAGTCATTGGATTGGTTACCAAAAAAATTACTATCTCGAGCTCCTCCGTGCTTCAGAAGGCACGTTAAGCCGTCGGTCTCGGCTGCATCTACAGTCATCAGCACCCACCAATCCGCACTGGGCCCGTGTGGTGGGTCATGGCTTTATCTCCCTATTCCATTCTCAGGGAAAGCCTGTGCCCCAGAAGTGGGGACATTAATAGACTGATGATAATGAAAATACACATTAAACGCTCTAAGCACTGTAGTGACAGATTTGACCAACATAGCAAAAAGCAAAAACTTATGATTTTATTTATTTTTTAAGCATTTAACTGCTAGATGTTTAAATCTAAAGAAAAGTTTACTAGAAAAAAAAATCCACGCGGACCAGGCAGCGGACGGGACTCAAACCCGCATCCTTCGCTATCCGGACGCGCTATCCACTTGCGCCATCGAGCTCCTCTATACTTTGAGTAATTAAGTGGGCCTCTAAGTAGTATTAGCCTAGGGTCCCCTAAACTCACGGTACGGCCCTGCTTTCTAGGAATGGGATATGGAGAAAATATTCCGAAATTTCATATCATAATATACACCGAAACGTGATATTCCAACTAAATAAAATTCACATTCCGTTAAAAAATTCTTTAGCGCTTAACGAACAGCAAGTGTATCAATGAGGGCTACCGTTTTCTGCCTCACCAGATGGCGCCACTGTTGAGTGAGGTCCTAAATTGTAACTTTTAAAGTTTATTAATACGCACATGAAATCAAAGGTTACATTTAGATCGTATTTTAACACAGAAGAACCATATCCTAAACATAATAGGCCATGCCACAGTGACGTGCAGTTCCGTTTTATTCGGAAAAAATGGGAACATAATCATTTTTCTAAGCTCAAATTTTTAATAACTGACATTCATTGCCACATAACTCATATTTGCCATAATTAAGCCGAATTGTTACCAATTATTCACAACATTATTTTAATCAGAAATAAACCCGCGTAGTCAACCAACAAGCAATAACATTTGACATTTCGGAGACCTCACGCTACACTAGCGCCTCTAGCGGCAATGAATTTTGTAACTCACACTGCGAATATATTTCTTCAAGTGACTTATCGCTTGATTTTATAGTTGATTTGGGATTTAAAATCAATTCAGGAAATGCGAGAGGGCATTGGCTGATGTGTTGTCCGCTGTACTTCGTTATTACGATTCGCTTGCTGTATTGTGGGTTTCATATAATTACCGATGATGAGTCGACTGGAATAATTGAAGGTACTACATATATTATACCTACTACATATTGAAGGTTTATTTTGGGTCATCATATATGTTTTGTTGCATATTGTATGAGACGTCACGTTATAATGTTGAAGAGAGCTAAGGCATTCTGGATTTCTCAAATGTATTGGAGTATCCGTCCAATGAAGTAATCTTTATCTTACAGAACACATTGAAATAATACAAACACTTAAGAAAAGTTTACTAGAAAAAAATCCACGCGGACAAGGCAGCGGACGGGACTCGAACCCGCATCCTTCGCTATCCGGGCGAATGCACTGACCATTAAAAAAAAAATTTTTTTCTAGTTTTCTTTAGATTTAAACATCTAGCAGTTAAATGCTTAAAAAATAAATAAAATCATAACTATAATTGCTATTTCTTCTTTCAAATGTTTAATACTTGAAAAAGTATTCATTTGACATTGTGGGTTACCTACAATGCGAAGAGATGGCGCTGCCTTGCAGCTTAAGGCTAGGAAAATTTCGACGCGGCTAATAGGGCCGTGGTAGCATAATAGTCAGTGCATTCGCCCGGATAGCGAAGGATTCGGGTTCGAGTCCCGTCCGCTGCCTGCTCCGCGTGGATTTTTTTCTAGTAAACTTTTTTTTAGATTTAAACATCTAGCAGTTAAATGCTTAAAAAATAAATAAAGTCATACTAACATTTGGTGGGTTGTTTTATGTCTGTTGGTAAGTTCTTTAGCGGAAAACTTTTAATACTTTTCATATTAGCTATCTTGGTTACCTACTGGACTTCACTTAACGTCAGGTGGATTGAATAAAAATTTGTTCGAAATTAAGTCGGAGCGATTCTCAAATGATAACGACTCGTTAGCACCCAGAAATCTGCACTGGGCCCGCGTGGTGGGTCATGGCTCAACCTCCGCATTATCCATAGTGAAGCCCTGTGCCCCAGCAGTGGGACAATAGTAGGCTGATGATAATGATGAATTTAATCTTTATTTATTTATTTATCTTTAACAAAGTTTCAGATTACAGCGATTTTTGTGGTTGTTTTACAATAAAATATAAACACAATCTTAAAGCTAATTATAGAAATTCATTATGTACACATTAGATACCAACGGCGTTGCTATATATCAATATAACGTTTAATCTTTAAAACAGTATAAAAATCATACAACTAACATAAAATTAAATCAAGATTGGATAAGACATAACAAATGACAAAAAAGAAAAACAAACTAATACCCATACTAAAGTGTTTTCAGGAATTTGTCACATGATAACTTTATGAAGTGTGTGTGTGTGAATGTTTGTGTGTGTGTGTGTGTGTGTGTGTGTGTGTGTGTGTGTGTGTCCATGCAGCTTTAAATAATTCCCAGCTTAATAATCACCGGTTATTATCTTAATAGGTACAAAATTCAATGCAAATTCAGAATTCACCGCTCACTGCTAACCGGTTTGGATTTATTTCTATTACCCGAGCTAGGAGTATATTCGGTGACCGTCTCGTTGCGCGATCGTTACGCCAACGTCACGTCATGTGCCCGTCCCGTCTCCCATTTCGCACTCGGCTGCTTTTTGCACCAGACGCCTGCCGTAGTAATGATAAATTTTCCTGGTTAAGCGTTACGGATTGAATTCTAGGGGTCATGTCATAAGATGCAGGCGGCTGGCAGCTCAGTTTAATTTCTATGCATATCTTCCTGGCTGCAGGCGTGGTGGCGGCCTCTGGCGAGTGCTCCAAGCGGCGCAAATATTCAGCTCTCAATGAGAACTACATGTGGCGGCGACATCTATATGCCCCACATATATACAACGGATGGAGGAAATAATTACTCACCATCCTCAAGAGATGGCGTTACCTGCACTGCGATCAATAATAGTATGGAAGCCTACATCGCGCAAATGAAATTCGGCAGCTAACTCTTCATATATACGATGCCCGACCAACATCAGTCGGGCCGCGGCCCCCGAGCTACCATCACCCAGCTCGGAGGAAGATCTTCCCCTTTGGCCTTCCTACACTGGGGCTCGGGGGCCGCGGCCCGACTGATGTTGGTCGGGCATGGTGTATAAGAAGAGTTAGCCTCCGAATTTCATTAGCGCGATGTAGGCTTCCATAATCTATTATGATCGCAGTGCAGGTAACGCCATCTCTTGAGGATGGTGAGTAATGATTTCCTCCATCCGTTGTATATATGTGGGGCATATAGATGTCGCAGCCACATACATATTTGTGCCGTTTGGTGTTGAGACTATGGGAACATGGCTCCAAGCGCTCGTTTCAATTTTAAGGAATTGTCTAGGAGACTCACCGAAGTGACCGGTGATCAAAAGGCTGGCAGCTACCTTAGTCAACGAATTAGCCTTGCTAACCAACGTGGAAATGCTGCCAGCCTATTGGGCACCATTCCTGACGGCGGCGTTGGGGATGATATTTTTCTAAATTTTGTAAATTGTATTATATTATCACTACATAGTATAAAACAAAGTCGCTTTCTCTGTCCCTATGTCCCTTTGTATGCTTAAATCTTTGAAACTACACAACAGATTTTGATGCGGTTTTTTTTAATAGATAGAGTGATTCAAGAGGAAGGTTTATATGTATAATACATGCATAATATAGTAGAGAAACACTGATAATTTTAGAGGTTTTTAATATAAGGTCGTAAATAAACACAATTTTTAGCGCTTACATTGCAAACGCTGGCTGAACCCAACGAGATAGATCAAAATAATGTACTACAGTATTGTACACCTTAAAAAGGTCTACAAAAAAGTCCGCGATGGTATATGCCTATCTCTTTGGTACAACCCACAATAACCATTTTTTAATTACTTATTACGAGAAAATAATGGCTTATTTACGAACAAGCGTTTTTGAGCAATACAGCATTAATCCTTATCCAATTAAGTACCTTAAATACATTGTGCGTGTAATATAGATCAATATAACCCTCTACAGCATGTAATTTAAATGAATATTTTCGAAGATATTACAGATTTAAAATGCAGGAACATACCGGTTCGGGCAGTACTGGCCGGGGGGCCGGCGGCGGCGCGTGTCTTTAGTAATTAGGTATTTAAAGAAAGTCATTGTGTTTAATAGAAACCTGAGAACAAAAATATAATCTAAACTACTGCTCTACACCGAAGCGAAGCGAGGGCGGGCCACTAGTTTAAGTACTAAGTTATTTCTGGTTTTCAAGTTTTTAGACATTAAGTAGTTTGAAACTTTTGTAATTTGAAATATTTCTATGTAAATATAAATAAATTAAAAAGGGACATGGTATTTTTTTTAATTTTGTATACTTTGTAGTATTAGTTAGGTATGTGATCTTTGTGCGGACAGTCAGCAATGGTTTACCGCGCTTAACGCACACTCCCGGCACCCACTCTGGGGACCGCGGTCCTCAGGTATATAAATATATCAGGTACATAAAAGTACTATCGTTTATGTGGTATTATTTATTGCGCTATCCTACACAAACATGATAATTTATAATACACTAAAAAGTTTATCTCTCGGAAAAATCAACTTACATGAATCACATTTAAGCGCACCTAGCGACATCTATTGTAAAAAATGCATTGTCTTCGCAATAAAGCTGGCCACCTGGACGTTCTACATAGAGACTTATTATTATAATACGATAGAATAAAATATAACTATGTTTCGTCCAATATATTGAAAGTCAACAGCCCTTCCAATTTTATTGTTTTTGTCTTACGAATTTTCGATTAGGTCACGTGTCCTGACGCGAGTTTAACATTTTCTACCCATTACAAAAAAACTAGCAAACCAGTGAACCAAATGTTCACCAAAACCTGATTTAAAAAAAATGAAAAAAAAATGTATTTAATTAATTGAGAACTTCGGAGATTTTGTGTGGTTTCGTTTTAAATTCGCGATTTCTCGAAAACCGGCAGTGCTACGTTACTCAAATCCGGTTTGTAGTCTTATCAGACTATTCTTAACTTATAACTTAAACATTCTCTTTATCTATCTCTTACGGTTTGGCCGCTGAAACAGCACCACAGACGGACGGACGGACGGACTTGTCTAATAGATAAGAGATTATACAACGCCGCAAAAGAAGTTTTCACTTCAAAAACTTTTTACATTGACCGATTTACACAGAGTAAATCACAAAAAGCTTTCAGCTTATGCTTGACGGCGGTGCCTTAAGACGTTTTATATCAATTTGCGAGAACAATGTCACATCCCCCTGGCCCCGCGTTTTCCATGATAAGTGAGTAATATGAATCGTTCGGTAGCTCCTGCCAGCCAAAGTTTACACTTTTATCATTTATCGCAGCTTAAGATGTGAGTTTAATTCATGTGAAGAATTGCTGGTGTCCTCGATGTCACTACCATTTTACTTTTTTGAAGTGAAACATATATGTGTATAGGCGCACGTAACGCCGATTTCTGGTAGGGATATCGAAAGTTGAAAAAAATATCGATATATCGATACATCGATATTTTAAAAAATATCAATATCGGCTTCGATATATCGCGAAAAAAACATCGATATATCGATATATCGGACCAATTTTCCCAAAAATTTACAGTAGCTCACGAAATATGACACGCGGAATAATAATGGAACGAAAATTATCTCCCTAAAAATAGACCCTATTTTCGAATGATGACATAGACAATACTAAATACAGCACAGATCATAGATATGTTGAATATCAATAATCTGAGATCCAGTTACGATTTTTCCAGATACGAATTTAGTTAGATCGTGATATGCCGCTAATAATGAAAAAAAATATCGTTTTTGATACGAATTTCGATATTGGTTATTTTGTATCGATGTATCGATATATCGAATCAAAATATATCGGCAAAAAATATCGATATATCGATACATCGATATATTTTCAACAAGCCTAATTTCTGGCCGATTTGACGACTCTGTATATAATACAGGGAGAAAAGAAACGGCCCTTGCTGAGTTTCTTGCCGGTTCTTCTCAGTACAAGGTCACAAGCCTTATAGTGCTTACTTTGGGGCTAAGCGTGATGAAAATTGGTGTGTGTGTTGGAAATATTTATTTATTTATTTATTTTGTTCCCTAAAAATCTTGCTGTGAGCTGCGCCGTATAACAAACCCAGACAGACGCTTCACTTTTGTACCCGACCTTCTCGCACCTAATAATTACGTACTCAATAAAAAATGTGGTGAAAATTGGCTTCTGAACAATTCCCTTTATCCCCAAAAATCACCGACACAGAACGGCCGTACGTTTAAAAATTCAACACCCCAACTCAATTATCCGATTGGCTCCATTTTTATCCCAGAGTCCGGGCTGGGCCTGGAGGCCTAATATATTTCAACGAAAAACTAAATTTCGATCGAAATTTCACACGTTTCTTACGTCCGTCCGAAAATAGTTTGACAATTAAATTCTCCAAGTCTACTTACTCTAAATTCACAAAACTTTCAAATTAAAAGTTGAATTTGACATATAATTGTTCGAAATTTTAACCTCAAATTATTTGACTAAATGAAAAGTGTTACCTTTTCATTTTCGTTTTGGAACTTTTGTTTAAATTAAGTCGAAAATGACTGCTACAGTATATTAAATCAAGGCTGCTTAGCATGAGGAACATTTTTTAGCATGTCAAATTAACAAATACACCAAAGGACACCCGGCATTTTGTGCCAAAGTTGTATACTTTTTTATTTTTTTTATCTGTGTTTCATAATTGGGTAACGTAGTCTGGCAATATTTGTCATCAGAAGCTAGCTGTCAATGTCAAATACGTAGGTTTGTCAATATAACCTCTATATGGAGCCGGGTCGTCAAGAGAAATAACGGATAAAAATTTAAAAAATCAAAAAACCCGACTGCTTAAATATACTTCAAATAAAAACTGAAAAGAAAAAAACAAGTCCAGTAGTCTATAATTCTGTTAATAAGGAACAAAGCTACTTTAATAGTCGGGACCCATTAGATATTCAAGAATACATAAAAAATTTTTCAACAGTGGGCCCCGACTGTTAAAGTAGCTTTGTTCCTTATTAACAGAATTATAGACTACTGGACTTGTTTTTTTCTTTTCAGTTTTTATTTGAAGTATATTTAAGCAGTCGGGTTTTTTGATTTTTTAAATTTACCTTTTTTATTTCACACTTTTTAGTTAGTATTTTAAGACGGTATATACCGTAGTCTTGTTACTTCAGTAAGGGAATTAATATTGCGGGAATTATTAAGTACCTTGCGTCGGTCTAAAAGATTGATTTTATTAAGACATATAAAAACTTTACCAGCGGGGTCAAGGCTACAGATGGGCCTCAATTTTCGCAAAAATGTGTGAAATTAAATGAAGTCGTTACATAAATATCTCTAATGTATGTAAATTTTATAGTAAAGTAGCACTTACTCAAAAAGTCATCTTTTGTTTAAGTTTTTTTTAATAGTTTAGTAGTAAATATAAAATTCATTTACTTTTATTCGCCGACTATTTAAAATTGGCAGTGGCTGAATTGTCATGTCAATGCCGGACGTCTAAGATTGTAATATACACAAATTCAGTGTCAGTCCCTAGTCTCATAATTTGATATACCTACATAATTCACAGTTTTTAATCACCCTATATACAATACCAATCAATGACGTTTATGTCGCAGGTTGAAGAAAGCAGTAATTCCCGTCTGTTGTTTTGGACAATGGTGGCAACTGCCTTAGATCACTAAATTAAATAATTATGCAATCACCAAAGCAAAGTTTATAATATTTGATTAAACTAAAGGCGCATAATAAAAATTTCATAACGTTAGGTAGAGCACCATAGCAATCTCATTTATTATCAATTTATAGTTCTCTTTGTAGTTTTCTTTTAAAGCGTTCACATTTAACAGGTCAAACTTTGTGTTCGACCTTTTTTATTGGTAGTGTAAAGCTCGAATGAAGAGTACTCCCAGTAGTGCAATTATGGCAATTATTTCCCAAATTTTTTTTTGTTTAAAAAAATACCGAATAACGTATCACTGTTAAGCATAAATGCTAAGTAACTTTTACATTTATAATCAAATGAACCTATTACTTACTTTATTTTTAAATCTTTTTCATCAATTAAATACTTATCTTATCCTATCTATACTAATATTATAAAGATGCAAGATTTGTATGTTTGCAACAAATAATCTGTCAAACTACTGAACCGGTTTCAAATATTAATTCATCATAAGGTTGAATTTTAACATTTTTCTTTATTTAAATACATTTTATCCGAGTGACATAGGCTATATTTTATCCCGATAAATAAATTTCGCCCGTACACTGCCCGGGTGGATCACTAGTAAGTATAATATAATATTATAGATGCGAAAGTGAGTTTGTTTGTTGCGCTTCCGTGCCCTAATAGCTGAATCGAATATAATGAATTCCCATATAGAAATAGATGGGAACTTGGTTCTTAGCTACAACATCGCAATACTTATAGGCGTAGGGTGATGAAAAAATTTACCTATAAAAATCTGCATTATTTACTTTGTATTATTCAGAATTATTACATAACCAATATTATCGCGAGCTGATTAATAAATACAGGGATTCCAATAAGTATGTACTTACTAGCGAAAAATGGGTTATTTGTCATAACATTAAGTAATATCGTTAAAAAAAATGAAAAACAGTAAAATTCTGAGTTTTTCATTAAAATTCAATAATCATAAATACCTATTATGATAATCACAGTTTTATTGTTAGTACTTCGTATAGGATCAGATACTGCGAATACCGCATTTTTATTCTTTTACATAGTACACCGCGCTATCACTTTTTAAATATTTGTCGAAATGACATAGTGTAAATAGCAAAGTTTATCGTCTTTAAATATCAAAAGCAATAAAAGTATTTGTTTTGATAAAAAATGATTTGTTAATACAAAATGTGCATTTTGGAAATAAATATCAAATAATATTTTAGTTTTGATTCACTATTTTAGCGGTAATGACTTACACATTAAAAATAGATATATGGTGTCACGGACTTTTTTAGAACTACTTAAGAGATACATTTTCACTCTACATTACATTCATGTAACTTTTATTGTTTTTGCAGTGCAGGCCAAAATGGCTCGCAGATGGGAGATTTTTTCCGTCTTATGTGACACTTATTGTTATATATTGGCCAATTCACTCAATAACTACATAAATTATTATATATATGTAATTATCATATATGAACTATATTACTGTTAAGTTTCATTAAAATCCATTCTGTATTTTTTAGGTGAATAAGTAACAAAGGACCATAGAAACGTAGATTAAAAGCGTAAGTGGTTAATATACAACTTTAAAGCGTTGTAGATCCTAAACAATCATATAAAATGAAAAATGGTGTTGCAAACCTAAATATGATTTTTGATTATCTAGACAGTGATACCCCACTCGACATATTTTGTCAACTTTTTTTTTTACTTCGTCACAATATGGCGCCTAATTTTGCCCATATTGAATTTTGATTACTATCATATTTTTAGTAGCACTCCCATGATTGAGACGAATCGATTGATGTATGAATCATCAAAATCGGTCCAGGCGTTTGGTCTCTAGTGTGCCACAAAGGAACAAACATACATATATAGACTGTTAAACACATAACCCTGTCTGCGCGTCGCGCGTCGCGCTCTTGCATTGCGCAGCCGGGTAATAAACACATAACCCTGTCTGCGCGTCGCGCGTCGCGCTCTTGCATTGCGCAGCCGGGTAAAAAGGCAATCACAGCAGAGAACATTCACAATCACAGTACGCGGGAGCGGATTCGAAATGCGAATGTTTCTTTTGTTTGTATTTTAGGATTGTCAAATTGACATTTGGTTTTATATTTAGAAAAAGCAAAGGAATCATAGTATTTACAGTCATTTGAGTAATATTTTGAAGTAAAATTCTGTCCCTTGAAGATTTAGGGTTTCCATATCAAAAATATTAATCATTAAATAACGATTCACTAAAAATAAGACAAAAGTAGTTTTATGTAGCAAATAATTTTGGCTTTATTTTGAGACCAAATTCAACTGTGTACAAGTTTAGCATTTTTTCTATGAAAAGTGCCGGGTCTCCTTTTATTTAACTACTAGCTGTTACCCGCGGCTACGCTCGCGTGGTTTTCCTATTTGAGGCTATCATCCTCTTTTGACATAGTGAGTAAAAAAGTAGCTTATAGCAACCCAAAGCTATGAAATGCTTCAATGACTGCACTATATATTTTTTACCAAATTTCAAAGTGGTTTAGGCTTCGAGGAAGGATAAACAAAACAAACACTCTCATAATAATACCTAATACTACTATGGATAGTACGTAATAAAACTTCAAAATGTAAAAGCATTAGTATTATTAGAATAAAGGGTTTAATTATTTTAAACACATAGCAGTACTATTTAAGTACGCTACTGTACACGATGTTATGTGTTTTACCATAATTTTTATCAGTGAGTCAATTTTATACATTCGAAGAAACTACCAAAATACCTACCTAATTCATTTAATGCACAACAAAACCAAATCACAAAGGAAAACAAAAACAGATATGGTACCTTGGTAAATCGTATTTCTTTAAAATCAATCAAGGTAGGTAGGTACCTACTGCTTGCTGTTGCTTACCTGCTGAAATGGCTCAATGTCAATTTTTCCATTAAGGGGTTGTTTACACCCCTTAAAAATAATAGGCGGAGTTCAGATCATTTTCACTTTTGAAGTTAAGGGTAAGGTGAGCCTAATTCCAAAATTTCATGCAAAACGGTTCACAGTAAAAAAAATCGGAGGTAAGACCGTATTTTTCGCTTCAATGACTGCACTAATAGGTTGAAGCTTTGGGTTGCTATAAGCTACTTTTTTACTCACTATGTCAAAAGAGGATGATAGCCTCAAATAGGAAAACCACGCGAGCGTAGCCGCGGGTAACAGCTAGTTAAAAACAATAAATATAAAAAAGTAATGTTCATGAATAGCGCCATCCGAAAAACCTCAGATTTTTAGTGCAAGTAAACTCGACTCGGGTAGCGACATCTCTTCAGTTTCACACGCAACAGCTTGGTTTTCGAATTGTTATTCGAGTTGGTAGCGCCTACCTCTACTCAACATCCAGGATCATCTCCACTTGAAAATTATTGGATAATACTCGATTAAGGGACTAAAATAAATCATAACAGCTGTTTTTTTAATATCTGTCTACTGTAAACAGCTGATTATTTAATATATATTTGATGTTTATAAGATTTTCTGGTAAGATATTAGGACACTGAAGGAAGTCGTTTTTTTTACTAATATTGTTTTAATTAAAATATCTACCTACATGACGTTAAAATTAACAATAAATATTAAAAAGTCATGTTCATAAATAGCGCGATCTGAAAAAACGCAATATCACAACTCACATTTTTAGCAATTAAAAATTCTCGATATTAAAGACGGGTGGTGCCATCTGATAAGTTACTCAGAAAATATTATTTCAAGAGAGACTACTCGGTTGAGTTGGTATTCGAGATGGTAGCGCCATCTCTATCTATAATCACTCGAAAATGATATTTTTATATTATAAATTTGGAGTAGTATTTGCTAGATTTATTTTAAAAATAAGATTAGAAAGAAATTGCGTAAAATTACCTTTATTGCGTATTTAATAAATGAAACACTAACACAAAATACTCGGTATTGAACACGAGTGGTGCCATCTCGTATTATTAAGTTAAGATAGCAACTTCCACATTTCAAATTTAATCTGTCTTCGTGACAGTAGCGCCATCTCTATCGGGACCAACCATGAAAATGATTAATTTAATTGAAAATTATGTAAATTCGAATATATAAATTAAAAAAAAGTAGCCTATAGCAGGCTCATAAGTTCAAGCTATACATTTACCAAATTTCAACACAATCGGTTCAGCGGTTTAGGCGTGAAGAGAAGACAAACAAACAAACAAACAAACAAACACACTTTCCCATTTATAATATTAGTATGGATTGTATTTCCAATACTTCAAAGTATTAAACGACAAATTTAGGTTGACATATAATGAAGTGCATCAACTCTACAAATTAGTCGGCTAACACTGTCAGGTTCTTTTAATGTCATCAAAAATTTTGTAGTAAAGCAATATTGTTTCCAAGTAAACCAGGTAATCTAAAAAGTGGAGATAAAAGAACTCACAAACATGACTCACTCCATTCGTTCACGAAAATTGTCTGTGATTCCGAACTTTATGTGCGTGTTCGAAAATGAAATAGAGTAGAGTTAAGGCTTACGCAGACCGGGACGGCATGGCAAGGGATTTTGCCGTGAGTCAGCGCACACTGGCCGCTTAGATACCGCGGCATTCCAGCACTATGCCACGGCGTGCCGCGGCACGACAAAGCACGCTTCAGCGACTCCTGCTGCCCGATACACTTTTAGTCTTCAGTTGCGTTTGATCGAGTGTTGGTGTGCCTCAGTTTTAAAATGGTAGATTGGGATTTGGTGTTGATATCGATTATTGCAGATGAAGAAGTAGGTTCATAGGCTAATAATAGGGATAGAAGAAGATTTTGGGTTGATAATTTATGGAAAGAAAGTCAATCTAAGGGTGAATTCCCCGCTTCTCTACCCCCGCCGCCGCACCCCGCAGTATATCACTACGAGCGCCGGAGTCCGTGGCATGCCGTTGCCTACCGCAGTATGCCATGGCATCTGTGGAACCTGTGGTACGTCTTCTAATGGCGTGCGATAAAATCCCTTTCAATGCCACGGCATCATTTTAAAGCATAGCAATTTATATCGTATTTCTGTAACAGTACGGTTGAATGTCCATTAGTAAAAATTTAAATCCCTTGCCATGCCGTCCCGGTCTGCGTAGGCCTTTAATGGCGAAATTTCGTTTAAACTTCGTTCGTTACCGAAACTTCGTTTCGGAGAAAGAGACTAGAGCTCCTGTTTGCACGCCAAACAAACCGACTCCTCCGTACCTACATATGCTGGTATGGAGTATCGGGAACACAAAACTCATTTTTGGGATAATTTAATATCGGGAGATCCCATTATGATCTTTTCTCGCACACGGAATAGCTTCAGATTCTGTACGGATAACGATATGTTTATTTGACATTTAAGATTGCTCCTCAGAAAGTTAGTAATTACGAATTTAACTTACTGATTTCTAAATAAAACTAGTTTTTACGGGTTAATGCACGAAACTTTATTTATTTATTGACGTTTCGCAGCCTTTACAGGCTTCGTCGTCAGAATAAAACTTTTATTTAATTTGTCGAGCTACCTTCGAAAGACTTTTATTGAGCGTTCGGTTCAATCAATAAAAGTCGAGTAATCGAACAATGAAATAACCGAACGCTCAATAAAAGTCTTTCGAAGGTAGCTCGACAAATTAAATAAAAGTTTTATTCTGACGACGAAGCTTGTAAAGGCTGCGAAACGTCAATAAATAAATAAAGTTTCGTGTATTAACCCGTAAAAACTAGTTTTATTTAAAGAATGATGTGCGTGAAAACCTAAGATACAAATATTACTGATTTCTTTTCCTATTCCTTCTCTGTGCATTCAGTACGACTTAGGAACTCATTGCCAGAAACCATTCGAAAGGCTCGCACTCTGAACTCTTTTAGGGATCAAGTTCGGAGTTATTTCCTATCCCAACAATTATGTTAAATTTTTGCTTCATCCTCTCTTTCCTTCCTTAGATATATTTGTTTTTCCTGTCATTGATATCATTATGTTTTTTTCAGTCCAGTCAGTCCACCGCCACCAAATAGAATGGAGATCTCCTCTGAAAAGATTATTGAGTTACTAACGCATACAACCTCATGACTTTTTTTTATTTTTTTTATAGATAGGTCCGACAAATGACTCCACCCCACCTGATGTTAAGTGAAGGTGAAGTCCAGACGCGAAGACAGCTGATACAGCAGTTCTACCTGCCACACCAGTCATCCTCACCCTGCCGGCCTGCATGTTGCTTCTTCACGCCTCTTTTAAAGGATCCCAGGTTGTAAGAAGGGGGAACACGTGAGCGGGCAGAGCATTCCATATACGGATAGTGCGACAAAGAAATGAGTCACCAAATTTCTTTGTACGCGTTGGAATTGTGGCCACAGTAAAACGGTGACAACGTAGGCCAGCGCGCGTGGTCCTCTGAAGGAAAGGGGAAGGTGGGATAAGAGAGAATAACTCCTCAGAACACTCGCCGTAGTACAAACGATAGAACGCGCTTAGTGACGCCACATCACGGCGTAATTGAAGAGGCTCGAGGTGTTTAGTCACATCTTCATCGCCTATGATGCGGATCGCGCGCCGCTGTAACCTATCCAAAGCATCGAGCAAATACTTGGCGGAGCCATCCCAGAGGTGCGAGCAATATTCCACGCAGGATCGCACTTGCGTTTTGTACAACAAGCACTGTTGATCGGGCGTGAAATAACGCCGCACCTTGTTCAGGACTCCGAGTTTGCGTGAAGCTGTTTTGATCACGGTTTCGATGTAGTCCTTTGGATTCAGGTCTGAGCGAACTTCCATACCGAGCATGGAAATGTTGCTCTGCAGCGGTAGTGTTGTGCCCTGAAGAGATGGAAGGGGAAGGAATGGCGATGTTTTTGCCGTGAAAGCGCAAGCCTGAGTTTTCTTG
The DNA here is from genome assembly GCA_902850365.2 of Chilo suppressalis. Classification (NCBI taxonomy): domain Eukaryota; kingdom Metazoa; phylum Arthropoda; class Insecta; order Lepidoptera; family Crambidae; genus Chilo; species Chilo suppressalis. The sequence goes on along the minus strand of OU963895.1, from coordinate 1,686,428 downwards.
GCATTGAACTCAACCAAGTTCCTGGTACCCCATTCGGAAATGTGGTCCAAAGCCTGATTGGGTTCAATGACAAGATTTTCCCGTTTCTCCTTGGTTACTGCCTGCCCAGCCGCTGCTTGTCCGAGATACCCCGCATGCACTGTACTATCGTCTGCATAGCAATGAATATTCCCAAGAGGAATCAAGTCATTGATATGCAGCAGAAAGAGAGTGGGGGATAGGACGGAGCCCTGGGGAACGCCGGCATTCACTGACATGAACCGCGAACTGCTACCATCCGTAAGGACACGAATTCTGCGCTCATGCAGGAAGTCAGCTACCCAAGAACAGAACTGGGCTGGCAGACCGTATGCCGGAAGCTTGGAGAGAAGGCTTTTGTGCCAGACCCTGTCGAACGCCTTGGCAATGTCAAGGCTGATAGACAACGACTCGCCACGCTTATCGATAGCCTCACCCCAGATTACGCTAGAAGATCACCCGTCGATCGTTTCGGTCTAAATCCATAGTGACGATCATTAATCAGGGAGTGATCCTCTAGGTAGCGGGTCAGATGGTTATTAAGGACCTTTTCTAGAACTTTACATAAAACTGAGGTGACTGCTATTGGCTGGTAGTTTGCCGGGTCTGAGCGATCCCCTTTTTTGGGCACCGGTTGCACGTTAGCATCTCTCCAAGTCTCCGGCACACACCCCAAAGAATACGAGCATTGGTACAAGCGCGTGAGCACGGGAGACAATTCCGCTGCACATTTTTTAAGTACTACTGCTGGGATGCCATCAGGTCCACTAGCTTTCCGGACGTCGAGTTATTGCAATTCGGCACGAACCTCACGCTGCCTGATTTTAATATCAGGCATCGTTGTGCCACAGTGAGGTAATGATGGTGGCAGTGCATTGCAATCATCGATTCGGGAGTTATCCGCAAAGAGTTTTGCCAGTAAATCGGCTTTCTCCTGCGGCTTATGAGCTAGTGTTTCATCTGGGCATCTCAGAGGTGGCAGCGAGTGCTGGCAGAAGTTTTTTTGCACGGCCTTAGAAGTTCCTGGCCAATACGTGCAACACGCTGGGCATCCGCTATGATGTAAGCCTTCTTACAGGCCTTGGAAGCAGAATTGTAGGCTGCTTTAAGTGAATCGACCCCGAGATCCTTGAGAGCGCGGCCTCTGATCCAAGCACGATAATGCCGCTTGCTTACGCGAAGCAGCTTCAGCATAATCGTGATTGAACCAGAGGTTACGTGTGCCCTTACTGATGAGATCAGAATGAGGAATATAGTATTCCATACCCATTATAATCTCCACAGTAATGGCAACGGCACTGCCCGATAGGTCCCTGTCACTGAAGCAGCGCTGCTTCCAAGGGATGGACGCAAAGTAATCGCGCATACCGTCCCAATCTGCCGACCCATAATGCCAAATACGGCGCTTGACCACTGCTGGACGCGGAGGCTTGGCCTGTGGTGCTTTGGCAGATATCGGGCAGTGGTCGGACGAGCTCAGGGGGGCTCTTACCACAACCTGATAGCGCTGTGGATGGGTCGTGAGCAGAAGGTCCAGTAAAGAAGGCGCTTGACTTGGAATATCTGGGATCCTGGTGGGCTGATCAACCAGTTGCTTCAAGTCATGCGTGAGAACGAATGTGTGAGCAGAGATCCCTGCATGGTCAGTTTTGGAAGAACTTAACCACAAATTGTGGTGAGCATTAAAGTTCCTCAAAAACACCAATTCTGGATAGGGAAATTGTTCCTGCGCGTCATCTGCTGCCCGACTAAGGTGCTCAAAAAGTCGAGTTGTCTCAACATCGCCGGTGTGGGATCTGTAGAGGCACACGTAGACTCTGGCCAGGGGGCCAGAATCGACGTGTACCCCCAGCATGGAGAAGGAGAGATCTTCCAAGCAGCGGAGACGGCGACAACAAACATCCGCCCGAACATACAGGCATACACCGGCTTTCGCTTTGAAGGGCTCTTCAAGCACGTAGCCGGGATAATTAGGGTAGCCTGTGTCAGCAGGCGGAAGTATTTGTGTCACCGTCAGGAACAACAATGCTGGCCGTGCTGTCTCGAGATGGTGGTGGACAGCGTTAGAGTGGAGTCCGCGTATGTTGCAGAACTCGACCTCAAACAGCGTTGAAGGCGTGGGGGTGTGCACCGCTGTACGTCCAAACTTTGCTATTGAGGCTGCCATGGTGGAAGTGAAAAAAAAAGAGACGCGAAAACGAGCGGACGCCGTCGCGAAGAGTCCAGGCAAATAAGGGAGGTTAGTTTTCCCGATTGACTGCCTGCAGAGGATATGCGCCGACCCGCCGGACGGAAGGGTCCCCGCACCCCCCCGGGAGTCACATTTTATCACTTACATTTACATCACTTAAGAGCGGACGCGAGCTGAGGAACAGTTGAGAAATAGGTTTTTGAAAAATCTTTTTCCGTCACGCATTGGCAAATACCGTGCGATAGGGACAACAGTAGCTGTTCTAAAAGTAATTTTACCCATATAATAATAAGTAGTTATACTAGGCCTCTATATTTTGCTATTATTGTAAACTAGGAAACCAGTGAACCAAATGTTCACCAAAAGTTGATTAAAAAAAAATGTATTTAATTAATTGAGAACTTCGGAGATTTTGTGTGGTTACGTTTGAAATTCGTGATTTCTCGAAAACCGGAAGTGCTACGTTACTCAAATCCGGTTTGTAGTCATATCAGACTATTCTTAACTTATAACTTAAACATTCTCTTTATCTATCTCTTACGGTTTGGCCGCTGAAACAGCACCACAGATGGACGGACGGACTTGTCTAATAGATAAGAGATACTTATTGAATCTCCACACTAAACGTCTTTAGTGGTGATAAAAATTTGTTTTTTATTGTCTTTTTTGAGGGCTTCCAGATTCTTTGAAACACAAGTTATTGACAAAAGGAAGACATAGGAGTTTAGAATGAGTGAAATTATATTTTATGTATGAAAAGCATTTCTTTATACCTTAATAATATTTTTTTTTATTTTAAGAAAGCTTTTTAATGGCTAGAGTCTGCTTTAAGCGAAATATAGTAGTTTCGCCTACTATATATATCTTTATATATATAATTCTTCTGTGAGTGTGTATGTCACTGAACTTCTCTTATACGACTGGACCGATTTTGATGAAATTTTTTGTCTGTGTTCAAGGGGATCTGAGAATGGTTTAGATTCACAATTTTGTCCGCTGGACAACCCCTATTTTTTTTAGGGCGGTACGAAGTTCGCTGGGTCAGCTAGTATATATATATATTTGAAATTTAGTATAATATAGTAGGATACTATATCGTATAGTAGGGTTGACAACTCTACTGCTATGTGTTCTGTCCTATACCCTGATTTCTTTTCTTTTTGTTTTCTAATTAGGATGTAATTAATTTCATTTTTCCTTTTTCTTGTTTTCTGTGATGTCAGTGCTCTGAGTATGGCAGAATACCAGTGCAGCAGGAATCTTACCTGCTGTGTATGCTGAGCTATATCCAGTGTTGGCATCACATAAAATACACACTTACTATCTGTAGTTTGTTTTTTGATGTTGTTAACTTTACTTGTACGTTTTGTTTCACTTTATGTTAAATGTATTTTTTGTATTTTTGTGTGTATGTTATCTGTTGTCAGCAATAAAAACATTTTTCTTACTTTCTTTCTTTCTTTCTTTCTTTCTTTCTTTCTTTCTTTCTTTCTTTCTTTCTTTCTTTCTTTCTTTCTTTCTTTCTTTCTTTCTTTCTTTCTAGTGATAGAAAATGAAGGAATCAGTCAAGAAGGTGTGTGTGGAAAAAACATTGCTGGTCTTCCCTCTTAAGTGGGTGAATTTTGAAAAATCCTTTCTTGACGCACTCTAACATCATAAAAGCTAAATGAGCTCTAAATTTCAGTGCAATCCGTTCAGAGGTCTTAGCTGTGTGTTGAAAGATCATTCAGTCAGTGACAATTGCCTTATATATTTATATTTATGTATTTATTCAAGTTAAACATGCCGGCTTACAGAATAATCCAAAACGCCGGCAAGTCATACATAAAAAATATTAACAATCATAGAAGGTATTCATTAAATTCAATAAAATTAAGAAAAAGAGATAATCAAATAATAATAATTATAACAACAACAAAAAAAACAGTAATGCCAAATAGATAGGTAATGTCAAATAGTACTTACAAAACAAAAACAAAGTCAAATCACCCATTGTAAAAGTTAATTAAATTTATAATAAAACTAGTAGCCCGCCCTCGTTTCGCTTCGGTGTAGAGCTGTAGTGTAAACTATAGTTTTTGTTCTCAGGCTTGTGCTATAAACAATGACTTTATTTATATAACTAGCTTTTGCCCGCGACTTCGTCCACGTTATCGTCGTTTTTCGTAAAAAAGTAGCATATGTCCTTCCTCAGGGTTCCGTGGTTTTGATGTGACAAACAGATTAACTTTCGTATTTTAGTAGGGAAATATAATACTGTTAAAAATATCGCAATAAGGAACCGCAGAATATTATTATTATCACTGTGCCCCGAGATCATCAGCGTGTAACTCCTTGTATGTTATTATGTTAATGTATTGGTAATATTGTTTAGATCGCTTTCACATGAGTCTTAAGTACATATAGAATGAAAATACTTCAGCGCAAAGCTTCCGGGTAGACAACGTTGAAATTTGACCCGTCCGGCACGTGAACATAAAAAATTCTAGGATTGCTAACCCGGGAAAGACCGACATAACTGACCATGTGAAAAACAACTGACACCGAGATCTACTCCAACAACACGAAAGGCCTGCCCTTGAGCCTTATTATTGTCATTGCATAACACACCGATACTGGGAATTGCGTTCTTTTAAATTGGAATGGAAAATTATTTGGCATTATGGGAATTCTGGGAATAAAGATGGTTTCTCCGATTACATTTTGTTGCAACTGGGTTACTTTAAGCCGAGTTCCATTGCAAATTTGTGGTGGTCTTAAATTTCGGAGCAGAATAATCGGAATGCCAATTTTCAAACAAATTTCATGAGAAGGAAGTACGGGCATATTTAAAGAATTTAAAAATTCTATCGGGTAATTAGTGGCTTCTTGTTCATCGGCCATTCTATTTATTGAACTATAAACTTTGCTTTCCCCCTGGATATTCGACAGTATTTTATTATTAATCTCAGATGCCTGGTCATTGGGAGGAGTTAAAATGGACCTTTCGCATAGCCAAGAATTGTTCTTATTTAATATATTTGTTACGTCACCGTAAACTGACGATGTAAGATGTTGTTGGGATTGCACTATACAACATAACTCAGGCGTCAGAATAAGTTTTCCTTGGTGTAGCAGTGGATAGGTATCTTTGGTGAAGGTATTTTCTTTAATAATATATCAGAAAATTCACGATCATCCGGGTTATCTACAGTTCTCACTCGCATGTTTATAGTCAAATGCACCGATTGTATATCACGCCACAAATAAGAGCTTTTCAGGCAAGCCCTAACCTCAGCAGCTCGGGTTCCCCGTGGTATTACCGTTAAGGTTTGTCGGAAATCACCACAAAATAAAACTGTGATACCGCCCATGGGTCGATCATTTTGTCTTATATCTCTTAAAGTTCTGTCTACCGCTTCTACTCCTTTTCGATGGGCCATCGTACATTCATCCTATATGATTAAATTACACTTTGAACGAATATTTAAACACTACCAAAACAACTAATACGTGGTCCTAACTTTAGCTACCTTACACATAAAATCTAAGTGACTATTTGAACTAAAATATTCTTATAGAATTATAACCAGAAATATATACAACTCACAACAAAAAAGAAATGAAAATAAAGCTGAAACGCCTGTGCAATACTATCTACCTATACCTCCTTCACTTAAAAATAAATACTTATAACTACTTTAATTAATAAAAGTACCTACGCTTAATAATTTTTAATTTGAACGAATATTTAAACACTACCAAAACAACTAATACCTGTTTTACAAAATAACAACAAAAGATATTCAAATAAACTATTTAAAGACTAAAAGTCGCGCTGATAAGCACGGTTTCGGTCTCCCAAGCGGGGGAGCAGATGAGAAATCCTCATGGATACCCAAAGCCGGCTGCAAGGTTATGTCAGACTCGTACTGACTAAAAAATACCCGTAGGGGCTGCCTCTGGCCGGGAAGGCCTCTAAGGCTTCATCGGAAGCGATCGTCCCCCAGGGGGGGAGCGACGCAGAAAACAGATTTAGACAGCTCGCTCTCGGACCTTTGATACCCTACCGCTGCCGCGACCCGTGTCGAGCGCGGCAACCGTTACACAAAAATAATCCTTATAGCATGATTCAGTATTCACGTGCGACGGCGCGATGGCTTATTTCATGTATAAGTTTGGCGTTTCTATACCGAGTATTATAAACGTAAGAGTAAACAAATATGATCAGAATGCTCCGAACTGCTAAGCTATCGGGAGTTACACGTGTTATTGTGAGTCAACCATAAAAGATAGACATATGCTGTTGCGGGATATTTTTTAGACAATTTTATGTAGAATATTTCCGTTATACATGATTTCTATGTAACTTTAATCATTAAGGCTGCACACGCGACGGAAGCTTAAAAAATGGAGTAACTTCTCCCGTTTTCCCAACATTTCCCTTCACTACTCTGCTCCTACTGATTGTAGCGTGATAAAAAGTATACTATAACCTGCCCAGGAGTATGAAGAATAATTGTACCAAGTTTCGTTAAAATCCGTCGAGTAGTTTTTGTTTCTATAAGGAACATACACACAGACAGACAGACAGACAAAAATTTTACTGATTGCATTTTTAGCATCAGTATCGATCACTAATCACCCCCTGATAGTTATTTTGAAAATATATTTCATGTACAGAATTGACCTCTCTACAGATTTATTATAAGTATAGATAGTTAATTATGTCAAATCAATATATCAATATACACACATGTAACAGACTGAGATTAAATTAACTCGCCAACTTCACTCAATAAAACAGCGTCAGAAACTCGAAAGACACTCAACGAATCCTCGCTAAACACTTTACAAATATTTATGCCACGGTAGCGTGAGTTTCCCAGAAAACCTTTAATTTATCATCCTGAACTAAACTACAGATTTTATTTTCAGAAGATAACGTTATAAAAGCACCCAGTTACAAAGTCAAAACCTATTTGTAATGGGTTCGGTCTGCGAAATTAGACGACAAAATTCAATCGGTTGGGTGACCAAACGTTTACTATAAAACCAGCTTACTCGATTGCTAAATTTGACTTTGATATTTCCGTATCAGGGGTTAGTTTTTCGGTCAAACTCAAGATTTGAAACGAACTTTTCCACAGTTTTAGGGTCTCGTAACCAAAGGACGACAAATAAACCCCTTTTAATTAGACTCCACTGTCCATCAGTGTGTCGACGATGCTATATCCTTTAAGCAACGATATAAAATACCCTAGATACAACAATACGAACAAAGTCATGGCCGAAACCTGTCCAAAAGGTACATTGGAAATTTTCATAGTATGTGTAATTTTGTTGTGTCTGTAACAATATCAGAACAAAAGATTATGCTTAGATATTTGTTTCTTAGGTTTTCACGCACATCACTCATTAAATAAAACTAGTTTTTACGGGTTAATGCACGAAACTTTATTTATTTATTGACGTTTCGTAGCCTTTACAGGCTTTGTCGTCAGAATAAAACTTTCATTTAATTTGTCGAGCTACCTTCGAAAGACTTTTAATGAATTTGGAACCGGTGGTAGTTTACGGTAGTTAGGGTCAAATAAATAAACTCAAAATTACAAAAAAGAATTTGAAATAAAATACTTTATTAAGTAAATTAAATAATAAATTCATACATAGACAATAAAACTTAAAAATCGAACAATGAAATAACCAAACGCTCATTAAAAGTCTTTCGAAGGTAGCTCGACAAATTAAATAAAAGTTTTATTCTGACGACGAAGCCTGTAAAGGCTACGAAACGTCAATAAATAAATAAAGTTTCGTGCATTAACCCGTAAAAACTAGTTTTATTTATGCTTAGATATTTTTTTGAAATTTTTGCTACGAACTTATCAATTACTGTATTCAAAAAAATATTATATCTGTTACAAAGGTATTCATAAAAAGTTTGCCCTTCGTGTCCAAGTGTTTTTGTTTTTATACGTCTTATAACCACGACAAATCGATTAACATGCTACCGATCTGAAGTTGCGTCGAGCCGCAAAAAACAAGCGCGCACAACCGTGAACCAGCGGCGAGTGGGTCAAATTAGGGATGTGCGATCCGGGCCGTCGATCCGATTTTTCGGATCGTAATGGATCGTAATGCTACGATCTGATCCGCGGATCGGATCGCATACCGTCGATCCGATCTTCAAGAAATCGGATCGGATTGGATACAATAAATAAGACAAATTATTTTAGATTTTTATTTGGTAAACCTATCAATAATCGTCACACCTAATCAGGTACAACTTTTGTTTATAATAATAGAATGTATAAGATTAACGGATCCACCTGCAAAGAATGCCGCCAAATTAAAATGTAAACAAAGATAAAGTTCGTAACAGAAACCTTAGTAAGTACCTACCCAATTTATTGTAAACAAACCGCGTTTTAATTCATACGATCTAAGCGATCCGATCTTTCAAGTTTTGTAACGATCCGGCAATAAATCGTATGGCGTCGATCCGATCCGAAAATCACCGGATCGTATGCCTTCCGATCTTTCAAAGGATCGGATCGGATCGGCGCATATTTAGGTCAAATGTGTGTATGTACACCAACAGCTTGGGGATAACCGGAGACATGCCCAGTTGGGAGAATCGAGCCATATTTAAAAATCATATTTAAAATCGCAAACTAAAGTGACGCGGATCTCGCCGTCTCGTTCGCGCTGCTAAACGTCAATTCGTTTATGGGTTACATACGAGACGCCAACCACAACAAAACAGTCGCGCATGTGACCAATGAAAGATGAATGAATGAATTATGTTTATTAAATACTAGTGGCTCGCCCTCGCTTCGCTTCGGTGTAGAGCTGTAGCGTAAACTATAGTTTTTGTTCTCAGGCTTGTGCTATAAACAATGACTTTATTTTTATGCGTGTAATTACACGTGTTATTGTGAGTCAACCATAAAAGATAGACATATTCTGTTGCGTGATATTTTTTAGACAATTTTATGTAGAATATTTCCGTTATACATGATTTCTATGTAACTTTAACCATTAAGGCTGCACACGCGACGGAAGCTTAAAATATGGAGTAACTTCTCCCGTTTTCCCAACATTTCCCTTCACTACTCTGCTGCTATTGATAGTAGCGTGATGAAAAGTATACTGTAACCTGCCCAGGAGTATGAAGAATAATTGTACCAAGTTTTGTTAAAATCCGTCGAGTAGTTTTTGTTTCTATAAGGAACATACACACAGACAGACAGACAGACAAAAATTTTACTGATTGCATTTTTGGCATCAGTATCGATCACTTATCACCCCCTGATAGTTATTTTGAAAATGTATTTCATGTACAGAATTGACCTCTCTACAGATTTATTATAAGTATAGATGAATTATGTTTATTAAATACACAATTTAAGACTGAAATTAGCTTCATATCTTCTGGTAGTAGCTATTAATTAATTTATATATCTTTATAATAATGACAAAGAAATTACAAGAATTTGAAATGGAATAGAAATAAGAGCACTACTAACACAATTAAAACCAAAACCAAAGGAACAAACAAATGAAACAGCAAACGATGGACACGAATTAATTAAATTTGTAAAATAATACACAATAAATTGAGGATAACTTCCCGTTGAACGGCGGCGGTGAATATTGAGCTAATATCAACGGAATCGCTACTCGGAATAATAATTACGTTTATAGATTATAATTTTAACACAACAAAATACAGACACAGTGTGACCAGATTAAATTTTACGAATAATGTTAGAGTTATATTTTAACATCCTTTTCGAAGGATTAAAATTTACACAACCTCCTTCATTTCTTCACGCTCTATCTAACAGTGTTAACCGCATTAAAATCGGTCCAGCAGTTGTAAAGTTTTACGCGAACATACATTCTGCAAGTCTGATTAATACTATGTATTGATTGATAATTGTATACGTAGTATTACAATACTACAACGCCGACAACGGCCGTCTTTCTTGTCATATCTGTAACTTACTCATAGATAACATGTATAAGTATAGGTAAACTAAATCCGGGGAAGTCCATAATGATCGCGTTCCGGGGAATTCCGCGAACATTGTCGCAAAGACGATCACTCACTACGGTGTTGCCATAACTTCTACCAAAATATACCTAAAAATACTGACTGCCAGCAATATACCTGAAAATATACTGATGTTCGGAAAAATCGATGAAATATACTGAAAAAGTATTAAAATACTGAATCTGGTCACACTGTACAAACACGACGTATATAAGCACAGAAGGCAGCTAGTACCCTATTATACCCTAGCTAACTATTTGTACTTCTTCTTATCTATGGCAAGGCGAAACAATTTCTCGACGGAACTGATCCCCGTCCACTCCCTGATATTTCGTAGCCAGGACTACTTCCTGCGTCCCACGCGCCTTTTACCCACAACCTTGCCCATCATTATGAGTTGGAGCAGCTTGTACCTGTCGTGTCTAAGCACGTGACCGAGGTAGTACCCGCTGATTTTTATTAAATTATTTATTTATTTATTTGTCTTTAACAAAGTTTCTACAGCGGTTTCTTGTGAAATTTAATACAGTAAAATATAGATATAATCTTAAGGCCAATTACAGAAACTCATTATGTACACATTAGATATTAACGGCGTTATTATATGTCGGCGTTGTTAAAAAATGTATAAAAATCATATTTGTTTCTTAGGTTTTCACGCACATCACTCATTAAATAAAACTAGTTTTTTACGGGTTAATGCACAAAACTTTATTTATTTATTGACGTTTCACTAACATTATTTATGTTAGTGAATTATATGATAAAAATCATATAATTCACTAACATAAATAATAAAATAAAATCAAGATTGGACAAAACATAACAAAAACAAACACTGAATATCCATATATTCAGTGCGCGTATTGTGTGCGCGTATGTATGTGTGTGTGTGTATGTGTGTGTGTGTGTGTGTGTGTCTGTGTGTGTGTGTCCATGCAGCTGCAATGCTATGCCTGTTAACGAGATGGCGGACGCTGCAACCCGGGCACTACATTATAACTGGTTACACCTAGCCTGTATCTAAGCAATATTTTCCTTTTGTATTTGTATATTATCTATATAATAGGCAACCGTTACTGACTAATCTAACAACGTACAGCCCAAACCACTGAACGGATTGCTCTGAAATGGCAATGCTTACTTTGTATGAGAATTTGGCTCAACATGGACAGACATTTCAACAAGTAAAACTATATAATGCAAGAAACTTTAACTACCCAGAACCTTTGACTCATTTTAAACAATTTTAGCACCGCAATGAAAAAATATGCACTAATAATCATTTTTGCAACATCTTTATTAGAAGTCACTAGCAAACCAGTGAACCAAATGTTCACCAAAACCTGATTTCTCGAAAACCGGAAGTGCTACGTTACTCAAATCCGGTTTGTAGTCTTATCAGACTATTCTTAACTTATAACTTAAATATTCTCTTTATCTATCTCTTACGGTTTGGCCGCTGAAACAGCACCACATACAGACGGACGGACTTGTCTAATAGATAAGAGATTATATTACCGATACAATATTGAGACACTGGTTAGATACATTTACTGTTACACAATAAAATAAAATAAACGTCTATTCTTTAAATATGCTGCGAAAAATTAATATCGCGCAATATGGCGTGTGATGTCACAAACATAATAACAAATGTCTAAAACGAAAAACACAGTGTTGTTTTAACATCTTGTGTGCGTTCCAAGCCTACGCTCAAGTGCAACTTTTCACTCTGATTTTTAAATTTTGACATAAATGTACGAAACTTGTATCTAATTTGACATTTGTTGTACCTGGTAGGTTTGGAACGCAACCCTTGTCGGCAAATTTCATCTAAGACCCGGCCAGTCCTAGCCGTTTTCGCTGAAATGACGTGATGCTTCCTTAAATTTGGCCAATCATAGCCGTTTTCGCTGACATAACGTTATTCTAACTTAAATTCGACCAATCACAGCCGTTCTCGATCATGTGACATTAGATAACTAACAGAAGGAAGTAGTCGTATGATTTTCATTTACTTGAATTTAATGAATTTCTCCACTATAATACAATATTAGAAATTGGTAAAAAAATAAATAAAATTATATTATATGTAAAGTTTTTTTTCTCTCTTTATTTGATCACCAACAGTTACTACATCAATATATATTTATATTAATACTATATTTAATACAATTTTACATTCAGTGATATAATGTGCAACCTCATCTGATCCTAAGTTTATAGAATATGTCAAAAACTATTCAAAAACTTTTAAAAAGGTGTGTGCCATAGCGAAAGCTAAATTTTTATCAAAAAAAAATAGTCTATCAGATAATAAAATAAAGACAACTTGGAATATAATTAATAATGAAACTGGTAAGCGCTCTTATTCTGGCAGGGCCTGATTAGAGACACAATAAAAAAGATATGTAAAAAAAAAATACTTGAAAGGATGTATGGGCTTAGCATCCTTTGGCTTCCAGGTAGTGTAATTTTACTGTAATCTTGATTATACTAATTAGGTTTTTAGATACAAAACTTCAATAGGGTATTTGACAAGTTTTAGAAAACGATCTCACGTTATTGACTAATGTTTATGGAGTCCGTAAAAAGTGGATATTCATCATTCTGTTGTGTATTTCAGTAAAAATAACCAAATCAAAAGCTCCATTTTCAAGTTGCCGCGAAAACGTTTCTCTGGACAATATGGCGTCTTACTAGTGTGTGACGTCACACGACTGTTATTAAAACGTCAAATGATACAATGTAATGTCACTTTAACCGGAAGTTTACTTGCGTGTGACGTCACTTTAGGCTCCGCCAATCCCTAGCGTTTTGGGTCACGAAAAGAAAACTGCTATCTTTTTCGTGGCGTTTTTAGTAAAATTATAATATTTTTTTGTAAAAATAGTAAAAACCCGTGCCCATATTCATTCTTAATACAGAAGCTAATAATTGGCACTTTATTTTTATTACAGTCAACTCTCTATGTACCCTATTCAATTCGCATTTTGATTGCTGTGTCATGCAGTATCTCTTATCTATTAGACACGTCCGTCCGTCGGTCCGTCTGTGGTGCTGTTTCAGCGGCCAAACCGTAAGAGATAGATAAAGAGAATATTTAAGTTATAAGTTAAGAATAGTCTGATAAGATTACAAAGCGGATTTGAGTAACGTAGCACTTCCGGTTTTCGAGAAATCACGAAAATCAAACGAAACCACACAAAATCTCCGAAGTTCTCAATTAATTAAATACATTTTTTTTTCTTTTTTTTTTTTAATCAGGTTTTGGTGAACATTTGGTTCACTGGTTTGCTAGTAGAAACAAATAGGCTTAGATTACAAAACAAAAGCCAGACGGAGAGCACGGTACATGCAATGCGTGGCACCATAGCAAACACGAAGACAAATCTTCAATTTTCGTTTTCTTTTCCCCTCTGATCCTCTGATCGACTTCTTTATCTTCCTTCCTCACTTGGCCCATCTTGCCTCTCTCTGCCAAGAAGGGCACTCTCTTCTTTTACCTATTCTTGCTCTATCTCAGGTCCACTACCAGCAAGTTATAGCTGGTGGGCGACCGAACTGGGGAAGGGCCACTGACCTGCGCGTCGGCGCCCTAGACCATGGACCGCCGACGCACAGGTTACTCGCCCGACGCCACCATCATCCAAACCCAGTTTCTTTTTATGTTACTAAATTAGTTTAAATCTAGTATGTACTAATTCTCTTGTGAAAAACTCAGTTATTAAAAAAAATAAAAATACGAATTCAAAACCGAACAGCAATTCGCGTCAGTGAATATCAAATTTTCATCAAAACTGTACCGCCGGACTTTTTGGCGGGATCGGAAAAAGTCACTTCAGCAGTTTTGTTTTTCTTGTTAAAAATTGTGTTGTGGCGGATGTTAGTATCTAATAATGGTGGATTATTAACCACTAAGTGTTCGGGAACATGCACAAGTCTTGGCAAGTGAAACAAAATAGCGGATAGTGTCTTTCGACGTTCCCTCAAGAAGTCCACGGGGAGGTTCCAGTAAATCCCCACACATTTACTGAAACACAGGGAAAGGGGGATCGACTTTACTGCCATGCGTTACTTTTGTGTTTACCGCACATTAAGAAAATCTACCAACAAAATAGAAATAGAAACTCTATTTAGTGGGTGCTAACGACTGCATTGTGAAGGCCTATCAAAAGTATTTATTAATCTGGAACAACGGAACCAAAGCACGATTCAGGAGACTACAGCGCCATCTCTTGACCATTGGTGTAGTAGAACCAAAAACCACATCTTTATTTTTTGTAATAAAGTAACAGTTATAGGTATTCATATTTATAATATTTATCCACATTTTTCTAGTTTGTATATTCGGATCGGTCGCCTCCTCCCCAATGTGGGGGGGGCCGAAGGCGAAGTGCCGTCGGCTTTATCACTCCGTGATAAAGTCGATGGCGCTGTACGGGGCCCCGGTCTGGGCTGAGTGCCTCTCGTCCCGCACGAGGGCCCTCTTGCGAAGACCGCAGAGGGTCATCGCGACCCGGGCCGTGCGGGCTTACCGCACGGTCAGCCACGGGGCTGCCTGCGTCCTAGCAGGTACGCTCCCGTGGGAGGTTGATGCCCTGGTACTGTCCCAGGTGCATCAACACCGGGTCGCGGCGAGAGAGCGGGGCGAGCGACCCGTTCTAGAGGAGGTAGAACGGGTCCGCACCGAGGCGCAGGGGGAGGCTCTGCGCCGATGGGTGGAGGCACTCGCCAACCCAGCCGCTGGCCACCGGACGATCGAGGCGATTCGTCCGGTGTTGGAGGAGTGGGTAGGGCGCCAGCGGGGCACCCTCACCTACCGCCTGGTGCAGGTACTGACCGGACATGGGTGCTTCGGTCACTACCTGCACCGAGTCGCCCGTCGGGAGGAGACGCCGCGGTGTCATCACTGCGCCTCTCCCGACGACACGGCCGAGCACACGTTGATCGTGTGCCCGGCCTGGCGAAATGAGCGCCGCGATCTGATCGCGGCGCTCGGCGGAGGAGGCCTCACGCTGCCAAGTATGGTAAGAGCCATGCTTGGTAGCGAGAGAGCCTGGAGGGCTGCCGCCTCCTTCTGCGAATCTGTGATGGCGCAGAAGGAGGCAGCGGAGAGGGAGCGGGAGGAGGACGCTCTAGCCGCCCCTCTCCGGCGTAGACGGGTGGGCCGAAGAAGGCAGGCAGCTGTGACTGCCGGTCTTCGACGGCCCTAAGGTGGCCTGGGCGCGGCCTGACCAGCCGCGCGCCCTAGGTGCCGCTCCGGCATAGGCCACCACGTCTGGGGACTGCCTAGTACCCTAGCGCAGTCCCCCTGAGGCGCGTCGCCCGGTCCACTCGTTGGGCCGGGCCTGCCCGGGGGCGGGCTCGGAGTTGTGGCGCACGCAGGTGCGTCGGCCCCGAGACGCCCCCAAATGGGCGTAGGAGGGTACCGGGGGGATTTAGTGGAGTAGGATCAGTGTGGCCTTCCGCACTGGTCCTGCTTGAGTAGGGTCGGCACTGTTTCCCGTGCCGGCGAGTCCCACACACGCCGTGCGCCTAGTCAGCGTCACGGTATGGTGCGTAACTGCATTTCCCCTCGTCACAAAAAAAAAAAAAAAAAAAAAAAAAAAAAAAAAAAAAAAAAAAAAAAAAAATACGTAAAATAATATTCAGAATACGTGTTTGAGTTTCATACAAGTGCAAATCACATATATTATGTTCTAATAAATTATATTCAGTAGCGATTTTAATTGAATATTTTGATTATTTATTTATTTTTTCAAATTAAAACTGAACTTTATTGACTGTGTCCTTTTCCAGACTTTTTATTAATTTATTGTAATTAATTATTTGCATGCAATTAAAAACTAATTTTAAACGATGCCAAAGAAGGATAACTTCTCACGCGCCTACATAATTACACGCACCCATTTTTTACACTTGACATTGGCTAAGACATGGCTTAATCAAACATTGTAAAAACTGTTCCCAAAGACAAAAAAAAAGTGTTTACTTTTGACTTCGTATTCCGTGAGATCCATCTGAATTTAATTCTGTCATCTGAGCAAAATAGTGTTGTATTTCAAACGAAGTAAATAATAATTATAGAGCAACCATTGCTTCGCTCAAACAATATTATAGTATATTTGCTTGAAAGCTAATAGGTTTAGTCGAACCATTTCAATAACCCCATCTTAGATAATCTATTTGCGGTCGCAAGCTTTCAAATATCCTGTTCACAAGGTTGTGGGTCATCCCGGGGTAAATCTTGTGGCAGACGAATGATGAATGGATCCGTTAATACACGAGTAGTTATCCCATCTACAATATCGTGATTTAATGCTAATGTAACTTGATACCGACGGATTTCAGAACAACCTCCTTTTTGTAGTCGGTAAATAAGAATTACTACATAGTATAAAACAAAGTCGCTTTCTCTGTCCCTATGTCCCGCTATGTATTTGTATGCTTAAATCTTTGAAACTTCACAACGGATTTTGATGCGGTTTCTTTAAATAGATAGAGTGAATCAAGAGGAAGGTTTATATGTATAATACATGCATAATATAGTAGAGAAACACTGATAATTTTAGAGGTTTTTAATGTAAGGTCGTAAATAAACACATTTTTTTGCGCTTACATTGCAAACTCTGGCTGAACCCAACGAGATAGATCAAAATAATGTACTACAGTATTGTACACCTTAAAAAGGTCTACAAAAAAGTCCGCGATGGTATATGCCTATCTCTTTGGTAAAACCCACAATAACCATTTTTTAATTACTTATTACGAGAAAATAATGGCTTATTTACGAACAAGCGTTTTTGAGCAATACAGCATTAATCCTTATCCAATTAAGTACCTTAAATACATTGTGTGTGTAATATAGATCAATATAACCCTCTACAGCATGTAATTTAAATGAATATTTTCGAAGATATTACAGATTTAAAATGCAGAAACATACCGGTTCGGGCAGTACTGTCCGGGGGGCCGGCGGCGGCGCCTGTCTTTAGTAATTAGGTATTTAAAGAAAGTCATTGCGTTTAATAGAAGCTTGAGAACAAAAATATAGTCTAAACTACAGCTCTACGCCGAAGCGAAGCGAGGGCGGGCCACTAGTATGTCATAAAATTTGTATTAACACTATCTAGTGATAGGCGGTAAGACGAAATAATAAGAATATTCGTAAAAAAGATAATTTTAGAAAAATCAATAAACCCGACTGCTTAATTATACTTCAAATAGAAACTGAAAAGAAAAAACAAGTCCAGTAGTCTATAATTCTGTTAATAAGGAACAAAGCTGCTTTAACAGTCGGGACCCATTAGATATTCAAGAATACATAATATTTTTCAATAATAAAAACAATTATATTTAGTAGCACTCCCATGATTGAGACGAATCGATTGATGTATGAATCATCAAAATCGGTCCACGCGTTTGGTCTCTAGTGTGCCACAAAGGAACAAACATACATATATAGACTGTTAAACACTGTACCCTGTCTGCGCGTCGCGCTTCGCGCTCTTGCATTGCGCAGTCGGGTAAAAAGTCATCATTTCACGTCAATTTCAAAACAATGTACCTATATAGTTTTTTTTTAATTTATTCTGACAACTATCAGTCATACAGATCTATTGTTGAGGTGGAGATTTTTTCGCCTTTTTTCTTCGCTGCTAAAAATATTCGCCCTATTCTAAGTAGTGTTATTTATATCTATATATATAAAATTCAAAGGTGACTGACTGACACAGTGATCTATCAACGCACAGCCCAAACCACTGGACGGATCGGGCTGAAATTTGGCATGCAGGTAGATGTTATGACGTAGGCATCCGCTAAGAAAGGATTTTGATCAACTCTACCCTCAACGGGATAAATTGGGGAATGAAAGTTTGTATGAAAATTTGTTAATTTTAAACCGATCGGGTTGAGACTTTGCATGCAGGTATAAGAAGAATCATAGATGAATGTCATTGTGTATAATACAAGCCTGAGAACAAAAACTGTAGTCTACACTTCAGCTCTACACCGAAGCGAAGCGAGGGCGGGCCGCTAGTTAGGAATAATTTGATAACAATTCGGTAGTACAGAGCAGATTCATCTCCGCTGGCAGCACCCGTTCACGAGCATGACGCACGAAGCAACCATACATTCACTCAACATGAGTTACACATTTCGTTTGTAAACAAATTCCGTAGCGTCCCATAAATTTAATTATTCACTCTCAATCTAATTACAACTTGCATTACAACTGAGTAATTAAACCCACGTTAAAATCTAGTTAAGTTTACTAACTGCGCGATCATTTGACCATAAAAAACAAATTAATCGCGTTTTTCTATGAATATTCATGAGTTGGCGACGTAATTACGTTTAAAGCAACAATTAATTTAGTTTTGATTAAGTTCTCCATCTTGGTCTGGGGGTAAAAGAATAAAGACGGATTACGCTAGATGCATATTTAAGATTTTTCGCGTAAAATAAATGACTGAGGGAGCTTGAAGACGCAATGGTTAACTGGTTTGGTTTACGATCGTGAAAGTTAAGTTACTTCTGCAGTGGCTAGATTTGGGATCGATGACCAATCTCAAAATGCTTTTTTTGTGTAAAAAAGGGATCAAGGGTTTGTTTTTCTTTTCTTTTTAACTTTTTGTTATGTTTTGTCCAATCTTTATTTTATTTTATTATTTATGTTAGTGAATTATATGATTTTTATACAATTTTTAAAATTAAATTAAATGTAATAGTTACTGACATATAATAACGCCGTTAGTATCTAATGTGTACATAATGAGTTTCTGTAATTGGCCTTTAGATTGTATCTATATTTTATTGTATTTAATTTCACAAAAATCCCGCTGAAAAAAAAAATAAATAAAAAAAAATAAAAAAAAAAAAAAAAAATAAAATAAAAAAAATATCAAACAAGCTTAAATCCCTTATCAAGAGAGTTAGGGTAAAGCGGACTTTCCGCTCCAATTGGAGTACAAGTTAGATCAATATGCTTATGTGCCACCCCCTTAAACATAAAAAATTAGCTTCCATAGTTTAGGAAGAAGTATTTTTGAAAAAGTAGGAAGAAACGCGATGGATCTATAATTCACGAGGTTCTGAGTGTCACCTTGCTTGTGGATTGGTTTGATTAGTGACATTTTTAATAAGTCTGGAAATTTGCCATCTTGGAAATTTCGATTTACGAGTGAGGGGATGTGATAGTTCGCTCGCGCATTCTTTGACCAAAATGGGAGGAACATCGTCGATATCACAACTATTTTTACGTTTCATCACTACATAGTATAAAACAAAGTCGCTTTCTATGTCCCTATGTCCCTTTGTATGCTTAAATCTTTGAAACTACGCAACGGATTTTGATGCGGTTTTTTTTAATAGATAGAGTGATTCAAGAGGAAGGTTTATATGTATAATACATGCATTATATAGTAGAGAAACACTGATAATTTTAGAGGTTTTTAATGTAAGGTCGTAAATACACACATTTTTTGCGCTTACATTGCAAACGCTGGATGAACCCCACGAGATAGATCAAAATAATGTATTACAGTTATCCGCGATGGTATATGTCTATCTCTTAAGGATAACCCACAATAACCAATTTTTATCCTATACTTTTTACGAGAAATAATAGATTATTTACGAAGCGATTTTAAGCAATATAACATTCATCCTTATCCAATTAAGTACCTTAAATACATTGTGCATTTAATATAGAACAATTTGACCCTTTAACGCATATAATTTAAATGAATATTTTCGAAGATATTACAAATTTAAAATTCAAGGACATAGCGGTTCCGACGCTACCGGGCTTGGCGGCGCGTGCCTATTGTAATTGAGTATTAGAAGAATGTCATTGTGTATAATACAAGCCTGAGAACAAAAACTATAGTCTACACTACAGCTTTACACCGAAGCGAAGCGAGGGCGGGCCACTAGTTGTTTTTATAATGTTTAAAATCTCTTTTAAGTTAACAGGATGTAAAAACATGGAAAAGGTAGCTGTAATTGGTGAACTGGTTTGTTTCAACGTTGATGTATTTGCAGACTCGCCTATTGTTGAGAAATATTCGTTAAAGGTATTAGCTACATTTCAAGGACAATTTATTATATTATTATTAGATTTCAGAGATATGTTTTTACGACTTTTCTGTTTAATTTTACCAGTTTTCATGTTAATTATTTTCCGCATAGATCTATGTTTATTATCAGATTTCTTTATCAACCTACTGTATTATTTTTGTTTTGATATTTTCACAGATTTTTTTAATATTTTACTTATAGAATTTTCTAATAGTTTGGTTTCCAGTTCCGTTCAATATTTTTCTTAGCATACGTTTATGTGTGCATGATTTTTTTTTAATTCAGTTGTCAACCAGCCCTTTCTAGTATAGTTATTTAATTTACTTTTTTGCAAAGGTATACATATATTTTTAAACATTTTAGTAATTCCTAGTGATGAGTAGGACTTACAAGAGGCGGTACATTTGTCCCGGACATGACGCCAAATTGTAAGAGCGGCTCAAAATTTTAAAATGTAGTACATTCACATTAAATGTCGCGATAGTCGCGTCTCGTTACTCACTCACTCTTCGTAAGTCTGAGAGAGAGAGCGAGGCATGACATTTCATTTAAGTCCTCTACGCACTATCCATCTGTATCTCTATCTGTTTTACGTGTATAGCGCTGTCCTGCATGCTGGATCCAGCAAGATTGATAGTGCGTAGAGGAGGTGCTACTCGTGCACACAAACGTAATGTCGAGCTTCTGTACGCCTCAATGTCATATTTGTACTCGTCACTTCAAATGTATTGCCGAGCTTCAGTACGCCTCGCCTCATTTGAAGTGGGACATTGTACTGGTTCAGTACAAAAAGGAGGCTACTCTTACAAACTCTTTTTCAAGTCGAGTCCTACCCAACACTAGTAATTCCTTTAGAAATTCTTCATATTTTTTATTAAAGTCATTATCTTTATTTATGTTATTGTTCCAGTTTATGTCTTTTATCATTAATTTAAATTTATTTATGTTATTTTTAGTGAAAATTCTTTTTTTGATATGCCACGTTGTGTTATTACTCTGTTTAAATGGTTGTTTTATTGAAGTTATACTTCTTTAGGCGCGTTATGAAAAAATGATGAGAGTGAAATTTTTAGATGCGCGCGCATCACTGTAACCCAAAAGTAACAGCATGAAGTTGGCCGCGGGCGCGTTATGAAAAAATCATGTGAGTGAAATTTCGAGATGCGCGCGCATCACTGTAACACAATAGTAACACCATTAAGTTGGCCGCGGGCGCGTTATGAATGTTAGTGTCTAATAATGGTGGATTATTAACCACTTAGTGGTTAATAATCCACCATCATTAGACATCTGTTCGAAAGGTACTTTGAACGATCCACGGAGCTCCATAAGATGATCGCGTTGTCAAAAACAATGTTGGCACGCTCGTCGCCTCAGATCACTGTTTTCATATTTATAATATTTATCCACATGTTTCTAGTTTCTATATAGACACAACGTGTTTTAGTTACCTACAAGTGCTAATTACATATGGACTAATAACTTAAATTCAGTAGTGATTTTAATTGAATATTTTGAATATTTATTTAATTTTTCAAATTAAAACTGAACTTAATTGACTGTGTTAACTATCCTTTTCCAGTCCTTTCATTATTTTATTGTAATTATTAATTATTTGCATGCAATTAAAAAATATTTTTAATGATGCTAAAGAAGTATAACTTCTCACGCGCGTACATATGTTACACGCATCTTTTGTTTTTATTGTAACAGCTCTATGGTCCGAAAGACCGTAGTCTTTTACGCAGTATTAAGATAATGTAGGTTCATTGTTAGTAAAAGCCAAGTCAGTACAAGTGAACGATGTTTTGTTACGCGATTGGGCTCATTAATGATCACTTTAAGATACAAGGATAGTATTTGCTTAGCTTTAGTTAAAGTATTTATTTCAAAGTCACCTAAAATTATTATGTTTTTATTTTTGTCTTTAGATTTTTTGACATCTGTTGTTCAAATATATTTATCTCGCGGTCCGCTCTATATAACCCTCTGATTATATAATTTAGTTTAGGTATTTCAATTGCACTAAATTCTATGACAAATTTACAATGTCTTTTCTCTCAACTAAAATAATAGTGTCCTTAACAATTATGCAGACTCCTCCTCCTTCATGAAATTCACGACAGAATATTGAAGCCATTTTATACACTACCCATGTAATAGAATCACAAAAATATCTTTTTGTCCACATTTCTGACAAAAGCAATATATCTATATTAGAGTTGGATAAGAAATGTTCTAAAATATGGAACTAATTTCCAATGCTTTGTATATTTTGACATATAACTATTAAATCTTCAGGTGTCGTTATTAGTTTTTTGACATCTCCTTACGTGAGGGTTCTATTTTCTTTTCAGAACCCGAAAGCATTTCACTTTCAACGTTGTCGGTCCGGATATTATTATGGGCTACGATAGAACACTACGAGCAATTTATGTCAAGTTTATCATTTTTGAAGTTATACTTCATTAGCCGCGTTATGAAAAAATTATGAGAGTGAAATTTTAAGATGCGCGCGCATCACTGTAACACAAAAGTAACATAATGAAGTTAGCCGCGGGCGCGTTATGAAAAAATGATGAGAGTGAAATTTTAAGATGCGCGCGCATCACTGTAACACAATAGTAACACCATGAAGGTAATAATCCACCATTATTAGACATCTGTTCGAGAAGTACTTTGAACGATCCACGGAGCTCCATAAGATGATCGCGTTGTCAAAAACAATGTTGGCACGCTCGTCGCCTCTGATCACTGTTTTCATATTTATAATATTTATCCACATGTTTCTAGTTTCTATATAGACACAACGTGTTTTAGTTACCTACAAGTGCTAATTACATATGGACTAATAACTTAAATTCAGTAGTGATTTTAATTGAATATTTTGAATATTTATTTAATTTTTCAAATTAAAACTGAACTTAATTGACTGTGTTAACTATCCTTTTCCAGTCCTTTTATTATTTTATTGTTATTATTAATTATTTGCATGCAATTAAAAAATATTTTTAATGATGCTAAAGAAGTATAACTTCTCACGCGCGTACATAAGTTACACGCATCCATTTTTTTTATTGTAGCAGCTCTATGGTCCGAAAGACCGTAGTCTTTTACGCAGTATTAAGATAATGTAGGTTCATTGTTAGTAAAAGCCAAGTCAATACAAGTGAACGATGTTTTTGTTACGCGAGTGGGCTCATTAATGATCAATTTAAGATACAAGGATAGTATTTGCTTAGCTTTAGTTAAAGTATTTATGTCAAAGTCACCTAAAATTATTATGTTTTTATTTTTGTCTTTAGATTTTTTGACATGTGTTGTTCAAATATATTTATCTCGCGGTCCGCTCTATATAACCCTCTGATTAAATAATTTAGTTTAGGTATTTCAATTGCACTAAATTCTATGACAAATTTACAATGTCTTTTCTCTCAACAAAAATAATGGTGTCCTTAACAATTATGCCTCCTTCATGAAATTCACGACAGAATATTGAAGCCATTTTATACACTACCCATGTAATAGAATCACAAAAATATCTTTTTGTCCACATTTCTGACAAAAGCAATATATCTATATTAGAGTTGGATAAGAAATGTTCTAAAATATGGAACTAATTTCCAATGCTTTGTATATTTTGACATATAACTATTAAATCTTCAGGTGTCGTTATTAGTTATTTGACATCTCCTTACGTGAGGGTTCTATTTTCTTTTCAGAACCCGAAAGCATTTCACCTTCAACGTTGTCGGTCCGGATATTATTATGGGCTACGATAGAACACTACGAGCAATTTATGTCAAGTTTATCATTTTTGAAGTTATACTTCTTTAGCCGCGTTATGAAAAAATTATGAGAGTGAAATTTTAAGATGCGGACGCATTACTGTAACACAAAAGTAACATAATGAAGTTAGCCGCGGGCGCGTTATGAAAAAATGATGAGAGTGAAATTTTACGATGCGCGCGCATCACTGTAACACAATAGTAACACCATGAAGTTAATAATCCACCATTATTAGACATCTGTTCGAAAGGTACTTTGAACGATCCACGGAGCTCCATAAGGTGATCGCGTTGTTAAAAACAATGTTGGCACGCTCGTCGCCTCTGATCACTGTTTTCATATTTATAATATTTATCCACATGTTTCTAGTTTCTATATAGACACAACGTGTTTTAGTTACTTACAAGTGCTAATTACATATGGACTAATAACTTAAATTCAGTAGTGATTTTAATTGAATATTTTGAATATTTATTTAATTTTTCAAATTAAAACTGAACTTAATTGACTGTGTTAACTATCCTTTTCCAGTCCTTTTATTATTTTATTGTAATTATTAATTATTTGCATGCAATTAAAAAATCTTTTTAATGATGCTAAAGAAGTATAACCACACTTTATGTTATTTTTTATATGATTTATATTATTTATTGTTATATTTTTTTTTCGATTGTACTCTTACTAACTCTAGTTTTTATAAGAATATTGTTACTAACATCTTATATGGGCTATGCCTGAAATAAATTGAATTGAATTGAATAACTTCTCACGCGCGTACATAAGTTACACGCATCCATTTTTTTTTATTGTAACAGCTCTATGGTCCGAAAGACCGTAGTCTTTTACGCAGTATTAAGATAATTTAGGTTCATTGTTGGTTCCGCACCGAGGCGCAGGGGGAGGCTCTGCGCCGATGGGTGGAGGCACTCGCCAACCCAGCCGCTGGCCACCGGACGATCGAGGCGATTCGTCCGGTGTTGGAGGAGTGGGTAGGGCGCCAGCGGGGCACCCTCACCTACCGCCTGGTGCAGGTACTGACCGGACATGGGTGCTTCGGTCACTACCTGCACCGAGTCGCCCGTCGGGAGGAGACGCCGCGGTGTCATCACTGCGCCTCTCCCGACGACACGGCCGAGCACACGTTGATCGTGTGCCCGGCCTGGCGAAATGAGCGCCGCGATCTGATCGCGGCGCTCGGCGGAGGAGGCCTCACGCTGCCAAGTATGGTAAGAGCCATGCTTGGTAGCGAGAGAGCCTGGAGGGCTGCCGCCTCCTTCTGCGAATCTGTGATGGCGCAAAAGGAGGCAGCGGAGAGGGAGCGGGAGGAGGACGCTCTAGCCACCCCTCTCCGGCGTAGACGGGTGGGCCGAAGAAGGCAGGCAGCTGTGACTGCCGGTCTTCGACGGCCCTAAGGTGGCCTGGGCGCGGCCTGACCAGCCGCGCGCCCTAGGTGCCGCTCCGGCATAGACCACCACGTCTGGGGACTGCCTAGTACCCTAGCGCAGTCCCCCTGAGGCGCGTCGCCCGGTCCACTCGTTGGGCCGGGCCTGCCCGGGGGCGTGCTCGGAGTTGTGGCGCACGCAGGTGCGTCGGCCCCGAGACGCCCCCAAATGGGCGTAGGAGGGTACCGGGGGGTTTTAGTGGAGTAGGATCAGTGTGGCCTTCCGCACTGGTCCTGCTTGAGTAGGGTCGGCACTGTTTCCCGTGCCGGCGAGTCCCACACACGCCGTGCGCCTAGTCAGCGTCACGGTATGGTGCGTAACTGCATTTCCCCTCGTCACAAACAAAAAAAAAAAAAAAAAAAAAAGGTTCATTGTTAGTAAAAGCCAAGTCAGTACAAGTGAACGATGTTTTTGTTACGCGAGTGGGCTCATTAATGATCAATTATTTAAGATTAAAGGATAGCATTTGCTTAGTTTTAGTTAAAGTATTTATGTTATAGTCACCGAAAAATTATTGTTTTTATTACTGTCTTTAGATCTTTTTTTTAAAATTTTGACATCTGTTGTTCAAATATATTTATCTCGCGGTCCGCTCTATATAAGCCTATGATTATATAATTTAAATTAGGTATTTCAATTGCACTAAATTCTATGACAAATTTACAATGTCTTTTCTCTCCACAAAAATAATAGTGTCCTTAACAATTATGCCTCCTTCATGAAATTCACGACAGAATATTGAAGCCATTTTATACACTACCCATGTAATAGAATCACAAAAATATCTTTTTGTCCACATTTCTGACAAAAGCAATATATCTATATTAGAGTTGGATAAGAAATGTTCTAAAATATGGAACTAATTTCCAATGCTTTGTATATTTTGACATATAACTATTAAATCTTCAGGTGTCGTTATTAGTTTTTTGACATCTCCTTACGTGAGGGTTCTATTTTCTTTTCAGAACCCGAAAGCATTTCACTTTCAACGTTGTCGGTCCGGATATTATTATGGGCTACGATAGAACACTACGAGCAATTTATGTCAAGTTTATCATTTTTGAAGTTATACTTCTTTAGCCGCGTTATGAAAAAAATATGAGAGTGTAATTTTAAGATGCGCGCGCATCACTGTAACACAAAAGTAACATAATGAAGTTAGCCGCGGGCGCGTTATGAAAAAATGATGAGAGTGAAATTTTAAGATGCGCGCGCATCACTGTAACACAATAGTAACACCATGAAGTTAATAATCCACCATTATTAGACATCTGTTCGAGAAGTACTTTGAACGATCCACGGAGCTCCATAAGATGATCGCGTTGTCAAAAACAATGTTGGCACGCTCGTCGCCTCTGATCACTGTTTTCATATTTATAATATTTATCCACATGTTTCTAGTTTCTATATAGACACTACGTGTTTTAGTGACTTACAAGTGCTAATTACATATGGACTAATAACTTAAATTCAGTAGTGATTTTAATTGAATATTTTGAATATTTATTTAATTTTTCAAATTAAAACTGAACTTAATTGACTGTGTTAACTATCCTTTTCCAGTCCTTTTATTATTTTATTGTAATTATTAATTATTTGCATGCAATTAAAAAATATTTTTAATGATGCTAAAGAAGTATAACTTCTCACGCGCGTACATAAGTTACACGCATCTTTTGTTTTTATTGTAACAGCTCTATGGTCCGAAAGACCGTAGTCTTTTACGCAGTATTAAGATAATGTAGGTTCATTGTTAGTAAAAGCCAAGTCAATACAAGTGAACGATGTTTTTGTTACGCGAGTGGGCTCATTAATGATCAATTTAAGATACAAGGATAGTATTTGCTTAGCTTTAGTTAAAGTATTTATGTCAAAGTCACCTAAAATTATTATGTTTTTATTTTTGTCTTTAGATTTTTTGACATCTGTTGTTCAAATATATTTATCTCGCGGTCCGCTCTATATAACCCTCTGATTATATAATTTAGTTTAGGTATTTCAATTGCACTAAATTCTATGACAAATTTACAATGTCTTTTCTCTCAACAAAAATAATGGTGTCCTTAACAATTATGCAGACTCCTCCTCCTTCATGAAATTCACGACAGAATATTGAAGCCATTTTATACACTGCCCATGTAATAGAATCACAAAAATATCTTTTTGTCCACATTTCTGACAAAAGCAATATATCTATATTAGAGTTGGATAAGAAATGTTCTAAAATATAAAACTAATTTCCAATGCTTTGTATATTTTGACATATAACTATTAAATCTTCAGGTGTCGTTATTAGTTTTTTGACATCTCCTTACGTGAGGGTTCTATTTTCTTTCAGAACCCGAAAGCATTTCACTTTCAACGTTGTCGGTCCGGATATTATTATGGGCTACGATAGAACACTACGAGCAATTTATGTCAAGTTTATCATTTTTGAAGTTATACTTCTTTAGCCGCGTTATGAAAAAATTATGAGAGTGAATTTTTAAGATGCGCGCGCATCACTGTAACACAAAAGTAACATAATGAAGTTAGCCGCGGGCGCGTTATGAAAAAATGATGAGAGTGAAATTTTAAGATGCGCGCGCATCACTGTAACACAATAGTAACACCATGAAGTTAATAATACACCATTATTAGACATCTGTTCGAGAAGTACTTTGAACGATCCACGGAGCTCCATAAGATGATCGCGTTGTCAAAAACAATGTTGGCACGCTCGTCGCCTCTGATCACTGTTTTCATATTTATAATATTTATCCACATGTTTCTAGTTTCTATATAGACACTACGTGTTTTAGTTACTTACAAGTGCTAATTACATATGAACTAATAACTTAAATTCAGTAGTGATTTTAATTGAATATTTTGAATATTTATTTAATTTTATTATAATTTTATTGTAATTATTAATTATTTGCATGCAATTAAAAAATATTTAAATGATGCTAAAGAAGTATAACTTCTCACGCGCGTACATAAGTTACACGCAACCATTTTTTTATTTATATATGCATGGTTTCCAATTTTTCTTGCGTTTTGTAGGTTTTGTCTTAATTGGTTTCTTTCTTGTAATTTTTCTCCTTCCAAATACATGTACACAGCTAATTCGGTATTTTTAAATTTCCTTGAGTTATGTAGTATGTATTTAGTCATCCTTTTATTCACAAGTTCGATCATAAGTGGTCTGCAAGCTCCCTGTCTTCCTAATCGCTTTATGTTATCCATGTAAGGATCGATGTTAATATCCATAATGTCATGAAAAGCTTGGGAAACACGTAAATATAAGTCATTTTCTGTTTCATTTAATCTTTCTGGGAGCCCATATAGTACTATTTTATTATTTGTGTGTTTTTAAGTTTTAAATCTAAAGAAAATATAACTAGAAAAAATTCCACGCGGACCAGGCAGCAGACGGGACTCGAACCCGCATCCTTCGCAATCCGGGTGAATGCACTGACCAATTATGCTACCGCGGCCCTCACGGACCGCGTCGAAATTCTTTCTAGCTATTCTTAAGCTGCAAGGCAGCGCCATCTCTTCGCATTATAGGTAAACCCACAATTTAAAACATCAAGCAGTTACATGCTTTAAAAATAATAAAAATTATAACTATAATTGCTATTTCTTCTTTCAAATGTTTAATACTTGTAAAAGTATTCATTTGACATTGTGGGTTTACCTATAATGCGAAGAGATGGCGCTGCCTTGCAGCTTAAGAATAGCTAGAAAGAATTTCGACGCGGTCCGTGAGGGCCGCGGTAGCATAATTGGTCAGTGCATTCGCCCGGATTGCGAAGGATGCGGGTTCGAGTCCCGTCTGCTGCCTGGTCCGCGTGGAATTTTTTCTAGTTATATTTTCTTTAGATTTAAAACATCAAGCAGTTACATGCTTTAAAAATAATAAAAATTATAACTATGTTTTTAAGTTGTTAAGTTGGTTTGTTATATCTTTTATTTTATTGTAGTTTTGCTCAACAATTACGCTATCATTTGTCTGTTTAAATTCCTGTCTTATTTTTTTCAATTGTATTATTCATCTCTTTTTGTATTGTAAGTTTAATGTGATATTACTTTTTTATAGATAGGTCTGACAAATGACTCCACTCTACCTGATGTTAAGTGATGGTGAAATTCAGACGTGATGACGGCTGGTACATCATTTCTATCTACCACACCAGCCATCCTCACCCTGCCGGCCTGCATGTTGCTTCTTCACGCCTCTTTTAAAGGATCCCAGGTTTGTAAGAAGGAGGGAACACGTGAGCGGGCAGAGCATTCCATTTACGAATAGTGCGACAAAGAAATGAGTCACCAAATTTCTTTTCTGAATTATGGCCACAGTTAGACGGTGACACCGAAGGCCAGCGCGCGTGGTCCTCTGAAGGAAAGGGGAAGGTGGGATAACAGAGAATAACTCTTCAGAACACTCGCCGTGGTACAGACGATAGAACGCGCTTAGTGACGGCGTAATTGAAGAGGCTCGAGGTGTTTAGTCACCTTCTCATCGCCTATGATGCGGATTGCACACCGCTGTAACCTATTCAAAGCATCGAGCAAGTACTTGGCGGAGTCATCCCAGATGTACGAGCAATATTCCACGCGAGACCGCACCTGTGTCTTATACAACAAGCACAGTTGCTCGGGCGTGAAAAAGCGCCACACCTTGTTCAGGACTCCGAGTTTGCGTGAGGTCGTTTTACCACGCTTTCGATGTAATTCTTTGGATTTAAGTCACACCAAATTTCTATACCGAGCATGATACTGATGATACTCGTATCTAGCTCCAGTGTTGTGCCCTGAAGAGAAGGACATACAGGAATTATCGCGAAGAACAGAATCTTTTCTGCCCGCTAGTTAATAATACAATAGGGGCCTCTTCGCGACTTCATTCGCGTTCACTTTAGTTTTGTGAGACTCCAAAAGGACCCTGGCATTTTTTTTAAGTTATACTTCTTTAGGCGCGTTATGAAAAAATGATGAGAGTGAAATTTTAAGATGCGCGCGCATCCCTGTAACACAAAAAATTAAGTAAACTTTTGTGTTTACCGCACATTAAGAAAATCTACCAACAAAATAGAAAGAGAATCTCTATTTAGTGGGTGCTTACGACTGCATTGTGCATCAGGAGGAGGACCACTCTCGCTCCGACCGCGGACCGTGCGCCACGTCGCACCGCCGCCTCCTTGCTCCGTGCGCCCCGCCGCACAGCTGCCTGCTTCGAGTCGACTCGACGCGCCTGCGCTCATTCGTGAGACCCAAGATTGGACCAGTGGATACCTAGCGGTGTTAACGAAACTGGTCGGCGTAGCCCCGGTACGTCTCGAGCTCTCCTGAGCTCGGAAACCGGAAGACCCGATCCCATTTGCACTTGGGCCTTCCCAAGGGTGACGGTTGTTCCCATATTCGCTAGGAATATCGGAACACATCTCTTACAGCTTCAACCGACCCCCTGCCGCGGGCAGGGGAGTCCACCGCTGTCGTATAGGTGTTAGGACCTGCGGCTTCACGCCACAGTCAGGGCACTCACATACACACATCACATACACACCAACTCAACACACTACACTAAACTTAAACATGGACATCACACAGCAAGTACTGTCCCTATTCTCCGCCCTCGGCCTCACCCTGGATGAGGCCGCCATCAGGGAGCTCGTCGCGAGAGCGCGCCCCATGCGCGACTCGCCCGCCAGCCCCTCCCCCGAACCCCCCCCGCCCCGACACCCCCTGCCTCCCCGGGCCCTCGAGCGCGGGCAAGCGCCCTGCCTCGAGCCCGGTCTCGACCTGCGACTCTGACTCGACCATTGTGTCGGCGTCAGACGACTCCGTGTTCACCACTGTGGTGAGCAAGAAGAAGCGGCGCTCCAAGCGCCGCGCAGACACCGCGTCTCCAACGGCGCCCTCTGTCCCTCTCAGCCCTCTCACCCCTCTCACGGTCTCCCAACCGACCGCACAACCCCACACTACTACACACACCACAAAACCACACACTAGGTGCACCGCCGCACCTATTAAGGCAAAGCCGCCGCCGCCCGTCTTCCTGCGCGATAAGGCGCAATGGGCAAAGGTCGCGGACCTTTGCAAAACACACAGCATTCACTACACACAGGCGTCGAACACTGGTCACGCCATCAAAATCACTACACCCACCATTGACACGTTCAGGAGCCTCACAAGGCTTCTGACCACAAACAAACTCCCTTACCACACATACGCCCTCCCCGAGGAGCGCAAAGTCCGCGCGGTACTCAGAGGAGTCCCCTTCGAGCTCTCCAACGAGCTCATTCTTAACGACTTAACCGATAAAGGCTTCCCAGCCGAGGCAGTGCACAAGTTGCACAGCCGGACTGGGAAGCAATACCCGTTGGCTCTTGTCATTTTGACCTCGGTCCCGGCAGCTAGGGACATTTTTAAAGGTCCCATCACAGTCTGTGGCCTCGACAATATCAAAGTCGAGGCCCCTCACCGGCGAGGCACCCCTGGGCAATGCCACAGGTGCCAATTATATGGCCACGCAGCAGCCAACTGCTCGGCGGCCCCGAGGTGCGTCAAGTGCCTCGTACCCCACCTCACTAAGGAGTGCACCCGCACTCGTGACGCACCCGGGGCACCCGCATGCGTGCTGTGTGGCCAAGAAGGCCACCCGGCCAATTACAGGGGTTGCCCGCGGGCCCCACGCCCCAGGCCCAACACTCACACTCACACAAAGCCAACCACGGCTACAAAAACACACCCACCACCACCACCTAATAACACCACCACAAACTTCCCGGGGCTACCCAAGGCGGCCGCCCCTCGCATCCCGGCGCCCCCGACAGCCTGGGGACCAGCCAGGGCCCGCCCAAAACCACACCCACCACAACACACCACACCAACAACACAAGCTAAGCCAGCCCAAGACGTTTCTCTGGCCGAGGACATGGCGCTTATTCGCTCCTCGCTCAAGAGGGTGAATATCGCCGAGATCCACACTCTCGCCGCGAAGCTCCGGCTAGCTAAAACACCACTTGAAAAGGCTATAGCTATAGCCGAACACCCCGAACTCGTTGCCGCGTTCGATTAATTTTTTCATTATAACACTGGAAAATAACCAGACTCCGAACACAAACAAAAACACTATACACAAAACACGCGGTGATAACTCAAACAAACACCACTGTTGTTTAAATTATGACCGCGCAAAACACTAACATAACAATCACACAACTGAACCCCGGGCGTACCAAGCCGAAAGGCGCTTCGCTTGTGTCATTTAATACGCGCAGCTTAAAATCCAACCTCAACGAAATTAAATTATTTTTGCAAGATAGGGAACCCGACTTTCTGCTCCTTCAGGAGACTTGGCTCAAACCAACTCAAATGAAGGGGCTGTCGATCCCTAAGTATAAATTAATCCGGAACGACGGTGCCAACGCGCGCGGCGGCACCGCAATTTACTATAGACGCAACCTACACTGCACACCTATACCCACTCCCGCGCTCACAAACATGGAAGCCACCATCTGTAGGCTGGCGATGACAGGACACCAGTCCTTAATCATCGCCTCAGTCTACATTAGATCAGGTACACACCCTCACCGCGCAGACTTCGAAACACTCACTTCATTAGGTACATCAGTCATAATGTTCGGTGACTTTAACTCCAAACACACCGACTGGACATGCGAGACCACCACCACCTCTGGCCGCAGATTACTACACATAACCGAGGAGCTTGGCTATGATGTCATATGTCCCTACGCGCCCACCCACTACCCAGACAATGTACAAAACCGACCCGACGTCCTGGACTTCGCGATCCTTAAAAACGTGTCGCTTCGCCTCAGCTCGATCGAAACGCTCGACGACCTGGGGTCAGATCACAGACCGGTGTCTCTAGTTCTAGGTCCCCAAGACCCACTAGACGCCCCCGCGCCCCCTAAGAGGCTATTCACCAACTGGGACGGATACCGCTCCGCTCTCGAGACCGCTTTAGACTCCCCCGAGTCCCCGTTCCCTAACTCACCGGACAGTCTCGACAGCACCGACAAGATTGACGAAACTATAGAGTCTTTAACTTTACTGGTGACCGAGAAGGCGAAGGAGAACTCGCGGGAGGTTGAGCTGCCAAAGCCCAAGCTCCCGCTGGCCATCCGGAACCTAATCCAAGCCAAAAACGCCGCTCTCCGGAGAGCCAAATTATACCCCACCCCCGAGTATAGGGCTACAGCTAATCGCCTTCAGCGACAAGTTAGGTCCCAATTAGCCGCTCTGAGACACTCCCGTTGGGAGGAACTCATGGCGGACATTACCCCATCACATCTTGCGTACTATAGAATCGCGAAAGCGCTCCGTAGCGACGTCACCACTCACACCCCCCCGCTCACTCGCCCCGACGGCACCGTCGCCTTCGAAGACGACGAAAAATCTGAGTGTTTTGCAGACAGCATAGCGGCGCAATGCACGCCTAGTACGCAGGAAACTAACCCGCAACATATTCGCGGAGTGGAGGAGGAGGTCCGCCGGCGGGCCGCCCTTCCACTCATTGACAACCCCCTAGACCCCGTCACGACAGACGAACTCAGACAGACCATTAGGAACTTTAAGCAACGCAAGGCCCCGGGCGCCGACGGCATCTCTAACAAGGCGCTCAAGCATTTTCCCATCCAAATGCTAACCTTGCTTGCAATTCTCTTTAACGCATGTTTTGATCTGTGCTACTTCCCAGCCGCCTGGAAAGAAGCAATAGTGATAGGCATCCCCAAACCCGGAAAACCCGCGCACCTCCCCAGTAGCCATCGCCCTATTAGCCTCCTCAAGGCAATGGCGAAACTTTTCGAAAAAACCATACTGACCAGACTAAGAGAGCACCTCCTATCACCATCCGATCCTATTATCATTGACCACCAATTCGGCTTCAGAGCCAAACACTCCTGCCCCCAACAGATCCATCGCATAGTGGAGCACGCCCTAAGCGGCTTCCAACTTAATAAATATAAAACTATTGCAGTCTTCTTCGACGTCGCCAAAGCCTTCGACAAGGTTTGGCACGACGGATTAATCTTTAAATTATATCAATTAGAGTTACCTGACCGCCTAGTTAGGTTAGTAGCCTCTTTTCTATCAAACCGCACCTTCCGCTATAGATACGAAGGTTCACTATCAACGCCCCGCCCACTACGAGCCGGTGTACCGCAGGGGTCCGCTCTCTCCCCCCTGCTATACACAGCGTACACCAATGACATCCCTCAGACCAAGGGTGTCGAGCTCGCTCTCTTCGCGGACGACACGGCCCTCTACTCTAGGGGAGCCAGTACCAATCAAATCATAGCCAAGCTCCAACCGGCAATCACAACACTTGGGAATTGGTTCCGCGATTGGAGAATCGACGTAAATCCGGACAAAAGTTCGGCCATTTGCTTCGATCCCAAGCGCCGCACCAAAACCATACAACACGGTGCGCGGTCTCTGCGAATGCAAGGCATAGCAATACCGTGGCACCGCACAGTCAAATACCTAGGGATCACACTAGACAAAAAACTCACCTTCCGTGCACACATCACACGCGTAGTCGCGAACGCGCGCTTTTATATGAGCCGCCTCCACCCGATGCTCGGTAAATACAGCAAAATGTCACTTCGTAACAAGCGAACGCTTTACAAAGTTTGCATACGCCCGGTCCTCACTTACGCGTCACCAGTGTTCGCACACGCGGACGAAGCGATTTTGAACAAACTTCAAGTGCTTCAAAATCGCTTCTGCCGCATAGCCACAGGGGCCCCGTGGTACGTCCGCAACGCGGACCTCCACAGGGACCTTCAACTCGACACAATTCAAACACACCTCACAGAGTGCTCGGAACGGTTCTTCAAAGCTGCAGAAGAGCACTCTAACACACTCATTAGATCGGCGTCGGGATACGCTCCACACACTCCATCTCGATTCAGGCCCCGCAGGCCCAAACACGCACTCACAGCCACACACAACAAACTCACGCGCGATCTCGCGGCCCTCTTGGCCGCTGAGGATCCAACACCCGCGATGAGTCCCCCCCGCCCCCCCGACACAGAGAGGTTCGATCCCTCTCAGTCCCCTCCCGTTTCAAGTGCACATCTGAGTGCACTTGTCCTCTAAGCGCATTTTGCGTTATTTTAAACTATGCACTAGTTTAAACTAACGCAGCGCCGCATCATCCCCCTCTCGGGGGGTGATCGCTTCAGATGAAGCTTGTAAGGCCCTTCTGGCCATAAGCATGAATAAAGGGTGTTTTTTAGTCAGTAGGAGTCTGACATAACCCTACAGCCGGCTGTAGGGTATCCATGAGGATTTCTCACCCTCTCCCCCGCCTGGGAGGAAACAAAAAAAAAAAAAAAAAAAAAAAAAAAAAACTGCATTGTGAAGGCCTATCAAAAGTATTTATTAATCTGGAACAACGGAACCAAAGCGCGATTCAGGAGATTACAGCGCCATCTCTTGACCATTGGTGTAGTAGAACCAAAAACCACATCATTATTTTTTGTAATAAAGTTACAGTTATAGATATTCATATTTATAATATTTATCCACATGTTTCTAGTTTGTATATTCGGAATACGTGTTTGAGTTTCATACAAGTGCAAATCACATATGTTCTAATAAATTATATTCAGTAGCGATTTTAATTGAATATTTTGATTATTTATTTATTTTTTCAAATTAAAACTGAACTTTATTGACTGTGTCCTTTTCCAGACTTTTTATTAATTTATTGTAATTAATTATTTGCATGCAATTAAAAACTAATTTTAAACGATGCCAAAGAAGGATAACTTCTCACGCGCCTACATAAGTACACGCACCCATTTTTTTTGATAAAAAGTACCCAATGTCTCAATTCAGGTCATAAAATATGCCTACATTCAAACCGCTCCAGTAGTTTTTGCGTGATTGAATAACACACACACAACAACGCAAACATTCAATCAAACATATATACATTTAAAAATATGTATTTTTTTATATTTGTTTCTTAGATTTTCACGCACATCACTCATTAAATAAAACAAGTTTCAAGGGGTTACATGCACTGATTTTATAACCGAATGATTCGGAATAATTCCGACGAAGCCCGCAAAAGATGCGAAAACTCATCTATACTTATAATAAATCTGTAGAGATGTCAATTCTGTACATGAAATATATTTTTAAAATAACTATCAGGGGGTGATTAGTGATCGATTCTAATGCCAAAAATGCAATCAGTAAAATTTTTGTCTGTCTGTCTGTCTGTGTGTATGTTCCTTATAGAAACAAAAACTACTCGACGGATTTTAACGAAACTTGGTACAATTATTCTTCATACTCCTGGGCAGGTTATATTATACTTTTCATCACGCTACAATCAATAGGAGCAGAGTGGTGAAGGGAAATGTTGGGAAAACGGGAGAAGTTACTCCATTTATTAAGCTTCCGTCGCGTGTGCAGCCTTAATGGTCAAAGTTACATAGAAATCATGTATGATGGAAATATTCTACATTAAATTGTCTAAAAAATATCCTGCAACAGCATATGTCTATCTTTTATGGTTGACTCACAATAACACGTGTAATTATATAAATAAAGTCATTCTTTATAGCACAAGCCTGAGAACAAAAAGTATAGTTTACACTACAGCTCTACACCGAAGCGAAGCGAGGGCGGGCCGCTAGTAAATAAATAAAATCAGTGCATCTAACCCGTTGAAACTTTTTTTATTACATATCTTTTTATATTAGTAGGAAATAGGATTTAGCTAGATGTCAAACACCAAAATTATCCCAATAACTAACAGTCGATGCGGACAGGGTCCATTATGCGCTCCCTGAGGCAGCAGGCACCCCTTTCTTTGCCGGCTTTGATCACAGTAGCCTTTGTTTCTCTGTGTTCCATTCCTTTTGTAGCATTTTTATTTACGTATTGCGACGGAGCCGTTGGAAATATGAAGCTTGGTACCAAACGCGCAAAAAAAAATTGAATTGAGTTCTATTGTAACGAATTTTATTTTTTGAGTAATTTCGACTTCTGTGGCCGGTTGGTATATACGCTGGGTTTCATGCTGTCACCTACTCGAGAGGTCCCGGGTTCGTAACCCGGTGAGGGCAAGTGTTAGTATAGCATTTTGCACCTTAGTTAAGGATGTTTATATACAGGTCTCGAGGAGCTCGATGGCGCAAGTGGTTAGCGAGATTAGTTCGGCTGCGATCGTTGAACTTAAGCAACTTTCGCAGTGATCGGTCATTGGATGGGTGACCAAAAATTACTATCTTGAGTTCCTCCGTGCTTCGGAAGGCACGTTAAGCCGTTGGTCCCGGCTGTATCTGCAGTCGTTAGCACCCACCAATCCGCACTGGGCCCGCGTGGTGGGTCATGGCCCAATCTCCCTATTCCATCCATAGGGAAGGACTGTGCCCCAGCAGTGGGGACATTAATAGGCTGATGATGATGATATACAGGTCTATATAAATATACTTATATATGTACAGTATATGTATTCTATCCGTTACCCTAGCATCCTATAACACAAGCCTTATAGTGCTTACTTTGGGGCTAAGCTAATTTAGATGTGTTAATAAAATACTGGTGATTTTTGACACGCATAAAAAAGGTTGTGGGACACGATAACTTTGTATGCGTAGCAGAATGTGCGTACTTATGACGGAACTTATTCAAATTTCGGACGCAAATAGCGAATTTTAGTACCAAAAATTCGCACAGGAGTGGGAAAAGTATCACAAAGTGCTCAGGCATTGTCTTAATGCGTGAAACGGTTTCTGGGTAGCTTTAATAATAATAATTGTTTATTGAAGGCATAAACAACCCAATAAAAAGTCATATACAATATTATAACAAAGTGAAAGTGTAAAATAAAAAATAAAAAAAATAAAAATAAAATCATAGAAGAACAATAAAAGTAAAACAGGTAGTATAATATTACCTACGTCATTTTAGGTTCTCGCTCTGGTGCACTGAAATCCAGTATTTAAATAAAGGATCATCTTGGCCTTTCCATACAGTTTGGATTATGCTGTTATCAGAAAGACATATTCGTAACCAAAAAGAAGCTATACTTCTTCTCATAACAGCATAAAAGTCTGATATACGAGCATCTGAAAACATGCCCGACGCACTACAGTATCTCGGTACTCTCATAAGAATACAAAAAGCATCATTGTATTGCACTCTTATGGAACGGTATGAGTTACGATTAAAGTCAACCCATAGCTGGCAAGTGTAAAAACATTGTCAGTTTAGCCTCTTCAATTACGCCGTGACGTGGCGTCACTAAGCGCGTTCTATCGTCTGTACCACGACGAGTGTTCTGAGGAGTTATTCTCTCGTATTCCACCTCGGCCTTTCCTTCAGAGGACCACGCGCGCTGGCTTACGTTGTCACCGTCTAACTGTGGCCACAATTCCAACGCGTACAAAGAAATTTGGTGACTCATTTCTTTGTCGTACTATCCGTAAACGGAATGCTCTGCCCGCTCACGTGTTCCCTCCCTCTTACAACCTGGGATCCTTTAAAAGAAACGTGAAGAAGCAACTTGCAGGCCGGCAGGGTGAGGATGGCTGGTGTGGCAGTTAGAACTGCTGTGTCAGCTATCTTCGCGTCTGGACTTCACCTTCACTTAACATCAGGTGGAGTGGAGTCATTTGTAGGATCTATCTATATATATATAAAATGAATTTAACCTCATCACAACACTTACCACCTTTTCATTTTTAGATTTTAGCTACCCATTTAAATTTAAACTGAAAATGCGTGAGAGATGTAGTTTGTGGTTTTATACTGTACTAGCGGTACTATGAGACGGGCGTGTTCTGCCCGATGAAAATTAAAACCGACATCATAAAAACAATTCTTCTAAAAGTTAAGAAAAAATAATGAGTCGTTATTTAAAAAACGCATTATTTTAAAAATATATATTGATTA
Source organism: Chilo suppressalis (assembly GCA_902850365.2). NCBI lineage: Eukaryota > Metazoa > Arthropoda > Insecta > Lepidoptera > Crambidae > Chilo > Chilo suppressalis. The sequence continues at coordinate 1,646,926 of OU963895.1, read as the reverse complement.
GTGCACTCCTTTTCAGATCAACACAAAAACTAGCAAACCAAATGTTCACCAAAACCTGATTTAAAAAAAAATATATATTTAATTAATTGAGAACTTCGGAGATTTTGTGTGGTTTCGTTTGAAATTCGTGATTTCTCGAAAACCGGAAGTGATACGTTACTCAAATCCGGTTTGTAGTCTTATCAGACTATTCTTAACTTATAACTTAAACATTCTCTTTATCTATCTCTTACGGTTTGGCCGCTGAAACAGCACCACAGACGGACGGACGGACGGACTTGTCTAATAGATAAGAGATACAAAATTATAATTAGTTATTTATGTTGGTTGTTGTCAAGACTACAAAGAACACAGTATCTTTTTTTGAGTTTTTTTTATGTTATAGAGCCCTTTCACATTTTTTGCAAATAAATCGTAAATTTTTGAGCGCCTCGTTTACCCCCTTAGAAAATATTTTGACTAAACATAAACTTATGAAGAAAACAGTAGATTTATTCTTCCTATTGTAAGTTAATGTAGAATATTTACAAAATAATATTTTCTTTTTTTTACTGTACCCCTAGCACGAATCATTTACGAATTCGAATAGTTTGCAAACCGAAATGTCAATGCCAAATTTTGTATGGAAAGGAGACCCGGCACTTTTCATAGAAAAAATGCTAAACTTGTATACAGTTGAATTTGGTCTCAAACTAAAGCCAAAATTATTTGCTACATAAAACTACTTTTGCCTTATTTTTAGTGAATCGTGGAAAGAAGTTATATAATGATTAATATTTTTTGATATGGAAACCCTAAATCTTCAAGGGACAGAATTTTACTTCAAAATATTTTTCTTTTTCTAAATAATTTTTGCTTTTTCTAAATAAAAAAACCAAATGTCAATTTGACAATCCTAAAATACAAACAAAAAAATCATTCGCATTTCGCATCCGCTCCCGCGTACTGTGATTGTGAATGTTCTCTGCTGTGATTGCCTTTTCATCCGTTATTTCTCTTGACGACCCGGCTACATATAGAGGTTATATTGACAAACCTACGTATTTGACATTGACAGCAAGCTGCTGATGACAAAAATTGCCAGACTACGTTACCCAATTATGAAACACAGATAAAAAAATTGAAAAAAAAATGGTTGCCTGTAAAGTCGGTTTTACGGGCGAAGATTTTACGTGACAACGTCTTTTTCTCGGTAGAATATTTATTGATATGAATATAATTAAATTGCACAATAGGAACAAGGAATTGAATGAAAATAAGAATTGCACAAATTTTAACTATAGAAATATATTTTGTTTACTAAAACATTGTACATGTAAACTTAAACTTAACACGAGAGACTCATCGTAACGTTACCGAGCGTTACACTTTTTCATAAGTGACTCCCAGCCGCAACCTAATTTAAGACGTTGTCACGTCAAAAACATACAACTTTGGCACAAAATGCCGGGTGTCCTTCGAATAGCAGCGGCACAAAGTACGTAACGAGAACTAAAAATCAGAACACATTTGACAATGACAATTCGTACTCGCAAACGTTACAAATTCGATATTAGTTCGTGCTAAAGTTGCTGTTCTCAAATATTCAAGTCGATCGTTAGAATCAGCGCATAAATTCTTGTTAAACTGATGATAACGACCATTCCAGTAACATAATTCTTCGATTCTATTGGCTTAAGGTAAACGCATTAACGGCAATTTGATTACTATCCTGTGTAGGCAGTAAATCATCCCTCAGCTTAAGTAAACCTTATTTTTAATCTCGGCCTGTCTATTTCTTCAAATAAAATAAGAATGCTTTTGCTTTTTGCTATACCCGGTTTTTGATTAAAAAAAAAGGAAGGCAATATGATAATTTATTTGCTTCATATCGTGTGCAAATATTGATAGAAATTTTTTCATATCCATAGAGTATACCAGTATCAATAATATATGATTCTTTGAAGAAAAACTTGAATATAAAAGTATGTTTTTGGAAGGAAGACAGTGATCTATAGTGTTTAATTATTCGATAAATGAATTAATAAGATCGATTTTCGGTCAAAAGGTAACCACGCTAATGTATATAAAAAGGAAATTTGATAAAAAAGAAGAAAAAAGAAATTTGGTGACTCATTTCTTTGTCGCACTATCCGTAAATGGAATGCTCTGCCTGCTCACGTGTTCCCTCCTTCTTACAACCTGGGATCCTTTAAAAGAGGCGTGAAGAAGCAATATGCAGGCCGGCAGGGTGAGGATGGCTGGTGTGGCAGGTAGAACTGCTGTATCAGCTATCTTCACTTCTGGACTTCACCTTCACTTAACATCAAGTGGAGTCGAGTCATTTGTCGGACCTATCTATAAAAAAAATATATAAAATTTAAGGAGTTATTCTCCCTTTTCCCTCCATGCGCGCTGGCCTACGTTGCCACCGACTTACTGTGGCCACTATTCCTACACGAACAAAGAAATTTGGTGACTCATTCCTTTGTCCTACTATTCGTAAGTGGAATTCTTTGCCCGCGCACGAGTTCCCTCCTTCCTACAATCTGGGGTCCTTTAAGAGAGGCGTGAAGAAGCATTTTTGCAGGCCGGCAAGGTGAGGATGGTTGGTGTGGCAGTTTATAACTGCTGTACCAGCTATCTTGGCGTTTGGACTTTATCACCACTTAATATCAAGTGGGGTACAGTCATTTGCTTACCTGTTTATATAATTATACTAACTGACTCGGCGAACTTCGTACCGCCCAAAAGTAATAATTTGCAATAAATTAAAATTGCGACTATAATTTGAGATTTAAACTATCCTATCTCTCAAGTTGGATCGAACTGCACATGGTGTGCGAATTTTATTAGAATCGGTTCAGTGGTTTAGGAGTCCATTGAGGACAAACATTGTGACACGAGATTTATATATATTAAGATAATTCCTTGTATTGTGTCAGTTCGTTATTTGGTTCCATAGTAAATAAATAATAATTAAATAAATATTTCCAACACTTATCAATTAGCCTAGCCCCAAAGTAAGCACTGTAAGGTTTGTGTTATGGGATGCTAGAGTAACGAACAGAATACATATACAGTACATATTATATAAGTATATTTATATAGAAGTACATATTAAACATCCATGACTGAACATCACATAAACATCTGCCCCCACCGGGATTCGAACCAGGGGCCTCTCGAGTAGGCGACACCATGAAACACGGCGTACAAACCACTCGACCACGGAGGTCGTCCTACCTGATAAGTAAAAGTTAATTAAGCTTGAATTACATATTTGTTGTGAGTTGTCATAAATTTATTTCAGCAAAAAGACACCAGGTAATTTTTTTTGTATTACGTCTAGATTTATTTTCATTTATTTTTAAGCATTTAACTGCTAGATGTTTAAATGTAAAGAAAAGTTTACTAGAAAAAAATTCACGCGGACCAGGCAGCGGGCGGGACTCGAACCCTAAACTAGTAAACTTTTCCTCTTTACTAACTTTTTTTCGTTTACTGTTCTAGTAAACGACGCGGCGAATAGGGCTGTGGTAGCATAATGGTCAGTGCATTCGCCCGGATTGCGAAGGGTGCGGGTTCGAGTCCCGTCCGCTGCCTGGTCCGCGTGGATTTTTGAAGTTATACTTCTTTAGGCGCGTTATGAAAAAATGATGAGAGTGAAATTTTAAGATGCGCGCGCATCACTTTAACACAAAAAAATACTTTTGTGTTTACCGCACATTAAGCAAATCTACCAACAAAATAGAATCTCTATTTAGTGGGTGCTAACGACGCGACTGCATTGTGAAGGCCTATCAAAAGTATTTATTAATCTGGAACAACGGAACCAAAGCGCGATTCAGGAGACTACAGCGCCATCTCTTGACCATTGGTGTAGTAGAACCAAAAACCACATCTTTATTTTTTGTAATAAAGTAACAGTTATAGGTATTCGTATTTATAATATCAAAAGTATTTATTAATCTGGAACTACGGAACCAAAGCGCGATTCAGGAGACTACAGCGCCATCTCTTGACCATTGGTGTAGTAGAATCAAAAACCACATCTTTATTTTTTTTCTAGTAAACTGTTCTTCAGATTAAAAGAGCTTATTCGATTTGCAGAAAATAGCATAAGAAGATAATAAATTAAATTAAAAGAGTTTTTATTTTAGTTTCTACTGCATTAACTTCGATGGCAACAATTGAACGTAAATCATTGTTATTCGAGCAGTCTCGCACACAAAGGTTTTATAGCTTGTAAGAATAAATATTCCCATTAAAAGCAATAGTGGGCTCTGACCAGAATCGAATTTATTTGGCCTACCCTTTCGCTTCGGCAAATAACGGCGAAAATCGTTTAAGCTCTAAATGATTGGTTTTATACATTCAGCTAGGAATTCAATGTCTAAATGTTATAAGACTTCGCGGAATAATAGGTTTTATTTATTGCATGTTCGCTATTTTATAAGTGATGGTGTATTTGGAGTTTACTCCTTAAGAATCGATTTGCATACAAGGGGCCCGGTATGAGAAAAATGTGAGGAGTAAAATCTATCGATGAATGACCTCGTTACGTTTTTGGTGCGCATCCTATGTCGCGCAACTTTGACAAACAAAGATGACGGATTGACATTTATCTTTTTCAAGTTGAATAAACTCTTTTTGCGTCTGGTTAGACTATCGAACTTAAGGAGTAAACTCCAGTCGTGCGTCGGAGGTGACACACACATTTTTTTTTTATTTGAATATATTAATGGCACAGCTGATGAGAATGTTAATATTTATGTTATTGACGACCTCAGTGGCCGAGTGGTTTGTACGCCGGGTTTCATGGCTGTCGCCGACTCGAGAGGTCTCGGGTTCGAATCCCGGTGGGGGCAGATGTTTGTGTGATGAATACGAGCATTTGTATTCCAGTCATGGATGTTTAATATGTATTTATATAAATATACTTATATATGTACAGTATTCGCTATGTGCACGACAGAGCGCCACCTACAATACGCAACTTTCCGGGATTATGCCAAATAATGACATCAGTTTGTATTTTATTGATTTCTAGTAAATATAGTAAATTAAAGATAAATAAAAATTATTATATATTGTATAATAATTTAAATACTGTCGGATTTCAATTCGGAATTTAGTACAGTCAATAATAACTCTTGTATTGATGTAATCTGGACTGAAACACTTGGGCATTGTTGCTTGTACGGTGGCTCTATTCGGCCAAAAGATTAAATTAGCAGTTGAACAAGCTAGATTTTGTAAGATCGAATGAAATATAGGTGAGATTGTGGTTTTTTGTACACCAAATAACACACTCAATGCTGAAAATGTCAAGCCAGTTTTCATTTTTATCAAAAAAATCAGAAGTCGGTCTTTAGTGGAAACTGTACATTTTCTCATAGTTAATCTTGTTAATAAAAACTCAAAATTGCTAAATGACACACCAGAAGGATCTAGGAGTTCTTGATCATTTGTTATTGATGAAATACCAACAAATTCTTGACTTTTTGTTTCGGTAGATTGATCCTCATACGATTTTTTGTCAGTGCCACAGCTTTTATCTTTCTTTCTTGAATTATTTGTCATTAAAATTCTTGATGTTGGATCACAGTGATCACTGTAAATTAATCTAATACAAATAAAAGTTGTATCTCTTAATTTCGATTCAGAAAACATATTGACTTGACATCCTTGATCGATCATAAAAGGTTGAGTTTGATTTAATTCACTCCCTTCTTCAATTATTATTTGACTTGATGTGGTATCTGAGACTTTTGTGGTTCTTCGTTTTGTCAAGCGTGTATATCTAGCTAGGACCTGTGAATCATTAACCTTCCTCTTTCGATATATTTCAGGGAATATCGTAGGAGCATAACTCGGATTTTCTTTCTCGTCTGATTTTTTGTTTCCCATAAAATGTTCACTACAAATTGTGTCGTCAGGTTTGGGATACCATGGCGACCCATCAACACTAAAATAATAAAGACAATAATGAATATCACATAAAATATATAGCGCAAATAAAATTGATCATAATTTAAGGTTATTTCGCTTACTTATTTCTTTTTATGGCATCTATCCATTTATTTCTTTGATTTAATTTCCAGTCCAATGTAGGAAATATATACACAGACTATTTGTGCCCTTATTTTTGCAATTCACAACACAACAACATCTATTAATAGGCATTTTAAAAAATTTTTGTTTATTACGAACTCCGTGCAAATTGACTTTACTTTCCCGGATTGTTGCGTATTTCTGCCACGATAAGCGCTGCGATCGCTTCACTATACCCCCACCATGTACTTCGCACATAGCGAATATGTATTCTATCCGTTACCCTAGCATCCCATAACATAAGCCTTATAGTGCTTACTTTGGGGCTAGGCTAATTGGTGTGAGTGTCGGAAATATTTATTTATTTATGTTGTGTAAGTAAATATAATACGCTAACGTATAAAGGGATAAAATATAAGTGATAACAGGAAGTCATCCATTCTACCAGTAGGTATTTTATAAGACGTGAATATTAAATTTTACTCAATCACGCCTATACGATTCCATGAATTTGGGTAACGAATAGTTAATAATTCATGTTAAGGATGATGATTCGACTATACTTGGTCGAATTCGGGCAACTGAAATAATATTTATATTGGAATAAGGGCTGGAACATGCCAGCCCATACCCCTAGACATACCCCTACGTAGGGTGGGACTGAACCATACCACCATTGTAGTGCTGGGATTTGGAACCTAACCTAACCTAACAGATACAAATATTTATGATTTTATTTATTTTTTAAGCATTTAACTGCTAGATGTTTAAATCTAAAGAAAAGATTACTAGAAAAAAAAATCCACGCGGACCAGGCAGCGGACGGGACTCGAACCCGCATCCTTCGCTATCCGGGCGAATGCACTGACCATTATGCTACCACGACCCTATTAGCCGCGTCGAAATTTTCCTAGCCTTAAGCTGCAAGGCAGCGCCATCTCTTCGCATTGTAGGTAACTCACAATGTCAAATGAATACTTTTTCAAGTATAAGTAGTACTTTTTCGTGCATTAACTCGTAAAAACTAGTTTTATTTAATGAGTGATGTGCGTGAAAACCTAAGAAACAAATAATTTTTCAAGTATTAAACAATTGAAAGAAGAAATAGCAATTATAATTATGATTTTGTTTTTTTAAGCATTTAACTGCTAGATGTTTAAATCTAAGTAGCATAATGGTCAGTGCATTCGCCGGGATGATATAATAAACTGGCTTAACGATCACAACTTAAAAATTAACTTTACAAAAACAAAATTAATGCAATTCAAACCTTATCAAAAACATCCTTTAAATGTATTTTTCTTCTTTTAGCGGTCAAAATCTAGATTGCGTAAAAGAACATCCTCTTCTAGGTATTGAAATCGATACATATTTAACTTGGAAGGACCATCTGTCAAAACTTGCTTAAAACTGTACAGTAACTGTAATTTACTTTTGCCTTAAAAGAGTTTAAAAAAAGTCACCAATAAAGAGACTGCATTAAGCGCTTACTATCGATTTTCACATGCCTGGCTTCAGTACGGTATAGTTCTATGGGGAAACTCAACATCTGTCCTATCAATATTTACATTGCAAAAAAGGTGCATTCGAATAATTGCAAATATAGACAACTTGGAAAGCTGCAGACCTTATTTCATACAGTACAAGGTATAAACGGTAACATCTAATATATAAAATTCTCGTGTCGCGGTGTTTGTGGTTGAACTCCTCCGAAACGGCTCCATCGATTTTCGTGAAATTTTATATACATATTCAGTAGGTCCGAGAATCGGATGTTATTTATTTTTCATCCCCCTAAATGTTAGGGGTAATCCACCCCTAATTTTTTTTTAATTTTAGATTTTTTTTTTAATTTTAGATTTTTTTTTTAATTTTTTTTTATGATACATCATTCAAAAATACATACAACCCTAAATTTTCACCCTTCTACCACCAACCCCTATTTTTTTATGGCGGTACAAATTTCGCTGGGTCAGCTAGTGTATTTATATTTTGGAGGTGTGTAATTATGTTAAATATTATTTAAAATAATTTCCTACTTACTCGCGCCCGCATAACTTACGTCCCCATACCAAATTGGCTCTACCAATATCTAAACTCAAATTGGTCCAAAGTAGCCCTTTTGCAATGTGTGTCAAAATATACAATAAATTGTCATTATCTTTAAAAAATTGTGTGTGTCAGCTCCGACGCACGACCGGAGTTTACACTCTAAAAACGATTGTCTTTGAACAGACACAAAACAAAATCAAGTCCGAAGAAGTCGGTTACAAGTAGAGATACAACAAAAGCTAATAAAAGCGTATTAAAAAAAATTACATCAGGGCGTGATAATTTTCAGAATTTTTATAATAAATAAAATAGATAATATGAAAAAAAAATTATATTTAAATTAACATTCATAGCTTTTTAAAATTGCAATATTTAACTTTTTAAAATTACTTTTTTACTATAATTTATTAATTTGAGAGCTGTTGATGGGTAAATTTGAAAAGGTTTTGCTTATAAATAAGTGGAAATTTTCAAAAAAATCGCTTCGTACGTCCGTAAATAATAGAATTATCTACCGACGTCCAAGGCACTGATTTTTTGAAAAATTTTATTTATTTATGAGAAAAACGGTTTTGAAGTTCTCATTCATTATGAAAAAACGATAGAGACACTTTCATAATGCTCAAAAGAGAACAAGAGAGAAAAAAGACTAAACCGTTCTTAAGAAATATTGTTTTCATCAAATGTCCGCTCATCATTTATTATAGAATTCGCAATTTTATTTTATCGATCGATTCTTTTCAATAGATATTAATTCAATCGATTCTATCGTTGAAATATAACTATACATCTTTATTGTCGTGGTTGATTGACGCTGGCTACACACAAGTATACACAAACACACACAACTGAAAAGTGAAAGGTGCGCAGATGAGGTTGCGCACAAAAACGTAACGAGGTCATTTGTTCAGTAGACCTAAGTACAACTACACGAAGAAGCAATAAATATGATTATGATTATGATTACCATATTCATGGTTCATCACACAAACATCTGCCCCCACCGGGATTCGAACCCGGGACCTCTCGAGTCGGCGACGCCATGAAACCACACACAATAAAAATTATAGTAATCATATTCTTAGACAAAACAACCTCAGTAAAAATCCAACCAGGGTTGTCAGGTCTACCGATTTAACAGGAGGTCTCCTGTTTTTCTGAAATTTCTCCTGTTCCACTGTTTTTCTTAGAATACGATTTTCTTTTTTTTAATTGCATTTTGAGTTGCATTTTCCGCCATTAATAATATAGATAACCCTAATTTTTCTACTGTTTTTGAAGTGAAAACTTCTTTAGCGACGTTGTACACTTTTTTTTGTATGGGTAAAAAATGTTAAACACGTGGGCTGATCGCATCATGAGACACAATAAAATTGGAAAGGTTGTTGACTTTCAATAAATTGGACGAAACATAGTAATATTTTATTTTATCGTATTATAATAATAAGTCTCTATCTAGGACGTCCAGGTGGCAGCTTTATTGCGAAGAAAATGCATTTTTTTACAATAGATGTCGCTGGGTGCGCTTAAATGTGATTCATGTAAGTTGATTTTTCTGAGAGATAAACTTTTTTACGCCATGAAACCCCGCGTACAAACCACTCGACCACGGAGATCGTCTTCAGGCGGAGGTTACTTCCCCAGATGGGCGCTCCGATTCACACGGAAAACCCATTATGACCTACCTCTATTAAAAGCAAAGCAGGTAAGAACGTTGTATAGTATTGGTCACATAGTTTGTCACCCATCCTATGACCGGTCATTACGAAAGGAAGAGAAAAAAATTAGAGAAAAATTTAAAGAAATTAATATTTTAACACTGGCATCGCAATACCTCTATGAAAATATAATATATGTAAGAAGAAACTATGACGCATTTGCAAAAAAAGAGATTTAAGAATAAGCTTGCCGTTCCATGTTTCAGACTCCAAAAATCAAGAGGTTCATTTCTGGGATGTAGTATTGCATTGTTTAACAAAGTTCCCCAAGATCTGATTGAGCTTCCACTAACCAAATTTAAATCTCAGATTAAGAATACTCTTATGAATAAGGGCTATTATAAAGTTAATGATTATCTAAATGATCGAAATGCATGGACATAGTGTTTCTTGTAATTTCTTATTTGATGGGTATGAGTCAGTTTTGTAACAGTAGTATGGTACCTATCTAATACCGCTTCCTATATATACTAAATATAAAATTTGTTGTAACTATATATCTATACCCTAAATAATGTAATGGAAGGTGACTTCAGAAGTATGTCTGAAGTCATTTTTCAACTTGACGACTCTGTATATATCAATACAGGGAGAAAAAAGCAGCCCTTGCTGAGTTTCTTGCTGGTTCTTCTCAGTACTAGGTCTCCCGGCGTAGTTTTGCAAACCGATGGCGTAGCTTCTTGACCTTCACAAGTTCTTGTAACAGCCTAGACTGAATAAATGACTTTTCATTTCATTTCAGAAAGTTGCATAGCTACCCCATTATTCTCTTCAACCTTCCCCATTCCTTCAAAGGACCACGCGCGCTGGCCTACGCTATCACCGTCTAAATGTAGCCGCAATTGCAACGCGTACAAAGAAATTTGGTGACTCATTTCTTTGTCGCACTATCCGTAAATGGAATGCTCTGCCCGCTCACGTGTTCTTTCCCTCTTACAACCTGGGATCCTTTAAAAGAGGCCGCCAGGGTGAGAGTAGCTGGTGTGGCAGGTAGAACTTCTGTACCTGCTATCTTCACGTCTGGACTTCAACGTCATTTAACATCAGGTGGGGTGGAGGTGGATCTATAAAAAAGAAATGGATGCGTGTAACTTATGTACGCGCGTGAGAAGTTATACTTCTTTTTGGAATTATTAAAAAAATAGTTTTTAATTGCATGCAGATAATTAATTACAATAAGATAATAAAAGGATTGGAAAAGGATAGTCAACGCAGTCAATAAAGTTCAGTTTTAATTTGAAAAATTTAATAAATAATCAAAATATTCAATTTAAATCACTACTGAATAAAATTTATTAGCACATATAAATTTCGCATTTGTATAACATTATAACACGTGTTAAGAATATAGAAACTAGAAACATGTGGATAAATATTATAAATATGAAAACAGTGATCAGAGGCGACGAGCGTCCCAACATGTGCGACTAAGAGATCCTATTACTATTTTGTTGGAAGCTTTTTTTCGAGACTTACGAGTAATGTGCGGTTTAGCGGCCGACTTCATGGTCTTACTTTTCTGTTACAGTGTTGCGCGCGCATCTTAAAATTTCACTCTCATCATGTTTTCATAACGCGCCCGCGGCTAACTTCATTATGTTACTTTTGTGTTACAGTGATGCGCGCGCATCTTAAAATTTCACTCTCATAATTTTTTCATAACGCGGCTAAAGAAGTATAACTTCAAAAACATACTACATTTTACTTTTTAATTGCCACCTAAGTGTGATAGAGCGTTTCTTTCCTTGACGTAATTGGCGCCTACCGATCGCTGGTCGTGTAATTTGGACGTAATCTTAATGTTTGCAGGTTCCGGTTCCCTCGCTCGCGACCTGTGCGGTAATGGCACAGGAGTAAGGAAGGCGCAGAGAGAAAGCTTCATACAACAAGGGAATATGATTGTTTTTTTTTTGAAGTTATACTTCTTTAGGCGCGTTATGAAAAAATGATGAGAGTGAAATTTTAAGATGCGCGCGCATCACTGTAACACAAAATTTTAACAGCATGAAGTTGGTCGCTAAAGCGACCAACTTCATACTGTTACTTTTGTGTTTACCGCACATTAAGAAAATCTACCAACAAAATAGAAATAGAATCTCTATTTAGTGGGTGCTAACGACTGCACTGTGAAGGCCTATCAAAAGTATTTATTAATCTGGAACAACGGAACCAAAGCGCGATTCAGGAGACTACAGCGCCATCTCTTGACCATTGGTGTAGTAGAACCAAAAACCACATCTTTATTTTTTGTAATAAAGTAACAGTTATAGGTATTCATATTTATAATATTTATCCAGATGTTTCTAGTTTGTATATTCGGAATACGTGTTTGAGTTTCATACAAGTGCAAATCACATATGTTCTAATAAATTATATTCAGTAGCGATTTTAATTGAATATTTTGATTATTTATTTATTTTTTCAAATTAAAACTGAACTTTATTGACTGTGTCCTTTTCCAGACTTTTTATTAATTTATTGTAATTAATTATTTGCATGCAATTAAAAACTAATTTTAAACGATGCCAAAGAAGGATAACTTCTCACGCGCCTACATAAGTACACGCACCCATTTTTTTTATATATATAAAGGACATGGCTAAGAAACTGCCCTTAACGTGTATAAATATTTAGCACTAGCCCGTAACTTTTTAATATTTTTTTATTAATTATTACGTGTTTTTTATTCTCATAAAACTTTCGTGAAATAATCAAATATTTAAAAGTATAAAAATTGACTTCATGTCTGTTTTAAAAGCAAAATGTTCTGTTTTACAAAATAAATGAACAATAAATGTACACAAAAAATATTTGTGTAAGTATATTGAAATAAACAATATAATTTCGAAAATCTTTCAAACTATGACATATTTGGCTCTAATTTTTATTATAACAAACCACTGAAAGCCAAAAAACATATATTTCATTGTTCTGATCAGACTTGAGTCAAGGCTGTATGATAATTTAATCCTTTAATTTTTGCAAATGGACAAAATAAAACTTCACGATTTCCTGTCAGGCTGACGATAACAAATTATTTGCATTTATTTTAGCTTTAAAAAACTTTTTGTGAAGAGTAAACCAGAGAAATGGGAAGAAAGATTCTAAGAAAATGCGAAATTGATGACTCTATAATGCAACATCTTTTATCAACTGTGTGTAAGGTAATGACATAGTAGGAGTTTTCATAATTTTCAAGATTGTGACTATATCAAAAGTTCCTGAGCCATTTTTCATAGAAATTATAAATATTCAGCCATCCTACATTATATATTACTAAGTACAATATTTATACATTGCTAGGGCAGTCGCTCATACAAATTTTTACCGTGTCCTTTGTAGTTTAAATTCCCTTAATATAGTATAAAAATTATCAAGGTAAGAAAAGTGTAATTCAGTCTATTAATGTCCCCACTGCTGGGGCACAGGCCTTTCCTATGTATGGAATTGGGAGATTGGGCCATGACCCACCACGCAGGCCTAAAAATATTGACAGAGGGTTCAAAAGTAAAAAGTTTAGAAAAAGCTGAGTGTTAAAAAAGGCTTCGAAGTTTTTTTTGCAAACCGTACTTTTCAAGCGACATTTGACAGATGGAGGTCATTGGCTTTCCTATTATTATTTGAATCGCATTATACGGAACCCTTGGTGAGAGAATACAACTCGCAATTAACCGGTTTTTCCTATAAAAAATGATCTCCTCAAAATATCCTTTAATAGACTTTATCTACAAACGGGTAAGTTTGTAGGTAATAGTACATTATGATATAAGAGCGATAAGTTGATAATTACAGCCCATCATGAGTTGATAATTATCCATCCCATTCCATTCCATTCTATTTCATTCCATTCCATTCCACTCCATTCTATTCCATTCTATTTTATAGTCGCGGCAATAGGATGCCAGTGCTCACTCGCACTGCATAAAGCTTTGCTTCTGTACCGTATTTACTCATGTAGTAATGGCCTCCTAAGCGGTGAGGGGCTTTCCCCATAGCTTAATGGTGTGCGCTGTTTTATCGACTCGGTGCAACAAAATTGCTCTGTTTATGGCCCCCGTATTCCATTCAAAAGTCGAACTCTCTTAAGTATTTCATTGAAAACCAAAATAGATTCACTTGAAGCATTTGAGCTGGGATAAAATCAGAGCCATTAACATTTAGTTTAGTAGGCTTGATTCAACTCTTATACATCAACTAGCGGCCCGCCCTCGCTTCGCTTCGGTGTAGAGCTGAAGTGTAGACTACAGTTTTTGTTCTCAGGCCTGTATTATACACAATGACATTCATCTATGATTCTTCTTATACCTGCATGCAAAGTCTCAGCCCGATCGGTTTAATATTGACAAAGTTTCATACAAACTTTCATTCCCTATTTTATCCCTTTGGGGGTAGAATTGATCAAAATCCTTTCTTAGCGGATGGCTATGTCATAACATCTATCTGCATGCCAAATTTCAGCCCGATCCGTCCAGTGGTTTGGGCTGTGCGTTGATAGATCACTATGTCAGTCAGTCACCTTTGAGTTTTTTATTTAAAGATAGTTCTTACCATTCACATTTTAATTCGTCAACATCCATCCATATTATAAGGTGGGCGGAAAATCTCAACCCTTCGCTATCTTTTTTTTATCAAGTATTTGATTCAGCTGTTTCGTTTGATAGTCTGCGATTTGGTACAGACCAAGTTTTCATTGAAAAAAGGCTAGTTGACTCATGTCGAATTGTTTTAAATAAATGTTTATTTCTTAAAGTATTTGGTCTAAAGAACCTAAATATATCGATTTCACTTCATAAAAGCAGAAGATTGCTGTAGAAATTGAAAAAAATAATTTTTAGTCTATACTTTTTAAACACTAAAAACGCTGTTCGCCACATCCGCCATGATTGTGTCGTCTCTTTGGTAGTAAACAACTAAATGTCATTCATACATAATCTTAAAACTTGTATTATCAAAACCGATAATAAATTAAAAGACTTAAAATATTATTCAATGAGTACTTACATCAACGTGATCTTCGCAAAAATATTTTTTCCTATGAGTCGATAAAGTTGCAGTATCCCTTTTAGCAAGTTCTAACCAGGTATTGCGTAGGTTAATTTCTTTCGACACTTTAATCCGCAACTTTCCTGGAGTCTTCAAGGATGTGTTTTTACATTCTCGATATGATACTGATGATAATTACTATATTTTTGGTGGTATTTATTAGAAATCATGTTTTTTTTTATTATAATCTCCGATAGGTTATTTTCTCGCGGTCTCATGAGACCGCTTTGATTTTGATTGTTGTTTAATTCTTGAAGGCCTTCGTATAGTTAATGATAGAAGGTTGGTGAAAGATAGTATAAAAAAGCCCTTATTAAAAAAGCTTATCACAAAGTGTCTGATTATATTACAGAAGAAAATTCTTGGGGTTGAACGGTTCCAATCATTCCAACAGGTTTTCTATAACATAATGATTTGTAAATGTTATAACATTATACTTTTAACTAGCAAACCAGTGAACCAAATGTTCACCAAAACCTGACTTAAAAAAAATATGTATTTAATTAATTGAGAACTTCGGAGATTTTGTGTGGTTTCGTTAGAAATTCGTGATTTCTCGAAAACCGGAAGTGCTACGTTACTCAAATCCGGTTTGTAGTCTTATCAGACTATTCTTAACTTATAACTTAAACATTCTCTTTATCTATCTCTTACGGTTTGGCCGCTGAAACAGCACCACAGACGGACGGACGGACGGACTTGTCTAATAGATAAGAGATGTTGTGGAGTTTTTTTCGCTCGTTTCTCTCCGCAGCTAAAGAATAAATCCAAGTACGAGTGGTATGGAGAAAAAAATTTTTTGGACTATCTTAAAGAGTTAGAGCACTATACATCCAATTTGAATAAAGATATATTGATTTCTGATTCCCGAGTGGGACCAAATATTAACTATCTCGAGCTCATCCGCGCCTCTGAAGGCACGTTAAGCCATTAGTCCCGGCTGCATCTGAGGTCGTTAGCACCCAGCAATCCGCACTGGGCCCGCGTGGGAAGCATTGAGGACATTAATAGGCCATCTTTGAAGTTTGACCCACGATAACCATTCTCCTCAAATTAACGCGGGTGAAACAGCAGTGGACCTTTAGTATTAAATGCAAACGCAATAGCACAGTATTATATACATTTATTATCATACTAGCAAACCAGTGAACCAAATGTTCACCAAAACCTGATTTGAGTAACGACTCAATCCACCGGAATCCGGTTTGTAGTCTTATCAGACTATTCTTAACTTATAACTTAAATATTCTCTTTATCTATCTCTTACGGTTTGGCCGCTGAAACAGCACCACGGACAGACGGACTTGTGTAATAGATAAGAGATAATGAACCAGCGTGGACGCAGGCACAAATGCAAATAAGGTGATCATGCAACACACTGCACCTGATACTCACTTTGAATTCTAACTACGTTCAACTAATACAATAGACCGGTACAAGTCGGACAAAGCTACAAAGAGTTACCTTAGGGATATCGAAAGTTGAAAAAAATATCGATATATCGATACATCGATATTTTAAAAAATATCAATATCGGCTTCGATATATTGCGAAAAAAACATCGATATATCGATATATCGGACCAATTTTCCCAAAAATATCGCTCACGAAATATGACACGCGGAATAATAATGGAACGAAAATTATCTCCCTAAAAATAGACCCTATTTTCGAATGATGACATAGACAATACTAAATACCGCACAGATCATAGATATGTTGTATATCATTAATCTGAGATCCAGTTACGATTTTTCCAGATACGAATTTAGTTAGATCGTGATATGCCGCTAATAATTGAAAAAATATCGTTTTTGATACGAATTTCGATATTGGTTATTTTGTATCGATGTATCGATATATCGAATCAAAATATATCGGCAAAAAATATCGATATATCGTACAAAAATATCGATATATCGATACGTCGATATATTTTCAACAAGCCTAGGTTACCTTTAAATTAGATTTACAATTAAGTCTAGAATATTACTGCCGATTCCCCTCAGGTTCGAGTGGTCTAGAGGCTCTAGACGGAGAGGAGACTCCCCACAGTGGGGAAATGCCAACCGCCTGGAATACCTCTAGAGGCACTCGCCAATTCTCAACTTGAGTTCCCCTAAGGATCTCGCCGTTCCCAAACCCAGTGACGCTGTAAAGGTCGGAAAAACGGAACCCTTATGGATTCGTCATGTCTGTCTGTTTGTCCGTCCGTATGTCACAGCCACTTTTTACCGAAATTATCTATACTTATAATAAATCTGTAGAGATGTCAATTCTGTACATGAAATATATTTATAAAATAACTATCAGGGGGTGATTAGTGATCGATACTAATGCCAAAACTGCAATCAGTAAGATTTTTGTCTGTCTGTCTGTCTGTCTGTCTGTGTGTATGTTCCTTATAGAAACAAAAACTACTCGACGGATTTAAACGAAACTTGGTACAATTATTCTTCATACTCCTGGGCAGGTTATAGTATACTTTTCATCACGCTACAATCAATAGCAGCAGAGTAGTGAAGGGAAATGTTGGGAAAACGGGAGAAGTTACTCCATTTTTTAAGCTTCCGTCGCGTGTGCAGCCTTAATGGTTAAAGTTACATAGAAATCATGTATGACGGAAATATTCTACATAAAATTGTCTAAAAAATATCCCGCAACAGCATATGTCTATCTTTTATGGTTGACTCACAATAACACGTGTAATTACTTACCAGTTTGTAATAATAATAATATTTTGTATGAAGATTTATTCAATTTAATTAAAGATGAATTCAATAAAATATTTAAACGCAAATTAATTAAATGCCATAGCTCTAAAAAGAAATTTAGTGATTGGGCCACACCGGGTATTTACAAAAGTAGAAATAAGTTGTATCAATTATATGCTCTCAAGGCAACCTCATCTGATCCTAAGTTTATAGAATATGTCAAAAACTATTCAAAAACTTTTAAAAAGGTGTGTGCCATAGCAAAGTCTAAGTTTTTATCTAAAAAAATTAGTCTTTCCGATAATAAAATAAAAACAACTTGGAATATAATTAATAATGAAACTGGAAGAAATAAATTTAATGAACACACATATTCTTTAAAAATAGACAATAAGACTATTAGGACAGATGATGCCGTTGCAAACACTTTTCAAAATTTCTTTTCTAGTGCACCATTTGAAACAACTAGAAATCTTAATTCTTGTTCTAGGTTAGCAATGACCCTCCTTGAGTCAAGTGTTGATAAGTGCAGTAATGATTTTCATTTTAGACATATCAGTAGTGATTGTATTATAAAAACTTTTAATTCAATTAAAATTAAAAAGACTGAGGATTATTGGGGAATATCAACATATATAATAAAACCGATTATCACTGTCATTGCGCCACAACTGGCCATTATATTTAACAAATGTATTGATGAGGGAGTGTTTCCAGATCTAATGAAATGTGCTAAAGTTATCCCTCTCTTTAAGGCTGGTGACAAATCAGATCCCAGCAATTTTAGGCCTATATCTGTATTACCAGCGCTAAGTAAAGTATTTGAGAAAATAATTTATAACCAATTACTAGCACACTTTTCTATAAATAAGCTACTTCATTTAAAACAGTTTGGTTTCACTAGAGGCAAAAGTACTACTGATGCTGGAACTGCACTTCTCAAACACATCTTTGATATATGGGAGAGTAAGCACGATGCTATTGGCATTTTTTGCGATTTATCTAAGGCGTTTGACTGCGTTAGCCATGAAATATTGTTAAATAAAATGAAGCATTATGGTGTATCAAATATTTCACTAAGTCTGATACAGTCTTATCTTTCTGCTAGGATTCAGAAAGTGGTTATAAATCAAGCTGAGTCTACAGGAGCACCCATTTCTATGGGCGTGCCCCAGGGTTCAATATTGGGCCCATTGCTTTTCCTTATTTATATTAATGACCTTCCTCACTTTACAAGAGATTTGTGTGAGACAGTACTATTTGCTGATGACACCTCTTTAGTGTTTAAAGCTGGGAGAGGAAATGATTGTTATGACGAAGTAAATTGTGCTCTCTCTGAAGTCCTTCACTGGTTTACGGTAAATAATTTAAAACTAAACTCTAGTAAAACAAAATGTGTTAAGTTTACTTTACCTAATGTGAGGCAGGTTAATACTAGTTTAAAAATAAATGACCAGCCTGTAGAGTTAGTGGATTCTACAAAGTTTCTGGGTATTACTTTAGACTCGCATTTGCAATGGGATCCTCATATTGATGCCTTATCAAGTAGACTGAGCTCTGCGGCTTTTGCTGTTAAAAAAATAAGACTTCTAACTGATGTGGAAACGGCAAGATTGGTTTACTTTGGTTACTTTCATAGCGTTATGTCATATGGCCTTTTGTTGTGGGGCTCAGCTGCTAATATAGAAAGTATTTTCGTACTGCAAAAGAGAGCTGTTCGCGCCATATATAATTTAAAGGCAAGAGAATCTCTTAGAGAAAAATTTAAAGAAATTAATATTTTAACACTGGCATCGCAATACATTTCTGAAAATTTAGTATATGTAAGAAAAAACTATGACGCATTTACAAAAAAAAGTCAAACCCATAACTTTAACACGAGATATAATAACAAACTTGCCGTTCCATGTTTCAGACTCCAAAAATCAAGAGGTTCATTTCTGGGATGTAGTATTGCATTGTTTAACAAAGTTCCCCAAGATCTGATTGAGCTTCCACTAACCAAATTTAAATCTCAGATTAAGAATACTCTTATGAATAAGGGCTATTATAAAGTTAATGATTATCTAAATGATCGAAATGCATGGACATAGTGTTTCTTGTAATTTGTTATTTGATGGGTATGAGTCAGTTTTTGAAACAGTAATATGGTACCTATCTAATGCCGCTTCCTATATACTAAATATAAAATTTATTGTAACTATATATCTATATCCTTAATAATGTAATGGAAGGTGACTTCAGATGTATCTCTGAAATCATTTTTCAACTTGACGACTCTGTATATATCAATACAGGGAGAAAAAAGCAGCCCTTGCTGAGTTTCTTGCCGGTTCTTCTCAGTACAAGGTCTCCCGCCGTAGTTTTGCGAACCGATGGCGTAGCTTCTTGACCTTCACAAGTGCTTGTAACAGCCTAGACTGAATAAATGACTTTTCATTTCATTTCATTTCATTTCATTATATAAATAAAGTCATTGTTTATAGCAGCACAAGCCTGAGAACAAAAACTATAGTTTACACTACAGCTCTACACCGAAGCGAAGCGAGGGCGGGCCACTAGTAAGAACTATACTGCTGAAACTTGGTAAGTAGCTGTATTCTGTGAACCGCACTAAGATTATCACACAAAAATAGGGGAATAAAACAATAAATTTTGGGGGTTCAACATACTTAGAACTGAAACTCGAAAAAAAAAATCTCATCGAAGCCATACGTGAGGGGTATCTATGGATAGGTCTACAATAATGATATTAAGGTTTCTAATATCTTTTTGAAGTTATACTTCTTTAGGCGCGTTATGAAAAAATGAACGCATGAAGTTGGTCGCTTTAGCGCCCAACTTCATGCGTTACTTTTGTGTTTACCGCACATTAAGAAAATCTACCAACAAAATAGAAATAGAATCTCTATTTTGTGGGTGCTAACGACTGCATTGTGAAGGCCTATCAAAAGTATTTATTAATCTGGAACAACGGAACCAAAGCGCGATTCAGGAGACTAAAGCGCCATCTCTTGACCATTGGTGTAGTAGAACCAAAAACCACATCTTTATTTTTTGTAATAAAGTAACAGTTATAGGTATTCATATTTATAATATTTATCCACATGTTTTTAGTTTGTATATTCGGAATACGTGTTTGAGTTTCATACAAGTGCAAATCACATATGTTCTAATAAATTATATTCAGTAGCGATTTTTTTTTCTAAACTGAATAGTTTGCGCAAGAGACACTTCCTTAGTGGTAAAATGTGTGTCCCGCCCCTGTGACTTCTAAACTAAGATAATGATAAAACTAAAAAAAATATATGATGTACATTACCATGCAAACTTCCACCGAAAATTGGTTTGAACGAGATCTAGTAAGTAGTTTTGTTAATCTATATATATAAAACTCAAAGGTGACTGACTGACATAGTGATCTATCAACGAACAGCCCAAACCACTGGACGGATCGGGCTGAAATTTGGCATGCAGGTAGACGTTATGACGTAGGCATCCGCTAAGAAAGGATTTTGATCAATTCTACCCCCAAGGGGATAAAATAGGAAATGAAAGTTTGTATGAAACTTTGTCAATTTTAAACTGATCGGGCTGAGACTTTGCATGCAGGTAAAAGAAGAATCATAGATGAATGTCATTGTGTATAATACAAGCCTGAGACCAAAAACTGTAGTCTACACTTCAGCTCTACACCAAAGCGAAGCGAGGGCGGGCCGCTAGTTCGTCTTAAATCGTAAACTGCAATTTACCTTTCATTCAATCAACTCAACTTTACTTATCAATAACTTAATTGAAAGAAAATACACTATTATTAAAATCATCGAAGTTACAACGACCTAGAAGATTTTTTATAATATATTACGTACTGCTACGGAACCATTCATGGGCGAGACCGATTCGCATTGGCCTCTTTTTTAAACTTCAAGTTAAGCATATGCCTTACCATCATCATCATCATCAGCCTATGAATGTCCCACTGCTGGGGCACAGGCCTTCCCTATGGATGGAATAGGGAGATTGGGCCATGACCCACCACGCGGGCCCAGTGCGGATTGGTGGGAGCTAACGACTGCAGATACAGCCGGGACCAACGGCTTAACGTGCCTTCCGAAGCACGGAGGAGCTCGAGATAGTAAATTTTTGGTCACCCATCCAATGACCGACGATTGCGAAAAATGCTTAACTTCAACCGAACGCGCTAGCTACCTGCGCCATAGAGCTCCTCTATACTTTATGCCTTATATTAAATTTAATTCAAAATTGATAATTTGTTACAATCAACAACGGAATCATCGTTAATAAATTCGCCACCATCATTACAAACAATTAAATATGAAATGAGGGAAAGACAAATAAAACGGAAAAATATGAGAAACACTTAAAAACCCATTTAAATCATTTCGGATGTACCGTGTACATTTTTATATACAAATGAACAGCGCCATAGATCAGGGAGGCCATTAAACTGTCATGGCGGAACGACTAGACTGCCACTGCCGGCCAATAGAGCTGGGAAATATATTCGATGTCCGTAATAAAGACTCAAACTCAAACTCAAAATATCTTTATTTAAATGGACTTTGCTAAGTACTTTTAAATCGTCAATAAATTAATATATTATATAATTATTTCACTTAAATACCTAATTATTATGCTGCTTTGTCGCGAAAGAAACTCCACAGCTTACAATTTCGTACTGATCTTACAACATCATTACAGGTCAATAGTTACAACAAAAAATAATAATTAAGGTACTAAAAGTACAGTTTTGGATGCGTAAATTTTGGGCAGATTTTACCCCCACGCATTTTTATCATTTAAATAGTCATTAATTCTATAAGAAGCTTTTTTATACAATTTAGCTTTTAAAGTTGTTTTAAATTTATTAATAGGCAA
Source organism: Chilo suppressalis (assembly GCA_902850365.2). Classification (NCBI taxonomy): domain Eukaryota; kingdom Metazoa; phylum Arthropoda; class Insecta; order Lepidoptera; family Crambidae; genus Chilo; species Chilo suppressalis. The sequence continues at coordinate 1,624,464 of OU963895.1, read as the reverse complement.
ATCTCTCATACTATTTGGAAGCTTATTGTAAAAACGTATACATTGGCCCACAAAGGAATTGTTTATTCAGTGGAGACGAGTCTTATGTACAACCAAATCGTGTTTTTTCCTAGTATTAACATTATGTGTATCACATTTCTCAGAAAAATGTATAATATTTTTCTTTAAATATAGTAAGTTATCCAATATATATTGTGATGCTACAGTTAGAATATTTGTAGTTAAAGATAAATACTTATTTTGATTTTAATATTTTGACGACCTCCGTGGCCGTGTGGTTTGTACACCGGGTTTCATGGTGTCGCCGACTCGACAGGTCCCGGGTTCGAATCCCGGTGGGGGCTGATGTTTGTGTCATGAATACGAGCATTTGCACTCCAGTCATGGATATTTAATATGTATTTCTATATAAATACACTTACATATGTACAGTATATGTATTCTATCCGTTACCCTAGTATCCCATAACACAAGCCTTACAGTGCTTACTTTGGGGCTAGGCTAATTGGTGTGTGTTGGAAATATTATTATTATTATTAATATCCGTACTAATTAATAAAGTTAGCCTATGCCCAAAGTAAATTGTGTCAGGTTTCTGTTAAGGAATACTTGGGTAACAGTTAAAAAATACATATTATAATACATTGATACATCTTTCTTTTTCACAATTCCTACATGTCACACAAACTATGCACAAAACTCAGTTGTTTTTCGATCGCAAAGTACATACAATAAAAAATTCACGGCTGTTGACATATTTACTTGTAAAAGTAAAGCATCTTTTAAAAAACAACTTCTAGATCTGTTGGTTGTTTGGTAATATACAAACAAGAATGAAACACTTACACATGTATACATATATACACTCACACACACACACACACACACACACACACACACACACACACATATACAATGGCGCGCGCGCATTGCAAAAAATCTCGCCCTTGTTTGGTAGAGGGTTTTCTAAACTATTATGCTACAACTAAAAAATTCAAATCCGTAATTGGCATTAAGATAATCTATATTGTAAAACCTGTATTATGTTTTACCAAATTACTTGTGGATTTTGGTCTAGAATTAAATAAATAAATAAATATTTATGAGTATATATTTTTTTGAAAAGATGCCGTGACTCGGGTAGTTACAATAGCTCGTATTACAATAGTGACAATTATTGTCCCTGCCGGGATTCCAACCCAGGACCTCAGATTGCGTGACAATTAAATCAGTTTTATATTTTGGGTTGAATTCTCAACAATTCTCAATTTCTCATTAGTATATAATAGCCGAAGCCAGGCAGATCTATAGATTCTTATATTATTGTTTATATTGACGTTAAACTCTGACATTATTGGATAAATTTTGATGGTTCATTTTTAGTATTAAATCAGTTGTTTTTCAAAATGGCCTTATATAAATTTAATTAAAAGATGTGATGGCTGATTCCATAGATTGATTTATTTATAAACACCACAGCTGTAATTTACTAGAAAAGTATAAAATTACACCGAATAAAATTTTATAAAAACTGATATAGTCTATGACACCTTGAGAACCTGGCTTACATGCCACTCTTCTAACGAGGAAATAATTTTTATATTATACGTTTATTATTATTAACTACTGGATACTCGCGATTGCGTTTGCGCGGTAAAATTGGTTTCCCGTTTACAAACACCTCTTTTCACCCCCTCAAACAATTTTGATAATTTTGGATGAAAATTATCGTATCCTATGTCCTATTTCGGGACTCAATAGGACACCCGGCATTTTGTGCCAAAGTTGTATACTTTTTTATTTTTTTTATCTGTGTTTCATAATTGGGTAACGTAGTCTGGCAATATTTGTCATCAGCAGCTAGCTGTCAATGTCAAATACGTAGGTTTGTCATCAAAAGGGTTTCTATATCAAAAAATATTAATCATTAAATAACTTCTTTCCACGATTCACTAAAAATAAGGCAAAAGTAGTTTTATGTAGCAAATAATTTTGGCTTTATTTTGAGACCAAATTCAACTGTATAAAAGTTTAGCATTTTTTCTATGAAACGTGCCGGGTCTCCTTTCATACGGATCGGTTTAGCGGTTTGAGCGTAAAGAGATAACAGGTAGAGAGACATTAAGACAGACACTCTTCCGCAATTTATAATATCTGTATGTATAGTATGTAATAAAAAAATCTCTTAATTGTTATATTAATTATTTTTTAAGCATTTAACTGATCGATGTTTGAATCTAAAGAAAATTTTACTAGAAAAAATTGCACACGTACCAGGCAGCAGATGGGACTCGCTTCGCTATCCCGGCGAATGCACTGACCATTATGCTACCGGGGCCCTGACGGCCGTGTCGAATCTTTCCTAGCCTTAGGCTGCAAGGCAGCGCCATCTCTTCGCATTGTAAGTAACCCACAATGTCAAATGAATACTTTTACAAGTATTAAACATTTCAAAGAATATATAATAATAAATATTACCAACACTCACACCAATTAGCCTAGCCCCAAAGTAAGCACTGTAAGGCTTGTGTTATGGGATACTAGGGTAACGGATAGAATACATATACAGTACATATATAAGTATATTTATATAGAAATACAAATGCTCGTATTCATCACACAAACATCTGCCCCCACCGGGACTCGAACCCGGGACCTCTCGAGTCGCCGACACCTTGAAACCCGGCATACAAACCGGAAACTCGGCCACGGAGATCGTCAAATAGCAATTATAGTTATGTTTTTTGTTAAACATTTAACAAAATTTAAAGAAAATTGAAACCTCTTTATTTTCGGTTACCTACTTAAACATTGTCCCATCTCTATGTTGCGGCGTAGAAAACTAGGACACACAATGCTACTTGTGTACTTACAGTTAAAAGGGTCATTTACTTCAGTTTCATGTAGTTTCTGATAACTTTAACGTATTCATGTGGGTATGCGTTTGAGAAAGTGTGTCGGCTCGTCTGTGCGTTATTGATTTGGGGGCAATGAAATAACAGATGTAGTACGTCACACAAATAATTGAATACGATTATTGTTACAGACAAAATTGCTATGGTGGTGAAATTAGTTTATAGTACATTTTTTTAAGTTTTGATGTCACATTTCGACTAACGACCTATGTATCCTATGTCCTATTTCGGGACTCAATATATCTCTATACCAAAGGACACCCGGCATTTTGTGCCAAAGTTGTATACTTTTTTAATTTTTTTATCTGTGTTTCATAATTGGGTAACGTAGTCTGGCAATATTTGTCATCAGCAGCTAGCTGTCAATGTCAAATACGTAGGTTTGTCATCAAAAGGGTTTCTATATCAAAAAATATTAATCATTAAATAACTTCTTTCCACGATTCACTAAAAATAAGGCAAAAGTAGTTTTATGTAGCAAATAATTTTGGCTTTATTTTGAGACCAAATTCAAATGTCACATTTCGACTAACGACAGTGTGTGAAATAAAAAGAGAAGTAAAAATCAGCACTTGCTAGGTCCTTTGCCGAATCCCTTCAGTGATGGACGTGACCTTCTCCACTTCCACACCTTCGTGGACTGACGAGTGGAGGACAAGGAGACCCTGACTGAACACCAATATATCATCTCCTTGAGATTTCGCGGGGCTTGTGGACTCTAGCCCCTACCCTCCCTCCAAACGTGTTGGCTCACAGTGGAGGAGCGGTTTCGGGCGGTGCTAAATACCAGAGACACCGCGGTACGCTTCCCCAGGCGTTTAAAAGGAGGGGCGGCTTGTTGACGAAGGAGAGTCGCCCAGCCGAGTCCCCCTCAAGATTGGCCGAATGTGGTGCTCGACGATGCCGAGAATTCTTAGAAAAGATCTTGGAACGCTGGATAGTCGAGTGCTTGGAGGGCCTGGGGCCGAACCTGGCGACATTTAGTTTTGGCTTCCGATCCGGTCGGTAGACAATGGACGCGGTAGCCCTGAAGTTTCCAGTTTTGTCTTCTGACAAAGTATTTTGGAAAAAAGGACGAATTCTCAGCGATTATATTTGGTAATTAGAGCTGAATCAGTTTATATCCTGGTGGATATTGGCACACATAAAGCGAGAACCCTAAGTAGTGTAAGTACAAATTGTGAAAGCATCCCGAAAGTGTCCTACATTCTTCTCAAGAACTAAAATAAACAAGCATTAAGGACATTTTTTCATTATACACGGGCCAGGAGAGACGCGTGAGATTATTACAATAAAGGTTGCAAGCAGCGCTCCAGTCGATGTAAGCCTGCCGTGACTGTGGATAAATCATTTAACCTATAGTACTCAAGGTATTTCCCTAACTAACCCCGGGTGAACAGGGCTGAAGCCCCGCGAGGTTGGAATACGCCCATTTCTACATGTAACTAGTTGTTTTATTGAAAACAACAATTAACCAAGTTTCCTGAAGGGGTGAACCGAGGGAGCACTACACGAGGGAGACTGTTATTGTGGTATCGTTGGACATCCCCAACGGTCTCCGCCATGAGTGTATCACGGAGGTACTTTGCATTCACCACGTGCCTCCGTACCTGTTCGCCATCGCAGAGGATTACCAAGGCAGGGTAATCCTTTACGAGGAGCCAGACGGGTGTATCCACTCCCGGGTCATGGCGGCAGATATACCCCTGGGAAGTAAGGGCTGGGAGGGGAACAGCTAGGCAGTCCTTCCGCAGCGGACGGGGAGCGGTGCGGGCAATAGGCCGCAGACTTAGCCCCCTGGGCGGGCAGTGCTGCGCACGTTTGCAGGATCACCTGAGATACCCCGATTGATTTCTGCCGGGGGAAGATAACGATCACAGAACCCGGACCGATCTTTCATGGGAACCTCGTCAGCTGCATAAGTAACTGGGATGCATTCTGCGAGTTTTCCCATTCTTGGCACTCCATCCGTGTCACATACGAGTAAGACCGAAGTCCATGAAGAAGCCCGACGCGAAGTGCTGTGTTGTGACGTCTAGCCCCAGAAGGGGGAGAGTAGGAAAAAAAAAGAAGGGACGGAAACAGAATTTGTAGGGAGTCAAGACAAGCGCAGGCGGGGAAACCAAATTCGTACATGGGTGCGCCAGCAAACCATACAGAGCCATAACACCCGCTGGGCCAACACCGAGGGCTGCAGGCAATCTAAGGCTATCTTCCCTAGCCTCAACCCAAGACTAACTAGAAAACTACTAAATCTTAACCGAATTGATCTCCGAGTAATGCTGGGCACTATAACAGGGCATTGCCTGCTAAATAAGCATTTACTAACCATACGTGTTACAGATAGTGCTCTGTGCAGAGGATGTCTAGAAGCAGATGAAACGGCCGCTCATGTGATCCTGGAGTGCATGAGTGTGGCAGAACACCGGGCATCAATCCTTGGGACGCCGAGGACGCTCCTAGAAGCCTGTGAGAGTCCCAGGAGACTACTGCGCTTCTGGAAGGAGCTGGGCTGGCTGAGCTAGCTAGCCCAATCAACCCTGCACGCACAATGGACCAATTATGAGTCTACGTGCGGTAACGGGGGCCCACAACAAGTAACAAGTAACAAGCAGGCGGGGAAAGAGCCAATGGCAAGTACCCCCGCGCTCTCCTAAGATTCGGTCCGTATACCATGATTGATAGGAAGGACCATGGGTTGGTGGAGTGTTTGATCCTAGGCTAGGCCGCTGTTGGGTGCGGGGGCGCGGGGATATCCATTAACGGGGATCTTGCGGTTCCGAAATTAACAGCATAGAGGGTATTCGCAGGGTTTTTTAGCGCATAGTAAGCCGAAAACGCTCGTTAGCCGCGCTGACTGCTTAACGGCTTCTTCGTTTCGCACATGTGCGACTTGCGAGAGGCGAGACGTGAGATCCATCCGTTGGTGTGCCCTTTAAGAGCGCCAACGTCAGTGAATAAACGTTTTACCTTTGTAATAAAAAAAATGCCTTGCCGGATTTTTTTAAAACATGGTACTCGTATAAAACCGTAGATTTTCAAACCGATTGCGTAGTCTATTGACGTTCATGTGAGCTTTCAACAGCATAAACCGAGCAAATGGATTACATCGAAAACGTAGCATACAAAATAAAAATGCGCGGCTCGCAACGCAGTTTTTCTGCCACACAAAATTGGGAGAGCATCTCTTGTTATATAAAACCAAGTATAATGCAAGGAAAGTTACGTGTGTAACGAGAAAATGTTACTTTTCATTTTATGTGTATAACTAGAGCGTTATTTAACATATTAATGCGGTTTTACCCGACAGAAATAGAAATATTGTAAATAAAAGTAATTCACAAAACAATTATAAAAAAATGATGCGTCGTGATGAAAAAGGATGCGTCGCCTGAATTATGATAATAGTGTCATAATAGGGATGATGACTAATTTTTTTTTCTTCGTTTATCAGGTAGATTATCAAAAAGTATTGGACACGTATTTTTTCTTTTTTCACATAATATAAACATTGCAGAGATATATTGATTTGAAAAGTCGCATGACGTCACGTTTGAGGGACACTTACACTTATGAGGGAAAATTCATTCAAAAGTGACGTCACGAGCTTCTACTCCCAAACTTTGACGCGCTATAACTTTGCCATTTTTTGGTTGATTGCCCAAAGAAAAAATACGTGTTCATTATTTTTTGATCATCTAACTGACGGACTAAATAGAATTTCGTTTACTGTACCCCGTCATCACCCCTATTCAAACGATGCATCTTAATATATGATATGCATATAAAATTTCATAAAAATCGGTCAGGCCGTTGCGGAGGAGTATGGTAACTAACATTCTGACACGAGAATTTTATATACAGGGCGTCCCACGGCTACCTCACACGGAGGGAAACTATATTAGATATTGAAGATAGGATATATTACTGAAAGAAGACATAGTTTTATTTTTAATGTTAATTAGAACTGCATTAGCAAACCAGTGAACCAAATGTTCATCAAAAAAACAATGTATTTGATTAATTGAAAACTTCGGAGATTTTGTGTGGTTTCGTTTGAAATAGAAATCACGTGATTTCTCGAAAACCGGAAGTGCTACGTTACTCAAATCCGGTTTGTAGTCTTATCACACTATTCTTAACTTATAACTTAAACATTCTCTTTATCTATCTCTTACGGTTTGGCCGCTGAAACAGCACCACGGACGGACGGACTTGTCTAATAGATAAGAGTTGCAGCAGGCGATTTTAAAAAATCTGTGAATGCAGTTGTTGTTATTATTAAAAATAAAATTATACCTTTTTTCAGTAAAATACACTATCATCAATATTTAAGATACTTTCCCTCCGTGTGAGGTAGCCGTGGGACGCCCTGTATATAAAATCCTCGTGTCACAATGTTAGTTACCATACTCCTCCGAAACGGTCTGACCGATTTTTATGAAATTTTATATGCATATCATATATTAAGATGCATCGTTTGAATTATGACACTATTATCATAATTCAGACAACGCATCCTGAAAAGAATAAATAAACAATTCAGTGAATTTATTCCATCGAAACTTGTTTCATTAAATGAGTAGTATACGTGAAAACCTATTAAAACAGTTATTTCGAATAGTTGAAGTGTCGTTCCTAAAATGCATTATCTGCGTTGTTATTTTCACGAAACCCAAATAGGATAGATCACGATTAATCTAAATTAGGTATCCTCACCGCTATAGTTAAAGTGATATTGTTGAACGAGGTGGCTTTATTACCTATTGTTAACCTACTGTTAAAAGTCTGGGTAATAACCTTTTAGGTAATGACTGATATGACGCTTCCGTCTGACCTTGGTAAACGAGAGTTATTGAAGTCTGGTGCAAGCCATCGGATGATAAGTGGTCACTGCCGTCCATGTACACTTGCAGCACCAAGGGTATTTATTTATTTATAATTTCTTTTAGCAAAGATCACTTCGATGTAAGTGCTCTTCATTGAATAATATTTAAAGTTTAAAAATACATTTTTAAGGTTATGAAAGAGTACTCTACTCAAAGAGTTTTGTCGTTTCTGCTTTCACAAATCCGGCGTCCAGCATTAATTTATTCAACAAACCCAATAAACGGAATCTTTTCTACAAGATAAAAGAGTATTTAGATATACTAGCAAACCAGTGAACCAAATGTTCACCAAAACCTGATTTAAAAAAAAAATGTATTTAATTAATTGAGAACTTCGGAGATTTTGTGTGGTTTCGTTTGAAATTCGTGATTTCTCGAAAACCGGAAGTGCTACGTTACTCAAATCCGGTTTGTAGTCTTATCAGACTATTCTTAACTTATAACTTAAATATTCTCTTTATCTATCTCTTACGGTTTGGCCGCTGAAACAGCACCACAGACAGACGGACGGACTTGTCTAATAGATAAGAGATAATAGTCCGACGAATGAAACCACAGTAACACGACAATGAAGTTTAGTTGTTTACAAATTTTGTGACGTCACAATCATGGTAGTTAGCTTTTTAGTGTTTTAAAAGCATAGACTAAAATTCTACTTCTCAAATTAAATTACTACAGCTATTTTCCAATTTTATAAACTGAAATCGATGTATTTAGGTTCCTCATACCATCACTACATAGTATAAAGCAAAGTCGCTTCCCGCTGTCTGTCCCTATGTCCCTAAGTATACTTAGATCTTTAAAACTACGGAACGGATTTTGATGCGTTTTTTTAATGGATAGATAGTTCAAGAGGAAGGTTTATATGTATAATACATGCAAAATATAGTAGAGAAACACTGATAATTTTAGAGGTTTTTAATGTAAGGTCGTAAATAAACACATTTTTTGCGCTTACATTGATAACGCTGGCTGTACCCGAGACATAATAATATACTGCAGTATTATACACACGTTTCCCAACTTAGGGGTTTTGCCCCCAGATTTAGGGGCTAGAAGTGTTAAAACGGACTTTATTTAGGGGCTAGAATTTTTTGGGGGTCCTTTTAGGGGCTTTGGTACAAGCCAAAAAGAACTTGCAATGAAATCGAAAAACAAAGCGTGTGTTTTCTTTCAGTTTTGTGCGTAGAATGGAACGCATCACGATATGAAACGACTGACTGACTGTGTGGCGGGTTGTTTCCTAAGGCTGCATGGACTAAAGTTAAAAAAACAGCTAAATAAGATTTAACAGTCCGTCAGCTCATTTTCGTTTGATTGTCCTTTCGGAAACTGTATTTATTCAATAAAATAATTTACTGTAATTAATTAAGTAACGTTTTAATTTATGAGCAACGAAAGAATATGGATAATAAGTAGGTACTTAATAATTGTATATTTAGGGGATTTTAGGGGAATTTAAAAAATACTTAGGGGTAAATTTTGGTAAGGGTTGGTAACACTGATTATACTACAAAAAAGCCCGCGATGGTATATGTCTATCTCTTAGGGATAACCCAAAATAACCATTTTTTATCCTATACTTTTTACGAGAAATAATAGATTTACGAAGCGATTTACAGCAGTATAACATTCATCCTTATCCAATTAAGTACCTTAAATTCATTATGCATTTAATATAGACCAATTTGGCCCTTTTGGCATGTAATTTAAATGAATATTTTCAAAGATATTACAGATTTAAAATGCAGGGACATAGCGGTTCCAACGCTATGGGCGGCGTGCCTTTTGTAATTAGTAATTAGAAGAATGTCATAGTGTATGTATTACTACAAGCCTGAGAACAAAAACTATAGTCTACACTACAGGTCTACACCGAAGCGAAGCGAGGGCGGGCCACTACCACAAGTAAATAATTAAAAAGAAACATTTGTATAGTACTTTGTTTATTTGACATGAGCCAACTAGCCTAATAAGTTATTGTATTAGTAGCAATATGATTTGTGTGAATGTTGCTACTTCTATTAAATCTAGCTGATAAATCTCTTGCAATGCTTATTGCGACCTATGCATAGAATAAAGTTACATATGAAAATATTAGCAAATTGTTTTTATTGTACTTTTAGGCGAAACGGACGCATATGTTTTACTGGTAAAAACATTTATTCTAAAACTTATATATCTTTGAAGATAGCAATTGAATAAAAGTACATGTGACTTTTGTTTCCAAAGAATATAGAGCCTCTTGGCTCAAGAACCTTTTGGATAGTCAAGAACGCAGCCTGCACGGCTTCAATTTTGTTATAAACTGAGAATTTTTACTAAATGTTTGATTCTATATTTCTTGTTTGATCGATTTTGCCCAATCTTTGCCATATTATAAAAAATGTGACGCAACAAAAAATATAAATTACGTAAAACAAAGTTATATCTACACATAATTTGACACGTTTCCCAAGCATAAGGTCTGATATGCATATGTAACATAAAGATGTCCGTAGTAAATTGTCACATAATCACATAAGAAACTCTTAAATAACGAAATATAAGCTGTAAATGTAGTTTTTTTTAAACAATGAATACTTCATAATATGCTTCTTAATGCTTTATATGATTAGTAAAAAAATTGAAATGATAGAAAAATACCAATACAATTTACAGCATATTGTTTTAAACTTTCATGGTCACTAACATTATAGATATTAACGGGATTGTTACCATGTACCTTGTTTTTTATGAGTCTCCGATACTTCGGCACTGTTGCAAGCGCCATGATCACGGAGTAACTGAAGTAATTGCGGGTAGATGTTATTGGCAGACATATCGGTCTACCCACTGACGTCGTCTTTTACTGCGTTCGATACTACCACTACCATTGGTCACATTCTCACTATTCACTCGCATTTGTTCCCGGAACAGTGCCGAAATATCGGAGACTCATAAAAAACAAGGTACATGGTAACAATCCCGTTAATATCTATAATTTACAGCATATTTTACATTTTACAAACTTAAAATCGCTCTACTGTAAAATTGTGATTATGCAGAAGTAGCTTTATCCTTTGGATATGTCGATTGTTTTTATATGCTAAACGATGTCCTGAATGTGTGGTAAAAAAAAAATATGATCGATTCAAAGAGATTCATTTCATTTCAATTATATATTTTAAACAGTGCCATACTATCAAGTATTTCCTATCCTTTGATAAGATAATATTCATTAAACATTAATAATGTTAAATTTATATCATAAACAAATGGCCGCTCAGCCCGGCCGCGCCGGGTGAATGATGGTGGGGCAACAGTGTCAAACGCAATTTATATTATCGCTTCCTATAATGATCGCTTTGTTTATTCAACCCAACGCGAACGTGCAAGTCACCGGTGATAGCGAATGCCAATAGGTTAGTTGACCCTTTTTGGAAAAAGGTTTTAAATGGTTAATAAATGTTCTATTAGACCGAAAAAAAATGTATTGTATTTTTTTGAGACCTAGAAAGCTACAAGGGTCAGGCCGTAAATTTTGCCACATTAGTTATAACATAACTCTCCGCCACATTTAAAAAAAAGAGTAGGGTTTCAATAACAGAATCATATTTCCTCACAAATGGTGAAAAGAAATTTATAAAATATTTTGCTACAAAAAGCGATGAATTTTTCGTAAAATACGCTTATCCGTCCCGGTAGAGGTGCACTTTGAGCATTAGTAAAATCAAAAATAAAAATCTTTTTGATAGTCTGTTTGCTTTTACGCTATACAATAATAGTTAGCTAACCACATTTTAAATATAGTTTCCTATTACCTAAGAAATTTCATAAATTTTCACTCATTTTCGAAAAACGTTAAAATCCATTCCTTTGCGCTACTTTTTATTGCGCAACTAATAAATGCCCATTTGGTTGTGTTTAAAAAATAGCAGTATTCAAGTCTGAGTAGTGGCAACACCGAACATACTTTGTCTATGGTCAATACGCTGTCAGCGGTCATATTTCATCATCACACGCTGTTATTGAAATTGAGTCATTATGGAGTCAAAGGTACTGCATATAAATTGATACAGTCGTATCTCAGTTCCAGAATACAAACTGTAGAGGTAAATGGTGTTAGATCATCTGGATCTTATGTGGAAATGGGCGTTCCCCAGGGTTCAATTTTAGGACCCTTCCTGTTTCTAGTATATGTAAATGATTTGCCATTTTATGTGGAAAATTTGTGTGAGATTGTATTATTTGCTGATGACACATCTTTATTATTTAACGTTGACCGTAGGCGCAAAAACAACTATGACGATGTGAATAATGCTCTCTCGCAAGTTCTGCAATGGTTTAATGTCAATAATTTAAAGCTAAATGCTAATAAAACCAAGTGTATTCAATTTTCCTTACCTAATGTAAAAGTTGAGCATATTGGAATTAAATTAAATAATGAAAAATTAGATTTAGTAGACTCGACTACATTCTTGGGTATAACGATAGACTCAAAACTGCAATGGAGTCATCACATTACGCTTTTGGCTGGTAAACTTAGTTCAGCAGCTTATGCCATAAGAAAGATAAGACAACTTACTGATATATATACTGCCAGGATTGTATATTTTAGTTACTTTCATAGTATCTTATCATACGGCATTTTACTCTGGGGAACAGCAGCTGATATTGAAAGTATATTCATTTTACAAAAAAGAGCTGTGAGATCTATTTATCAATTGAGTAGCCGAACATCTCTTAGAGAAAAATTTAAAGAAATTGGCATTTTGACTGTTGCTTCTCAATTCATTTACAATTGCATACTCCTCGTTAAAAATAATATCAATTTGTATATCAAACACAGTAACGTGCACAATTTTAACACAAGGAATAGAAACAAGCTTGCATTGCCAGCCTACAGGTTACAGAAGGTTTACCGATCTTTTATGGGTCAAGGTATACATTTTTACAATAAAATTCCTGATGTTGTTCTTGAGTTACCCATAAATGAGTTCAAATGTCACATTAAAAGTTGTTTACTTAAGAAAGGCTATTATACTATTAAAGAATACTTGAATGACAAAACTGCATGGCTGTAACTGCAAAATTGTTTTGTATTTGTTTGCAGTGTCGTACAGATAAATTACCTTAACTCTAAGTAACTATTTGCAGTTTGGTTCGAGTGGTTATGGGTAGTCATGCTCTCTTAAAAATCTCTTCGGCGGTGTCGTGTGAGACGGGTCGTTGCGTTCCCTAAAATATGGTTGAGCGAAGCGATGGCTGGTTCATGCGTCATGCTCGTGAACGGGTGCTGCCAGCGGAGATGAGTCTGCTCTATACTACTTTATTATTGTAATGATAATTATTATTAAATTTAGATTGTATTTTACATTACACAACTTGTATTTATACTGTATGACACAGCAATCAATATGTAAGTGAACATTTATTATTTATCTGATAAAGATTTAATGGCGTTGTGGATTCTGGTATGGTTTTCTAGACCTGAACTTGGTTTTGCAGCGGTGTATCCTTGTCATTCTTTATACAGACTGAAAAGGGGGGACTGATGTTGGATTTGGTTTTGGGTTGGGAGAGTAGTGCCAGAATCGACAACAGTGTATGGGTAATCACATGCATGTGTCCTGCCGTTATGTTTATAATTTGTTATAATAATGTACTCTGGTACTTATATATTTTTTTTTTCTTCTATCTTTGTAACATGGTATCCATGTGTGGTTATGAGTAGTCATGCTCTCTTAAAAATCTCTTCGGTGGTGTCGTGTGAGGCGGGTCGTTGCGTTCCCTAAAAAATGGTTGAGCGAAGCGATGGCTGGTTCATGCTCGTGAACGGGTGCTGCCAGCGGAGATGAGTCTGCTCTTGCTTCATTGGATACTATTAACCGTTGTACTAAACTTTAATCGTTCATTTTTTTTTGCCTAAACAGCAGGACACGGCATTCCTAAACTTTGTTAAACCAGATTTTTATATAGTCATAATTTTTATTATATTAGCATTTGTAATGGAAAGTGACTTTATGAGTTACCTCATATTGAAGTCATTTTTCAATTTGACGACTCTGTATACAATACAGGGAGAAAAAAACAGCCCTTGCTGAGTTTCTTGCCGATTCTTCTCAGTACAAGGTCTCCCGCCGTAGATTTGCGAACCGATGGCGTAGCTTTTCGACATTCACAAGTGCTTGTAACAGCCTAGACTGAATAAACGATATTGAATTTTGAATTTTTTTTTGAATTTTGAATTTATTTTTTCAGTCCAACATCAACATCGTTTGAAAGAAGGAAGTGACATTTTTTTTTTGCGGAGTGTGATTTTTGATATATCACGGTAAGTTTTTGATTTTTATCTATACTTATTATTGCGCAACATTTAATGAAATGTTTGACATCTTTCAAGGCTTAATTTACATGTAAAATAGCTTATTTATCAAGTTATAATGGAAAATATAACTAGAAAAAATTCCACGCGGACCGGGCAGCAGACGGGACTCGAACCCGCACCCTTCGCAATCCGGGCGAATGCACTGACCAATTATGCTACCGCGGCCCTCACGGACCGCGTCGAAATTCTTCTAGCTATTCTTAAGCTGCAAGGCAGCGCCATCTCTTCGCATTATAGGTAACCCACAATGTCAAATGAATACTTTTACAAGTATTAAACATTTGAAAGAAGAAATAGCAATTATAGTTATAAATTTTATTATTTTTAAAGCATGTAACTGCTTGATGTTTAAATCTAAAGAAAATATAACTAGAAAAAATTCCACGCGGTCCGTGAGGGCCGCGGTAGCATAATTGGTCAGTGCATTCGCCCGGATTGCGAAGGGTGCGGGTTCGAGTCCCGTCTGCTGCCTGGTCCGCGTGGAATTTTTTCTAGTTATATTTTCTTTAGATTTAAACATCAAGCAGTTACATGCTTTAAAAATAATAAAATTTATAAGTTATAATGGGTTTTGTTTGCGCAACAGTTGCGCAAAAATGACTTTATGCAACTTTGCGATACCAGGGGCGTAGAATTTGCGCTACTAATTTTACGCTACCAAATAAAGGAGCTTACACACATAGGCTTGCAGGTGTTTTTTTAGCTTTTGTAATATTTGTGTTTTTTTTGAGGTTTCGATTTTAGTTCCTGTGAAGGAATTGTATTTCTAGCAATAGAACTCTCCGCTTTTTTGTAACACCTTTTAAGATTTAAAGATAAGAGTAAAAGTTGACGTTTGTCATACTTACCTATTAAAAGTGTGTTTTATTTTGTAGCACTGTCCTTACGTTACATATCTTGTATGCACTCCTTA
This sequence comes from Chilo suppressalis, assembly GCA_902850365.2. Taxonomy (NCBI): domain Eukaryota; kingdom Metazoa; phylum Arthropoda; class Insecta; order Lepidoptera; family Crambidae; genus Chilo; species Chilo suppressalis. The sequence continues at coordinate 1,609,377 of OU963895.1, read as the reverse complement.
ACAATTTTGCGTTACCATTTTGCGTCACTCTGCGCTGTGGACTCGTAGAAATTTTTGCGACACCATTGCGCTATTTGTGGCAAAATCTACGGCCTGACCCACAAATCTTTAATTTTAAAATAGACTTTTCATGAACATACAAAAACGCTGTCGGCCATTTTAGTCTATAGATTATCTATTGACGTCATAGTCAACCTGTAGTAAACAAAAACTCGTAAGCACGTAGAAAACAACTTATCTGAGTTTATAAAAAAAAAAAATATGATTTCTAATAAATATCACGAAAAATAAAGTAATTATCATTATTGTATTGTACGAGAATATAAAAACACATCCTTGAAGACTCCAGGAAAGTTGTGGATTAAAGTGTCGAGAGAAATTGACCTACGCAACTTTATTAAACTTATTCATATGTTATATCAGTTTTATGTTTATTACTTCATTGTAATACTAAATGCACTGTACTTACATATATGCCTTGTCGTTTCTCTTTGTTGCAAAAAATTCACCAACCAACCACCAAATTTCGTTGTTTACTACAACAAGAGACGTCACAATCATATATTTAGGTTCCTTAGACCAAATACTTTAAGAAATAAAGATTTATTTAAAACAATTCGACATGAGTCAACTAGCTCATTGAATTTATTATTTCCCGGTCGACAGTTTAACATGCTGGTCATTACATAATTATAATATCCGTCAGGTGGCTAGCGCGTTCGGCTGCGATCGTTGAAGTTAAGCAACTTTCGCAATGGTCGGTCATTGGATGGGTGACCAAAAATCTTCTATCTCAAGTTCCTCCGTGCTTCGGAAGGCACGCTAAGCCGTTGGTCTCGGCTGTATCTGCAGTTAAATAGCACCCGCCAATCTGCACTTGGGTCCGCGTGGTGGGTCATGTCCCAATCTCCCTATTCCATCCATAGGAACGGCCTGTGCCCCAGCAGTGGGGATATTAATAGGCTGATGATGATGATGAGGTTTTAAAGCACCGCACCTAATAAATACAAACTTTAAAGTGTACTAAAGTTTGTATAAATTTGATGAGGGTTTTTTTAATCCTGCAAGAGAATTTTGCTGGGTACCCGCCAAAATATTATGTACATCTCTTATCTATTAGACAAGTCCGTCCGTCTGTGGTGCTGTTTCAGCGGCCAAACCGTAAGAGATAGATAAAGAGAATATTTAAGTTATAAGTTAAGAATAGTCTGATAAGACTACAAACCGGATTTGCGTAACGTAACACTTCTGGTTTTCGAGAAATCAGGTTTTGGTGAACATTTGGTTCACTGGTTTGCTAGTATAGGTATAATACTACGGAACTGTATAACTGAAACCTTGCAAAATGTTTACAAGCATGGTAAGTCTTACAACCAATTTACAAGTATCATTGTTCGATTCGTACTTGGCTAATTTTAACATTGAAAATGTTTTTCGTTCACTCCAATAGGCCCCATTTTTGTTGAAAGTGCGACACGCCCGTGATACCCCGAGGTTTAGAGCCACGAGGACGTATATGGGGTCAAAATACGAGGAATTTTAAGAAAATGTAAATATTATTTTGGAGAAGCAAAAAAATATTTTTGGTATTTGAAAAAAAAAACGAGTTTTTTCGAACGAAAAATCGCGCTTTCACAGAAAAGGACAATGGGCAAAACACACCCAGCTCCGCCAACAATGTAATTAGTATCAATCGATAGATCTATGAATAACTATAACTAATAACGAACTATAGATATCGAACAGACTGTTTGAAAAACCCATGCGGGGATTTTTGGATTTACTTTAGCGCGGCAGAATAACATAAGGGGGCACCCTTGCACCTTGTGAAGACTCTCAATACACTCCCATAATGCCTGAGCACTCTATGCATGGGCGAACTAACTAATTAAATTAATTCCCTTGTTTAATTAATGTTCGTTCGTTAAAGTACTTGTACCTATTTAACTTAAAGTAACTAAAGACCCTCGGGATGGAATTTGATGCACTTTGTCACATATGATCATGACTATAATACCTTTCAAACAAATGTAGTTTAAGCCGTGGCGGACGTGGGTGCAGCGTCCATACATTTTTGCCCAATGTCCTTTCCAATGTATGGAGAACGGGGCCGAATTTAAAAATAAACATTAAAAATAATGTAATCTAAATTTGTTTCTTAGGTTTTCACGCACATCACTCATTAAATAAAACTAGTTTTTACGGGTTAATGCACGAAAACTTTATTTATTTATTGACGTTTCGTAGTCTTTACAGGCTACGTCGTCAGAATAAAACGTTTTATTCTGCGGCCCTACCGCAGCCAATAAATAAATAAAGTTTTCGTGCATTAACCCGTAAAAACTAGTTTTATTTAATCTAAATTGTCATGTTTGTGTACGATAAATAAATATTGTATTCTACCACATACATGATAGTACTTTTATACTGATAATTAAAGCAATTCGTGCAAAATTATTCCTTAACCATTCCAAAATATCAAAAATGCACAACGTTAATATTCAAGTTTTCACTTCTGCCGGCACTCCCGGAGTGCAACCCGTCGTTTTTTTTAATAATCTATAATAATAGGTAGATTCATAGAGCACGAGATCTATGATTTATTTTCCTCTTTTTACTAGACATTCAAAATCGCTGCCGCTTTTATCTTCTACTACTTTTGAATTTGGCTATCGTAATGGACAAACAAACGTAATAACACAATACTGACTGCAATAAATACGGATCAAACTAAATAAATTACATACAGGAACACGTCATCGGCTCAGGCGCCGAGCTATGACCCCATAAAGAAAAACAATTTGTATATGTTTGTTTTACGATTTCGCGTAGTACTTATAGCCGGCATATATTCAAATTGTTTAGATTAAGGCGTTGAGCAGACGACGGGGCGGGGCGGGCATTTTGTCCGCGAAGCAATAAAGACCGCGTCTGCCCGTCGACACGGTAATAATATCATACAGTATTCTATCTTCATACAAACGGTCGGAAAGCGAGTCATACCTACGCCACTCGAGTTCGATGTGCTCTCGGCGGGCACCCAGTCGCGAATGCGCCGCCGCGCCGCAACGACGACCGAACGGTCAGAATTGTTTTTTATGCAGTTAGCCGTGATTAAACGTGCGTTTTGTATTGTAAATAATTGAAATATTGTAAAGTTGTCTTACCTTTATAGAATAATTTTTATATACCTATCTACTAGTACGTTATTTGTTTCTAATATTAGGTATTTCGGTTTTTCCATCGGGCAAAATATCTGGAATAATATAAATATGTAAGTGGTTAGGATGAAAAAGAGACAAACGAGTAATCTACCTACACTCGCGTTAAAAACAAAACTACATAAAATATTGTAGGCTGGCGGCCCTACCGCAGCGCTCGGTGTAGGCATTTATTTTCAAGGACAGGGCGGAGTCACAATACTGTATAGATAATATTACCGTGCCGTCAATGTCTGCGGCTGCCCGCACCGCGTACACAAAGCACACGACGGGCAGAGGCGGTCAGTTTAGGACGTTCGTTCTAGTGAATAGTCCATCACTAAAAAGCGCGTGGCGCGGACTGAGCTGACCGCCCCGCGCCGCCGTCTGCGTTACTGCATATAAACTGGTTTGTATGATCCACGGCGGGCAGCCGCAGACATGCCGCGCCGTCACTGCCCGCCGGGCACCCAAGGCACAGAATATATACACTACGCGAAAAGAAGCGACACTTAAGCATGTGTGCTCGTAAAATCAGCCGCGGCTATGTGTGGGTGTCTGGAGGTGTGCGGGGGCGTTGCGCGGCGCGCGGGACGTGGAGAGGGCAGTCGCCGACTGCCTCGACCGAAGGGATGGCAGTAGCGAAATAGTAAAATAATAGCGTTGCACTGCATTGCACGCACAGACTGACTACGCTACGCAATCTTATTATTATTTAGATAATAATAAGAATTATAAAACGAGTCGAAAAAGGAGAAAATATATAAAAGTTAGCAATTTGTTATAGTACCTACATTAAAAGATTAAAAATTGATTATAAAATCAAACCTATCCTTCATTATTTACCCCAGTATCCTTGAATCAGTTTACATTTAATAACTTACTATGCATAAATATTCATTGGCACAAGTCTAAATTCCAAGTTCAACCCTAGCGCACACACGCTCCTGCTCAAGGTCACTAACGCTGGAACTCTCACGTACACAGAGTGTCACCGCTGTGCCCAAGGCGCGGTCTTTTTGCCCTCTGTGTGCGTTTGAAGTATAGGATTCACTTTGTACTATTATTCGCGGCGAAATTGACCGGCCCGCTCCGCCCCGTCGTCTGCAAAGCCTTAAAGTGCGTAATTAACTAGAATCACATCAAAAATCACAAGTAACACTATTACATGACGCAAGTGCAATTTAGTCACACCTTGCATGTATGTCCGAGATTTGTTTTTCATATAATATCCAAAATTGTATTTTCAGTATCCATCTCTTTAGATTTAGTGCTTTTCTTTTTTGTTTTTGTTGATTGTTAATGCAGACAGAATTGGTCGCTGGAGCTCGATGGCGCAAGTGGTTAGCGCGTACGGCTGCGATCGTTGAAGTTAACTTTCGCAGTGGTCTGTCGTTGGATGGGTGACCAAAAATTTACTATCTCGAGCTCCTCCGTGCTTCGGAAGGCACGTTAAGCCGTTGGTCCCGGCTGCATCTGCAGTCGTTAGTACCCGCCAATCCGCACTGGGCCCGCGTGGTGGGTCATGGCCCAATGTCCCTATTCCATCCATAGGGAAGGCCTGTGCCCCAGCAGTGGGGACATTATTAGGCTGATGATGATGATGATGATGATGAGACAGAATTTGTGTATAATAACTTGTTTAGTGGGAAATGTCTTTTGCCGTAGCGTGTGGGGAGAGGTAGAGAGAAATTTTTTTTTTTTGGTTAATTTGTCCCTCTTGGGACGGGCAAAGGATTCTGAGTCCATACAGCCCTGGCTGTTAGCTTTTCTTTCTTAAAATGTTTTGATTGTAGTTTTTACAAATTTGTATAAAGGAATGTAGGTTGAGGTTTTGTAAAAGTTTTCTCAAGTCGCTGTTTTTTTCTCTCTCTTTTTTCTTTTTAAATGGTTTTGGCAGAGATATTTTGATACGTACAGCCAAGCATGTTTTGTTTTTATTTTTATTCCTGGTTTTTTATTTTGATTTCAATTTTTTTTTAATGTTATTTGTTGTTCTTGTTGTTATTGATTCGTGCGACACCAAACCGGTTCCAACGGAAGACCAGCGCTAATGGCAACATTAGCACTAAGCTAAGTTGGGACCGTTTTGAGACTAAATTTAATTGTTATATTTTATTTTTTTATATTTTTTTTTGCTGTCTCAAATAAAATGATTTCTTTCTTTCATATTTCATATCGGACTCATACACTATGGGAACCGTATCATAATAATATAAATTGTCACTCGTGCTAATGATAATAGGGATGATGACTAATTCTTTTTTCTTCGTTTATCAGGTAGATTATCAAAGAGTATTGGACACGTATTTTTTCTTTTTTCACATAATATAAACATTGCAGAGATATATTGATTTGAAAAGTCGCATGACGTCACGTTTGAGTACACTTATAAGTGAAAATTCACTCAAAAGTGACGTCACGAGCCCCTACTCCCAAACTTTGACGCGCTATAACTTTGTCATTATTGGTTGATTGCCCAAAGAAAAAATACGTGTCCATTATTTTTTGATCATCTAACTGACGGACTAAATAGAATTTCGTTTACTGTACCCCGTCATCACCCCTATTTAACGATGCATCCAAATCTGCTCATTCGTTAAGAATTTATATTGGAACTAGCTTTTGCCCGCGACTTCGTCCGCGTTATCGTCGTTTTTCGTAAAAAGTAGCATATGTCCTTCCTCAGGGTTCCGAGGTTTTGATGTGACAGACAGATTAACTTTCGTATTTTAGTAGGGAAATATAATACTGTTAAAAATATCGCAATAAGGAACCGCAGAATATTATTATTATCACTGTGCCCCGAGATCATCAGCGTGTAACTCCTTGTATGTTATTATGTTAATGTATTGGTAATATTGTTTAGATCGTTTCCACATGAGTCTTAAGTACATATAGAATGAAAATACTTCAGCGCAAAGCTTCCGGGTAGACTACGTTGAAATTTGACCCGTCCGGAACGTGAACATAAAAAATTCTAGGACTGCTAACCCGGGAAAGACCGACATAACTGACCATGTGAAAAACAACTGACACCGAGATCTACTCCAACAACACGAAAGGTCTGCCCTTGAGCCTTATTTATGTCATTGCATAACACACCGATACTGGGAATTGCGTTCTTTTAAATTGGAATGGAAAATTATTTGGTATTTTGGGAATTCTGGGAATAAAGATGGTTTCTCCTGCACTGCAACCTATTAAAATTTGAGCCTCGATTACATTTTGTTGTAACTGGGTTACTTTAAGCCGAGTTCCATTACAAATTTGTGGTGGTCTTAAATTTCGGAGCAGAATAATCGGAATGCCAATTTTTAAACAAATTTCATGAGAAGGAAGTCCGGGCATATTTAAAGAATTTAAAAATTCTATAGGGTAATTAGTGGCTTCTTGTTCATCGGCCATTCTATTTATTGAACTATAAACTTTGCTTGCCCCCTGGATATTCGACAGTATTTTATTATTAATCTCAGATGCCTGGTCATTGCGAGGAGTTAAAATGGAGCTTTCGCATAGCCAAGAATTGTTCTTATTTAATATATTTGTTACGTCACCGTAAACTGACGATGTAAGATGTTGTTGGGATTGCACTATACAACATAACTCAGGCGTCAGAATAAGTTTTCCTTGGTGTAGCAGTGGATAGGTATCTTTGGTGAAGGTATGTTCTTTAATAATATATTAGAAAATTCACGATCATCCGGGTTATCTACAGTTCTCACTCGCATGTTTATAGTCAAATGCACCGATTGTATATCACGCCACAAATAAGAGCTTTTCAGGCAAGCCCTAACCTCAGCAGCTCGGGTTCCCCGTGGTATTACCGTAAAGGTTTGTCGGAAATCACCACAAAATACAACTGTGATACCGCCCATGGGTCGATCATTTTGTCTTATATCTCTTAAAGTTCTGTGTACCACTTCTACTCCTTTTCGATGGGCCATCGTACATTCATCCTATATGATTAAATTACACTTTCAACGAATATTTAAACACTACCAAAACAACTAATACGTGGTCCTAACTTTAGCTACCTTACACTTAAAATCTAAGTGACTATTTAAACTAAAATATTCTTATAGAATTATAACCAGAAATATATACAACTCACAACAAAAAATAAATGAAAATAAAGCTGAAACGCCTGTGCAATACTATCTACCTTTACCTACTTCACTTAAAATAAATACTTATAACTACTTTAATTAATAAAAGTACCTACGCTTAATAATTTTTAATTTGAACGAATATTTAAACACTACCAAAACAACTAATACCTGTTTTACAAAATAACAACAAAATAAATTCAAATAAACTATTTAAAGACTAAAAGTCGCGCTGATAAGCACGGTTTCGGTCTCCCAGGCGGGGGAGCAGATGAGAAATCCTCATGGATACCCTACAGCCGGCTGCAAGGTTATGTCAGACTCGTACTGACTAAAAAACACCCGTAGGGGCTGCCTCTGGCCGGGAAGGCCCCTAAGGCTTCATCGGAAGCGATCGTCCCCTAGGGGGGGAGCGACGCAGAAAACAGATTTAGACAGCTCGCTCTCAGACCTCCCGCCTTTTGATACCCTACCGCCGCGCCGCCGCGACCCGTGTCGAGCGCAGCAACCGTTACACAAAAATAATCCTTATAGCATGATTCAGTATTCACGTGCGACGGCGCGATGGCTTATTTCATGTATAAGTTTGGTGCTTTATACCGAGTATTATAAACGTAAGAGTAAACAAATATGATCAGAATGCTCCGAACTGCTAAGCTATCGGGAGTTACACGTGTTATTGTGAGTCAACCATAAAAGATAGACATATGCTGTTGCGGGATATTTTTTAGACAATTTTATGTTGAATATTTCCGTCATACATGATTTCTATGTAACTTTAACCATTAAGGCTGCACACGCGATGGAAGCTTAAAAAATGGAGTAACTTCTCCCGTTTTCCCAACATTTCCCTTCACTACTCTGCTCCTACTGATTGTAGCGTGATAAAAAGTATACTATAACCTGCCCAGGAGTATGAAGAATAATTGTACCAAGTTTCGTTAAAATCCGTCGAGTAGTTTTTGTTTCTATAAGGAACAAACACACAGACAGACAGACAGACAGACAAAAATTTTACTGATTGCATTTTTGGCATCAGTATCGATCACTAATCATCCCCTGATAGTTATTTTGCAAATATATTTCATGTACAGAATTGACCTCTCTACAGATTTATTATAAGTATAGATAATTAAACTAGAAAGAGCATTTCACATAACCAGCCTATTAATGTCACCGCTGCTGGGGCACCGGCCTTCCCTATGGATGGAATAGGGAGATTGGGCCACTACCCACCACGCAGGCCCATTGCTTATTGGTGGGTGCTAACCACTGCAGATGCAGCCGGGACCGACGGCTTAACGTGCCTTGCGAAGCACGGAGGAACTCGAGATAGAAGATTTTTGGTCACCCATCCTATGACTGACCACTGCGAAAGTTGCTTAACTTCAACGATCGCAGCCGAACGCGCTAAGCGTTCGGTCCTCAATTTACACATATAAAAAATATTTATATGTTAATAACATATGAGTAGGTAATTTTATTTTAAACACATATACGAGTAAAATATGAAATAATAGGCATATCAGATTCTGGCGTCCGAAAAACAACATGTCAGCTAGGAATAGAGCGCAGTATGTTAATTAAAAATTACGAAAATATCGAATATCGACCTTCATCATCAGCCTATTAATATCCCCACTGGTGGGGCACACGCCTTCCCTATGGATGGAATAGGGAGATCGGGCCATTACCCACCATGCGAGCCCATTGCGGATTGGTAGGTGCTAACCACTGCAGACGCAGCCGGGACCGACGGCTTAACGTGCCTTGCGAAGCACGGAGGAACTCGAGATAGAAGATTTTTGGTCACCCATCCTATGACTGACCACTGCGAAAGTTGCTTAACTTCAACGATCGCAGCCGAACGCTGGATTGGTGGGTGCTAACGACTGCAGATGCAGCCGGGACCGACGGCTTAACGTGCCTTGCGAAGCACGGAGGAACTCGAGATAGAAGATTTTTGGTCACCCATCCAATGACTGACCACTGCGAAAGTTGCTTAACTTCAACGATCGCAGCCGAACGCTGGATTGGTGGGTGCTAACGACTGCAGATGCAGCCGGGACCGACGGCTTAACGTGCCTTGCGAAGCACGGAGGAACTCGAGTTAGAAGATTTTTGGTCACACATCCAAAGACTGACCAATGCGAAAGTTGCTTAACTTCAACGATCGCAGCCGAACGCTGGATTGGTGGGTGCTAACGACTGCAGATGCAGCCGGGACCGACGGCTTAACGTGCCTTGCGAAGCACGGAGGAACTCGAGATAGAAGATTTTTGGTCACCCATCCAATGACTGACCACTGCGAAAGTTGCTTAACTTCAACGATCGCAGCCGAACGCGCTAACCACCCGCACCATCGAGCTCCTCAGAATATCAACCTTATCAACAAAAGCAATGAATGCTCTCAGAAAGGATAAAGTGGAAATAGTTGGGTCATAACAATGTATATATGAGGGACCATAGATACAAAAACAGTGTCATTAAAAAAATGACCCATTCGGTACGCGATATAGGGAAGACCTTTCAGCGGATGTTAAGACGATGTTACAAAATTGCTGACCCACAATGGCAAAAAATAGCCAATGACAGAGAAAACTGGGAAGCCTTTATCTGGGAGGGGTATCTGTGAAATTAAATTGGTGTCTTATAAAATAAAATGAAATTATGTTTTTTTAAGCATTTAACTGCTAGATGTTTAAATCTAAAGAAAAGTTTTACTAGAAAAAAAATGCACGCGGACCAGGCAGCGGACGGGACTCGAACCCGCACCCTTCGCAATCCGGGCGAATGCACTAACCAATTATGCTACCACGGCCCTAATGGCCGCGTCGAAATTTTCCTAGCCTTAAGCTGCAAGGCAGCGCCATCTCTTCGCATTGTAGGTAACCCACAATGTCAAATGAATACTTTTTCAAGTATTAAACATTTGAAAGAAGAAATAGCAATCATCGTTAGGTTTTTATTTATTTTTAAGCATTTAACTGCTAGATGTTTAAATCTAAAGAAAAATTTTACCAGAAAAAAAAATGAAATTTATAGAATTATATTCCTTCAGTTGCGATGCGACCCAGGGGGCCAATCGCCTAACGGAAATGCTTTGGGAAACGCTAACGCTTACGATTTTATATTGTTATTTCTAGCCGCCTGAGGTTTTCGAATACCTCACGCTCATTTTTTTTAATATTGTTATTACCAATGCAAAAGAAAAAGAAAGAGCGCGAGGCATTTGAATACCTCAGGCGGCTAGAAATCACAAAATAAAATCGTAAGCGTTAGCGTTTTCCAAAGCATTTCCGTTAGGCGATTGGCCCCCAGGTTATAAAGACATCTCTTCTAACCAGGTCTCGTTCACTAGCATGACGCATGAATTGTCACCTAGTCGCTCAGTTTACTACAAAACAACTTACAATATAAACACCACTCTCGACAGCCAAAGTAAAGACTTTAATAAAATTACTGTAGACCTTTGATGTATTGGAATGGAACGATGTTTTTTCATCCATCAAAAAATTTTATCTTGTAGCGTTGGTCGATCCAATTGTACTTTCCACTAACCTAATGGAAGCTGTAAAAGTTTTATTTGGGCGTTAAAATCTGTGTATTTTATATTGAACAAGCTTATGATTCTGAAGACTGAGAGGATAATGATAAAATCCTTACAAATATCAAAAATATTTGGCCCTAAACTAAACAAAAATAGTGCTATGTTTTTATTTATTTTTAAGCATTTAACTGCTAGATGTTTAAATCTAAAGAAAAGTTTACTAGAAAAAAATCCACGCGGACCAGGCACCAAGTAGATTTAAACATCTAGCAGTTAAATGCTTAAAAACATAACTATAATTGCTATTTCTTCTTTCAAATGTTTAATACTTGAAAAAGTATTCATTTGACATTGTGGGTTACCTACAATGCGAAGAGATGGCGCTGCCTTGCAGCTTATGGCTAGGAAAATTTCGACGCGCCTAATAGGGCCGTGGTAGCATAATGGTCAGTGCATTCACCCGGATAGCGAAGGATGCGGGTTCGAGTCCCGTCCGCTGCCTGGTCCGCGTGGATTTTTTTTTCTAGTAAACTTTTCTTTAAAAATAGTGCTATTTATTCAAATTAAAAGGAGTGGCTACCACAGCGCAAAGACTTTCACTTGAGATAAAAAATCTATTTGGTGTCAGGCTAGAATGGAACCAACTTTATCAATAGGGTTGATGACTAAATTTTTTTTCTTCGTTTATCAGGTAGATTATCAAAAAGTATTGGACACGTATTTTTTCTTTTTTCACATAATATAAACATAACAGAAATATATTGATTTGAAAAGTCGCATGACGTCACGTTTGAGTACACTTACAAGTGAAAATTCACTCAAAAGTGACGTCACGAGCCCCTACTCCCAAACTTTGACGCGCTATAACTTTGTCATTTTTTGGTTGATTGCCCAAAGAAAAAATACGTGTCCATTATTTTTTGATCATCTAACTGACGGACTAAATATAATTCACAATAATAATCAATAATCAAAATCGTTTATTCAGTTTAGGATGTTACAAGCACTCATGAATGTCTAGGAGCTAAGCCATCGGGTCGTTAATCTACGGCGGGAGACCTTGTACTGAGAAGAACCGGCAAGAAACTAAGCAAGGCCTGTTTTTTTCTCCCTGTTTTATTATTTAGAGTCGTCAAATTGAAAAATGACTTCAGAGATTATTCATGAAGTCACCTTTCATTACATAATGATGAAACATACATTAATTGTTTACCTGTATTTTGATTGCTGTGTCATCTATCTATACTTAAAATAAATCTGTAGAGAGGTCAATTCTGTACATGAAATATATTTTCAAAATAACTATCAGGGGATCATTAGTGATCGATACTGATGCCAAAAATGCAATCAGTAAAATTTTTGTCTGTCTGTCTGTCTGTCTGTCTGTCTGTGTGTATGTTCCTTATAGAAACAAAAACTACTCGACGGATTTTAACGAAACTTGGTACAATTATTTTTCATACTCCTGGGCAGGTTATAGTATACTTTTCATCACGCTACAATCAATAGCAGCAGAGTAGTGAAGGGAAATGTTGGGAAAACGGGAGAAGTTACTCCATTTTTTAAGCTTGCGTGTGCAGCCTTAATGGTTAAAGTTACATAGAAATCATGTATGACGAAAATATTCTACATAAAATTGTCTAAAAAATATCCTGCAACAGCATATGTCTATCTTTTATGGTTGACCCACAATAACACGTATAATTATATAAATAAAGCCATTGTTTATAGCACAAGCCTGAGAACTAAAATTATACTTTACACTACAGCTCTACACCGAAGCGAAGCGAGGGCGGGCCACTAGTACAGTATAAATACAAATAGTCTATTATTACTATTTATATTAATTGTGACTAAACATTTACTTCAATATTAAAGAAGTTAGGGCAGACTCATCTCCGCTGGCAGCACCCGTTCACGAGCATGACGCATGGACCAGCCATCGCTTCGCTCAACCATATTTTAGGGAACGTAACGACCCGCCTCACACGACACCACCGAAGAGACTATTAAGAGAGCATGACTACCCATAACTACCCATACTAACTACATTGTCGGTAACTATCATCTCTTATCTATTAGACAAGTCCGTCCGTCCGTCTGTCTGTGGTGCTGTTCTAGCGGCCAAACCGTAAGAGATAGATAAAGAGAATATTTAAGTTATAAGTTAAGAATAGTCTGATAAGACTACAAATCGGATTTGAGTAACGTAGCACTTCCGGTTTTCGATAAATCACGAATTTCAAACGAAACCACACAAAATCTCCGAAGTTCTCAATTAATTAAATACATTTTTTTTTAAATCAGGTTTTGGTGAACATTTGGTTCACTGGTTTGCTAGTATATGTGTAATACGATACTTTTAAAAGCTTTTATTATCTAACATTCGAAACAAGATATAGCAATGGCAACTCACGTTAATTTCTACGTGTTTTTTCAACATAATTTCGCTTTTCTATAGTCATCCTTATGTGCAGCCTATTTATGTCCCCACTAATGGGGCACAGGCCTTTCCTATGGATGGAATAGGGAGATTGGGCCATGACCCACCACGCGGGCCCAGTGCTTATCCTGCCTTCGGAAGCACGGAGGAGAGCTCGAGAGAGTAAATTTTTTGTCACCCATCCAATGACCGACCACTGCGAAAGTTGCTTAACTTCAACGATCGCAGTCGAACGCGCTAACCACTTGCGCCATCGAGCTCCTTCTCTCCTCCTCATCTATCAACGCACAGCTCAAACCACTGAATGGATTGCTCTGAAATTTTACACACATATATAGCTATATATATATATATATATATATATATACTAGCTGACCCAGCGAACTTCGTACCGCCCTAAAAAATAGGGGTTGTCCAGCGGACAAATTTGTGAATCTAAACCATTCTCAGATCCCCTTGAAAACACACAAAAAATTTCATCAAAATCGGTCCAGTCGTTTAAGAGAAGTTCAGTGACATACACACTCACAGAAGAATTATATATATAAAGACTAGCTGACCCAGCGAACTTCGTACCGCCCTAAAAAATAGGGGTTGTCCAGCGGACAAAATTGTGAATCTAAACCAGTCTCAGATCCCCTTGAACACACACAAAAATTTTCATCAAAATCGGTCCAGTCGTTTAAGAGAAGTTCAGTGACATACACACTCACAGAAGAATTATATATATAAAGATTGTGATGTTGGCGTGCGTAAAGAGCCCGCCCTTTTACAAAATTGCGCCGCTGCCGTACTGATCGGCGCGTAGGTAGATTTGCACTAGTACTCGTATATATTGCATTTTACGGGTGATGTTTCGAGTCTTATAAATAAAATGTATACATATTTCAGTAGGTTAATGAGAGTAGATTAGTTTTATGAAAGTTTTTGATATTAATTCTATTTAATTCAATATCAAAATACGAAGTAAACCTGCATCATTTTTTGGGAAAGCTCACGGAGGTTAGATGTTTTTTTTTGATAATTAATGAGATGAAAATTCAAAATTCTAATACATTATATTACAACAAAAACATATTTGTGATGTTGTAGTAATTAATTTGATCTAATTCATTGTAGATTATTGAGAGATTGAGGCGTTTGAAGTTATGCATATTATCGTTTTTTCCCTAAACTAGCTGCAGTAGAACGATCAGTACAAAAAAAGGAAAACAGTATTTACAAATCTTCTACATTAACTTACAAAAGGAAGGAAGGAAGAACAAATCTACTGTTTACTTCTATTGGAAATAGTCAAAATCTTTTTTAAGGGGGTAACCGAGGGTGCTATAAAAATATTTTTTTTGCAAAAAATGTGAATGGGCTCTTAAGTAAGGAATTTCCAAAACTCACCTTCTAAAGGGATAGAACGGGGTTTCAAAGTTTGTATGGGAAGCCAATATTACCACGCGGACAAAGTCACGGGCTCCCACTAGTACACATATTTATAAAAAGAATGTAAAAAGATCAACAAAGGAACGCCTTGATATGCTCCGTAATCTGTATACTCCACCAGATGCAACAATTTCTATGTAACATTCATAATTCCAGTGACCTTTTCAGATTCACGTAGGATGATGAAATGGCTTACTCAATCTCTGTATTCTATTTTTAAAGGTAGCTTAGTACTTCGCTTAAATATGCTATCAGAAAAAGCTATTTTGATATAACTTGTTTCTTGTACATGTCTTGCGTAAATAATATTTCTGTGCCCAACGCTCGTCTATAGAATACTTTGCAACGGTATTCACACGAGTAAATTAATTTTTAATTATAACTCGGTTGCGCCAGTATGGCATTTTGAATTGACCGCGTAAAAATTCTTATGATCGTTCATCGTCTTATTTTGAATTGATAGTTAAATTGGTACTTTACTCATTTTCTTTTCCCATCTCCCTCCTGCACATACCTATCTCGCATGCAAGAGTGAGTCGACGAATGTCCACTGGGGACATCTAGCGGGTGTTGAAGTTAACATGCTTCTTAGCAAATCCGCACCTTTTGTTAATGGCTGCGCTCTTCGTAATTAATTCGTTTGAAATACAATAACCATAGTTCAAGTTATTCTCATTGTAAATAATAATCATAATCATAATCAAAATCATTTATTCAGTTTAGGCTGTTACAAGCACATATGAATGTCTAGAAGCTACGCCATCGGTTCGTAAATCTACGGCGGGAGACCTTGTACTGAGAAGAACCGGCAAGAAACTCAGCAAGGGCTGTTTTTTTCTCCCTGTTTTATTATTTACAGAGTCGTCAAATTGAAAAATGACTTTAGAGGTGATTCATGAAGTCACTTTTCATTACATAATTATTAAATATACATTAATTGTTTACCTGCATTTTGATTGCTGTGTCATACAGTATAAATACAAATAGTGTTATTTATATTCAGTGTGACTAAACATTAACTTCAATATTAAGGAAGTTAGGGCAGACTCATCTCCGCTGGCAGCACCCGTTCACGAGCATGACGCATGAACCAGCCATCGCTTCGCTCAACCATATTTTAGGGAACGTTTCGACCCGGCTCACACGACACCACCGAAGAGACTATTATGAGAGCATGACTACCCATAACTACCCATACTAACTACAACATATTTACTTAAATTAAGGTCATTTACCTGTAAGACACAACAAACAATTACAAAACAAAGCAAAGGAGAAATCACGACCACGCCGTTTATAAATAGAAGTGCAAGACTACCCATAAGAATATCAACCGGCCACGAACCCAAGTTCGGTTTTGGATAGCCGACTCGACGCGTCCACCTCGGGAGCTTCTGGACTGGCCGTTGATGCAAAGTATCTGCAACCTTCCTTATTGGTTTCGAACTATTTCTTTGTGTTTTAATCCACGCAGTTCGAAATCACCTTTCTTTGATTATCGTGCCAATTTTAAATTTACAGTCCATTTCAAAAAACAAATATATAGCATCATCCGCGCAACCATAAATATTTTAAGTTTATAATTTAGGCTCTCTGGTCACAAGATTGAAATTTCATACATCGTTTATTAGTTAATCCAGTAGACGCCGAATTTAAAGATTTATCGGGTACCTACGTGAGAACTATAAAACAATTTATTTGATTTTTAACAATGTCAATGGTCAAAGTAAAAAGAAATCTAAGGCATAGGTATTTAATTGCAAATTCATCGGCAGCGACTGGATTCATATTATTATCAGCTGGGGTAGGGTTATTTGTTGCAACTTATATTCAAAATCATATTTTTAAAAAGTGCGCCATAAAGAATTGCTTCTACAGCATACCTACATTCAATAATTCCAAGTAAACTAAAAACAAAATGCACAGAATTCCAAATTAAAAACATTAAAACAGAACAAATGTGGCTCCAGAAAAGAACCCTAGCGAACATCAGACTTGCAAATGCGTGCATGCATATATGTAGCCAAGGCCTTCCCCTAAGTGATTTCAGCCTAAAACGGTGGCATGCTTCATTCTACCAAATTATATTCATTAACTTGTACACGAAGAGCCAATTTTGCCTTATGAAATGCTTTTGAGCGAATCTCAAGTAAATTTGTGGAATTTTAAGTGAATCTTCTAGTTAGGATGTTTTCTATAGAGGCGAAATAAAGCGCGTACAAATTGAGGGTGACTATTATATCATGATTCAATATTATACATATCATTAATTTGTTGAATCACTTACATATATGCGATATCATTACGTGATCGGGCTCCATCATTAAATTGTGCTATGTGAAAAAATATATCATTAGTAGGTATTACTTATTGAAGTTATACTTCTTTAGGCGCGTTATGAAAAAATGATGAGAGTGAAATTTTTAGATGCGCACGCATCACTTAAACCCAAAAGTAACAGCATGAAGTTGGCCGCGGGCGCGTTATGAAAAAATCATGTGAGTGAAATTTCGAGATGCGCGCGCATCACTGTAACACAATAGTAACACCATGAAGTTGGCCGCGGGCGCGTTATGAATGTTAGTGTCTAATAATGGTGGATTATTAACCACTTAGTGGTTAGACATTATTAGACATCTGTTCGAAAGGTACTTTGAACGATCCACGGAGCTCCATAAGATGATCGCGTTGTCAAAAACAATGTTGGCACGCTCGTCGCCTCTGATCACTGTTTTCATATTTATAATATTTATCCACATGTTTCTAGTTTCTATATAGACACAACGTGTTTTAGTTACTTACAAGTGCTAATTACATATGGACTAATAACTTAAATTCAGTAGTGATTTTAATTGAATATTTTGAATATTTATTTAATTTTTCAAATTAAAACTGAACTTAATTGACTGTGTTAACTATCCTTTTCCAGTCCTTTTATTATTTTATTGTAATTATTAACTATTTGCATGCAATTGAAAAAAAAATTTTTAATGATGCTAAAGAAGTATAACTTCTCACGCGCGTACATAAGTTACACGCATCCATCCATACTAATATTATAAATGGGAAAGTGTGTTTGTTTGTTTGTTTGTTTGTCTTCTCTTCACGCCTAAACCGCTGAACCGATTGTGTTGAAATTTGGGAAATGTATAGCTTGAACTTATGAGCCTGCTATAGGCTAATTTTTTTTAATTTATATATTCGAATTTACATAATTTTCAACTAAATTTATCATTTTCATGGTTGGTCCCGATAGAGATGGCGCTACTGTCACGAAGACAGATTAAATTTGAAATGTGGAAGTTGCTATCTTAACTTAATAATATGAGATGGCACCACTCGTGTTCAATACCGAGTATTTTATGTTAGTGTTTCATTTATTAAATCGAGGTAATTTTACGCAATTTCTTTCTAATCTTATTTTTAAAATTAAATCTAGCAAATACTACTCCAAATTTATAATATAAAAATATCATTTTCGAGTGATTATAGATAGAGATGGCGCTACCATCTCGAATACCAACACAACCGAGTAGTCTCTCTTGAAATAATATTTTCTGAGTAACTTATCAGATGGCACCACCCGTCTTTAATATCGAGAATTTTTAATTGCTAAAAATGTGAGTTGTGATATTGCGTTTTTTCAGATCGCGCTATTTATGAACATGACTTTTTAATATTTATTGTTAATTTTAACGTCATGTAGGTAGATATTTTATTTAAAACAATATTAGTAAAAAAAAAACGACTTCCTTCAGTGTCCTAATATCTTACCAGAAAATCTTATAAACATCAAATAGATATTAAATAATCAGCTGTTTACAGTAGACAGATATTAAATAAACAGCTGTTATGATTTATTTTAGTCCCTTAATCGAGTATTATCCAATAATTTTCAAGTGGAGATGATCCTGGATGTTGAGTAGAGGTAGGCACTACCAACTCGAATAACAATTCGAAAACCAAGCTGTTGCGTGTGAAACTGAAGAGATGTCGCTACCCGAGTCGAGTTTACTTGCACTAAAAATCTGAGGTTTTTCGGATGGCGCTATTCATGAACATTACTTTTTTATATGTATTGTTTTTAACTAGCTGTTACCCGCGGCTACGCTCGCGTGGTTTTCCTATTTGAGGCTATCATCCTCTTTTGACATAGTGAGTAAAAAAG
Source organism: Chilo suppressalis (assembly GCA_902850365.2). Lineage (NCBI taxonomy): Eukaryota > Metazoa > Arthropoda > Insecta > Lepidoptera > Crambidae > Chilo > Chilo suppressalis. The sequence continues at coordinate 1,590,473 of OU963895.1, read as the reverse complement.
TAACTTATAGCAACCCAAAGCTTCAACCTATTAGTGCAGTCATTGAAGCGAAAAATACGGTCTTACCTCCGAATTTTTATACTGTGAACCATTTTGCATGAAATTTTGGAATTAGGCTCACCTTACCCTTAACTTCAAAAGTGAAAATGATCTGAACTCCGCCTATTATTTTAAAGGGTGTAAACAACCCCTTAATGGAAAAATTGACATTGAGCCATTTTATAGCTAGAAAACATGTCTAATAGTAAGTGATGAAATTGTAAAGTATTTTCTAACATAATTACCCCATATTAAAATCATTTTCAACCCCTTGAAAATCTTGCAACCCTTGCAAACAACCCCTAAATTGAAAAAATCACAAAAAATACTTTGGTATGACATAAAAAGATTTTGTATTAGAATGCATAAAATGCATCTGCTCGCCGCTAGATGGCATTCACCACATCGATTAAATTTCAGACAAAATAAAAAACGGCTTTGATCTTTGATATCTAGCTTAATATTGCACTTAGAATACTCTATAAAAAAACCAAATTGTTTTACCTGCTACAATTTGGTCTATATAAAATTTTCGATAAAACTTACATTTTTGGAGATATTTGCAAAAAACCGATGAAAAACGGCGAAAAAATTTCGAATTTTCAATTGCCAATAACTTGAAAAGTATTGGATTTTTTGAAAAACTTTATAGATGATTTTTTGCTTAAAATTTATTACAATACTTATTTTGAAAAAAAAAATCACCCCCCAGAAGGGGTGGCAACCATCATTTTCACTTTTGAAGTTAAGGGTAAGATGAACCTAATTCCAAAATTGTATGCAATTCGGTTCACAGTAAAAAAATTCGGAGTAATAATGCTTCAATGACTGCACTATATATACTTACCAAATTTCAAAGTGGTTTAGGCTTCGAGGAAGGATAAACAAAACAAACACTCTCATAATAATACCTAATACTACTATGGATAGTACGTAATAAAACTTCAAAATGTAAAAGCATTAGTATTATTAGAATAAAGGGTTTAATTATTTTAAACACATAGCAGTACTATTTAAGTACGCTACTGTACACGATGTTATGTGTTTTTCCATAATTTTTATCAGTGAGTCAATTTTATACATTCGAAGAAACTACCAAAATACCTACCTAATTCATTTAATGCACAACAAAACCAAATCACAAAGGAAAACAAAAACAGATATGGTACCTTGGTAAATCGTATTTCTTTAAAATCAATCAAGGTAGGTAGGTACCTACTGCTTGCTGTTGCTTACCTGCTGAAATGGCTCAATGTCAATTTTTCCATTAAGGGGTTGTTTACACCCCTTAAAAATAATAGGCGGAGTTCAGATCATTTTCACTTTTGAAGTTAAGGGTAAGGTGAGCCTAATTTCAAAATTTCATGCAAAACGGTTCACAGTAAAAAAATTCGGAGGTAAGACCGTATTTTTCGCTTCAATGACTGCACTAATAGGTTGAAGCTTTGGGTTGCTATAAGCTACTTTTTTACTCACAATGTCAAAAGAGGATGATAGCCTCAAATAGGAAAACCACGCGAGCGTAGCCGCGGGTAACAACTAGTTTTTTTATAATTCCACAATATGTCAAGTGTATTTGTTTAATGTTTCGACTATAATACGGACATATTGCGTTTTTGGTGACTCATTTCTTTGTCGTATTATCCGTCAATGGAATGCTCTGCCCGCTCACGTGTTCCCCCCCTCTTACAACCTGGGATCCTTTAAAAGAGGCGTGCAGAAGCAATATGCAGGCCGGCAGGGTGAGGATGGCTGGTGTGGCAGTTAGCACTACTGTATCAGCTATCTTCGCGTCTGGACTGCACCATCACTTAACATCAGGTGGGGTGGTGTCATTTGTCAGACTTATCTATAAAAAAAAATATAGTTCACAACAGAAAGTCAAATACATGGTTAGCAAAGGTGGTTAGTACTGTTAATTTTAATTCAAATTAATGTAAAGGAAAGATATCTTATCTAAATTATCAGTGATTCCAATGTTTTTTGACGTCTGGTGATTCTCAGCTTAAAGGAGAGATTCGATTTCTGCCCAAATGTCAACCTGGGTACAAATTATACAAAAAACATCTTTACTTATATGTAAAGACTCACTCATCGAAACCTTAATAAATTCAATAGAAATTGATGAAAATAGAAATTGTATTTTTTTTAATTTGTCTGCGTATAAAATAAACATTTAGCTAATATGGTTTAAATATTTATATTCATGTCCTTAACTGTGATTGATTGTATCGAAGGTCACGTGACATTACATTGAAACTGTGAATAAAAAAGTGTCAATTAATAATCTTGATTCACAGCCGTTTAGCCAACCCTTTCAGTTAATCTCTTATCTATTAGACAAGTCCATCCGTCCGTCTGTGGTGCTGTTTCAGCGGCCATACCGTAAGAGATAGATAAAGAGAATATTTAAGTTATAAGTTAAGAATAGTCTGATAAGACTACAAACCGGATTTGAGTAACGTAGCACTTCCGGTTTTCGAGAAATCCCGAATTTCAAAAGAAACCACACAAAATCTCCGAAGTTCTCAATTAATTAAATACATTTTTTTTTTAAATCAGGTTTTGGTGAACATTTGGTTCACTGGTTTGCTAGTATAGATATATTAGTATAATATTCTATTATAAAAATTATTAAAAAAGCATTGATCGCAAAACGACTCGACACCAAATATTAATTTGACTAAAGATAAAAAAGGTTTACATTTTTTTTTTAATTTACGGCGGTTGAATTTTTTTTTAAAAAAAGTTTTTATTTTACAATCTTTTGTGGCTATATTTTTTGTAATATACAACTCGGCATCAAGATCTGTGAGTGAACAATCTATCATTCCCTGTTTTCAGACCCTTAGGGTTGGATTATTTTTTTCAAATTCATATTGGACCAAGACCAAGAGGTATATTCCCTTACCAAAAAAAAAAAAATTCATCTGCTTTGTAAAAAAATATGTGTTATATTCTGTAGAATTGATCAAAATCCTTTCTTAGCGGATGCCTACGTCATAACATCTACCTGCATGCCAAATTTCAGCCCGATCCGTCCAGTGGTTTGGGCTGTGCGTTGATAGATCTCTATGTCAGTCAGTCACCTTTGAGTTTAATATAATATAGATCTACAGATGGAGCTAAACAAGTTTCACTTCGTCGTAAGCGCACTTTTTTTTGATACGTTGATAGATCACTATGTCAGTCAGGCACCTTTGAATTTTATATATATATATAGATAAGAGTATAATATTCTATTATAAAAATCATAAAAAAACATTGATCGCAAAACGATTCAACTCGATTATTTGGTACAAGTAAATAATGAATTGCATTTATATTTTTAACGTATTCAGCGTATTTTTCTACACATAAAAGCATCTCTTATCTATTAGACAAGTCCGTCCGTCCGTCTGTCTGTGGTGCTGTTTCAGCGGCCAAACCGTAAGAGATAGATAAAGAGAATATTTAAGTTATAATGAAATGAAATGAAATGAAATGAAAAGTCATTTATTCAGTCTAGGCTGTTACAAGCACTTGTGAAAGTCAAGAAGCTACGCCATCGGTTCGCAAAACTACGGCGGGAGACCTTGTACTGAGAAGAACCGGCAAGAAACTCAGCAAGGGCTGCTTTTTTCTCCCTGTATTGATATATACAGAGTCGTCAAGTTGAAAAATGACTTCAGACATACTTCTGAAGTCACCTTCCATTACATTATTTAGGGTATAGATATATAGTTACAACAAATTTTATATTTAGTATATATAGGAAGCGGCATTAGATAGGTACCATACTACTGTTACAAAACTGACTCATACCCATCAAATAAGAAATTACAAGAAACACTATGTCCATGCATTACGATCATTTAGATAATCATTAACTTTATAATAGCCCTTATTCATAAGAGTATTCTTAATCTGAGATTTAAATTTGGTTAGTGGAAGCTCAATCAGATCTTGGGGAACTTTGTTAAACAATGCAATACTACATCCCAGAAATGAACCTCTAGATTTTTGGAGTCTGAAACATGGAACGGCAAGCTTGTTCTTAAATCTCGTGTTTAAGTTATGGGTTTGACTTTTTTTTGCAAATGCGTCATAGTTTCTTCTTACATATATTATATTTTCATAAATGTATTGCGATGCCAGTGTTAAAATATTAATTTCTTTAAATTTTTCTCTAAGAGATTCTCTTGCCTTTAAATTATATATGGCGCGAACAGCTCTCTTTTGCAGTACGAAAATACTTTCTATATTAGCAGCTGAGCCCCACAACAAAAGGCCATATGACACAACGCTATGAAAGTAACCAAAGTAAACCATTCTTGCCGTTTCCACATCAGTTAGGAGTCTTATTTTTTTAACAGCGAAGGCCGCAGAGCTCAGTCTACTTGATAAGGCATCAATATGAGGATCCCATTGCAGATGCGAGTCTAAAGTAATACCCAGAAACTTTGTAGAATCCACTAACTCTACAGGCTGCTCATTTATTTTTAAACTAGTATTAACCTGCCTCACATTAGGTAAAGTAAACTTAACACATTTTGTTTTGCTAGAGTTTAGTTTTAAATTATTTACCGTAAACCAGCGAAGGACTTCAGAGAGAGCACAATTTACTTCGTCATAACAATCATTTCCTCTCCTAGCTTTAAACACTAAAGAGGTGTCATCAGCAAATAGTACTGTCTCACACAAATCTCTTGTAAAGTGAGGAAGGTCATTAATATAAATAAGGAAAAGCAATGGGCCCAATATTGAACCCTGGGGCACGCCCATAGAAATGGGTGCTCCTGTAGACTCAGCTTCATTTATAACTACTTTCTGAATCCTAGCAGAAAGATAAGACTGTATAAGACTTAGTGAAATATTTGATACACCATAATGCTTCATTTTATTTAACAATGTTTCATGGCTAACGCAGTCAAACGCCTTAGATAAATCGCAAAAAATGCCAATAGCATCGTGCTTACTCTCCCATATATCAAAAATGTGTTTGAGAAGTGCAGTTCCAGCATCAGTAGTACTTTTGCCTCTAGTGAAACCAAACTGTTTTAAATGAAGTAGCTTATTTATAGAAAAGTGTGCTAGTAATTGGTTATAAATTATTTTCTCAAATACTTTACTTAGCGCTGGTAATACAGATATAGGCCTAAAATTGCTGGGATCTGATTTATCACCAGCCTTAAAAAGAGGGATAACTTTAGCACATTTCATTAGATCTGGAAACACTCCCTCATCAATACATTTGTTAAATATAATGGCCAGTTGTGGCGCAATGACAGTGATAATCGGTTTTATTATATATGTTGATATTCCCCATAAATCCTCTGTCTTTTTAATATTAATAGAATTAAATGTTTTTATAATACAATCACTACTGATATGTCTAAAATAAAAATCATTACTGCACTTATCAACGCTTGACTCAAGGAGGGTCATTGCTAACCTAGAACAAGAATTAAGATTTCTAGTTGATTCAAACGGTGCACTAGAAAAGAAATTTTCAAAAGTGTTGGCAACGGCATCATCTGTCCGAATAATCTTGTTGTCTATTTTTAAAGAATATGTGCGTTCATTGAATTTATTTCTTCCAGTTTCATTATTAATTATATTCCAAGTTGTCTTTATTTTATTATCTGATAGACTAATTTTTTTTGATAAAAATTTAGCTTTCGCTATGGCACACACCTTTTTAAAAGTTTTTGAATAGTTTTTGACATATTCTATAAACTTAGGATCAGATGAGGTTGCTTTGAGAGCATATAATTGATACAACTTATTTCTACTTTTGTAAATACCAGGTGTGGCCCAATCACTAAAATTCTTTTTAGAGCTATGGCATTTAATTACTTTGCGTTTGAATATTTTATTAAATTCATCTTTAATTAAATTAAATAAATCTTCATATAAAATATTATTATTATTACAAACTGGTAAGTCCGACATTTTATGATAAACACTATCTTTAAATTTATTTATACCCGTTTGTGTAATTGGTCTATAAGTTAGGTCATGTTTGTGTGAAGCATGATGGTGTTCAAGAGAGGCTAATTGTCCACTATGATCAGAATTAATACAATTTATTATTGATTTATTAAAAACTTTCCTATTACAAAAAATATTATCCAAACAGGTTGCTGATGCATGTGTGATGCGGGTAGGCTCAAAGAAGATATGCTCCAAGTTATATGATTTAAATAAGTTTAGAAACCTACCCACTAACGGACACTTAACTAAAATATTTATATTAAAATCACCACATACAACAAGCACTTTATTACATTTACATACTATATTGAAAGCGTCTTCCATAGCGGACTCAAATTGAGTGTAATTCCCAGATGGGGGTCGATATACACATATTATGATCATTTCATCAAGTTCCACACAAGATAGTTCAATATTACGTTCAACTGAAAGTGAAACAATATCTGAACGTTCTTTGTATTTAAGATCATTCTGTAAGATTATGAGAGAGCCTCCCCTGATAGCCGATTTCCTACAAAAACTACTAGCAACTGTATAATTATCTAAGTTCATAACTAATTCATAATCTCTGAGCCAGTGCTCAGTAATACATAATATTCTAATATTCTTTGCATTTAAAAATAAGCATACTTCTAGGTCTTTACCAGAAAAGCCTTGTATATTTTGGTGAACAATATTTAGGTATTTAGACTTTTCCTTGGTCATGTTGTAGCTAGAGAGTTCCTCTGTTGTCTTAAGAACTAATTTAAATTACAATTAATGTCAGTATTTGGAACAAATTCCAAGGTCTGATCTACATAATTATGCTGCTCAATAGAAGCAGTAGTGATAGCCAAATTTTTGGCTATGTGTGTAAAATAAAATAATAGCGAAGAAGCTATTTGTCTCTTATTGTAATACGAAAGATAATATTTATCTCTTGTCATTTTATAATTATATATTAATTTATTTATATCTATTAGATGTACTATTTGACTACTATACTGAGTCATGGTACTTAATGCCAAATTTAGCCTATACCTAATATTAATCTCTTCATTTGATAGACTCCTACTATATGGAAATGTAAACATAACTATTCTATTTACATTTAAAGAACACAAAGAGTTATAGTAGGTCATAATGTCATTTTTGTTAATATTGCCTCTATTACCCATTAAAATAATTAAACTTGTATTTTTGTCAAGTTCTAAAGTTAATATTTTTTTCATTAATTGGTGCATTGTGGCACCTGGCAAACAATAATTAATTATGCTTTCACCCAGCTGTTTTTTTAATAAGCAACCTAAATCTTTACCTAATTCGTCACACAACATTATATACTTCTGACAGTTACTCTGCTTAAAAGAATTACAACTAGTTGTGATCTCCGAGTGAACAGATTTAGTGATCATGGACTCGCATACTATATCAGTGTCATTTTGTTCAATACTACTCTGGTTTGATACCAAAGACTGACATTTAACAGGTGTGTCTTCGTGAAGGGAGGTGTTAGATAGATACTTAAAGGCCAGAATGTATTCATCTATCTGTTTTTTGGAGTTATTATAATTCTGAGTCATTTTAGATAATGATTGCTGAAGGCTTTTTAACTTAATATTCAATGACTCCATATTTTGTTCTTGTTTTATAAGTTAAGAATAGTCTGATAAGACTACAAACCGGATTTGAGTAACGTAGCACTTCCGGTTTTCGAGAAATCACGAATTTCAAACGAAACCACACAAAATCTCCGAAGTTCTCAATTAATTAAATACATTTTTTTTTTAAGTCAGATTTTGGTGAACATTTGGTTCACTGGTTTGCTAGTCAAAAGATAATACATGAGGTACATGATTGGGCAGAGTTGTATAAAGTAAATAATTGATCCTTTCAGAGCTTTGGTTTATACCAGAAATGCTAGAATGTTGCTGGAATATAATCATCACTTAATTATTTCAAAGTATTCAATAACATACTTATTACAATTTCAACAGAACCTGAATGAATTAACGAGTCTGGTAGTAAAATATTTAATTCTCATACAATGTATCTATTCATAATATACCCGTGCGTGTATTTAACCTTGCTAACGCCCAAAATCTATTTAAAGGTTTACATTGTGACAATCGTGAAGGAGTGTCATGGGCATGACACTGAAACCGAAATAAATTATGCAATCATTTCGTTTAAAACGGGCATTGTGAAAAAAATCTGCCATTTTTTTACGTTACTGCCAAAAAAGGAGTTAACTTGCTTGCAATTTTCGTTATAAAATTCACTAATTTGTTAAAAAGATGGTTTTATCACCTAAATAGCAGTCGGAGTACTTCTTAGTGTCACCGCACACGGGCCACACGCCACAGCCACAAACGCCGCCACGAGAAGCTAGAAGCGACTAAATAAAACTAGTTTTTACGGGTTAATGCACGAAACTTTATTTATTTATTGACGTTTCGTAGCCTTTACAGGCTACGTCGTCAGAATAAAACTTTTATTTAATTTGTCGAGCTACCTTCGAAAGACTTTTATTGTAGCTCGACAAATTAAATAAAAGTTTAATTCTGACGACGTAGCCTGTAAAGGCTACCCAAATTTTTAAAATCGATTTACTCAGAATGCTACATTCTGCACTTATTCGGTTTTCGCAGTGAGCAGACGAATTTCTATGTTTTCAAGCGCTGAAATCGATAATCAAAACACAACTTTGAACCGGGCTTATTAATATTTCACAGACCACGAAGGTCGCTTTCTCATGAAAAATTAAATACAGTAGACTATTTTAAAATGGCTGAGACTTGCATATACTTTTAAACAGTAGTAACATAAATTTTATGATTTTATTAAGCATTTAATTGCTAGATGTTTAAATCTAAAGAAAAGTTTACTAGAAAAAAAAAAATTTTTTTCTTCTTTCAAATGTTTAATACTTGAAAAAGTATTCATTTGACAGTGTGGGTTACCTACAATGCGAAGAGATGGCGCTGCCTTGCAGCTTAAGGCTAGGAAAATTTCGACGCGGCTAATAGGGCCGTGGTAGCATAATGGTCAGTGCATTCGCCCGGATAGCGAAGGATGCGGGTTCGAGTCCCGTCCGCTGCCTGGTCCGCGTGGATTTTTTTTCTAGTAAACTTTTCTTTAGCATAAATGTTACCTAATAAGGCCTTGCATTGTTATTACCTAAATAATTTGAAACAATAACGCAATACGTTTTAATTTTATGTAAGAACATGGTATTGTAGAATGTTACTAGCACGAATCATTATCGAATTCGAATAGTTTGCAAACCGAAATGTCAATGTCAAATTTTGTATGGAAACTTGAACAGCATCGGCACAAAGTACGTAACGAGAACTAAAAATCAGTACACATTTGACAATGACGTTTCGGACTCGCAAACGATACGAATTCGATATTGGTTCGCGCTATGGGTACAGCTTAGTGCGCAGAATAACCGATTCCCTACTCCGAGTGCTGGAACCTTAATTTTTAGGGTTCCGTAGCCAAATGGCAAAATAACGGACCCTTCATAGGATTTGTTCAGAAATCAAGTTAACACTATAAGAGAAAGACATATCTCTCAGTTATTTGGTTTCTTTAAACAGTTGGTACTGCAAACAGGTGCACTGCCACCATAGAGGGAAACATCCTTGGGTAAGACAACCTGCTGTTAAAATGACAAATAACCATTGACATTTGACGATCTCCGTGGCCGAGTGGTTTGTACGCCGGGTTTCATGGCGTCGCCGACTCGAGAGGTCCCGGGTTTGAATCCCGGTGGGGGCAGATGTTTGTGTGATGAATACGAGCATTTGTACTCCAGTCATGGATGTTTAATATGTATTTATATAAATATACTTATATATGTACAGTATATGTATTCTATCCGTTACCCTAGCATCCCATAACACAAGCCTTATAGTGCTTACTTTGGGGCTAGGCTAATTGGTGTGAGTGTCGGAAATATTTATTTATTATTGCCAATGTAATTCTGTGAGACCGACGCATGGCGACGCTCAACAAATCTCTGAACACAAACGTAGCTACGTAAAGTACATTCTTACTGATTTGGACTGACGGTGTTGTAACAATTCTTATCGATTAACCAGGAGCCATTTCGGGCAGTGATTAAAACTAGCTTAGCCCAAGCTGTTGTAGGCGTAGGTGCTGTAAGCTGACACGCAACCGTAGAAATTACCTCGTGTTTCAAATTCAGTAATGGCCACTGAAACTAATATGTCCGTGTGGCATAGGTAAATTCGAAAAGCTATTTCTTTAAAAGTGATTCGGGTGGAATTCAGTGTGAAGATATAGCAGACCTCGGAGGAGGATAAAGATCATCATCATCGTCATCAAAAATTCAAAAAATTCAAAATTCAATATCGTTTATTCAGTCTAGGCCGTTACAAGCACTTGTGAATGTCGAAAAGCTACGCCATCGGTTCGCAAATCTACGGCGGGAGACCTTGTACTGAGAACAACCGGCAAGAAACTCAGCAAGGGCTGTTTTTTTCTCCCTGTATTATATACAGAGTCGTCAAATTGAAAAATGATTTTTTAATGTCTCGACTGCTGGGGCACAGGCCTTCCCTATGGTAGGATTAGGGAGATTTGGCCATGACCCCCCACGCGGGTCCAGTGCGGATTGGTAGGTGCTAACGACTGCAGATGCAGCCGGGACCAACGGCTTAACGTGCCTTCCGAAGCACGGAGGAACACGAGATAGAAGATTTTTGGTCACCCATCCAATGACAGACCACTGCAAAAGTTGCTTAACTTCAACGATCGCAGCCGAACGCGCTTACCGCTTGCGCCATCGAGCTCCTCTTAGAAGGATAAACGCTCCTTGATTATTTTATGCAGTGATGGGTTGGGCACATAACATTCAAAAGTCTGACTACTGAGTTATACTTCTTTAGGCACGTTATGAAAAAATGATGAGAGTGAAATTTTTAGATGCGCGCGCATCACTGTCACACAAAAGTAACAGCATGAAGTTGGCCGCGGGCGCGTTATGAATGTTAGTGTCTAATAATGGTGGATTATTAACCACTTAGTGGTTAGATATTATTAGACATCTGTTCGAAAGGTACTTTGAACGATCCACGGAGCTCCATAAGATGATCGCGTTGTCAAAAACAATGTTGGCACGCTCGTCGCCTCTGATCACTGTTTTCATATTTATAGTATTTATCCACATGTTTCTAGTTTCTATATAGACACAACGTGTTTTTTTGCTACTTTAGACGTTCTCGACCTGAGAGTACTTCACAAAGTGCAAGTTTTCGCCTCGTAAGTTATTCTGCCGCGTTCAATGAAATCCAATAACCCCGTTTGGGCTCCCTTACAATATACAAACAGAATATATAGCTCGGTAATATCTAATATATAAAATTCTCGTGTCGCGGTGTTTGTGGTTAAACTCCTCCGAAACGGCTCGACCGATTTTCGTGAAATTTTATATGCATATTCAGTAGGTCTGAGAATCGGATGTAATCTATTTTTCATCCCCCTAAATGTTAAGGGTAATCCACCCCTAAATTTTTTTTTCAATTTTAGATAATTTTATTTTTTTATTTTTTTTTTTATGATACATTATACACAAATACATACAACCCTAAATTTTCACCCTTCTTCCACCAACCCCTATTTTTTTATGGCGGTACGAAGTTCGCTGGGTCAGCTAGTCTAATATATAAAATTCTCGTGTCGCGGTGTTTGTGGTTAAACTCCTCCGAAACGGCTCGACCGATTTTCGTGAAATTTTATATGCATATTCAATAGGTCTGAGAATCGGATGTAATCTATTTTTCATCTCCCTAAATGTTAAGGGTAATCCACCCCTAAATATTTTTTTTCAATTTTAGATTTTTTTTTGTTTTTTTTATGATACAGCATTAGTAAATACATATAACCCTAAATTTTCACCTTTCTACCACCAACCCCTATTTTTTTATGGCGGTGCGAAGTTCGCTGGGACAGCTAGTATATATATATACTAGCGGACCCGACAGACGTTGTCCTGTCTACACGTCTTTGTGAATCTAAACCATTCTCCGATCCCCTTGAACACACACAAAAAAATTCATTAAAATCGGTCCAGTCGTTTAAGAGAAGTTCAGTGACATACACACTCACAGAAAAATTATATATATAAAGACTAGCTGACCCAGCGAACTTCGTACCGCCCTAAAAAAATAGGGGTTGTCCAGCGGACAAAATTGTGAATCTAAACCATTCTCAGATCCCCTTGAACACACAGAAAAAATTTCATCAAAATCGGTCCAGTCGTTTAAGAGAAGTTCAGTGATATACACACTCACAGAAGAATTATATATATAAAGATATATATATATATTGGAAGCGTTTTTTTTATGAAAAAGTCCGACAAATGACTCCACCCCACCTGATGTTAAGTGAAGGTGAAGTCCAGACGCGAAGACAGCTGATACAGTTCTACCTGCCACACCAGCCATCCTCACCCTGCCGGCCTGCATGTTGCTTCTTCACGCCTCTTTTAAAGGATCCCAGGTAGTAAGAGGGGGGGAACACGTGAGCGGGCAGAGCATTCCATTTACGGATAGTGCGACAAATAAATGAGTCACCAAATTTCTTTGTACGCGTTGGAATTGTAGCCACAGTTAGACGGTGACAACGTAGGCCAGCGCGCGTGGTCCTCTGAAGGAAAGGGGCAGGTGGGATAAGAGAGAATAACTCCTCAGAACACTCGCCGTGGTACAGACGATAGAATTCTTTCTTTCTCTTAATAGCGATATATTTCGATGAAAGTCTTTGCAACATAATAAAATTAGTCTAGCAGGAATTAAACTGTCGGGAACGATTCGTTAATATCTCTAAGGCCAACCGAATGTTGCGCTATCATCAAATATGATCATTTTCAAATTGGTAGCTCCCGTGCTAATAGCTGCCTATTAGATAAATAAATCCAAATCTCCCGAGTTACAGCCACTTGCAGCCGATAACGGTGGGGCGAATAATCGATGTTGCTACTCGGCGAAGATTTCGATTTATTTCCGGCCTCGCTCGATAAGACTGTTCCGAGACTTGGTGCAAAGTAATAATCTTATCTTCTCGGCCGTGTTCCGAATTCTTGTCATTGATTGCGGAGTTTCGTCTGTTGATGTGATAAATGGTACGCGTATGTCCGATTTCTTTTTTCATATTACCTACTAAGTGGGTTACTGCATTCTGATTCTTAAGGAGTAAACTCCAAATTACTCCTTAAGAATCCGGTATGAGAAAAATGTGAGGAGTAAAATTTTTGGAATTTACTCCTTAAGAATCCGGTATTAGAAAAATGTGAGGAGTAAAATCTATCGATGAATGACCTCGTTACGTTTCTGGTGCGCATCCTATGTCGCGCAACTTTGACAAACAAAGATGACGGATTGACATTAATAAATTTTTTAAAATCTGAACTGAATTTAGATATGGTTTCTGATAGAGCAATGGGGACAACGAAGTATGGTACAACCATTGATGCGGTATTTGAAATGAATGAATATATATTTATATATGTATATTATTTTCATTAATTTGTTAATTTACCCTTTCATACAGTATCAATCTTTTTTAAGTTAAATAAACTCTTTTTGCGTCTTTAGACCATCGAACTTAAGGAGTAAACTCCAGTCGTGCGTCGGAGCTGACATACACAATTTCTTTATTTATATTCTTGATGTTAAAAGGGCCCGCGTGATGGGTCATGGCCCAATCTCCCCATTCTTGTAGGAAGGCTTGTGCCCCAGCATTTGGGACATTAATAGGCTGATGATGATGTTAAAAGGGTCGCAAACACACATATAGCCCGGTGAGCTCAAGTTAGACTCCATCGTTAAGAATATGATGGACGCTTCGAGACGTTACTTCGATAAATAGTAGTGAAAGCCATTAGTTGTCGCACGTCCGCTCCTCCCGTCCTCCAATCGTAGGTCCCTCCGATAGACTTGTTGAAAATATATCGATGTATCGATATATTTTGATTCGATATATCGATACATCGATACAAAATAACCAATATCGAAATTCGTATCAAAAACGATATTTTTTTAATTATTAGCGGCATATCACGATTTAACTAAATTCGTATCTGGAAAAATCGTAACTGGATCTCAGATTAATGATATTCAACGTATCTATGATCTGTGCTGTATTTAGTATTGTCTGTGTCATCATTCGAAAATAGGGTCTATTTTTAGGGCGATAACTTTCGTTCCATTATTATTCCGCGTGTCATATTTCATGAGCTACTGTACGATATTTTTGGGGAAAATTGGTCCGATATATCGATATATCAATATTTTTTTTAACTTTCGACATCCCTACCCTCCGATTTCGTCAGCTTAGGCACGTGTTAGAGTACCCTGACGATGAAATCACCCTCGCCAACGCGCCACCGACTCCTCCCACACCGGCCTTCCGAAGCACGGAGGAGCTCGAGATAGTAAATTTTTGGTCACCCATCCAATGACCGACCACTGCGAAAGTTGCTTAACTTCAACGATCGCAGCCGAACGCGCTAACCACTTGCGCCATCGAGCCCCTCATACATACAGCACACTAGCTTAGCATTAGATAAATACAGCACCCATAGGATAAGAGTGCGAAGACACGGTCTTCACACGCTTTACCATGTACAGGTTCGTAGGTACCTGGATGTTTTTCCCCGCCCCCCACGACAACGGCTAACTAGAGCCAAGGTCCGAGTCTAAGAGACGCCCTCTAGTTGAGCCGTCTCCCTCAAGTTCGAGTGGTCTAGAGGCTCCAGACGGAGAGGAGATCCCCCCGTGGGGAGATGATATCCGCCTGGAATACCTCTAGAGGCACTCACCAATTCTCGGCTTGAGGTCCCCTTAGGATCTCGCCGTCTCATAAATATATCTAATATATAAAATTCTCGTGTCGCGGTTTTTGTGGTTAAACTCCTCCGAAACGGCTCGACCGATTTTCTTCTTTCCTCCCACACCGGCCACATAAGCACTACACAGCTAGCATACTTGCACACTAGCTTAGCATTAGATAAATACAGCACCCATAGGATAAGAGTCCGAAGACACGGTCTACACACGCTATACCATGTACAGGTTCGTAGGTATCTGGATGTTTTTCCCCGCCCCCCACGACAACGGCTAACTAGAGCCGAGGTCCGAGTCTAAGAGACGCCCTCTAGTTGAGCCGTCTCCCTCAAGTTCGAGTGGTCTAGAGGCTCCAGACGGAGAGGAGATCCCCCCGTGGGGAGATGCCATCGGTCTGGAATACCTTTAGTCTGGATTACTCACCAATTCTCACCTCACCAATTGAGGAGCTCGATGGCGCAGATGGTTAGCGCGTTCGGCTGCGATCGTTGTAGTTATGCAACTTTCGCAGTGGTCGGTCATTGGATGGGTGACCAAAAAATTCCATCTCGAGTTCCTCCGTGCTTCGGAAGGCACGTTAAGCCGTTGGTCCCGGTTGCACTTGCAGTCGTTAGCACCCGCCAATCCGCATTGGGCCCGCGTGGTAGGTAATGGCCCAATCTCCCTATTACATCCATAGGGAAGGCCTGTGCCCCAGCAGTGGGGACATTAGGAGGCTGATGATGATGATGATGACTCACCAATTCTCGGCTTGAGGTCCGCTTAGGATCTCGCCGTCTCATAAATATATATATATGTCGGAGGATGTGACGAGTAGAGTTTCTTGTTGAATGTCAATCGCGAAAATGCTATTGTTTACACTTTAAATAATTTTATTAAATCTCAATTTAATTTGATTTTATTAATTACAATTTTTGTATTGTTCAGTAACTTAACAATTTAATAAAAGTCTCTTATAAATCATCTTATGTCGCGTCCAATCACAGCAGAGCACGTGCCTCGAGTGGGGTCGAGGCGCCATCTTGATTTTCACAGGTGGGAGGTAGTTTTTGCGCGTATTTAAAAGGCGAGGAACTGATCGTAACGGTTCAGTACTAGAAAGGTGATACGGTAGTTCAGTGAAGTCAGATTGGTACCTTGAACCCGCTGCTCGGTTGTTACGTTATTTAAGTTCCTTATTTGATCCTCGATAGTCGACTATCGATCGGCAACACTAGTGTGAAACATTTTTATTTTGTTTTTGTTAAAAGAACGTAATTAAAACTATACGAACAGTGATTGAGTGATTGTTTGGTTTTGTGCCTGTATCGAGCCCCAATGACGCCCACTAAGCCCGTGAACGCTAATGACAAAGTGAATAGTCGCTCTCCGACATATATATATATGTCGGAGGATGGCGTCTCACTCGCTCCTTCGAAACGTTAAACCGACAACAAATGTCATCAGTCAAGAGTACCATTGCCTTGTGAAACGTCAAGTAATGACAGTGACAGCTGTCATCACTTGGGAGTGGTCTATGGTAAGGGTAGTAATTAAGGGGCTATGCGTCATTGGAAGGGGCATTCAGCATTCAGACGTGAGCCGCGGTAGTGAACGGACGTTAGCACAGAACTCTCCGCGCTTTACAAAGCAATCCGTTTGTACCTTGGCAATCATAACTGATTTTGTAAAGTAATAAAAAGATTCAAATTAAACGTTAGCTTGGTCACTACACTACAGTTTTATTTTCGGGAAATATCATTGAATAACCAAGATGGCGGATCAAGAAAAACCACGTGGCCAACCGCCTATATCCCGCTCGCCCATCCGACATATATATATGAAATGAAATGAAATGTCATTTATTCAGTCTAGGCTGTTACAAGCACTTGTGAAGGTCAAGAAGCTACGCCATCGGTTCGCAAAACTACGGCGGGAGACCTTGTACTGAGAAGAACCGGCAAGAAACTCAGCAAGGGCTGTTTTTTTCTCCCTGTATTGTTATATACAGTGTCGTCAAGTTGAAAAATTACTTCAGAAATACGTCTGAAGTCACTTTCCATTACATCATCTAGAATATAAATATGTAGTTACAATTAATTTTATAGTTAACATTTTAAGTAGTATATAGGAAGCGGCATTACATAGGTACAATATTACTGTTATGAAAAATGAGTAATACCCATTTAATATCAAATTATAA
This sequence comes from Chilo suppressalis, assembly GCA_902850365.2. Lineage (NCBI taxonomy): Eukaryota > Metazoa > Arthropoda > Insecta > Lepidoptera > Crambidae > Chilo > Chilo suppressalis. The sequence goes on along the minus strand of OU963895.1, from coordinate 1,573,421 downwards.
GAAACACTATGTCCATGCATTACGATATATATATATATATAACCCGGTACGCGGCCATAGCGTATAGCCACTTTTGATTCCAAAGCTATCACTCGCGCCTTTGCCTACCCGTTTCCCTACCTCTTTGAGTCCTGGAACCTAACTCACAGATACAAGCAGAAAACCACCGAAAGAAAGTCTGATGTTACTGTAGTCGTAAGGTGAAGGTTGCTTCCTCAGATTTTTCTGATTAATTTTGTCATTCTATTATTGAATTGAAATCATTTGAATTTAGCATGTTTTATTATTGAATGAATATTAAGATTTTTGACATGATATTCAAATAACCTGCTGAATTTGTATGCCCATATCGGCACGATATGTTAAGCACCACTAAAATCACAACACCTTACTTACACATGTTGTCTCAAATAAATATTTTCTTTCTTTCTTTCTTTCTTTCAGAAGCACGCTCCAATTCGAGCGAAAAATCCGTTATGCATTAACTTCTGGAAACTAATCTTATCGATATCCCAAAATTTTAATAGGTATCTTTTATTTTAGCAGATTGAATCACGCTCCGCATACAACAGGGTAAGTAAAGATTATAAAAACGTGACAAACTCAAGAATGGCGCATTGGAGACTTATAAAGATATAAAGGCCCATTCTTAAAGATTAGGTATGATAACCGCATTTTCTTTTTAAATCCACCCAAGATCATAATCTTCAGTTACTTATTTATTTATTTATACATATTACTTCGAAAATCGTGTCCGATTTCATCGTAAATTTTAATGAAATAACAATATTAAATTCTCAGTTACACTTAACTAATTTCTATTTGAAACAGTTCATATATTGTCCAGAAGTGTAGAGACTTGAAAAATCATGCATAAACTACCATTAGCTCCTATAAATCAAATTTCTAATAAAACGCGAGGCTAAACTTGCTTATTGAAATCGCGCGGAAAAAACTTGCATTCTCATTGCATGATACAATGGCATCTGAGACCAACCAGCTTTATTTTTACAGTCAATTAAACAAATAATTGTGAAAAAACCTATTTAATAAAAAATCGATGCAATTTTATTTGAAGAAAAAAAATATCTTAGCCTTTATTTATAATTCATTTAAATGCTTTGCAAAAGCTGTAAAACAATGTCGAGTAGGAAAAAAGAATTATTAATCATTTTGTATCCCTATTTTTTAAATTTGCTTTTTTTTGAAATTCAAAGTTAGCCCGGAGCGCCAGATAATAATAAATAATAATAATAAATATTTCCAACACTCACACCAATTAGCCTAGCCCCAAAGTAAGCACTGTAAGGCTTGTGTTATGGGATGCTAGGGTAACGGATAGAATACTTATACAGTACATATATAAGTATATTTAAATAGAAATATATGTTAAACATCCATGACTGGAGAACAAATGCTCGTATTCATCACACAAACATCTGCCCCCACCGGGATTTGAACCCGGGACCTCTCGAGTCGGCGACACCATGAAACCCGGCGTACAAACCACTCGGCCACGGAGGTCGTCAAATATTTTAAATACGCCTCTAGATATAACCCTTTTCCAGTCGGCGGCTTAAGTACTAACCTTTCGTTAAGTACACTTTACTAAGTATTCTTAACAAAAGGCACTCCTATTGATTGATATTTGACAAACATGTAAAGATGAGCGTCTTGTTCAGTTCCAAATTCAAATCTATGTCAATGGAACAAAAGCAATCAATCAAAATGGCGGTGTGATTCATTTCGAATGTTCGAATGTTACAAAACGAAATAATCGAGTTCCTACCGCCGGACGACTGGTATCGATTTTTTTCCCATAGATGTGGCTTTCGATATAGAGGTTGCACTGGTGTGATTGCCGCTACCGCCGAACGAATAGGTCATTCGGTCACTTCATTCATGTGTACGAATTTTCAACCTGTAGCATTTTGTGACCGGGAATAGGCTAGTTGACTCATGTCGAATTGTGTTAAATAAATGTTTATTTCTTAAAGTATTTGGTCTAAGGAACCTAAATATATCGATTTCACTTCATAAAAGCAGAAGATTGCTGTAGAAATTTAATTATAAAAAATAACTTTTAGTCTATACTTTTTAAACACTAAAAACGTTGTTCGCCACATCCGCCATGATTGTAACGTCTCTTTGGTAGTAAACAACTAAATGTCATTCATACATAACCTTAAAAACTTGTATTATTAAAACTGATAATAAATGAAGAGACTTAAAATATTATTCAATGAGTACTTACATCAAAGTGATCTTCGCAAAAATATTTTTTTCTATGAGTCGATAAAGTTGCAGTATCCCTTTTAGCAAGTTCTAACCAGGTCTTGCGTAGGTTAATTTCTTTCGACACTTTAATCCGTAACTTTCCTGGAGTCTTCAAGGATGTGTTTTTACATTCTCGATATAATACAATAATGATAATTACTATATTTTTGGTGGTATTTATTAGAAATCATGTTTTTTTTTATTATAAACTCAGATAGGTTATTTTTTACGTGCTTACGTGTTTTTGTTTACTACCGGTTGACGTCATAGCATAGATAATACAAGACAACAAAATGAAAAAAAAAAATGGGTGCGTGTACTTATGTAGGCGCGTGAGAAGTTATCCTTCTTTGGCATCGTTTAAAATTAGTTTTTAATTGCATGCAAATAATTAATTACAATAAATTAATAATAAATGACATTTCATTTCATTTCATTTCATTCCATTTCATTCCATTCCATTCCATTCCATTCCATTCCATTCCATTTCATTTCATTTCAATGTCCCGTTCAAATCTGCCCTGTTTGCTTTGTTCAAATCTGCCCCACGGTCACTTGGAAAATAAAATATTACAAATAACACGCCCGCGGCTAACTTCATTATGTTAAAATTTTGTGTTACAGTGATGAAAATTTCACTCTCATAATTTTTTCATAACGCGGCTAAAGAAGTATAACTTCAAAAAATATGAGTGCGTGTACTTAATAAGTACGCGCGTGAGAAGTTATACTTCTTTTTGGAATTATTAAAAAATAGTTTTTTATTGCATGCAGATAAATTATTACAATAAGATAATAAAAGTATTGGAAAAGGATAGTCAACGCAGTCAATAAAGTTCAGTTTTAATTTGAAAAATTTAATAAATAATCAAAATATTCAATTTAAATCACTACCTACTGAATAAAATTTATTAGCACATATAAATTTCGCATTTGTATAACATTATAACACGTGTTAAGAATATAGAAACTAGAAACATGTGGATAAATATTATAAATATGAAAACAGTGATCAGAGGCGACGAGCGTCCCAACATGTGCGACTAAGAGATCCTATTACTATTTTGTTGAAAGTTTTTTTTCGTAAGTCACGAGTAATGTGCGGTTTAGCGGCCGACTTCATGGTGTTACTTTTCTGTTACAGTGTTGCGCGCGCATCTTAAAATTTCACTCTCATATTTTTTTCATAACGCGGCTAAAGAAGTATAACTTCAAAAATTTTGAGTCTGTTATTTAATGACTATTGTCTAATTGTTTATATCGAAAAAAAAACCAGAAAACTCATTTTTATTTTAAAAAGTTTACTTTTGTACTTTATACAATGATGAATAAATGTATGACTTTTGTAAAAGGCTGGGGATCTACCGCTTTTAATAAGCAAAAGAAAGGAGTGCAGAAGGATATTGGGTTTTTTTTTTTTTTTTTTTTTATAGTTTGGTCCGACAAATGACTCCACCCCACTTGATGTATGTATGTATGGAATAGGAAGCAGTAGAGCAATAGTACTATATATATATAGCATATAGCACTATAGCTCTATAGCACTCAGTGCATATCAAATGCAATCAAAATGTAAGTGAACATTTATTATTTCTCTGATAAAGATTTAATGGTGGTGTGGATTCTGGTATGGTTTTCTAGACCTGAACTTGGTTTTGCAGCGGTGTATCCTTGTCATTCTCTATACAGACTGAAAAGGGGGGACTGATGTTGGATTTGGTTTTGGGTTGGGAGAGTAGTGCCAGAATCGACAACAGTGTTTGGGTTAGTGTTGCCGAACTATCGATATTAAAACTATCGACAGTTTACATCGAAAATCATGTACCCTATCGATAGAATCGATACTACCGATAGTATCGATATTATCGATAGCTCAGAACAAGGCAATACTATCGAATGAGTGCAATACTATCGATACTATCTATACTATTGTAGTTCGTTAATAACAAACTATTGATAGTATCGATACTATCGATAGTGTTGATTTTATCTGCAACAATACTATCGATAGTATCGACACTAGCGATTGTCCTAGACTAAAGTTTGTGATTGACTATAGTACCTGAAAATTGTAAACAATACTATTGCAAATTGTTAAACTATCGATAATATGGTTGCAAATAAAATCGACAGTATCGATACTATCGATAGTTTGTTATTAACAAACTACAATACTATCGATAGTATCGATAGTATTTAACTCATCCGATAGTATTGGCTTTTTCTGTGCTATTGATAGTATCGATACTATCGATAAGCCGATCGATTGTCATACGATTGGTTGGCTATCTATAGACTATCGATTAATCATCGATAGTCGACTATCGATCGGCAACACTATTGGGTAATCACATGCATGTGTCCTGCCGTTATGTTTATAGTTTGTTATAATAGTGTACACTGGTACTTATGTATATATTTTTTTCTATTTTTGTAACATAGTATCCATGTGTGGTTATGAGTAGTCATGCTCTCTTAAAAATCTCTTCGGCGGTGTCGTGTGAGGCGGGTCGTTGCGTTCCCTAAAAAATGGTTGAGCAAAGCGATGGCTGGTTCATGCGTCATGCTCGTGAACGGGTGCTGCCAGCGGAGATGAGTCTGCTCTTAATTCGCTGGGTACTTTTAATCGTTGTACTAAAGTTTAATCGTTCATTATTATTTTTTTTTTTTGCCAAAACGGTAGGACACGTCATAGGCGAGGAGCCACCAATCCTGAAAGCTCCGTGATCACGGATTCTAATATTTTTAATAAAAAATAAAAGTTAACGTTTAGACGAACAAGATTTGCCTGGTCGGCGTGGATTTGATTGGCCGGAAATATTTTAATTAAATTATTTATTATTACAAATTCCATATTTTTTTCCGTCATCACGGATGTTGATCAATCTTATATAGAACTAGCTGACCCAGCGAACTTCGTACCGCCCTAAAAAAATAGGGGTTGTCCAGCGGACAAAATTGTGAAACAAAAAAATGCAAATAATATAAAAATTATGACTATAAAATAAAAAAAATATATTTATAAAAAACTTTGTTAAACCAGTTTTTTTATAAATATATTTTTTTTTATTTTATAGTCATAATTTTTAACTTATTTGCATTTTTTTTTGTTTGTAATGGAAAGTGACTTTATGAGTTACCTCATATTGAAGTCATTTTTCAATTTGACGACTCTGTATATAATACAGGGAGAAAAACACAGCCCTTGCTGAGTTTCTTGCCGGTTCTTCTCAGTACAATGTCTCCCGCCGTAGATTTGCGAACCGATGGCGTAACTTTTCGACATTCACAACTGCTTGTAACAGCCTAGACTGAATAAACGATTTTGAATTTGAATTTTTGCATGTACACACCTTTTGGAGAAACCACGTATTATGTAAATGCCTAGAGCGGTAATTGCCTTCCAAAATGAGTGAAAACTACGTGGAACCTGTTTGCTGTATTTGCGGAGATTTTTTTAAAATTTAGAGTCTGTAGTTAAAGACTTAATTAAACATATGAAGCTTAATTTTAACTTCGTATTTGACTTCAGGGTAAAATATGGACGCCTCATGACGATATACAAAATTTCCAAGTTATTTTTGTTTACTTCACTATAGAAATATAACATTTAGTATGATGTACTTTTATTCATTATGGACCCTATCATTATATTATGTCCCAGTTGCATGAAAAAAATCTTTATTGAAGGGAAACGAACGTATTTTGTGAGTCTTGAACGGTAAAATGTCTTCCCAAATGAGTAAACGTGGACTCTGTTTGATTTATTTCCGGAGATTTTATTAAATTTAGGGTCAAAAAATATTGTTTATCCAGTAGTAAAAGGCATAATTAAGCATATGAAGCCAGGATAAAATATCGGCGTCACATGAGGATATACCAAATTTCCATGGTATTTTGTTTACTTCAGAGAATTTTCAGACTAAAATTTATAAAATATGCTAAAAATATAAATTGTTAAAACTAAATCAATATATTTTTTGTATTCATAGACTTGGTTTATTTGTCTAAAGTAAATAAAAGAGTTTTTAAAAATATATTAATGATTATTTTCTAGTTATATACAATTTAAACAAAAAAGTTTACAATTTTCCATGATATTTAAAATTTCATTCTGATAGCTACAAAAGCAAACTTTTTTAAATAAAAATATTGTTTCTTACTTTAATTAGGTATAAGAAATCAAAATCTGGTACAAAGAACTCAGACTCAAAAATCGTGTTGACTGGTGTAATCTATGGACTAAAATGGCCGACAGCGTTTTCGTATGTCCATGATGTCTATTTTAAAATTAAAGACTTGTAGCTTTCTAGGTCTGAAAAAAATACAATTTTTTTTTCCGTCCAATAGAACATTAATTATTAACCATTTAAAACCTTTTTTCCAAAAAGGGATAACTAGCATATTAGTACATAGTCACATATTTTTTGACGTGACAACGTCTTAAATTAGGTTGCGGCTGGGAGTCACTTATGAAAAAGTGTAACGCTCGGTAACGTTACGATGAGTCTCTCGTGTTAAGTTTAAGTTTACATGTACAATGTTTTAGTAAACAAAATATATTTCTATAGTTAAAATTTGTGCAATTCTTATTTTCCTTCAATTCCTTGTTCCTATTGTGCAATTTAATTATATTCATATCAATAAATATTCTACCGAGAAAAAGACGTTGTCACGTAAAATCTTCGCCCGTAAAACCGACTTTACAGGCAACCATTTTTTTTATATATATATATACTAGCTGTTACCCGCGGCTACGCTCGCGTGGTTTTCCTATTTGAGGCTATCATCCTCTTTTGACATAGTCAGTAAAAAAGTAGCTTATAGCAACCCAAAGCTTCAACCTATTAGTGCAGTCATAGCGCGCGAAGCGAAGCGAAAAATACGGTCTTACCTCCGATTTTTTTTACTGTGAACCGTTTTGCATGAAATTTTGGAATTAAGCTCACCTTACCCTTAACTTCAAAAGTGAAAATGATCTGAACTCCGCCTATTATTTTTAAGGGGTGTAAACAACCCCTTAATGGAAAAATTGACATTGAGCCATTTCAGCAGGTAAGCAACAGCAAGCAGTAGGTACCTACCTACCTTGATTGATTTTAAAGAAACACAATTTACCAAGGTACCATATCTGTTTTTGTTTTCCTTTGTGATTTGGTTTTGTTGTGCATTAAATGAATTAGGTAGGTATTTTGGTAGTTTCTTCGAATGTATAAAATTGACTCACTGATAAAAATTATGGAAAAACACATAACATCGTGTACAGTAGCGTATTTAAATAGTACTGCTATGTGTTTAAAATAATTAAACCCTTTATTCTAATAATACTAATGCTTTTACATTTTGAAGTTTTATTACGTACTATCCATAGTAGTATTAGGTATTATTATGAGAGTGTTTGTTTTGTTTATCCTTCCTCGAAGCCTAAACCACTTTGAAATTTGGTAAGTATATATAGTGCAGTCATTGAAGCATTATTACTCCGAATTTTTTTACTGTGAACCGAATTGCATACAATTTTGGAATTAGGTTCATCTTACCCTTAACTTCAAAAGTGAAAATGATGGTTGCCACCCCTTCAGGGGGGTGATTTTTTTTTCAAAATAAGTATAGTAATAAATTTTAAGCAAAAAATCATCTATAAAGTTTTTCAAAAAATCCAATACTTTTCAAGTTATTGGCAATTGAAAATTCGAAATTTTTTCCCGTTTTTCATCGGTTTTTTGCAAATATCTCCAAAAATTTAAGTTTTATCGAAAATTTTATAAAGAACAAAATTGTAGCAGGTAAAACAATGAACAGTTTGGTTTTTTTATAGAGTATTCTAAGTGCAATATTAAGCTAGATATCAAAGATCAAAGCCGTTTTTTATTTTGTCTGAAATTTAATCGATGTGGTCAATGCCATCTAGCGGCGAGCAGATGCATTTTATGCATTCTAATACAAAATCTTTTTATGTCATACCAAAGTATTTTTTTGTGATTTTTTCAATTTAGGGGTTGTTTGCAAGGGTTGTAAGATTTTCAAGGGGTTGAAAATGATTTTAATATGGGGTAATTATGTTAGAAAATACTTTACAATTTCATCACTTACTATTAGATATGTTTTCTAGCTATAAAATGGCTCAATGACAATTTTTCCATTAAGGGGTTGTTTACACCCCTTAAAAATAATAGGCGGAGTTCAGATCATTTTCACTTTTGAAGTTAAGGGTAAGGTGAGCCTAATTCCAAAATTTCATGCAAAACGGTTCACAGTAAAAAAATTCGGAGGTAAGACCGTATTTTTCGCTTCAATGACTGCACTAATAGGTTGAAGCTTTGGGTTGCTATAAGCTACTTTTTTACTCACTATGTCAATAGAGGTCATCCTCAAATAGGAAAACCACGCGAGCGTAGCCGCGGGTAACAGCTAGTTAAAAACAAAAAAAATTAAAAAGTAATGTTCATGAATAGCGCCATCCGAAAAACCTCAGATTTTTAGTGCAAGTAAACTCGACTCGGGTAGCGACATCTCTTCAGTTTCACACGCAACAGCTTGGTTTTCGAATTGTTATTCGAGTTGGTAGCGCCTACCTCTACTCAACATCCAGGATCATCTCCAATTGAAAATTATTGGATAATACTCGATTAAGGGACTAAAATTAATCATAACAGCTGTTTATTTAATATATGTCTACTGTAAACAGCTGATTATTTAATATCTATTTGATGTTTATAAGATTTTCTGGTAAGATATTAGGACACTGAAGGAAGTCGTTTTTTTTCTACCTACATGACGTTAAAATTAACAATAAATGACTACTCGGTTGAGTTGGTATTCGAGATGGTAGCGCCATCTCTATCTATAATCACTCGAAAATGATATTTTTATATTATAAATTTGGAGTAGTATTTGCTAGATTTAATTTTAAAAATAAGATTAGAAAAAAATTGCGTAAAATTACCTTTATTGCGTATTTAATAAATGAAACACTAACACAAAATACTCGGTATTGAACACGAGTGGTGCCATCTCGTATTATTAAGTTAAGATAGCAACTTCCACATTTCAAATTTAATCTGTCTTCGTGACAGTAGCGCCATCTCTATCGGGACCAACCATGAAAATGATTAATTTAGTTGAAAATTATGTAAATTCGAATATATAAATTAAAAAAAAGTAGCCTATAGCAGGCTCATAAGTTCAAGCTATACATTTACCAAATTTCAACACAATCGGTTCAGCGGTTTAGGCGTGAAGAGAAGACAAACAAACAAACAAACAAACACACTTTCCCATTTATAATATTATTAGTATTAGTATATTAGTATGGATAGCAATCATGCAGGTTTTGACAGTATGGCAAATGGTTTTTATGGTTTATCTAAAGAGTGCGCGAATACCGATTTCTCGGTATAGGGTTTTAAAATTCTCACTAGATCAAACGCAAAAACTGTTGATGGAAAAAAATCCTATGAATACGTATAATGAGAATTCATTATTAAAAACATATAACGACAACTGTGAATGTGTCTTCTACACATCTATAAATATAAAACTCAAAGGTGACTGACTGACTGACATAGTGATATATCAACGCACAACCCAAACCACTGGATGGATCGGGCTGAAATTTAGCATGCAGGTAGATGTTATGACGTAGACATCCGCTAAGAAAGGATTTTGATCAATTCTACCCCCAAGGGGATAAAATAGGGAATGAAAGTTTGTATGAAACTTTGTCAATTTTAAACCGATCAGGCTGAGACTTTGCATGCAGGTATAAGAAGAATCATAGATGAATGTCATTGTGTATAATACAAGCCTGAGAACAAAAACTGTAGTCTACACTTCAGCTCTACACCGAAGCGAAGCGAGGACGGGCCGCTAGTATATTTTAAAGCTAGTTTAATCAAAATGCATGCGAACAAGTAAGTATATTTCACATTATGTAATGAAACGTGACTTCATGAATCGTCTCTCAAGTTATTTCTCAACTTGATGGCTCTGTAAATAATAAAATACGGAGAATAAATAGCCCTTGCTGAGTTTCTTGTCGATTTTTCTCAGTACAATTTCTCCCGCCACAGATTTACGAAGCGATGGCGTAGCTTCTGTCTAGAAGCTACGCCATCGATTCATGAGTACAGCCCTAACTGAATGAATGATTTTGATTATTTGATTGTTGTGATTGCTCAATGTAGCCTGTGAGATCGCAGAAAAAGGGCGTTGGAATATAAAAAGAATTAAATATGCTTAAAATGTTATAACATTAAGTTAGTAAGTGAGTAAAGATTAGTAGTAAATGAATTGGGCATTCTAGCTCATAAAATTGCGTTCTTAAAGCTCGCGCAGCTCGCTACGTCGTTGCTTCGTTGCACTCCGCCCGACGTTGAACGCAATTTTGTGAGCTAGAATTCCCACTTCATTTTTTCGATTTGTTGATCGTTCGTTAAACGTACACCGCCAATAACAAATCGAAAAAAAATGAAGTGGGAATTCTAGCTCACAAAATTGCGTTCAACGTCGGGCGGAGTGCAACGAAGCAACGACGTAGCGAGCTGCGCGAGCTTTAAGAACGCAATTTTGTGAGCTAGAATGCCCAATTCATTTACTACTAAGATTGCTAGCAAGATTTTATCATGACTACTGCAAGACCTTAAAAATGAGGCCGGTTTTTGTGTTTGCACACAACTCACTCATAATTTGGTTTTTCTATAAAGTGTTTCACAGAAAAATAAAATTTTTTTACCCTGTAAAAATATCACAGTCTACCAAAAAGTGTTCAATAAAAAAACATCAATCAGTCATTCGTTCGTTTGAATGAAACCTTAGGCTTAGCTTAGGTTTCAAATATAATTTGTGAATAATTAACTTTCATGTCTGCAGTAATACTAAATATAACGTTGGGTAGACACATTTCGTTGACGACCTCCGTGGCTGAGTGGTTTGCCGGTTTCAAGGTATCGCCTACTCGAGAGTCCCGGGCTCGAATCCCGATGGGGGCAGATGTTTGTGTGATGGATACGAGTTTTTATACTCGAGTCATGAATGTTAAATATGTATTTTTATATCATCATCAGCCTATTAATGTCCCCACTGCTGGGGCAAAGGCCTTCCCTATGGATGGAATAGAGAGATTGGGCCATGACCCACCACGCGGGCCCAGTGCTGATTGGCGGGTGCTAACGACTGCAGATGCAGCCGGGACCAACGACTTAACGTGCCTTCCGAAGCACGGAGGAACTCGAGATAGAAGTTTTTTGGTCACCCATCCAATGACTGACCACTGCGAAAGTTGCTTAACTTCAACGATCGCAGCCGAACGCGCTAATCACCTGCGCTATAGAGTTCGTAAATTATATAATTAGTTCGTTATATTTATATATAAATATACTTATTTATTTGTATCAGTATAAAATATGTATTCTGTACGTTATCCTTGTATCACATAACAAAAGCCTACAGTGCTTACTTTGGGGCTAGGCTAATAGGTGTGTGTTGGAAATATTTATTCATTACATTATGGAACCTTACACTTAGCGTGGCATAATACTCAATTGGTCGTTTTTTTATTTCTTATACTGCGTAAATAGCAAATCTACATAAACTGTCACAATTATAACGTGGTACTATCGCGGAATTTTGCGCTCTGTCACTTGGCGAACAAAATGCTTTGAACGGTTTTCTACAGTAGTTTTTACTACGCCTCGCCTTCGCGTCGGACGCGCCAATCCGGGCCGCCGCACAAAAGTAAGACGGAGAGCATTTCATTGATGAATAATGAATTGAATTGCATTTGTTTTAGTTGCAATTTGTCATCCGCATCGTGATCGCGACAGCGCTATACGAAAAAGTAAGACAGCGATAATTACATGTCTATGAATGAATTTTTATTACGCCGCTACCATAAGCGATTATGGCATTATGGGTGACAGAGCGGGTCTTTCCGCGAGTGTACCTATAAAACTACAAAAAATATTGAAAATTAATCTTTAGTTATTTTAATAGACATTTTCAGTTCCAGTGTTGGCTTTGAATGTGTTTAAAAAATCTTAAAAAAAAAATATAAGCGTAAAAAAAGAAATGGCATATTTATCAAAGACTTTGCAATAGAACGCCTATGCTTGAAACAATATCGGGGTTGTGTGACTAGGTTTTAGGTTAAATAAGTTATTTTTGAAATTACTTAATTACATATTTATTATTTTTTAATTGCTTTGAAATATCATATTGAATTCCACATTCCATGCTGTCAAAGGTAAAAGTGGAAGCTGTAGCATCAGTAGTCGATTTGTTGTGTCAACTGTAGCCCGCCGTAGTCAACTGTAACCCACCGTAGTCAACTGTAACCCACCGTAGTCAACTGTAGCCAGCCATAGTAATCTGTAGTCAGCGGTAAATAAATCATGATTGTATTGACGTTGTAACAACATAATGATTTGTAAATGTTGTTACATTATGCTTTTAATGTTGTGGAGTTTTTTTCGCTCGTTTTTCTCCGCAGCTAAAAAATATGTCCAATAACGAGTGGTAGGGAAAAAAATGTTTGGATGATTCAAAAGTGTTGTACTATACATCCAATTTGAATAAAGATATATTGATTTCTGATTTCTGTAGTTGGACCAAAGGCAACTGACACGTTGTATGTATTCTCAGGCCATCTTGGCTGAATAAAATGGTCAAACTTGAAGGTAATTTTGTACCCAAGTTTCATTAGGGATGTTTGCCAATTCGAGTGGGAATTACCTCCTCTCGAAAATATAAGCATGTCGTTTATGTATTTTTCTGTTAGATTTACTAAATCTTCCATTCCAAGATAAAGATGTGGATATTTTAATAAAATTTAAGTTGAACAAAGTTTTATTTATTTTTTAAGCATTTAACTGCTAGATGTTTAAATCTAAAGAAAAGTTTACTAGAAAAAAAAGCCTTGCAGCTTAAGGCTAGGAAAATTTCGACGCGGCTAATAGGGCCGTGGTAGCATAATGATCAGTGCATTCGCCCGGATAGCGAGGGATGCGGGATCGAGTCGTTCTAGTAAACTTTTCTTTAGATTTTTTTATTTTTTCTAGTAAACTTTTCTTTAGATTTGAACAAAGTTTGTTTGTTTAACAAAATGGCTGTCGCACTGTCTCTCTGTGTTCATTATTTGGATAGCTTCTAGTACTGAGCATCGGCACAGAGATGAACCGTAAGATAAGATTTTCTTATGCAAATAAGGCTGGGAACAATCAGCCCTCGGGTATTTTGGGAAGTAGTTTGAGAAGGAAATTGTGTCGAGTGCTTACCTATTATTTCGTGACGTGCACCCACATACATTTAAATCGTGAAATTTCCGGCATACGTTTCCAATGTGATATTATACAGGTTTTGAAATTGTTTGTGAAAATTTTCATGTAGGTATTTTTCGTTTTCTCAAAAGAGTTCGTATTAATAAACCAATTTAAATAATTCTAGCTTTGACTTTAATAAAGTAGCTAAGCTTCGAATTCAGCGGCTCCGGGTTCGGATCCCGATGGGAGTAAATGTATGTGTGAGATTAGCCCAATTTGTATGAATGTAACCAAACCAGTTGCACTCTGATTTTTTACTAAGCACCTTTTAAATAAAACTAGTTTTTACGGGTTAATGCACAAAACTTTATTGAATTATTGACGTTTCGTAGTCTTTACAGGCTACGTCGTCAGAATCAAATTTTATTTAAGTTCTTCAAATTATGCAAGTTTTGTGCATTAACCCGTAAAAAACTAGTTTTATTTAATGAGTGATGTGCGTGAAAACCTAAGAAACAAATAAGCACCGTTTATTCAGTCTAGGCTGTTACAAGCACTTGTGAACATCGAAAAGCTACGCCATCGGTTCGCAAATCTACGGCGGGTGACCTTGTACTGAGAAGAACCGGCAAGAAAATCAGCAAGGGCTGTTTTTCTCCCTGCATTATATACAGAGTCGTCAAATTGAAAAATGACTTCAATATGAGGTAACTCATAAAGTCACTTTCCATTACAAATGCAAATAATATAAAAATTATGACTTTTATAATTATGGTTTAACAAAGTTTAGGAATGCCGTGTCCTACTGTTTAGGCAAAAAAATAATAATGAACGATTAAAGTTTAATGAAGCAATAGAAGACTCATCTCCACTGGCACCCGCACCCGTTCACGAGCATGACGCATGAACCAGCCATCGCTTCGCTCAACCATTTTTAGGGAACGCAACGACCTGCCTCACACGACACTAAGTCGAAGCGCGCCATGTTTTTTCCAAATGAATTTTGGTACTGTAGGAAGGTCAAAGGGGAAGATCTTCCTCCGAGCTGGGTGATGGTAGCTCGGGGGCCGCGGCCCGACTGATGTTGGTCGGGCATGGTATATATGAAGAGTTAGCCTCCGAATTTCATTTGCGCGATGTAGGCTTCCATACTAATATTGATCGCAGTGCAGGTAACGCCATCTCTTGAGGATGGTGAGTAATGTTTTCCTACATCCGTTGTATATCTGTGGGGCATATAGATGTCGCCGCCACGTTTGGCCCGCCTGTTGGTAAACGGTCACAATAACTTGAGACGCTTTCGATACCAAAAATATTAGTCGCACTCTGACGCCTGACGACTGAGGATGGGCTCAATGGCGCAAGTGGTTAGCACGTTTGGAGGCGATCGTTATCTCTTATCTATTAGACAAGTCCCTCCGTCTGTCTGTGGTGCTGTTTCAGCGGCCAAACCGTAAGAGATAGATAAAGAGAATGTTTAAGTTATAAGTTAAGAATAGTCTGATAAGACTACAAACCGGATTTGAGTAACGTAGCACTTCCGGTTTTCGAGAAATCACGAATTTCAAACGAAACCACACAAAATCTCCGAAGTTCTCAATTAATTAAATACATTTTTTTTTTAATCAGGTTTTGGTGAACATTTGGTTCACTGGTTTGCTAGTTTTATTTATAAAGGTACATGCAGCAATAGGCCAGCAAAATTGTACACAGCTTGAATAACATAAGTAAACCTTAGTTACCAAAAAGGAAACATAAAAATAAAGAAAAAAAAAGCATTGATGAAATAATCTTCAATCTTAAGTGACGAAACAAAGCGGGCGAAAGGAATGAAAACTTGATATTACCAGAGAAAAGTCACTAATTGAGTACGAGTCTAATAAACATTCGTGTATCTGAAATCAACCAAAATGAAATAAAAACATGCATAAAATAAACAAAAAATATGTATAATTAGAGGAGCTCGATGGCGCAACTGGTTAGCGCGTTCGGCTGCGATCGTTGAAGTTAAGCAACTTTCGCAGTGGTCGGTCATTGGATGGGTGACCAAAAATTTACTATCTGGAGCTCCTCCGTGCTTCGGAAGGCACGTTAAGCCGTTGGTCCCGGTTGCATCTGCAGTCGTTAGCACCCACCAATCCGCACTGGGCCCGCGTGGTGGGTCATGGCCCAATCTCCCTATTCCATCCACAGGGAAGGCCTGTGCCCCAGCAGTGGGGACATTAATAGGCTGATGATGATGATGATGATGTATAATTATGTATATATATTTAAGAATTACAAGGGTACTTGTTATTTATTTGTGGGCGAGGGGGGGGGGGGGGTGGGGGATGAGGTTAAAGGGTCAACCTCAAATCATTTTTAAATTTGTCTGTTTTGATCCAAAAAATATCTATCTAGAAGTTAAGCACCCACCAATGCGCACTGGGCTCGCGTTAGGCTTGTTGAAAATATATCGATGTATCGATATATCGATATTTTTGATTCGATATATCAATATTTTTTGCCGATATATTTTGATCCGATATATCGATACAAAATAACCAATATCGAAATTCGTATCAAAAACGATATTTTTTAAATTATTAGCGACATATCACGATCTAACTAAATTCTTATCTGGAAAAATCCTAACTGGATCTCAGATTAATGACATTCAACATATCTATGATCTGTGCTTTATTTAGTATTGTCTATGTCATCATTCGAAAATAGAGTCTATTTTTAGGGAGACAATTGTCGTTCCATTATTATTCCGCGTGTCATATTTCGTGAGCTACTATACGATATTTTTGGGAAAATTGGTCCGATATATCGATGTTTTTTTCGGGATATATCGAAGCCGATATTGATATTTTTAAAAGATCGATGTATCGATATATCGATATTTTTTTCAACTTTCGACATCCCTAGCTCGCGTAGTTGGTCATCTCCATATTCCATCCATTGGCCAGCCCCAGCAGTAGGGACATAGGCTGAAGACGACCCTGACGCCATCCCGTACCCCGTGAAGCCCCTTTTTTTTTGTCTGGGAAATGCTTTACGCATCCTTCAACCACCGGGGGAGTGAGAAGAAGGTATGTGGGACTCCTCCCTGCTCATTTCAGCCAGCCCTTAGGCCGGGTGAAATGAGCAGGGCCCTACCTAACGCCCTGAACAGGGCCACTAAAAACCAGACAATACTCCTGCACCGGTCACCTGGCGTAAATTCTGAGGCCGGAATGCACGCCGGGAGTGCGGGTGTGATCGCGGCATGATTGTCCGTGAACGGACCCACCCCGATGAAGGTGCCCCGGAGTATCAGGGGCACCAGCATCAAGAGAGCTTGTGCAATGCAGGCCGGTCCCCCCCCAGGGCAGACCCGCGGCTCTCACAGGAGTGGGAGGGAGAGCGTAGTTCTCTCCGTCCCTCTCCCGCCCCCCTTGGCCCTAAGAAGGGCCTTTTGAGCATCTACCGCCAATCGCAATGATCAGACTCACTGTGGGGTGATGCTCCTACCCTGGACCCCGTGAAACCCTGGAACATTACCAACCGACACAAAGACAAAAACACCAAAAGGTAGTATTATTGTACTGCAGCGTTCTGCAAGGTGAAGTATACTTCTACACAGGCACACCCAAGTAGCCCTCCGCAGCGGACGGGGGGCACTAGGCCGCGTATTCAGCCCCCCCGCGTGGGCCATCCTGCGCACGTCTGCACGTCGGCAGCGATCGGAACGGTACGATAATTATCGTATACGATAATTTCATGCCTACGTACGAAGTACGATATCATATTATTATCGTATGCACATTTGAAGATTGTTAGATTTTGTTATTTTATAACTTGAAGATTTTAAGTAAAATGTTATAAAGTAGCTTTCCAGAATATGGAATATATTAGGATAATATGATTATATTCATCACTGACCTACTATCCCTTAATATATTTTTTTTGTTATTAATTCGAAATATTAGTCTACTGGATTAAGATCTGCAGTAAGAGACATGTAATAAAATGTTGGCGCCAATATGGAATTTCAAGTTGAGGGGTGAGTAGTGCAGCCCTGTCTCATAAGTAAAAAAAATAGTTGAAAACATTGTAAATAGTTTACAAACAATTAACTGTGAAGTATACGTAAAAATATTGATATCATGTTTAATACAAGTTATTTAAAAAAAATACGATAATTTTGCTCTATGTAGGATAATTCTACGCTACTGGTACGACAGTTGCCTTGCTTCAAGTCGTGAACACTGCTGCGGGATCCCCGCAATACTACGGGGGACCCCTGCCGTAGAGCCCCGGCTAGGCCGGGAGGCTGCTAGGAACGGAGACGCGAAGAATCCCTAAACACAGATCCCGCGGCTTCGTGCTAAGCAGCTTAGAGGGTATTCGCAGGGTTTTTTAGCGTATATTATCTTAGATTAAAACAAAAAGGGTAGACACGGCACTAGCCTCACAAAAGTGATCCGCACCACTGGGGTCCACGACCTTAACCGCTTTAGTCACAACTTTACTTGCAAACGACGTACATGTGAACGCCAAAAAGAAATATTGCTAATATTTTGTGTTTATATGATAAAACCATCCCTAAGTGTGTTTTTAAAAAATTCAAATTGCTCAAGAACTAAAAATAAAACCTACGGCATCACTTTTCATTCGTAAGTACTATAAAATGTATTTTTTCATAAAAATTGTTGTTTGTTTTGAATCTTATTCGGTAGTGACGTCGAGTACTGGTCGCGTGATTGGTCGGTAGTGCAGTGACGCGGATCTCGCCGTCTCGTTCTCGCTGCCGTTGAAACTTAACGTGCTGTTTCGTTCGTGTCGGTAATGCAGTGACGCGGATCTCGCCGTCCCGTTCGCGCTGCCGTGGGATCAGTTTTTGTTTGATGCAAGTATGAGCGTACCGTATCTACCCTTTTTGTTTTAATCTAAGTATATTATGCCGTAAAGCGCCCGTAAGAGTGAGTCCTCAGTGGGTAGCCACTGCTGGGGCTTGTAAGGCTTGCGGGAGCGAGGTCCGTTCGGCGGTGTGCCTCTTAAAGGCGCCGTCGTCTGTAAACAGTATTTTTTGCATGCGTATAAAAAAAAGGTGAAGGTTACTTCTACCCAGTCGTTTTGACCTGAAGCGAAATGTTGACACGTTTCATAAACAGTAGTGTAGTATAGTGGGTAACTATGTTATCTATCTATACTTATAATAAATCTGTAGAGATGCCAATTCTGTACATGAAATATATTTTTAAAATAACTATCAGGGGGTGATTAGTGATCGATACTGATGCCTGAGAACAAAAACTATAGTTTACACTACAGCTCTACACCGAAGCGAAGCGAGGGCGGGCCACTAGTTATTTATATAAAATACGAAGGTACGCCTCGAACATGTGTGTGTATTGTCTTTACGTTCAGCAGTCGAAATATAGTCACGAAATCAAACAGTCCTATTATTTTCCACCTAAATCTCAAGATATATTAAGATGGTTCGGCGACAAGATTAATTTCAGCTTGTAACCTACAATACAGGGCTGATGAAAATAACGAAATTCCCATATCGTTTTGAGTGACGGCAATAATTGATAAAAGTAAAAAAATTGCGAGGTTTGATGCAGCATCGTGGAATCGTTTCGCTGGTTGTCAACTCGCGTGTTCCCGCATGGCTGTTATCGAAATGTACGGGGCAAAATGATAAACTCTTTTCACAATCCATTTTGGTATTCATCAGTTTCGCGTGCACAACTGCGAAACAATGTTATCCGTTTTATAAGATTGGATTCAATTGAATTCTCCTCGGATATCATATCTCTCGATGTCGCATTTAATCTAGAATAAAATTAAGGTAAAAAAAAACGTTTTTAAAAACAAGCTTTTATTCAAATGCGCTAAAAAGAAAAAAAGAAAATTTCAGCTAAATTAGTTAAAGATATCTGTTTCTAAATAGATTTTTAAATAATAAAAGTCCGCCATATTGGATTGAGAGTGACGTCACATTTTTTTGAGTTACTCTCAGCAAGCCCTTTAATTTGATACCCATAATGTAGGAATGCATTAAAAATGATTGGTCCGCCATTTTGGGTATGCCGCCATATTAGATTTAGAATGACGTCACACTAGTAATCATGCATTGTCATCTGAAATGAACGAGCATACCAAATTTCAGCTTAATCGGTTGAGGGCAAGTGCTTTAAAATTGAGTTGTAAGATTTGACCGTAACAAACATACATAGCAAGTTAAATAAAAGCTTGTAAAAATTGCATTTTATCACCATGCTGCGAGCACTTTATTAAAATTTACAAGTAACTTGACGTTTTCGAAGTGATGAACTTGTTTCCCGTGACAAATTGAGATCACAAAAGTATTGCTGATAAAATCTTCATTTTAATTCATTCATCATTCATCATCAGCCTATTAATGTCCCCACTGCTGGGGCACAGGCCTTCCCTATGGATGGAATAGGGAGATTGGGCCATGACCCACCACGCGGGCCCAGTACGGATTGGCGGGTGGTAACGACTGCAGATGCAGCCGGGACCAACGGCTTAGCGTGCCTTCCGAAGCACGGAGGAGCTCGAGATTGTAATTTTTGGTCACCCATCCAATGACCGACCACTGTGAAAGTTGCTTAACTTCAACTATCGCAGCCTAACGCGCTAACCACCTGCGCCATCGAGCTCCTCGCGGTCCTCCTCGATAAAATCTTACAAAAGACAATAGGGATGATGACTATTTTTTTTATTTTCTTCGTTTATCAGGTAGATTATCAAAAAGTATCGGACACGTATTATTTCTTTTATCACATAGTATAAACATTGCAGAGATATATTGATTTGAAATGTCGCATGACGTCACGTTTTGGTACAATTTTCACTTAGAAGTGACGTCACGAGTCCCTACTCCCAAACTTTGACGCGCTATAACTTTGTCATTTTATTGGTTGATCTAGCTGACGGACTAAATAGAATTTCGTTTACTGTACCCCGTCATCACCCCTATTGTCTTACCACCGCCGACGATAAACGAGAAGCGAGTAGAAGATTTTCGACAGTTTTATCGCTGGGCTCAAGCGAGTGGCGAGTACGACGGCTGATTCACACTCGCTCGTGGAGACAGCTCGGAGCAAAAATACACGAGCGAGCTTTCTGTCGGCCAAGCGAGCATCGCTGAGTGTGTAATACCTTTGATAGCTTTTATCGCTCAGAGACAGACTAATTGAGCTAGAGATGGGTGATCATAGACCGTTTGTATGGGAACCGATATCGCCGGCTCGCCACTAGTTCTACACTTCCATCTAGTTGGTGAAATTCATTTAGAAAACAGCCTTTTATAGTAAATCGTGTACACAGACGAATTTCTGAAATTAGGTATTATTATTATTGTGAGGAGCTCGATGGCGCAGGTGGCTAGCGCGTTCGGCTGCGATCGTTGAAGTTAAGCAACTTTCGCAGTGGTCGGTCATTGGATGGGTGACCAAAAATTTACTATCTCGAGCTCCTCCGTGCTTCGGAAGGCACGTTAAGCCGTTGGTCCCGGCTGCATTTGCAGTCGTTAGCACCCACCAATCCGCACTGGGCCCGCGTGGTGGGTCATGGCCCAATCTCCCTATTCCATCTAGGCTTGTTGAAAATATATCGATGTATCGATATATCGATATTTTTTGTTCGATATATCGATATTTTTTGCCGATATATTTTGATTCGATATATCGATACATCGATACAAAATAACCAATATCGAAATTAGTATCAAAAACGATATTTTTTTAATTATTAGCGGCATATCACGATCTAACTAAATTCGTATCTGGAAAAATCGTAACTGGATCTCAGATTAATGATATACAACATATCTATGATCTGTGCGATATTTAGTATTGTCTATGTCATCATTCGAAAATAGGGTCTATTTTTAGGGAGATAATTTTCGTTCCATTATTATTCCGCGTGTCATATTTCGTGAGCGATATTTTTGGGAAAATTGGTCCGATATATCGATATATCGATGTTTTTTTCGCGATATATCGAAGCCGATATTGATATTTTTTAAAATATCGATGTATCGATATATCGATATTTTTTTCAACTTTCGACATCCCTAATTCCATCCATAGGGAAGGCCTGTGCCCCAGCAGTGGGGACATTAATAGGCTGATATTAATAGGTAGGTATATGACATTAATAGGTCTAGCGACCAACTTCATGCGTTACTTTTGTGTTTGCCGCACATTAAGAAAATCTACCAATAAAATAGAAATAGAATCTCTATTTAGTGGGTGCTAACGACTGCATTGTGAAGGCCTATCAAAAGTATTTATTAATCTGGAAAAACGGAACCAAAGCGCGATTCAGGAGACTACAGCGCCATCTCTTGACCATTGGTGTAGTAGAACCAAAAACCACATTATTTTTCAATGTTACTTTTATGTTATTTAAAGTTACACTTATTTTCGGACGCAACGGGGTGTGAATGAAAATATCCTATTTAAAATATGAAACGGAAATGCGTCACAGGCGTCACACGACTATGTATATCTTCTTCTATAATATAAAAATGAATCGCTGAATGTGTGAAAAAGCTGAACCGATTTCTATAATTCTTTTTTTAGAATATTCCTTGAAGTGCGAGGATGGTTCTTACGCAGAGAAAAATTAAATAAAAATGCCTGAAAATGTCCAAAAGCAACACTTTTCTATACTCCCATACAAACGATTCGTAATAATACTTAAAAGTCAATTTGAACTTTAATACCATATAGTACAGTCGATCTGTAGAAAAAAAAATCGTTTCAGTGAAAAAAAAACCTAAAGGGTAAATCTTGTTTTTTCTGTTGCCAAATGACGTCAGTAAGCCACCTTGGCGATGGGCATGTTCAACTCGTAGGCGTTTTTTGAAAAACTCAAAAAAACCCTCAAAAAAATTAGAAACGCATTTTTCTTGTTTTGTATGCATTTTAGAAACTTTTTTTTCGACCATAATTGTAGAGGGCGTTGAGTACTACAATTTATTTCATTGTTGCAATCTCGTACAACAAAAAATGCGCATTGTAGGTGGCGCTAAAGTCGCTAAAAAAAGTGTTTTTTCACTTTTTCACCTTGAAAATATCATTTTAATGGAAAACTTTAAATGGAAAAGTTATTCCGTACATAATTACCAACAACTTTTGTATAAACAATTTGTTTGTATTACTTACCGTTTTCAAGTTATAAATTGCGCAGGTATGAAAAATCCAATAGAGCGGTTTTGGGCAGTTCAAGTACACATTTGCAGTGCACATTTCAATGTACGTTTTACTTTTTTTTTTTTCATGATTGTAATAATGAAAAGAAAAAGTCTCCATAGGACCGAAAAAATTACCGTTAGTAGCACTGTGTTGTATACGTAGCGCTGTATTGCACTGTAACTTGAAAACTGTACGTAATTTAAAAAAATTGTTTATACAAAAGTTGTTGGTAATTATGTACGGAACAACTTTTCCATTTAAAGTTTTCCATTAAAATGATATTTTCAGGGTGAAAAAGTGAAAAAACACTTTTGCTACGACTGCGACTTTAGCGCCACCTACAATGCGCATTTTTTGTTGTAAGAGATTGCAACAATGACATAAATTGTAGTACTCAACGCCCTCTACAATTATGGTCGAAAAAAAGTTTCTAAAATGCATACAAAACAAGAAAAATGCGTTTCAAAAAATTTTTGAGGGTTTTTTTGAGTATTTCAAAAAACGCCTACGAGTTGAACATGCCCATCGCCAAGGTGGCTTACTGACGTCATTTGGCAATAGAAAAAACAAGACTTACCCTTTAGGTTTTTTTTCACCACTAAACCTACAGATTGGGTTATTTTAAGTGTAATATTTAATAAAAAAAATATGGGTGCGTGTACTTAAGTACGCGCGTGAGAAGTTATACTTCTTTTTGGAATTATTAAAAAATAGTTTTTAATTGCATGCAGATAATTAATTACAATAAGATAATAAAAGGATTGGAAAAGGATAGTCAACGCAGTCAATAAAGCTCAGTTTTAATTTGAAAAATTTAATAAATAATCAAAATATTCAATTTAAATCACTACTGAATAAAATTGATTAGCACATATAAATTTCGCATTTGTATAACATTATAACACGTGTTAAGAATATAGAAACTAGAAACATGTGGATAAATATTATAAATATGAAAACAGTGATCAGAGGCGACGAGCGTCCCAACATGTGCGACTAAGAGATCCTATTACTATTTTGTTGGAAGCTTTTTTTCGAGACTTACGAGTAATGTGCGGTTTAGCGGCCGACTTCATGGTGTTACTTTTCTGTTACAATGTTGCGCGCGCATCTTAAAATTTCACTCTCATCATTTTTTCATAACGCGCCCGCGGCTAACTTCATTATGTTACTTTTGTGTTACAGTGATGCGCGCGCATCTTAAAATTTCACTCTCATAATTTTTTCATAACGCGGCTAAAGAAATATAACTTCAAAAATATTGCACTACGGTCGTCGTTGCGACGCATTCGCGACTGGATGCCCACCGGGTGCCGCGCGAACTCGAGTGGCGGAGGTATGACACGCTTTCCGACCATTTGTATGAAGATAGAATACTGTATAGATAGAATATATTACCGTGCCTATGCCTTATGCACCGCCTAATGTATGGTTATTTAAGAAAAGAAGTTTCACTTAAGATCTATGGTCCGTGCACACTATTTTTTTTTTAACTAAAGGTACTTAAAATGTAAAGCTCGCTTGATTTATGTATTATATATATTACATTCTAAACTAAATTTTGTAATGGTAGGTGACTTAATGTATACAATGAAGTCATGTTTCAATTCGAGGACTCTGTATATGATAATACAAGGAGAATAAGCAGCCTTTGCTGTGTTCCTAGCCAGTTATTCATTTTTCTGGAACATAAAGTTTTATTTGTTTCAATCCAGGTCCTACCTGTGATGACATACGGAGCCGAGACGTGGACACTGACGGTACGGCTGGTCCACAGGTTCAAAGTCGCTCAGCGCGCTATGGAAAGGGCTATGCTAGGCGTTTCTCTGAAGGATCGCATCAGAAATGAGGTAATCCGACAGAGAACCAGAGTTATCGACATAGCCCACCGGATTAGTAAGCTGAAGTGGCAGTGGGCTGGCCATATTTGCCGAAGAACCCATAACCGTTGGGGTAGACGAGTTCTGGAGTGGAGACCGCGTCTAGGCAAACGTAGTGTAGGACGTCCTCAGGCACGGTGGAGTGACCATTTGCGCAAGGTGGCTAGCAGGAGCTGGATGCGAGTAGCCCAAAATCGATCTGAGTGGCGTGCAATTGGAGAGGCCTATGTCCAGCAGTGGACTATGATAGGCTGTTGATGACACGTCATAAATTAGATGAGTAACTTACATACGAACATATAAATAGTCTCATTTATAACAATGTTGGAAGTTAAAGTGTCGGAAATGTTTATTTATTTTATTTAAACACAGCTTTCAGCTATTTATCATCAATCAAAGTGTACCCAAGTATAACATTCAAGGCATTCTAAAGTTTATTAGCTAAGTTGATGCCAATATTTACAACAACGCCGCACAAGCCTAACTATGAGCTTGAACTTGCGTTGTTATAAACTTGATCTACGCTGACTTTGTAGCGGTGCTTTCATTATAATAATCATAATCAAAATCATTTATCCAGTTTCGAATTTTACATGCATTCGTGAATGTTTAGAAGCTGCGCCATCCGTCGGGAGACCTTGTACTGAGAAGAACCGGCAAGAAATCAATCAAAAATATCATTAATCTGAGATCCAGTTACGATTTTTCCAGATACGAATTTAGTTAGATCGTGATATGTCGCTAATAATTAAAAAAATATCGTTTTTGATACGAATTTCGATATTGGTTATTTTGTATCGATGTATCGATATATCGAATCAAAATATATCGGCAAAAAATATCGATATATCGAACAAAAAATATCGATATATCGATACATCGATATATTTTCAACAAGCCTAGGCTGTTTTTACTCCCTGTTTTATTATTTTAAAAAAAATAATAAAAAAAAAATTAAAATTACTTCCGAGATGATTTATGAAGTCACCTTTCATTACATATTGTGAAATGCACATTAACTGTTCACCTGCATTTTGATTGCTGGGTACAAAATGATTAAATTGAATGGTTCAAGATTATTTAAAAAAAATACATTCTTTTTCATAACCAAGAAAAATACTCTTGATAAAATTGTATACTTTGTTTTTATACTAACAAATAGACTAATTAAAATAAGGGGTCCATGATTGTGCATATTATTTTGTAACATCTTGTATAACTTATGGATAGAAATAAAACATTTAGTATTGAGTATTAATTATTAATACTAGACATTTGTACGAAACACTATCGTGTACAATTATCAGAGCAATATCAATACCGATTGTATTCATAAAGTATGATTGATTATTCATCTGTCAATATTACTAGACTAGTTCCGGTACGAGTATGGTGACAGTTATTTATATCGAACGATTCGTCATACCGTTATCGCGTTGTTTGACAAATACTCGTTACGCGAAGAGTGCCTGCACTTGACATCGAGCCGTTATGCCGTTTAAGGACCGTTACGTGTGTATTTAAAATTTAATGCGCGATTATCGTTACAATATATGAATAAATTTAAACCCATCTATCTATCTTCTATATTATATGTATAAAACTCAAAGGTGACTGACTGACTGACTGACATAGTGATCTATCAACGCACAGCCCAAACCACTGGACGGATCGGGCTGAAATATGGCATGCAGGTAGATGTTATGACGTAGGCATCCGCTAAGAAAGGATTTTGATCAATTCTACCCCGAAGGGGATAAAATAGGGAATGAAAGTTTGCATGAAACTTTGTCAATTTTAAACCGATCGGGCTGAGACTTTGCATGCAGGTTTAAGAAGAATCATAGATGAATGTCATTGTGTATAATACAAGCCTGAGAACAAAAACTGTAGTCTACACTTCCGCTCTACACCGAAGCGAAGCGAGGGCGGGCCACTAGTATATATACTTACTAACTGATTCGGCGAACTTTGTACCGCATACAGTAGAGAATGTAATGTAAATGAAAAGTTGAATACTTTAGTCGGATAATAATATTAAAGACTATTAAAATTTAATATTTAGCTCGACGGCGCATGTGGTTAGCGCATTCGGTTGGAATTGCTGAAGCTAAGCAACTTTCGCAGTGGTTGACCATTGGATGGGTGACCAAAAATTAAGTATCACTATATCCTCGGCGCTTCGGAAGGCACGTTAAGCCGTTGGTCCTGGCTGCATCTGCAGTCGCTAGTGTCCACTGAACCGCGTTGGGCCAGCGTGGTGGGTCATGACCCAATCTCCCTATTTCATAAATAGGGAAGGCTTGTGCCACAGCAGTGGGGACATTGATAGGCTGATGATGTTAATTTCATTAGCAGTAGTTGTGATTGGAATGACTGTCACTGTTTGTGGGAAAATTTCCAAAATGATTGCTGCTCTGAGTTACTTTTACAGATTATTAAGATTAGGTACATTATCGAGTTATCGAAAGAGTTCGTGAAAAAAAAACCTAAAGGGTAAGTCTTAGTTTTTCTGTTGCCAAATGACGTCAGTAAGCCACCTTGGCGATGGGCATGTTCAACTCCTAGGCGTATTTTGAAAAACTCAAAAAAACCGTCAAAAATTTTTTGAAACGCATTTTTCTTGTTTTGTAACATTTTTGGAAATTTATTTTTTCGACCATAATTGTAGAGGGCGTTGAGTACTACAATTTATGTCATTGTTGCAATCTCGTACAACAAAAAATGCGCATTGTAGGTGGCGCTAAAGTCACAAAAAAGTGATTTTTCTCTTTTTCACCCTGAAAATGTCATTTTAATGGAAAACTTTAAATGGCGAAGTTGTTTCGTACATAATTACCAACAACTTTTGTATAAACAATTTTTTTGTATTACTTACCGTTTTCAAGTTATAAATTGCGCAGGTATGAAAAATCCAATAGAACGGTTTTGGGCAGTTCAAGTACACATTTGCAGTGCACATTTCAATGTACGTTTTTACTATTAAAAACGTTTTTACTACAAGAAAAATGCGTTTTCAAAAAAACAATTCTTAGTGCTGCCTTAATAAATTAAAAGCTGCCACTGCATGCGTAAAAAATTACTTACAAAGTAGACTTACGATAAACAAAATAAGGGAACCCAATACAAACACTTCAAAACCACAAAACTAAATATTAGGTACATATTCATATCCATTCTGACATCATTCTTCAGACCCAAAAACAGATTCCAGTCCCTCACTTGCACTCTGTATTGAGAATGACAAGGTACACAATCGCAGTGTTTACAAGGTTTCAAGGTGTCACCTGCTCGAGTTCGAGTCCCGGTGGGGGCAGATGTTTGTGTGATGAATACGAGCATTTGTACTCCAGTCATGGATGTTTAATATGTATCTAATATATAAAATTCTCGTGTCGCGGTGTTTATGGTTAAACTCCTCCGAAACGGCTTTCCCGATTCTCATGAAATTTTGTGTGCATATTGGCTAGGTCTGAGAATCGGACAACATCTATTTTTCATCCCCCTAAATGTTAAGGGTAATCCAACCCTAATTTTTTTTTTCAATTTTAGATAATTAATTTTTTATTTTTTTATGATACAGCAGTAGTAAATACATATAACCCTAAATATTCACCCTTCTACCACCAACCCCTATTTTTTATGGCCGTACGAAGTTCGCTGGGTCAGCTAGTCTAATATGTAATAATCTCGTGTCACGGTGTTTGTGGTTAAACTGGTTCGAAACGGCTTTCTCGATTCTCATGAAATTTTGTGTGCATATTGGGTAGGTCTGAGAATCGGACAACATCTATTTTTCATCCCCCCAAATGTTAAGGGTTGTCCACCCCCAAAATTTTTTTTGACGTGACAACGTCTTAAATTAGGTTGCGGCTGGGAGTCACTTATGAAAAAGTGTAACGCTCGGTAACGTTACGATGAGTCTCTCGTGTTAAGTTTAAGTTTACATGTACAATGTTTTAGTAAACAAAATATATTTCTATAGTTAAAATTTGTGCAATTCTTATTTTCATTCAATTCCTTGTTCCTATTGTGCAATTTAATTATATTCATATCAATAAATATTCTACCGAGAAAAAGACGTTGTCACGTAAAATCTTCGCCCGTAAAACCGACTTTACAGGCAACCATTTTTTGTTCATGTTTAGATATATGTTTTTTAATTTTTTTATGATACATACAACCCTAAATTTTCACCCTTCTACCACCAACCCCTACTTTTTATGGCCGTATGAAGTTCGCTGGGTCAGCTAGTTTCTATATAAATATACTTATACTAGCTGACTCGGCGAACTTCGTACCGCCCAAAAGTAATAATTTGCAATAAATTAAAATTGCGACTATAATTTGAGATTTAAACTATCCTATCTCTCAAGTTGGATCGAACTGCACATGGTGTGCGAATTTTATTATAATCGGTTCAGTGGTTTAGGAGTCTATTGAGGACAAACATTGTGACACGAGATTTATATATATTAAGATGTGTATCAGTGAATTATATCCGTTACCCTAGTATCCCATAACACAAGCCTTACAGTGCTTACTTTGGGGCTAGGCTGATTGGTGTGAATGTTGGAAATATTTATTTATTATCATTTATTTTAACTCCTTTGGGGTTGAATTTTGAAAAATCCTTTCTTAGTGCAACCCTCGATCTCATAAGCCCAATTTTACAGTCGCCATTCCAGCCATTGCTCTAGACGCAGCCGTCTGGTCTGTGCGTTGATTTCAGTTAGTCAGTTGTAGGCTTGTTGAAAATATATCGATGTATCGATATATCGATATTTTTTGTTCGATATATCGATATTTTTTGCCGATATATTTTGATTCGATATATCGATACAAAATAACCAATATTAAAATTCGTATCAAAAACGATATTTTTTTAATGATTAGCGGCATATCACGATCTAGCTAAATTCGTATCTGGAAAAATCGTAACTGGATCTCAGATTAATTATATTCAACATATCTATGGTCTGTGCTGTATTTAGTATTGTCTATGTCATCATTCGAAAATAGGGTCTATTTTTAGGGAGATAATTTTCGTTCCATTATTATTCCGCGTGTCATATTTCGTGAGCTACTGTAAAAGGAGCTGTGGAAAATATCGTATATTTTTGGGAAAATTGGTCCGATATATCGATATATCGATGTTTTTTTCGCGATATATCGAAGCCGATATTGATATTTTTTAAAATATCGATGTATCGATATATCGATATTTTTTTTCAACTTTCGACATCCCTAGTCAGTTGTTTTCTTATATGATCTCTTTGATTATTTACTGTCGATATAGAGCCATTAGCGAAACCTGGCGTTCATACCACTCGGCCACGGTGGTCGTCAAAAATAGGGGATAAATGACGCTTGTGGCGGTAACAAACCATTGTTTTGGTCTGGCGAAGAAGGTATGTGTAGGGACACGATATCGAATAGAAAGTATCGATACTGTACTCATGAGTAGTATCGTAAAAAAAGTATCGTACTCGTAAAAGTATTGAAACAAAAGTATCGATACTTCAAAGTATCGAGTACATTTCATAGGACCTTATAAGCAATGTAGATACTCTTAAAAACTTGTAATGTTAATATAATCAACTGCAAAAGTAAACGTAAATTACTCAAGTACGTAAGTCTCAGGGCACACTAGATTGCTTCTGCTTCTAATTATATCAACGCAATCGAATGTTTTAGAAGGTTTGCTATGATTCCACTAGATGGCGTTGCCATCAATATAAGGCGCTTATCCAAATTTTTAATGGTATCGATACTTTTTTTAGTTTAGTTATTTAGTTGAAGTATCGAAAACCAAGTATTGAGTACAAAAGTATCGGTATCGAAAGGAAAAGTACTCGATACCACAAAGTATCGATACTTTTTTCGTGTCCCTAGGTATGTGGGACTCCTCCCTGCTCATTACAGCCAGCCCTTGGGCCAGGTGAGATGAGTAGGGCCCTACCCAACGCCCTGAACAAGGCCAGAAAATACTCCTGCACCAGTCCCATATTCATATAATATATACTCAAAGTGGCGCAGCGTGCTATGGAGAGGGCTATGCTCGGTGTTTCCCTACGTGATAAGATCCGAAATACGGAGATCCGTAGAAGGACCGGTGTGTACGACATAGCCCGAAGAGTTAGCACGCTGAAGTGGCAATGGGCAGGCCACATGACTCGAGGATCTGACAACCGACGCAGCGTGGGGCGGCCCCCAACAAGGTGGTCTGACGACATCGTCAAATGTGCTGGGAGCCGCTGGATGCGGATAGCGCAGGACCGCGCATTGTGGCGTTCAGTGGACGGAGAAAGGCTGATGGATGGATGGATGGATGGTCCCATATTGTCCCATACTTAACTGTCGACCGGACGTAGGCACGGTTTAAAACAGTGCCTACACCAGTGTAACCTTAG
This sequence comes from Chilo suppressalis, assembly GCA_902850365.2. NCBI lineage: Eukaryota > Metazoa > Arthropoda > Insecta > Lepidoptera > Crambidae > Chilo > Chilo suppressalis. The sequence goes on along the minus strand of OU963895.1, from coordinate 1,542,390 downwards.
AGTAAAAGCCTTGATAAATAAAAAATACGAATTGTCCTCGGTAATATTTCTTAAAAATTACCGTCAGCCAGAACAATCGGAGCAAACAAGAAACGGGAAACCACGGGATAAAGTTACAGATTCGCGCTCAAGTTACACGGATCTCCTAAGATTTCGCGGCTGTCAATACGCATGATTGTTTTGTAAATACGATGGTTTTGAATTGGAAAAACTTTTTTGATTGACGATGGCTTTCGTGCTCTGTCATAACTTGGCTGACTCTGATTTCCGTAAGCTCTTCAGTTACGTATTTCCATATAGTATGTATTAAAACCTACCAAGTACGAGTCGGTCTTCGCGCACGAAGATTTCCGTACTGTTATATAGATTTCCGTACTGTTATATGTATATATAACAGTACGGAAATCTTCGTACAGTACGGAACTGTTGTATAACATTAGACACCATAATTAAAATTATAATCGCATCACCATCTCACCAGCCTATTAATGACCCCACAGCTGGTGCACAGCCCTTCCTTATGGAAGCAGTGATGCAAAAGTTCCCGATTGATCGGGAGATCTAGTGATTTTTGCTTTTCCCTCCCGAATCCCGATTTAGCGATCCAGTCTCCCGATTTTTACATTTTATACATAAGTTACGATTAAATCTAGTATTATTTAGCATTCTAAAGACGACAACACCAAAAGTGACCTGGTAACACTAAACCAATTCACGAGTAGGTAAAAATTATATTCTCTTTGGCAAGGGGGTTTCCCACAAAATATATTACACCGAAATGGCATAAAATTGAGTCTATAATTGTTTAAGGAATGTTTTGTTTTGAAAAGGATTGTTTTTGCAAATACTTAGTCAGTTATTTATCGCTTCGTTCGTTCGTACTGTTATGCAAAGAAAATTAAAATTTTGTTTATATGAATTGTTGTGTGCTACGAGTATAAGTTACCATGTCCGAGTTCGATGAATTAGAGTTGTAAAATTACCAATTTTGAAGATGACACTGAGGTAACATTTTACAACGCGCGGTATTCGCATTTTAGTACTTGTTGGTCCACGACAACGGCTAACCAGAGCCGAGGTCCGAGACTCAGAGACGCCCTCTAGTTGAGCTGATCCCTCAGGTTTGAGTGGTCTAGAGGCTCCAGCTAGCTAGGTTGGGGAGCCATCGGCAAACTCGAAGATGTATTCAAGTCCAAAATCCCACAATCACTGAAAACACGCGTCTATAATCAATGCGTTCTCCCAGTAATGACGTATGCTTGTGAGACGTGGACGCTGACTGTCGGGATACTCCACCGCCTGAAAGTAGCGCAAAGGGCAATGGAACGTGCAATGCTTGGCGTCTCTTTGAGGGACAGAATACGAAACGAAGACATTCGCCAACGCACCCGAGCTACCGACATAGGTAAACGGGTTGCTCGACTTAAATGGCAATGGCCTGGTCATGTATCTCGAAGGGACGACAACAGGTGGTCGTACAGAACCCTACTTTGGAGACCTCGCACAGGAAGCAGAAGTGCCGGCAGACCACCTGCCCGATGGTCGGACGACATTAAAAAGACGGCAGGGCCGACCTGGACCAGAACCGCCGCATCAAGAACTTCTTGGAGAGTCATGCAAGAGGCATATGTCCAGCAGTGGACCTCATAATGCTGAGAAGAAGAGAAGAGAGGCTCCAGACGGAGAGGAGACGCCCCCCGTGGAGAGATGCCATCCACCCGGAATACCTATTTATTGTTTATTTTATGCATGTTTTTATTCATTTGGTTGATTGCAGATACATGAATGTTTTTTAGACTCGTACCCAATTAGTGATTTTTCTCGGGTAATATCAAGTTTTCATTCCTTTCGCCCGTTTTGTTTCATTACCTAAGATTGAAGACTATTTCATCAATGTTTCTTTTTTCTTTATATGTTTTCTTTTTGGTAAATAAGGTTTACTTATGTTATTCAGCTGTGTACATTTTTGCTATCCTTTGGCTGTATAATGTACCTTTACAAATAAAATACAAACATCCGACTGCATCGTATGAGTTGTGAGTTGCTTTTGTTTCGTAAATAATTTCTACACAATACAGGGAACACTTTATCAATCAATCAATCAATCAATAAATCAATCAATCAATCAATCAATCAATCAAACACTTTATTTGTGATACACGGGTTAAAAAAAAGTTACATGGGTGTTAAATTGTGCAGCCGTCATCAGCCCCATTCGGCATCCAAACATAATTTTACTAAGAAAGTAAATAGAATATAGACGAAGAAAACATTTGAGGATTATAAATGCAAGATGAGATTTGAGTTGCAGAAGAAACGCCACAGCATGTCATCATGGAATGCAGGAGTGTGGCCGACCAACGGGCACGACTTCTCCAGTCACCAGAATCGTTTCCGGAAGCTTGCAGCAGTCTATCAAGGCTGCTTTCCTTCTGGACCGATATAGGCTGGCTGGAGTAAGCGGGAATGCTTTTGAGATACGCACAATGGTCCAATAATTAGGACTAAGTGCGGAAACCGCCCTGAAAAACTAACTAACTAACTAATTTGAGTTGCGTAAGGTGCAATGTTTTTTTGGTGATTGTTCGGCGTCCTTCAAATTCATCCGATTACGAGACTATTTAAAATTAGGCGATGGACGGTTCGATACGGACTAACCGCTTATCTTCGTATCGACCGCTTAACTGAGTCAAAAGTGTGGGGGAGGCGAGAATGGGGACCGTGAGGTGCGAGCAGCGAGCGCTTTTAATTCTAAAGGGTAGGCTTGTTGAAAATATATCGATGTATCGATATATCGATATTTTTTGCCGATATATTTTGATTCGATATATCGATACATCGATACAAAATAACCAATATCGAAATTCGTATCAAAAACGATATTTTTTTAATTATTAGCGGCATATCACGATCTAACTAAATTCGTATCTGGAAAAATCGTAACTGGATCTCAGATTAATGATATTCAACATATCTATGATCTGTGCTGTATTTAGTATTGTCTATTTCATCATTCGAAAATAGGGTCTATTTTTAGGGAGATAATTTTCGTTCCATTATTATTGAAAATTGGTCCGATATATCGATATATCGATGTTTTTTTCGCGATATATCGAAGCCGATATTGATATTTTTTAAAATATCGATGTATCGATATATCGATATTTTTTTCAACTTTCGACATCCCTACTAAAGGGCCCCATATACGGAACGATTCGTCGTTGCGATCGATCTGAAGGAAATCGTCAACGATCGATCGTTCAGAAATGCCACTACATACACGAAACGATTGATAGTAACGATCTATCATTTACTTGTTTCAAACGTCCTACCGTACCTAAAGACGTACTCAAATTATTCAATACTTGCCCTCTAAAACGGAAAACGAACTCATGATTGCATGAACGATATTCATGATTGCATGAGATTTGGTTGCGATTTGCGATATCGTCTTCGATTAAGTAAATCGTTAACGATCTTGACATACGCTGTCGATCCATCGTTTCGATCGGTCTGAAAGGACGGATCGTACAGATCAATCGTACCGTATATGGGACACTGACGATCGATCGTTTACGATATTCATGATTGCATGGGTTTTTGTTGCGATCTCCGATATCGTCTACGATTAAGTAAATCGTTAACGATCTTGACATATCGTTTCGATCGGTCTGAAACGACGGATCGTACAGATCAATCGTTCCGTATATGGGCCCCTTAACAAGAATGTGCCTACCGCCCGCACCTCTCACGGCCCCCGTTGTCGTCCTCCCCCACACGCATTACCCCGCAGGTGAGGATTCAGTTAAGCGGTCTACCTATAGCAGCAACAATCACGCTAAGCGATATTATTTATATCGTTATAGATTGAGTTATCGATAACGATGTAAATAATATCGCAACCAAGGTGGCTTAGGACAACAGTTACTGTCGCCACAAACGCCGCCACGAGCAGCTAGAAGCGGCTACTAAAGTGGCAGAAGCGCGCGACAGCGGCCGACTAAGGTAAGGGAGAGAGGGGTGGGGAATCGCGCGAGTGACGTGTGGCGGCGTTTTGTATCGACGCTTTAAGTGGCCGGTGCGGGCCACAAGAAGCGAGCAACGACGATTTGTAGCGTGTGGCTTCCACCGGCGTACCGTGCGTTGCGAGTCCATATAAAATGTATGAAAACACTTGATGATTACATAAATAATGCAAGAATTCTTGAACAAACATTTAATAGAAAAAACTGAATTAACAAACAATGACGGAATTGACAAATAACAGCACGTAGCTAGGTAACAATATTTTTTTTAAACTCAAACACTCCCCCTTAAACAAAAAAAAATACTGAATTATTTATTATAAACAATATAAAAAAAAATGCTACTTAATTAGAAAAGCGACCCAATTGACAGTATACCTATGTAGGTGAGTCTAGAATCAGACTCCTTAAATTTTCGAATTGCCGAGTAGGCAGCGCCTTTGTTAATATATCTGCCAACTGTTCACAACTAGGCACATACACTATTTCTAATAAACCCTGAGCTACCTTTTCGCGGATAAAGTTATATTTCACATCTATGTGCTTAGTCTTTTTATGGTACACAGGGTTATGTATCAACTTAATAGTACTCTGATTATCTATACACAACGATGTACTATGCTGTATTTCGCCTATGTCAACGAAGAACTGTTTCAACCAAAGAAGATGCTTCACACGCCGCTACAAACTCTGCTTCTGTGGTTGAAAGAGACACACAAGGCTGTTTTTGACTTAACCACGAAACAGGACCTCCATTTAACAAAAAAATATAACCGGTAGTTGACTTTCTAGTCTCAACATCTCCAGCAAAATCAGAATCAGAATATCCTATTAACTTATCAGATGACTGGTATTTAATTGACAAATTTGCAGTCTTAATCAGATACTTGATAATGCGCTTTAATTGGGTAACGTGTTCTAAACCAGGATTACTAATATATCTACTTAAGACATTAACGGCATAAGAAATATCAGGCCTTGATGCAAGAGACAAAAATAATAGCGATCCAATAGCCTCTCTATATGGAAAAGTTACTGATTCACAACTATTATTTTTACTCAAAACAACATTAGCATCAGCAGGTGTACTTACAGATTGTGCATTACTCATATTATATCTTTGTATAATCTGCTGTATATAATGTGTCTGACTAACGTACAAGCAATTATCTGCTTTTGTAATGTCTAAACCAACAAAAGTATTTAAATAAAGTTCCTTAATTTCAAACTCTTCTTTAAGAATTTCAAATATTTGAGTTACTACAGCTTTCGTCTGCGACATTATCAAAGCATCGTCAACATATAAAACCAATATAGCTTTTGTTCCCTTAAAATTACCGACAAACACACAATTATCTGCTTGAGATTGAATAAAGCCATACTTTATCAGAAATTCCGTAAACTTCTTATTCCAGCATCTAGCGGCTTGCTTTAAGCCATACAGCGATTTATTTAGCTTACAGATTTTATCATCCGATTCGTCAACTCCTTCTGGGATTTCCATGAAAACATCTTCATCTAATTCTCCATATAAGAATGCTGTTTTAACATCTATTTGTTTTATCTCCCAATTATGTTGTGCACAAACACTCAATAATATCCTAATAGAATCATACCTCGTAGTTGGCGAAAATGTCTCCTTGTAATCTATGTCTTTGATTTGAGTAAAACCTCGTGCACAAAGTCTGGCTTTGAACCTCTCTATAGTACCATTTTTATTTCTTTTTAGAGTAAATACCCATTTGGATGTAATTAACCTCTGCCCATCATTATTAATAATAGTCCACGTATTATTTTCAGCGTGTGATTTTAATTCTTCAGCTATCGATTTTTTCCAATTTTCACTCTCTGGGCTAGATAAGGCTTCTTTATATGTGGTCGGTATATCTATTTCTAATTCCATTATATTTGCTTCTTGTCTGTCTCTATTTACTCTGGAACGTAATATCATATTAGTAGGTCCCAATCTATTGACATCTATTCTATGTGGTGGTTCATAAAGTTCATTATGTTCTATGCTATCATTAGACTGATCTGTGTCTCGTTCATTATTACAATCTAAATTATCATTTGTATTAATATTATCAACAATTTTGTCTTCGTCATCTTCAATATATATTAGTGCAATATCAGAGTTAATATCAGGAGTTTTATCTTCGTTGAATATTACATCTCTAGATATCAATATTCTTTTATTTTGTGGGTTATACATTCGGTAATTATTGTAATCGTATCCGACCAAAATACACTTCGTACTTTTACTGTCTAGCTTGGTTCGTAACTGACCAGGCATATGTACATATCCCTCACACCCAAATATCCTGACATGATCTAAAGAAGGTTTTGTGTTATGCCAAATTTCAAATGGTGTTGTGTTGAGAGTTTGACTAGAAGACATTCTATTTAACAAATACACTGCGCAATTAATTGCTTCAGGCCACAAGTTCAGAGGTACATTGCGAGAGTACAACATAGAACGAGCACATTCGACAATAGTTCTTATCTCACGCTCGGCTCGACCATTTTGTTCGGGCGTGTAAGGCGCTGTGCATTCATGAGTTATACCTTCAGAATCTAAATAATCTTTGAAATTTTTATTTATGTACTCACCACCATTATCTGTATGTAATGTTTGAATTGCATGCATGAATTTATTTTTAATTTTTTCATTATATTTCTTGAAATATTCCAAAACATCACATTTATTTTTCAAAAAATAAACATACCTATAACTTGAAGCTCCGTCTTTAAATAAAACAAAATATTTCATACCTTGAACAGATGCCTCGCTGAATGGACCACATACATCGCTATATACCAATTCTCCAGGATTTAATGAGCTTCGGTTCGATTTCTTAAATGGTTGGCGAGCGTGCTTCCCGTATGCACATCCTTCACATACAAAATTGTCATGATCTGTAATGTCTACACCTGTAATTAAATTATTTTTAACCATTTTTTCTAATTCTTTTATATTAATATGGCCCAACCTTTCATGCCACGTCTTAAGATTAGAATTCTGCACAACATTACAAGAAAAATTGATTACAGTCTTTAATTTCAGTTCATACAAATTAGTATTCTGTAAACTTGCACTCAGTACAACTTGATCACCATCAAATATTACAGCATAATTATCCTCCTTTATTATTTTGAAACCTTTTGTAGTTGCAATACCTTCGGAAAACAGATTTCGTCTGAGTTTTGGATGTGCATACGGGAAGCACGCTCGCCAACCATTTAAGAAATCGAACCGAAGCTCATTAAATCCTGGAGAATTGGTATATAGCGATGTATGTGGTCCATTCAGCGAGGCATCTGTTCAAGGTATGAAATATTTTGAACAGATGCCTCGCTGAATGGACCACATACATCGCTATATACCAATGGACAGTGGTGCTTCCGCTCACATGACATATAGGAGAGAGTTTTTTTCAAAATTTAGAAGAATATAAAGGACCGCCATTGAGGTTGGGTAATCAAGACATTGTTGATGTACATGGGAAAGGCACGTATAACACATCATTCAGTATTCCGTCCTCCCATCGACCGTTAATATATCGATGAATGAAAATAGTGCCTTTCCCATGTACATCAACAATGTCTTGATTACCCAACCTCAATGGCGGTCCTTTATATTCTTCTAAATTTTGAAAAAAACTCTCTCCTATATGTCATGTGAGCGGAAGCACCACTGTCCAGTATCCATTTGTCATCGACATTGCTACTCTCGGTGCATGCCGTAAATGCAACTGCGTTGCGTTGGTTATATCGTTTCACTATTCTGCACTCCTTGGCGAAGTGACCTCGCTTACCGCAGTTGTAGCAAATGAAGCGGTGGGAGTGATTACGTCTCTCTCCCTCTTGATTCTCTTCTAAATTATTCTCACGCTTAGACGTGCTCGGTACATTATCTGTCGAAAACTTTTTTTTAAATACTTGTTTCGCAACATAGAAGGCTGTTTCATTCTCTTCTTCAGCATTCAGACTAGCCTCTTCATCCAAGAGCCGTGCTGTCAAGTTCACTATAGTTTGCTTTGTTGGATCCAGTGATATCCAAGCTTGCCTTAAAGACCTATATTTTCCTGGTAGAGTGCTTAAAATTTTTGTTGCTATGGCAGTATCACTTATATTTTCTCCCGATTCTTTCAATTGTTTTGCCAGGCTCTCAATATTTGCAATATGTTGAGCTACACTTTCATTTGGTGACATTTTATATTGGTAAAATCGTTCATGTATCAACATTCTATTGAGTTCGGATTTTTGCTCAAAAATCGACTCTAGCTTTGTCATCAATTCCAATGCCGACTCACAATTTTCTATAAGCGCAATTTGTTTCAAGTCCATAGCTGATGTAATAATGAACATAGCCATACCGTCGTCTTTGTTCCATTGTACCAAATTGTTCTCTGTTTTCACCATATTTATATCGAGGCCTTTTGCTCTCAAGGCACACTTTATTTGAAATTTCCATTGCTTGAAATTGGTTCCGTCAAATTTTTCAATCTTACTTACTTCCATTTTACTGACCTTGCTCTTTGCTTATTAAATTTCTTTTAGCGCTCCTGGGCCCATAACCACTTGATGATTACATAAATAATGCAAGAATTCTTGAACAAACATTTAATAGAAAAAACTGAATTAACAAACAATGACGGAATTGACAAATAACAGCACGTAGCTAGGTAACAATATTTTTTTTAAACTCAAACAAAAACTACGTGAAATATGCCCGTGGAGGCGTTTTGTGGTTGTGGTCGGTGGCCCGTGTGCGGCGACACTTAGATGCCGGATTGGAACATAACCCGAGGAAACAAGAGGCCCGTATCAAAGAATGGCTGCGCGACTTGGATATAACACATACAGGACTGTGAGAAAGTTCTTAGAGATAGAGAAGACCTAACACTAAACTAAGATTCACATTTTACTTGGGCGTTCAAATCCCGAATCCCTAATATTAAAAAAAATAAGGTAAAAAAAAACCTTTTTAAAAACAAGCTTTTATTCAAATGCGCTAAAAAGAAAAAAAGAAAATTTCAACTAAATTAGTTAAAGATATCTGTTTCTAAATAGATTTTCAAATTTCAGAAGTCCGCCATATTGGATTGAGAGTGACGTCACATTTTTTTCGAGTTACTCTCAGCAAGCCTCATTTGATACCCATATTGTAGGAATGCATTAAAAATGATTGGTCCGCCATTTTGGGTATGCCGCCATATTGGATTTAGAATGACGTCACCCTGTTAATCATGCATTGTCATCCGAACTGAACGAGCATATCAAATTTCAGCTTAATCGGTTGAGAGCAAGTGCTTTAAAATTGAGTTGTAAGATTTGACCGTAATAAACATACATAGCAAGTTAAATAAAAGCTTGTAAAAACACGCTAAAACCTGAGAACAAGTATAGAAAATAAAAATAATAATTAAACTTTATTTCAGACTAAAGTGTCCATAGTGTTGTTTTGTGAGTCACATTTTCTCATAATCTATGTTGGTAATACATTTCTCATCTCTTATCTATTAGACAAGTCCGTCCATCTGTCTGTGGTGCTGTTTCAGCGGCCAAACCGTAAGAGATAGATAAAGAGAATATTTAAGTTATAAGTTGAGAATAGTCTGATAAGACTACAAACCGGTTTTCGAGAAATCACGAATTTCAAACGAAACCACACAAAATCTCCGAAGTTCTCAATTAATTAAATACATTTTTTTTTAAATCAGGTTTTGGTGAACATTTGGTTCACTGGTTTGCTAGTATTATTATAATAAACGTTACCTACAATTAAATTAAACGCCTTATCATCCATTAATCTGGACCCTCAACAACATTTAAATAAATGTTTATGTGCAAAAGCATATGTCACACCAAGTAACGAGCGACTTCAGAATTATATATTTTTTTGAAGTGAAAACTTCTTTAGCGGCGTTGTACACTTTTATTTGTATGAGTATAAAATGTTAAACTCGCGTCAGGACACGTGACTTAATCGAAAATTCGTAAGACATAATAATAATAACGTCCAGGTGCCAGTTTAATTGCGAAGAAAATGCATTTTTTTTTACAAAAGATGTCGCTGGGTGCGCTTAAATGTGATTTACGTAAGTTGATTTTTCTGAGAGATAAACTTTTTAATGTAATATAAATTGTCATGTTTGTGTACGATAGCGCAATAAATAAATATTGTATTATACCACATAAATGATAGTACTTTTATACTGATAATTAAAGCAATTCGTGCAAAATTATTCCCTAACCATTCCAAAATATCAAAATAGCACAACGTTAATATTCAAGTTTTCACTTCTGCCGGCACTCCCGGCCCTTTAAAATAATTGAGGTGCGTACGCAAATATGCAGTGTCTTAAAAAAAATATCAATCGCATTGCTCAAAATACACATCTCTTCCCCGCTCCACTTCAGCTGAAACAGTTTCAGTGGAGTTAAGAAGAATAACGTTAAAATGCATAGCGCGCAGTGCTAAGCTGGGCAGAGCCGAGCGTTGTCATGCTGAGCGAGGCGAAACGGTTGGCGGAGTTCAGCCGAGCTGAGCTATTCCATTGGTTTATTCAATTGTATAACTGACTGCATATTAAAACTCATTTACAGCTCCGCTCGGCTAATATTCAATCTGCTCGACTCTTCACGGCCTTAGATTAAAACAAAAAGGGTAGATACGGTACGCCCATACTTGCATCAAACAAAAACTGATCCCACGGCAGCGCGAACGGGACGGCGAGATCCGCGCCACTGCATTACCGACACGAACGAAACAGCACGTTAAGTTTCAACGGCAGCGAGAACGAGACGGCGAGATCCGCGTCACTGCACTACCGACCAATCACGCGACCAGTACTCGACGTCATTACCGAATAAGATTTTTGTGGTTTTGGGCAATTTGAGCACTTTTTAAAAACACACTTAGGCATTGTTTTATCGTATAAACACAAAATATTATCAATATTTCTTTTTGGCGTTCACATGTACGTCGTTTGCATGTCAAGTTGTGACTAAAGCGATTAGGGTCGTGGACCACAATTTGTGCGGATCACTTTTGTGAGGCTAGTGCCGTATCTACCCTTTTTGTTTTAATCTAAGTTCTCGGCTCATATTCGCACAGCTTCAATGGAAATTGAAAACACTTACCTATTTCTACGGCTTCGCTCTGCTCAATTTCGCTCAGCTCCGCTTTTGTGGAGACACACCCTAAATATGTAGATTAACCTAATCTGGTAATATTTACAATCATGGACGCAGAACGAAAAAGTTAAATAACTCGCTGAATTTCATAATTTACTTAAACTATCATGTATTCACAATAAATAAATCAATGCATCTATACCGTTGAATTTTGATTGTTTTGACGTGACAACGTCTTAAATTAGGTTGCGGCTGGGAGTCACTTATGAAAAAGTGTAACGCTCGGTAACGTTACGATGAGTCTCTCGTGTTAAGTTTAAGTTTACATGTACAATGTTTTAGTAAACAAAATATATTTCTATAGTTAAAATTTGTGCAATTCTTATTTTCATTCAATTCCTTGTTCCTATTGTGCAATTTAATTATATTCATATCAATAAATATTCTACCGAGAAAAAGACGTTGTCACGTAAAATCTTCGCCCGTAAAACCGACTTTACAGGCAACCATTTTTTTTTTATTGGGTGCACTATTTATATTATGCAAACTTTAAATGAATATGAGGAGCTCGATGGCGCTAGTGGTTATCGCGTTCTGCTGCGGTCGTTGAAGTTGAGCAACTTTGATCGGTCATTGATCGGAGCAGTGATCGGTCATTGGATGGGTGACCAAAAATTTACTATCTCGAGCTCCTCCGTGCTTCGGAAGGCACGTTAAGACGTTGGTCCCGGCTGCATCTGCGGTCGTTAGCACCCACCAACTGGCGGTCGCGTGGTGGGTCATGGCCCAATCTCCCTAACCCATTATAGGCTGATGATGATGATGATGAAATGAATTTATATAGCACATAATATCTTCTGTACATTCTTCTCTATTATGCGTCCGTGATTGTGTAGACCAAGTACAAGAAAAATTAATAAGAGATATATGTTAACAAAAGGAATCTTCAGTTCCGGAAGAAGCAGAACATTACAGAACCTACAGATCCAATAAATGTATGTATGATTATTATTTTTGTATTTGCAAGTATTATATCTCCTTCTGTAAATGTATCAAGTTAACCAACAATTAGATTTGGGTTTACAAAATTCACATTAACGCGAGCGAAGCCACAGGAAAAAGCTAGAATCGATATAAATTTATCTACATAATGAATTATCATAAATATTTTGGATCGCTGTTTGTTCTTTGAAACCTCTTCTTTGTGATGGTATACAAAAAATAATGGAATTTGTTTGTCAGTAAATACAAAAATTCAATATCGTTTATTCAGTCTAGGCTGTTACAAGCACTTGTGAATGTCGAAAAGCTACGCCATCGGTTCGCAAATCCATGGCGGGAGACCTTGTACTGAGAAGAACCGGCAAGAAACTCAGCAAGGGAAAAATTGTAAGTTTTGATAAAAAAAAAGTCGGCTATTTTGATTTTTCGTGAAAAAAGTGTGAATACGAAAGTTGTAGACCTTTTAGCCAGCAGCTATTACTTACGATATTAATACCCCCCCCCCCCCCCCCCCCCCATCCAGAATCATGAAGACGCATTTGCGTTTTCTGAGATTTTTTTCCATAATAATGTATATTTTTTGTATTCCATGAGCTCCTGTCTCATGGAAAAGGTTCGAAAGAACAAAATACAGTCATCATCATTATCATATACATCAGCCTATTAATATCCCCACTGCTGGGGCACAGGCCTTCCCTATGGATGGAATAGGGAGATTGGGTCATGACCCACCACGCGGGTCCAGTGCGGATTGGTGGGTGCTAACGACTGCAGATACAGCCGAGACCAACGGCTTAACGTGGCTTCCGAAGCACGGAGGAGCTCGAGATAGTAATTTTTGTTCACCCAGCTCTTCAAATACACTAAAGTTATGGTTTGACGGGAAATTTTCCGATTGAAAATAAGGTTGCTTTTTCGAATAGCAATATAAGGGAATACAATAAATATTTTTCGAGAAACTTAAAGCGTGTTGAGTACATAAAAAGGTTAAAATTCGTTTATTTTTTTTTGTCTGAGATAATAATAAAAATCCAAAAAGTCATTTCGATTTTACGCAAACATTTTTAGGATTTGTGAATAAAGTGCAAATTTGTACAAAAGTTATAGATGTTTTTATTACACCTAAAAATTAGCCATATATTTATTATTTTTGCTAGAAGTTGCAGTTTTCCGAAAATCGCGATAAACCATTTTACCCCCTTAAAAGGTTACCACACAAGGGGGGCCTTTAAATTTGTTATTTCTCTTTTTTTAACGTGATCACGTCCTTTTGGTACGGATTCATCATGTACCGAAAATTTTTGCTCTCAAAAATTATCTTCCCAGGACTTTATTTCGTCTTGTTAGTAAAATAAATTATGAAACAAAAGTCCTGACATTAAAAATATATTTAAATGATAATTTAGAATGTAATTTATTTATGCTATTATTTACTTAAAGAGTGTAAAAATAAGATAAATTATTTATCATAATAGATAATAATAAATTACGGACGATTTGAGATCGGGTAGGGTAGGCCCCCCTTGTGTGGTAACCTTTTAGGGGGGTAAAATGGTTTATCGCGATTTTCGGAAAACTGCAACTTCTAGCAAAAATAATAAATATATAAGTCTAATTTTTAGGTTATATAAAAACATCTATAACTTTTGTACAAATTTGCACTTTATTCACATAGAATAATTATTCTATTTATTTCGGTAACAACTGCCAAAATGTATTTTAATAACCAGCTTTTATTAAGATTTTTGTTAAATGTATGATCATCTTATTACTTAATTTCAGAAGGGTGCGTACATTTTCTACATTAATGATGCGAGGAAACGTCTCAAGCACTATTCAATTTGATACGCTCAATTAAGTGCCAGACGTTAATTACCATTTGAAATATATTATTATTAATTACTTACCCATTCTAGCGCTTATTAGTCATTACAAACAGTATTCTCTAATAAATGATTAATGACTTTACCTTAACGTAGATTTACCGCAAGCTCCTTTCAAAATATTCACAATTATATTTTCCAATCAATCACCCAAAACTGAAGTTAATTTAATAGTCACTGAAAATCTTTTTTCAAAAAAAAAACAAAAATCCAATTTGGAAAACCACTTGCACGAATCAAAACTTTTTTCCAAAAATACGAAGAAGAAGAAAAGATTCTATCGACACCGACGCCTCCGTGACACGGAGCGGAGAAAATTCGAAATTCAAAAACCCGGACGCGGAACTTCTCCGTAACAAGGAGCGCGTTGCGAAAATTCGAAATTCAAAAACCCGGGCGCGGAACTTTTTAAATCGCCCCAGCCGTCCCAAAGTTTATTCGATCACGTACTGGCCGGGAGTTCGCGGCGCGCGCTCTCACCGTCAACCGTACAACTACTAGTCCACGTTTTCGCCATTGGCATGCGCAAAGAGCTTCCCGCTAACAAACATAACTTTGCGGTGAGCAGAAAACGAAACTGATAATCTTCTCCGTAGGTTACTGAGACAGTGGCGCCACAGTTGACCGCACAAATAAACTTGCGGACGGAAAATGCTATGTCTTCATTAAGCGTTACGTTTTTCGTATTTGCATTCAACAGAGGTTTCAGTAGATTGCAGACTTTTTTCGGATGGCAATATTCGACATTGCCCGAATGGGACGTTCCTTTCATATGTACGTACAGACATACTTAGCTACTTTACGCTTCCATATTTTCGTGTAAGTATTATTTGTTCTTTTATTGGAAATAAATATCTATAATACGTAAGTTTACTTCAATTTGAACATAAAAGTGGATATAATATAAATAATCCGGGCGAATGCACTGACCTAGTCGAGTCCCGCCTGCTGCCTGGTCCGCGTGGATTTTTTTCTAGTTATATTTTCTTTAGATTTAAACATCAAGCAGTTACATGCTTTAAAATAATAATAATTATAACTATAATTGCTATTTCTTCTTTCAAATGTTTAATACTTGTAAAAGTATTCATTTGACATTGTGGGTTACCTATAATGCAAAGAGATGGCGCTGCCTTGCAGCTTAAGAATGGCTAGAGGAATTTCGACGCGGTCCTTGAGCATAATTGGTCAGTGCATTCGCCCGGATTGCGAAGGGTGCGGGTTCGAATCCCGCCTGCTGCCTGGTTCGCGTGGAATTTTTTCTAGTTATATTTTCTTTAGATAAAAGTGGATTTTAAAAAAGTATTATGATGGGTACCTCAATGTAATGACACTATTTTTTTTCCTTTATAGCATCCACGGTTCTTTCATCAGCCATATACATCCACATCACAGATAAAGGAACGGAAATTCAATAGGAAGGGATCCGGGAAGTATTTACATATTTACAGTTCAATTTTATATTTCTGGATAAAATTCTGAAAAACATAAATAAATATCATACTGCATACAACGTAGCTATTAATAGTTTAGCTTTTAGAGGGGGGCGCCCTACTCGTTGAAAAATTAGCACTTTAAAGTTAAATATTTCGCAAACGCTACCCTGAATCGAAAATAGTCTTAGGAACTCCAATACATTAAAATAACACAAAGTTAAAAACTATATAGCTTAACCTAAGGTAAGTTGTAAGTACATAAATAAATAACTCAGGAATGGTGCCCAATAGGGAATATAAATAGTAGGGACACGATATCGAAAAGAAAGTATCGATACTGTACTCATGAGTAGTATCGGAAAAAAAGTTCGAATCGAGTACATTTCATAGGGCCTTATGAGCAACCCCCCCCCCCCCCCCCACCCCCCGGGTTAAAATAAAAAGAAAAACGATCAAATTTTATTATAGTACGTATAATTAAAAACATAAAAAGGACATGTTAATTCACAAATTTCTATATTATGTAGATACTCTAAAAAATCTGTAATGTTAATATAATCAACTACAAAACTAACCGTGCGTAATTCAAGTACGTAAGTCTCAGGACACACTATATTGCTTGTGCTTCCAATTATATCAACGCAATGGAATATTTTAGAAGGTTTGCTATGATTCCACTAGATGGCGTTGGCATCAATATAAGGCTCTTATCCAAATTTTTAATGGTATCGATACTTGCCAAAAAGTACTCATTTAGTTGAAGTATCCAAAACCAAGTATCGAGTACAAATGTATCGGTATCGAAAGGAAAAGTAGTCGATACCACAAAGTATCGATACTTTTTTCGCCTCCCTATAGGCTAGCAGCATTGTCGTTGAATGGCAAAGCTGATCCGTTGACCAAGATAGCTGCCCGCCTTTTATTTATTTATTTAAGGACAACCTACAAGAATATCCACACATAGTATAATATAACAAAAGTGTATAAGTGACAATTCAAGTGGTATCTTAATTATAGGCTGCCACGGCATGCATTTGTGACAATAATGACAGAGTGTGCATTCTTAACAAAATTATAAAAGTATAAAAAGAAATAATTATGCATAATATTCACAAACATGCTGTTGTTACATTGAACATATCCAATACGACAGAACGATTGTGCAGCAAGAAATCAGGAGATACTACAATATTAATAATACAATGCTTATTATGTTAAGCCGGAGCAAAATTTTTTATGTTTGATTGATGACAGATGGAGCAACATTTTTTACAAGCTTTTATTTAACTTGCTATGTATGTTTGTTACGGTCAAATCTTACAACTCAATTTTAAAGCACTTGCCCTCAACCGGTTAATCTGAAATTTGGTATGCTCGTTCAGTTCGGATGACAATGCATGATTAACAGTGTGACGTCATTCTAAATCCAATATGGCGGCATACCCAAAATGGCGGACCAATCATTTTTAATGCATTCCTACAATATGGGTATCAAATTAAAGGGCTTGCTGAGAGTAACTCGAAAAAAATGTAACGTCACTCTCAATCCAATATGGCGGACTTTTAAACGCGTTCAGTTTGTTTGAAAATGCATAGTTAATTGTGTGACGTCATTCTAAATCCAAGATGGCGGAACACCCAAAATGGCGGATATTTTTTTTTCTTTTTAGCGCATTTGAATAAAAGCTTGTTTTTAAAAAGGTTTTTTTAACCTTAATTTTATTACAAATTTACCATAGTCTCTAAATAGGTCTAGATTAGAGGCCTTAGACATTTTATTATAATATGATTGCATACGACACAGTGACGAAAAGTGACCTAAATTAGATTTGAATATCTTGGGCATAAATAATTTGTAATTAGATGATCGCGGTAGGTTATGTGGTAAATTATATTTTATACTAGTGGCCCGCCCTCGCTTCGCTTCGGTGTAGAGCTGTAGTGTAAACTATAGTTTTTGTTCTCAGGCTTGTGCTATAAACAATGACTTTATTTATATAATTACACGTGTTATTGTGAGTCAACCATAAAAGATAGACATATACTGCTGCGGGATATTTTTTAGACAATTTCATGTAGAAAATTTCCGTCATACATGATTTCTATGTAACTTTAACCATGAAGGCTGCACACGCGACGGAAGCTTAAAAAATGGAGTAACTTCTCCCGTTTTCCCAACATTTCCCTTCACTACTCTGCTGCTATTGATTGTAGCGTGATGAAAAGTATACTATAACCTGCTCAGGAGTATGAAGAATAATTGTACCAAGTTTCGTTAAAATCCGTCGAGTAGTTTTTGTTTCTATAAGGAACATACACACAGACAGACAGACAGACAGACAGACAAAAATTTTACTGATTGCATTTTTGGCATCAGTATCGATCACTTATCACCCCCTGATAGTTATTTTGAAAATGTAATTCATGTACAGAATTGACCTCTCTACAGATTTATTATAAGTATAGATTAGCTAACAGAAAAGGACAGTCTAAATGACCGTTCACTAATTTATAAAGAAATTTTAAATCTGCGACTTTTCTACGGTCGTCCAAACTTAATAGCTTAAAGTAATCTAAACGTTTTTTATATGAAGTGAGTTCGTTAGTTTTTTGACACTGGAAAGCTAAATGCCAGAGAAACCTTTTATTGAGTGATTCAATTCTCTTTTTGTGTATATCGTAGAACGGTATCCAAACAGGGCTACAATATTCAACTATCGATCTAACAAGGCAATTGTATAGGCAAATTTTAGTGTGAGCAGATTTTAATTCTTTACTATTGCGTATCACAAATCCTAGTATCCTTTTGATCAAAATACAATAAAACAAAGTATTTACAGAAGTTGGGAGAGGATTACGAAGGGATGTTAAGGAGTCAATAAAGAGGGACAATGATATAAGGAGCACGCGAAAAAAATATGATTTAAATCGCCGCATCAACGCCGCAATTACACATACTAGTTGGTACATTGCTATAGAACAACTAAGGTTAGTTACAATCCAAAATTGTTTTGTTTATGAATCGTTGTCCTATGCGCTCATTATTGTTTAAAGAAGCTTTGCGCTAAAGAAGTGTTCAATTCAAAAATAAAATGCACGAAGTCTTAAGGTACATTGTTAAACACCAGAAAAGATACAGACACAGACACGCAGGTGTAAAAACATTCATTTTCATTTATTGAATATTCATTAAATTTCTAGCCTTAAGCTGCAAGGCAGCGCCATCTCTTGAATGAAATGAATACTGTTTCAAGTATTAAATATTTGAAAGAATAAATAGCAATTATAGTTATGTTTTTTTAAGCATTTAACTGCTAGATGTAGATGTTTAAATGTAAAGAAAACAATGTTTAGTTACGGACTGTAATCCAGTGACTTAGGGAGACGCTTATGCGTGTCCATGAATTTTTAAATGATTTATTGTACCTTCAATGCATGAATACGTTTTTAAGGCAACTACTTCCGTAGACCTTGGGGTGATTGTATCCTTTAACGTAATGGTAACGTTTGTTATATTAAACTGTTTGTTTCGATCGCCTGTGTAGTTATTAAGGGAAGATTTACTGTAATGTTGTCCGAGGACACATGAAAACTTTCAGTATAATTTCTCTCGCATTAACTTTTTATGTTGAGTGTCTTTGAATATTTTCTAGTGTTGCCGAACTATCGATATTAAAACTATCGACAGTTTACATCGAAAATTATGTACCCTATCGATAGGCCTACCGTTAGAATCGATACAACCGATAGTATCGAAACTATCGATAGCTCAGAACAAGGCAATACTATCGAACGAGTGCAATACTATCGATACTATTATAGTTTGTTAATAACAAACTATTGATAGTATCGATACTGTTGATTTTATCTGCAACAATACTATCGATAGTATCGATACTAGCGATTGTTTTAGACTATAGTTTGTGATTGACGATAATACCTGAAAATTGTAAACAATACTATTGAAAATTGTTAAACTATCGATAGTACGGTTGCAAATCAAATCGACAGTATCGATACTAACGATAGTTTGTTATTAACGAACTGCAATGCTATCGATAGTATCATAGTATTTCACTCATCCGATAGAATTGGCTTTTTCTGATTGATTGTCATACAATTGGTTGGCTATCGATAGACTATCGATTAATCATCGAATGTCGACTATCGATCGGCAACACTAGTATTTTCGTGTAATGGTTATAAATTACCTGAACGGCAACGTTGGGAATTTTCTAACAAAGATTAATATGAGTGTTGAGAAAAATGGATAAGTGCTTTCGTATTTGTATAAGAAAAGGTTCATACCGTCGTACATCATCATCATCATCATCAGCCTATGTCCCCACTGCAGGGGCACAGACCTTCCCTATGGGTGGTGATGGTATAAGGAGATTGGGCACTTACCCACCGCGCGGGCCCAGTGCGGATTGGTGGGTGCTGACGACTGCAGATGCAGCCGGGACAAACAGATCAACGTGCCTTTCGAAACACGGAGGAGATCGAGATAGTAAATTTTTGGTCACCCATCCAATGTTCGACCGCAGCGAAAGTTGCTTAACTTTAACGATCGCATCGAACTCCTCCCATCGTACATGGTTAATGATAATTATTTTATGGCGTTGTTCTATTTATTTTTGTCACAAACAGACTTTTTTAAGCGTTATTATGATTTTAGATCCCAGCTCTCACACCAGCAGCAACAGAGGTTTCACAACAACAAAAAATCTCTTCTTTACTAAAAAGGCTTAGATAAAAACAAAAAAGGGTAGATACGGCACTAGCCTCACAAAAGTGATCCACGCCAATTGTGGTCCACGACCCTTATCGCTTTAGTCACAACTTGACATGCAAACGACGTACATGTAAACGCCAAAAAGAAATATTGCTAATATTTTGTGTTTATATGATAAAATAATCCCTGTGTGTTTTTAAAAAGTGTTCAAATTGCTCAAGAACTAAAAATAAAATCACTTTTCATTCGTAAGTACTATAATAGTTATTTATTATACAAGAGTGGAAAGTTCCTTTTTAACCGCGTGCTCGATTTGGATGACCGAGCAAGCGAAGGATTCTAAAGTTGAATCACGAGCGCAGCGAGTCTTCAAAATCTTTCCACTCGAGTGCAATACGTAACTTTTCATCCCACCTCAGCGAGGAAATGACAAAATGAAAAAGAAAACAATTTATAATGACAAAATATTTTTATTTCAATTAAAACACATTAAGATAATCTATAAATTGAAGAAAATAATAAGAAGTAGAAAATAATTAAGAAATATTAAATGTAACGTTGCTACAGTTACTTATGTTAAGTTTAATATTTTTGTTAGGTAATGTTATGTTGGTGTTTGTGAATTGTGCGCTGTTTTGTGGTAAACTACTCGTATCAGTAATTTTAAATAGTTGTGCCGATTCATTGGATTCTATTGGCGTAAATGTTGGCGAGAGAGGGCTATTGTTTCCAATCTTATGGGGGCTCATTTTAGATGTAGAAGGGCGAGACCAAGAATCTGACAGAGGTTCTTTCAGCGTTATGGCCTCCACGATACTATTACAAATTTTTGATTTACTTTGGATTGAATCCTCTATGTATCCCTCTACAACCGAATTAGACTTCCAGCCTCCATGGCGCTTAAGCGATAGAAGATCAGCCCCTGATTCGGCCAAAAGTGTGGCTGAGGTTCTTCTAAAACAGTGACCGGTGTATAACGGGGGTTCTAAAAGTCCGAGAAAAGTTGCTATTTCTCGTGGAATACTGCCAATTTTATTCTGACCCATAGGTTGTCGGATACACTTTCCGTTGCGATATTGTAGAAAAAATCGTTCAATTGGGGTGTTAGAAGGACGTAAAGCTTGATATTTCTGAACAATGTTTACATATTCCTTGCGAATAACGAAGTTGCGGTCTTTTTTTGTCTTGGTATTTAGTACATTAATTAATAGCAATTCATCAGAATTATGAGAATATTTTGATACGTTATTGACATTAAGTAGTGTAAGTTCATTTGTTCGACATGCTCCGGTTATACCAATAATAAGAACAACCTGTAACAAAAGAAGTATTTATAATCGTAAATAAATTAATCAAATTAAAAATATTGTAAGTACTATGTACAATTTTATCAACAACAAAAAATTACACGTATTGACTTACTTTTGCCGCTAAATATACGGAATCAGGTGCTTCATTAATAAACTTTGCAATTTCAGATGCTGTGAAAACCTTCGATTTTTTTGGTTTATAACCAGATGAGGCTCTTTTTAAAAATGCCACTAATTTATGATAGGTGTCGATATGAACGTCTTTCTTCATCTTAATTGTTAATTTTAGCATTGAATACGTACTCCATAGCGTGCTTGCTTTCTTGGTCTCAGATAATTCTATAAAATATGCCAGCAAAACGTTTTCGGAGAAAGTTTTTGCTCCTTTAGCTAGTCGCCACATGTTAAATATATCGTACTGTTTCAAATACTTCTCTCGTGATTGCTGAGGGAGAAGGCTCATTTGCGCATTATTAACTGTTTCAGTTAACTCAGTTGGCGTTAGATAAACTTCATCGTCGCTAATGTCACTCATTTTAGTTGATTTTTTTGTACAGTTTTTAGGTTATGTTAATTATATTAAGCAATAAAACGTGAAAAACTAGAATGGCGCGAAGCACGCAAATAAAACAAAGAAACCAAGAAGGTTCCAAATTTAAATTTTTTCACAATTTAAAAAGTTCTAATCATAAATTTGGCACCATAGAGGTTACATTAAATAGGTTTAATGACGTTTTGAATTTACAATTATATTGAGTACTCATTATATGTGATGTTCTAAATTCAAATCTACTTTGCCGCTCAAGCGAATAAAATAGAATTTTCCAGCCAGATTTCGAAGCGCAAAATTACACTTTCCGAGGTGGTGGGATGAAAAATATATTTTTTCATAAAAATTGCTGTTTGTTTGAATCTTATTCGGTAGTGACGTCGAGTACTGGTCGCGTGATTGGTCGGTAGTGCAGTGACGCCGGATCTCGCCGTCTCGTTCGCGCTGCCGTTGAAACTTAACGTGCTGTTTCGTTCGGGTCGGTAATGCAGTGACGCGGATCTCGCCGTCCCGTTCGCGCTGCCGTGGGATCAGTTTTTGTTTGATGCAATTATGAGCGTACCGTATCTACCCTTTTTGTTTTAATCTAAGTAAAAAGGTTGCGAAATGGCGGTTCTATTTTCAATTTCAATTGATTACGTAATCTTCCAATCAAAAATTGGAAGGTACGAGAAGAGTCTCCATCAAACTTTGATCGTGATTGAGGGAGCTATGAATATTTTTCCAGATGGTACGATCAGACAGACATTGATTGCGAATTTCGGGGTTCAGCATTGCAGTTCGTTAATAACAAACTATCGTTAGTATCGTTACTGTCGATTTTATTTGCAACCGTACTATCGATAGTTTAACAATTTGCAATAGTGTTGTTTACAATTTTCAGGTATTATAGTCAATCACAAACTATAGTCTAAAACAATCGCTAGTATCGGTACTATCGATAGTATTGTTGCAGATAAAATCAACAGTATCGATAGTATCGATACTATCAATAGTTTGTTATTAACGAACTACAATAGTATCGATAGTATTGCCTTGTTCTGCGCTATCGATAGTTTCGATACTATCGGTTGTATCGATTCTATCGGTAGGCCTATCGATAGGGCACATAATTTTCGATGTAAACTGTCGATAGTTTTAATATCGATAGTTCGGTAACACTAGAAAATACTCAAAGACGCTCAACATAAAAAGTTAATGCGAGAGAAGGTGATATCCAGAACCCCGTTAATAAGCCTTCACTGTCTGATTGTCTGTTACAGGACAAAACAGAACAAGTAAAGGACAAATTTTTTTTACTTGTTTTCCTCGGTAGGTATTATTTTAACATTTGAAGGCTACAACGATGCCTATAATATTAATGTATACTACAAAACTATTTTTATATTTAAATGTTACTATTAATTTATCAGGGCTTGAGTACCGGTTAATTTTCAAACCTTAATCACTGATCAAGTACATTAGGAGCGTTTTATTTAGGTTTGGCTCTACCTTACTCGTAGCTTAAAAAACCGGTTTTCAATTTAGCGGGTTGTAAAGGGTTTCAGAAGAGGAAGAGAGGAGCTCGATGGCGCCAGTGGTTAGCGCGTTTCGCTGCGATCGTTGAATTTAAGCAACTTTCGCAGTGGTCGGTCATTGGATGGGTGACCGAAAATTTACTATCTCGAGCTCCTCCGTGCTTCGGAACGCACGTTAAGCCGTTGGTCCCGGCTGCATCTGCAGTCGTTAGCACCCACTAACCCGCACTGGGCCCGCGTGGTGGGTCATGGCCCAATCTCCCTCTTCCATCCATAGGGAAGGCCTGTGCCTCAGCAGTGGGGACATTAATAGGCTGATGATGATGAATGCTGATGAAAGGGTTTCATTTCGCTCTTACTGACGGCATCGCCTTCGCCGTTTCAATTCAAATTTATAATGATTTTATGTCAGTTTCTTTCCAACTACAAAGCGTGTGAGTATAGTAGTGTGTCAGTACACAACTACTAAATGAATAACTTGACTCACTAGACGCTTGCAAACGTGTCCATAAATGCATCAATCTCTGAGCATTAACAAGTTTTCACTTGATTAGTTCAAACAAAACAAACTTCAAGCGATGCCGACGCGTGCACGTGTCGCTTTGGATTAAACCGGTTTATTAAGGTTTTAGGTACTGCTTTCATTTCGGACGCGCACCGACCGTATTTTTTTCTAAAAACCGGTATTAACCTTTATTTACCGGTATTTTCGAAACCGGTTACAAGCCCTGTAACTTATAAATAATATTAATGAGATATGTGATTTGATTTGGTAAAAAAAAATGCAATAATAATATCTAAATCGATAAATTTGCCGTGCCCTCACAGAGCACTTGTTTGCAACCTAACCATATTTGTTACACCTATGTATATAACAAGATGCAATCATAGCATCATCATCAGCCTATTAATGTCCCCACTGCCGGGGTACAGGCCTTCCCTATGATTAGTATAGGTAGTATAGGCCATGATCCAGTAGGTACGCAGACTTATTGCAGATCGGTGGGTGCTAACGACTGCATATGCAGCCAGGACCAACCGCTTAACGTGTCTTCCGAAGCGATGGAAGAGCTCAAATAACATTAGTTTTTTTGGCCACTTAGTTTCCACGAACAACTGCTGGGGCACAGGCCTTCCCTATGATTAGTATAGGTAGTAAAGGCCATGATCCAGTAGGTACGCAGACTTATTGCAGATCGGTGGGTGCTAACGATTGCATATGCAGCCAGGACCAACCGCTTAACGTGTCTTCCGAAGCATGGAAGAGGTCAAATAACATTAGTTCATTTTTGCCCACTTACTTTCCACGAACAACTGCTGGGGCACAGGCCTTCCCTATGATTAGTCTAGGTAGAATAGGCCATGATCAAGTAGGTACGCAGACTTATTGCAGAATGGTAGGTGTTCTTAATCTTAGTCTTAGTAGAACGGCGGGCTGTTTCCGCAACTCGACACCCAGTGCCTATTTTACGTGGGGATCGGCATCAGTCCTGCCATCCCAGCTCCTCCAAAAAGCTCAGCAATCCCCGGATGTTGCTGCAGGCTTCTACTAGTGTCCGCGGGCTTCCCATTAGAGAATTCCTTTGTCTTGCAACGCCTCTGCACTCCAGCAGAACATGGGCGCTCGTCTCCTCTTCTTCCAAGCAGGCTCTGCAAGTATGTGGAAGTAGCCGTGACCCGTGAGTATACCCACGATTTGTTTCAGGGCTTGTCTAGGTAGTCTGATTAACTTACGTGATAGCTGCTGGTTTACCTTAGGAACGGCTTCCCTAGCTTGCATCGGTGGGTGTTAACGACTGCATGCATATGCAGCCAGGACCAACCGCTTAACGTTTCATCCGAAGCGATGGAAGAGTTCAAATAACATAAGTTCATTTTTGGCCACTTACTCGTAGTTTCCACGAACAACTATGTATTTTATTAATTCTTCATTTATAAAACAAGTTTCAACGGGTTAGGTGAACAGATTTAATTATTTATTGAAGTTTCGCACCCTTTGTAGGAATGCGTCGTCAGAATAATGACGAGGTCGACGTCAATAAATAAATATTGTATACCCACGATTTGTTTTAGGGCATGTCTAGGTAGTCTGATTAACTTACGTGTTAGCTGCAGGTTTACCTTAAGAACGGCTTTCTCAGCTTACATGCAGTCTGTGAGTTTTGAACAGTATTCGTCGTGTTGTCGTTGAGAGCTCCCCCTTATCCAGGTTCACAGCTATCGATAGGGTATGGATACAATAGGCTCCGGACCAATGGCCGTCCTGCTGGACTCCTCCCTGGCTAAGTACTCCGCCGCATCGTTACCCCTTGAGCCGCTGTGTCCTTTAATCCACTGTAACGTCAATCTCTCGTCGTTAGCAATATGCGCAATCCGCATCATAGGCGATGAGGAGGTGACTAAACACCTCGAGCCTCTTCAATTACGCCGTGACGTGGCGTCACTAAGCGCGTTCTATCGTCTGTGCCACGGCGAGTGTTCTGAGGAGTTATTCTCTCTTATTCCACCTTCCCCTTTCCTTAAGAGGACCATGCGCGCTGGCTTACGTTGTCACCGTCTAACTGTGGCTACAATTCCAACGCGTACAAAGAAATTTGGTGACTCATTTCTTTGTCGTACTATCCGTAAATGGAATGCTCTGCCCGCTCACGTGTTCCCTCCCTCTTACAACCTGAGATCCTTTAAAAGAGGCGTGAAAAAGCAACTTGCAGGCCGGCAGGATGAGGATGGCTGGTGTGGCAGTTAGAACTGCTGTATCAGCTATCTTCGCGTCTGGACTTCACCTTCACTTAACATCAGGTGGGGTGGAGTCATTTGTCGGATCTATCTATAAAAAAAAAAAAATTAGTCAACTTACTGTTGCATTCATAAATGAAGCCTAAAGTACCCATTATAGCACGAACCAATATCGAGATCGAATACTTGAATTCGACCTCGATACGATACGCGTCAAATATCAAGATATTTTGTATGGTACATTTGTAATTCTCGTTAATATGTCCGTTGTGAGCAATGGCGCAATTGAAATGACCATATAAAACTTCTTGATATTTGACGCGTATCGTATCGACCTCGATACGATACGCGTCAAATATCAAGATATTTTGTATGGTACATTTGTAATTCTCGATAATATGTCCGTTGTGAGCAATGGCGCAATTTAAATGACCATATAAAACTTCTTGATATTTGACGCGTATCGTATCGACCTCGATACGATACGCGTCAAATATCAAGATATTTTGTATGGTACATTTGTAATTCTCGTTAATATGTCCGTTGTGAGCAATGGCGCAATTTAAATGACCATATAAAACTTCTTGATATTTGACGCGTATCGTATCGACCTCGATACGATACGCGTCAAATATCAAGATGTTTTGTATGGTACATTTGTAATTCCCGTTAATATGTCCGTTGTGAGAAATGGCGCAATTTAGATGACCATATAAAACTTGTTGATATTTGACGCGTATCGTATCGAGATCGAATTCAACTATTCGAATTCGATGTTGGTTCGTGCTAAGGGCACTGTGACTTTTCGTCTTCAACAATTGCACGTAACAAGCTAAACTGAATAACCGATATTGAATTTGTGTGTGATCGCAGGCCGACTGACAAGTGAGCCATCGAGCGCCTCGAGGGTGATTTTATTATAGTATATTTGTGATTAAATGGGAATGAATAAAACAAATAATTTTATATAAATAACTGATTTATGTGACTTCTGTTTATCACCTTTTTCTGTGTGTTGAACCCCAAAATTTGCAATCAATGTCTGTCCAGTTGAACCGTCTGGAAAAACATTCATAATTCATTTCATTCCCTCAATCCACAATCAAAGTAGTTTGATGGAGACTCTTCTCGTACCTTCCAATTTTTGATTGAAAGATTATGTAACCAATTGAAATTGAATCGTTCGGGAAGCTTAGGCACATCCTCACGGCCAGAATTCCCCAGTGCCTGAAAAAAAGGGTCTTTGTCCAGTGTATGTTACCAGTGATGACTTATGGGACTGAGACGTGGTCTCTGAATGTCGGCCTTATAACAAAACTTGGAGTCGCGCAGCGTGCTATGGAGAGGGCTATGCTCGGTGTTTCCCTACGTGATAAGATCCGAAATACGGAGATCCGTAGAAAGACCGGTGTGTACGACATAGCCCGAAGAGTTAGCACGCTGAAGTGGCAATGGGCAGGCCACATCGCTCGAGGATCTGACAATCGTTGGGTAAGAAAGGTCCTCGAGTGGCGACCACGTACCGGACGAAGCAGCGTGGGGCGGCCCCCAACAAGGTGGACTGACGACATCGTCAAATGTGCTGGGAGCCGCTGGATGCGGATAGCGCAGGACCGCGCATTGTGGCGTTCTATGGGGGAGGCCTATGTCCAGCTGTGGACGGAGAAAGGCTGATGGATGGATGGATGGATGGATTGAAATTGAAAGTAAAACCGCCATAAAAAAGAGATTGTTTTTGAATTCCAAAAGAATTTTATATCGATAACCGTTTTCGTGACGTGATAATTTTTGACCTGTTTTAATTTACATATCAGCCGCACACGCAACCCCGTTTAATTTCTGGCGTAGGCGTCCCATTGCAAAGTCTGATCAAACATTGATAGGTAATTAACTCTCGCAAACACAGTAGGCAACATGACAATGTTCATTGTTAATGGCAGTTAATTCTTATTCAAAACAATGATCAAGATTCAATGCATTAAGTGTTACTATATCTTAATATATATAAATCTCGTGTCAAATTGTTTGTCCTCAATGGACTCCTAAACCACTGAACCGATTATAATAAAATTCGCACACCATGTGCAGTTCGATCCAACTTGAGAGATAGAATAGTTTAAATCTCAAATTATAGTCGCAATTTTAATTTATTGCAAATTATTACTTTTGGGCGGTACGAAGTTCGCCGAGTCAGCTAGTATATTATAAGTAAATGCTTATTTAATGTCTAAAAACTTAAAAATACAATTATCTTAAAACTTACCTACTTAAATAAATAAAAAAATCATCAGCATAATCATCAGCCTATCAATGTCCCCACTGCTGGGGCACAGGCCTTCCCTATGGATGGAATAGGGAGAGATTGGACCATGACCCACCACGCGGGCCCAATGCGAATTGGAGGGTGCTAACGACAACAGATGCAGCCGGGACCAACGGCTTAACGTGCCTTCCGAAATACGGAGGAGCTCGAGATAGTCATTTTTGGTCACGCATCCAATGACCGACCACTGCGAAAGTTGTTTAAGTTCAACGATCGCAGCCTCTTACTCTTTCAATGTTTCAATGTTTGATAACCAGGTCGATGGCGGGCGGCCTCTGCCTCTCTTTTGTTCTGGCAAGCTTAATGCGAACGTAAATTCTACTCGGTCCAGGAATTCTTGAATTATAATAGCTAATATATAAATTATAGTAATTTTGGTGGATGAGATTTTGAGTGACATATACTGATTTAATTATATTTTTGATTCACATTTTAATATGACCTGATTTTAATCGAATTTGTATATTTTTGACTATTTATTTTGTGACCTGTTAAGTAATTTTTATTCAATCATGTGACATAGTATTATTAATTTGATAAAAAACTGATGTAAATTTGCATGCTATATTCTATTCTATTCTTTTCACCACATGATCTTCGTCCCGTCTCATGATGTGACCATACCATCTAAGGCGATTTCCCGTCATTTTGTCTGTGATTGGTGCGACTTTAAAACTCCCCCGTACGTATTCATTCCGAACTCTGTCCATCCTGGTCACCCCACCCGCCCAGTGCAGCATCTTCATTTGGTTTACATGTGCCATCTGTTCATGCGTCTTCTTGACTGTCCAACATTCGGTACCGTACAGTAAGGCTGGCCTGACGGCTGTCTTGTATACTTTACCCTTTGTTTTTATGGGCATACGTGTATCACACAGAACTCCCGCCAGCGACCGCCATTTCTGCCATGCTACATTTACACGTAAATGTTATGTGTCCAACCGCTAATGTTATCATTTCAAAGTATTTACTAACACGTACCTGCTCACCTAATAATACAGGATTTTGTTACTATATAAGTTAATACGTGAAAAAAATTATAAAGTGATACTTATACGAACCTAGCACCGTCTCTTTTTAGGGTTCCGTACCTCAAAAGTAATAAACGGAACCCTTATAGGATCACTTTGTTGTCCGTCGGTCTGTCCGTGTGTCAAGACCGTTTTTCTCGGGAAGGCGTGGAGGTATCAAACTGAAATTTTTATCTAATACTCATGTCTACTGTCCCTTGGAGCTGTGAAAATATCAAACTTCTAAGCCAAAGCAATCAAAAGATACAGCCGTTTATGCCGCAATTTTCCGCAATTTTTCGAAACCCGCACGGGAATCAAAACCTACAGGGTACTTCCCGTGAACTTAGAATCTTGAAAATAGGTACGAAGTAACGTCGTATTGTACAGATAAAGGAAAAAATGCAAAAACCGTAAATTTTTAATTACATCATAATATAAAAATATTTTTGATGATTTTAAAGTTACTACCTCTTTTCTCATGAACGCGTAGAGCTATTAAATTGAGTTTGTACTGAATCCTAGGTGCGCGAGTCCGAATCGCACTTGGCCGGTTTTATTTTATTGTAGTTTGTGTTCAATTATTAAAAAAAAAGTCAAATTTTCGTGAGTTTTCTTTCATTTAAAATGCTTTGTTGTAATGATACCCTCCCGACGGTTATTATTAAATACATCTGTTGTTTTGTTTCATATTTCACGAGTTTGATTCCCGAATCTGACAGGCGATTTTTTTTAAAACAGCGAATGCAGTTCTACTTTTTATTAAAAATAAAATGAAGTCATCTATCAGTAAAATATCCTATTTTCAAAATTTAATATAGTTTGTGACAATCCCGTGGGACATCCTGTATAATGTCATTTTTTCACTGCTCTTCTAGACCTACCTGAGTAATCTACTGATATCCTTCTAACATTATTTACGTGAAAGTTTGTATGTTTGTTACTAAATAACGCAATAACTACAATATAGATTTAGGTGAAATTTTGCACACATATAGTTTATGACCTGGATTGAGTCGTAGGATACTTTTTATATGATATACTATAATACTCATCATCATCATCATCAGCTTATTAATGTCCCCACTGCTGGGGCGCAGGCCTTCCCTCTGGATGGAATAGGGAGATTGGGCCATGACATGACGGAGTGGGTGCTATCGACTGCAGATGAAGCGGGGACCAACGGCTTAACGTGCCTTCCGAAGCACGGAGGAGCTCGAGATAGTAAATTTTTGGTCACCCATCCGATGACCGGCCACTGCGAAAGTTGTTTAACTTCAACGATCGCAGCCGAACGCGCTAACCACTTGCACCATCGAGCTCCACTATAAAACTCAAAAAACTAATGTAGACGCGGACGAAGCCGCGGGCAGCCGCTAGTAATAAATTTTTAAGTTTGCATGTCTTTAAGTTCGTTACTCAATCACGAAAAAACTACAAAATGAATTTGGATAAAATTTGGTATGAGCATAGTTCAAAAACCCATTACCGAAGAGTGTTCAAAAGTCGATTTTCCAATCGGCAAATTCAAACAAACAAACAGCAGTTCGACAATTTGTTCCCGATTACAACAAACAAACACTTTGCAGATTAATTATATGTATTTTAATTACAAAGATCGCGATTCGGAGCGTTACTATCGGAAGCTTTTGATGTGGTTTCCGATCTGTCATTGCCTTAAGGCCAACGCTGATATTCTGTAACATTCCCAAATAAATTAATTTACATGTGCAAAATTAATTGTTATACTCTGTTATTATATTGGTATAGGAACTATAGTTAAATCCCTAAAGTGACTGTTTGGTCCCAAACAATGGTCCTATATCCGGCTCGAAGGACCATTGTTTGGGCCATGGGTCAGCAAAAGTACTTGGCGAATTGGGATTTGTTGAAATGATAGAACTTCGTACTTGAAGTAATGTATTCTTAAAATAAACATAAATCAAACAGAATCTTGAACTGGTACTAGTGTTGCCGATCGATAGTCGACTATCGAGGATTAATCGATAGTCTATCGATAGCCGACCAATCGTATGACAATCGATTTTATTTGCAACTATACTATCGATAGTTTAACAATTTGCAATAGTATTGTTTACAATTTTCAGGTATTATAGTCAATCACAATCAACTATTAGAATTAGCACAGCTCGATAGAAATGTTTATAAAAATATATATATCGACCTCTAATAGTCCTCAACTACAATACTGTTAAAACATACCTAATACTATTGCAAATTGGTAGACTATCGATAGTCTAAAACAATCGCTAGTATCGATAGTATTTTTGCAGATAAAATCAACGGTATCGATAGTATCGATACTATCAATAGTTTGTTATTAACGAACTACAATAGTATCGATAGTATCGATACTATTGCACTCATTCGATAGTATTGCCTTGTTCTGTGCTATCGATAGTTTCGATACTATCGATTGTATCGATTCTATCGATAGGGTACATGATTTTCGATGTAAACTGTCGATCGATAGTTTTCTTATCGATAGTTCGGCAACACTAACTGGTACTAAATCCTTGATCTTATATCTATTCATATAGGAAACTACTTAGTACTTATAGAAGAGCACTGCAGCAATCTATACCGCGATTACAAGGACTTAACGTGACATCTATTAACCAAATAAAGAACTAAAGCTGTTATTATGTGAAACTTAGGAACTTAAACCATAGTGCGAGTAACAATTGCTACAGCGCCATCTTGCTTCTAATAAAAGAGCTATATGAACTTGAACAGTGACTTCATGAGTTATCTCATATTGAAGTCATTTTTGTGTGTACTACATAGCTCGAAGAGTTAGCACAATGAAGTGGCAATGGGCAGGCCACATCGCTCGAGGATCTGACAACCGTTGGGTAAGAAAGGTCCTCGAGTGGCGACCACGTTGATGACGACGCAGCGTGGGGCGGCCCCCAACAAGGTGGACTGACGACATCGTCAAATGTGCTGGGAGCCGCTGGATGCGGATAGCGCAGGACCGCGCATTGTGGCGTTCCATGGGGGAGGCCTATGTCCAGCAGTGGACGGAGAAAGGCTGATGGATAACGGATGACGGATGAATTCATTTTTCCATTTGACGACCCTGTATATAATACAGGGAGAAAAAAACAGCCCTTGCTGTGTTTCTTGCCGGTTCTTCTCAGTACAAGGTCTCCCGCCGTAGTATTTGCGAACCGATGGCGTAGCTTTTCGACATTCACAAGTGCTTGTAACAGCCTAGAATTTTGAATAAACTATTCTGAGTTTATCATACTTAGTAATATTTTTATGTTTCTAAGCATTTAACTGCTAGATATTTAAATCTAAAGATTTAGATCTTTATTTATTAAGATCTTCCTATTCCATCCATAGGGAAGGCCTGTGCCCCAGCAGTGAGGACATTAATAGGCTGATGATGATGATGATTTAAATCTAAAGAAAAAAAATACTAGAGAAAACTCTACGCGGACCAGGCAGCAGACGGAATGTCAAATGAACACATTGTGGGTTACAATGCGAGAAAATGGTGCCTTAGGCTAGAGAAAATTTGACACGGCCATCAGGGCCGCGGTAACATAATTGTCAGTGCATTCGCCCGGATAGCGAAGGGTGCGGGTTTGAGCCCCGTCTGCTGCCTGGTCCGCTTGTAATATTTTCAATAAAAATTTTTCTTTACATTTAAATCATATTTTTTACAAACACCAAAATCGCAGAGTCTGGTTAATCCATCATAATTTAAGCGATAACAAGTAAGAAATCAGAAATCAGAAATCAATATATCTTTATTCAAATTGAATGTATAGTACAACACTTGAATCGTCCAAACATTTTTTTCCCTACCACTTATAGGTTATAGGACATATTTTTTAGCTGCGGAGAAAAACGAGCGAAAAAAATTCCACAACATTAAAAGCATAATGTAACAACATTTTATGTTGTTACAACGTCAATACAATCATGATTTATTTAACCCAAGCATTTTTGACTGTAATATAATCAGACACTTTGTAATAAGCTTTTTTAATAAGTGCTTTTTTTAAACTATCTTTGAATTTATTCATGGTTAACTCTTGGATATTGCTTGGGACTTTATTGTATAAGCGAACACAAAGACCTTTAAATGAATTATTGGTTTTGTGAAGCCTAGTAGCAGGTAAAGTTAGTTTATTTTTGTTTTTTGTATTAATTGTGTGAACATCACTGTTTTTAAGAAACAAATTAATATTTTTTCTTACAAGTAATAAATTTTCGTAAATGTATTGTGATGCGACCGTCATTATACCAAAATCTTTAAACCTATCTCTCAAGGAATCCTTAACTTTAAGATTATAAATTGATCGAATAGCTCTCTTCTGCAGTACAAAAATAGTTTGAATGTCGGCGGCGTTTCCCCACAATAAAATTCCGTACGACATTACACTATGGAAATAACTAAAGTATACTAATCTGGCCGTATCTACATCCGTTAACTGGCGTATCTTCATTTCGGCATATGCTGCAGAGCTAAGTCTATTTGACAATTTATCAATATGTGGGCCCCATTGAAGCTTAGAATCTAAAGTAATCCCTAAGAATACTGTGGTGTCTACAAGGCCCATATTCCTATCCTTTACATTCACACTGATATTACCTATTTTACATTAGGTAATACAATTTCATACATTTCATTTTTCCTTCATCACTACATAGTATAAAACAAAGTCGCTTTCTCTGTCCCTATGTCCCTTTGTATGCTTAAATCTTTGAAACTACGCAACGGATTTTGATGCGGTTTTTTTTAATAGATAGAGTGATTCAAGAGAAAGGTTCATGTATAATACATGCATAATATAGTAGAGAAACACTGATAATTTTAGAGGTTTTTAATGTAAGGTCGCAAATAACAAATTTTTTTGCGCTTACTTTGCAAACGCTGCCTGAACCATACGAGATAGATCAAAGTAATGTACTACAGTATTGTACACCTTAAAAAGGTCTACAAAAAAGTCCGCGATGGTATATGTCTATCTCTTAAGGATAACCCACAATAACCAATTTTTATCCTATACTTTTTACGAGAAATAATAGATTATTTACGAAGCGATTTTAAGCAATATAACATTCATCCTTATCCAATTAAGTTTATATTAGAGATTATTAGTATTAGATATTACAAATTTAAAATTCAGGGACATAGCGGTTCCGACGCTACCGGGCTTGGCGGCGCGTGCCTATTGTAATTGGGTATTAGAAGAATGTCATTGCGTATAATACAAGCCTGAGAATAAAAACTATAGTCTACACTACAGCTTTACACCGAAGCGAAGCGAGGGCGGGCCACTAGTTTAGTAATAAATTATTAGCATTAAACCAGTGGACTACCTTAGAGATATATATAGAGATAAATTCTTTAAACCTATCTCTTAAGGAAATATCATTAAGTTTCCGAAACAACGTCGATGTCACTAGAGGGTTGCGCTTGTTCTGTCCGTGTTGGTGCTATCTTTAATGTTGTTTGCGTTGAGCTTCGTTGGTCTTAAAGTATTGCCACTTTATGACAGTTCTTTTGCAGTTCCCACACGTTCTCAC
Source organism: Chilo suppressalis (assembly GCA_902850365.2). Taxonomy (NCBI): domain Eukaryota; kingdom Metazoa; phylum Arthropoda; class Insecta; order Lepidoptera; family Crambidae; genus Chilo; species Chilo suppressalis. Next base: position 1,507,155 of record OU963895.1, on the reverse strand, counting down.
GGGACTATAAGGCTTTGAAGGCTCTTCAAAAAAATTATAACGATGGTCTAGCAAAATTTTTTTTTATGTTATAGGTGGCATACGAGCAGACGGCTCACCTGATGGTAAGTGATCACCGTCGCCCATGGACACTTGCAACACCAGGAGTATCACAAATGCGATGCCGGCCTTTAAGGAAGGACTACGCTTTTTTTTTGAAGGTTTTTGGGTCGTATTGGTCCGGAAACACTGCTGGCGACAATATATTCCACAGTTTTTTCGTACGTGGTAAAAAATTTCGACAAAAACGCACGGTTGTGGATAGCCACGCATCAAGATGATGGGGATGAAATTTTTGTCGCGATGTATGATGGCGAAATGCAGCAGCTGGAATTAATTCGAACAATAAATAAATGTTCATATTGTACACTCTGGAAATACGGGCTAAAATTCAACACGCTTAAGATTAACGTACGCTTCTGTCACATGTAGAGAGACTCGTAGAAGAGCGCTGGACCAAAAACACAACAATACTTGGCACTTTAGCGAGTCGTCACATCATCCAAAGTTAGTATGATAATAAATAGCGGTCCGCCCTCGCTACGCTTCGGTGTAGAGCTGAAGTGTAGACTACAGTTTTTGTTCTCAGGCTTGTATTATACACAATGACATTCATCTATGATTCTTCTTATACCTGCGTGCAAAGTCTCAGCCCGATCGGTTTAAAATTGACAAAGTTTCATACAAACTTTCATTCTCTATTTTATCCCCTTGGGGGTAGAATTGATCAAAATCCTTTCTTAGCGGATGCCTACGTCATAACATCTACCTGCATGCCAAATTTCAGCCCGATCCGTCCAGTGGTTTGGGCTGTGCGTTGATAGATCACTATGTCAGTTAGTTACCTTTGAGTTTTATATATATAGATAGATATACGACATACCCTCCACCCTACGTATATTACCCTCTGCGGCATTAGTCACACGGACGTGCATAAGTATCCAGTGACTCAGAATGGGACACTCCGGTTTTTTCCTGATAACCTTTACCGTTTTATTTTCGTTTTGAGATTTTTGTTTTAATTAAGCTTAAAATACTTTAAGAGTGTCGAGAAACATTTTTCGCATGTAAAATTAACAAATAAACCATTTTTTTTATTATTTATTGTAATTTCATATACTTCAAAATATTAAACGACAAAGGAGATCGCTCAAATTAGCCCAAATGCACAAAAATATTGACATACACGGTAATTCTTGGCGTAATTTATAATTTAATTTACAATCATTAGATTTCAACGGACACCTTTGTGTAATATATTTACTTTAAAAAGGACTTTTAATTTTACCGGTTTGGAAAACATACGAATCATTTTTAATGGCTATGGGTGTAGTAACATTCAGCCAAAGACTGATCGAAGTTGTTTTTAAAACATAAAAACAAATTTAATTTGTAAAGATCGATAAAATAAATCTTTTTTTATTACACTATAGTATTAATATCCACAACTATATTATCATTTTCTCTAGATGCAAATGTGCTTAGACAATTATTATATAGATGGTAGGTGACATCATAAAGTCTATGGCCATACATTTTTCATAAACACATTATAATCTGTATATATGTTAGACTTTAAGGTATCTATCTATGGGCCTACGTTCCCTGAATATAAATTAATTAATAAATAAAATTATAAGGTGTGATACACTAAAAATCTAAAATATGGTTATCTTAAAAACATAACAAAAATAATGAAGCTACTGAATATATGGCTATAGAACCTAAATCTGTTAGCTTTCTTTGGTTAACAAGAGTTTAAAAATTCTCTGTAATCTGTGGCTCATTCACAATCATCACACAGTTTCTGTCACAGAGTACCTTATTATAACCGGAAATGACACCTGATTTTAAAAGTTACTCTTATGCATTAACTTTAAAAACAGGCAACTATCTGTTAATCTACATGCTCTATATACCTGAATCTAATCCATAATTTCGGTACATGGCTTGATTTCCCTAGTTTACTATATAACTTACTTGTTTTTTATTATTTTAATATGTACAGTGTATATGGTTTATAGAAGTTCTCAGGGGTGTCCGTCAATAATATTCGTTTCTACAGTAATTTATATATAATTGGGAATCTAGGAAACCATTTTTCATGATTATTGGTCTTTAGGGTGCGGCCAGAGCACAGTGTTTTATAGAACCAAAAATATTTACACCTTAAGGTTTTTGCATAAATCAATTATTGAAACCCTAATAAATGCAAGAGTTCAATTCCCAGATTACTATTTTAAGTAAAAAAAAAGATATGAAGTAGCAAAGTTTTTGAAATTTGCGCATGAAAAAATTAACAATTTAATTTCCTCAAAAGACGGTTCCATATCTGTCCATGAGATATTTGCCACTTGCTAAGGAATTATTGATGGCATAATTTTGTAATTTTATTTTATTTGTAAGTGTTCTAGTTTCCAAGAAATATAGGTTTTTTTAATTTCGATTTTTAATTTTTTTCTCCAAAAATCGGCAAAAGTGGAACCTGGATTTAGTACAGAAAGGTTCTATAAGCCAAGTTCTATCACCCATAAAAAAATCAAGTTTCACTTTTGCGGTTTTAAGAAGTTATGACAGAATTTAGATAAAGGTCAACTTTCATGATCTAGGGTTGTCACAAAGGTCAACTATGAGTTAAATGAAAATGTTATTTTTTTTTGTTATTAATACCGTCAATCTATTGAATAAATTATATTATATTATATTATAATTGAATAAGTGTTGTACTTATAGACGAATACAATATACTTACATATACTACCTACCTAATGTAGATGTGATGATGTAGGAATACTTTGTTTTAATTTTGACGACCACATTTTAATTTTGCCTTGCACGCTAAATGGCAACGAAAAAATAAACTATGTTGTTTGAAAAAATTTAACACACATCCTATACTATAAACGAGCAATTATTGTATGTACCTGGTATGTTATTGGTTTCTCGGAAACGGATCTAACGATTGTGATGAAATTTTGGATTTAGAAATTCATTCAGATTTAAAATCAATTTAGGATAATGTCATCACCTGCCGGCACCTTCTTTATGCAACACCTCTACTTTAACTATTATACAAATAAATCATCGTCGTTTAATAATTCTAGGTTGCTTTCATTTGCGACGTTCGAAAAATCTTCATCTTCAGCATCTTCCTCTGCTTCGAATAACGGCAATCGATCTGCATCAATTGGTTGTAAGAGCTCGCAAACAGCTGAAGGCAAGGGAAATCGTTTAGAATATTTTCGACGTTGGCTGATATTTGCCATAGAAATAAACGGGTCTGATGATTGTAGGGCACGGTGAAAGAGGTCCGTCATTGTGGTTCTCCTGTTAATTTTTCGGCAATGATGCTCTCTGTCTGAACGCCAGAATTTATTTCGGGATTCAGCTGCTTGTTCAGATAGCATACCGATGGGCAGTGCACTGGACGCAATAATTTCTTCACCGTGCATGAGGATTTTATGAACTGTTACTGTCATCGGGTGCCAACTATAAAAACGGACATATTTTTCAACCCTAGATCATGAAAGTTGACCTTTATCTAAATTCTGTCATAACTTCTTAAAACCGCAAAAGTGAAACTTGATTTTTTTATGGGTGATAGAACTTGGCTTATAGAACCTTTCTGTACTAAAGCCAGATTCCACTTTTGCCGATTTTTGGAGAAAAAAATTAAAAATCGAAATTAAAAAAAACTATATTTCTTGGAAACTAGGACACTTATAAATAAAATAAAATTACAAAATTATGCCATCAATAATTCCTTAGCAAGTGGCAAATATCTCATGGACAGATATGGAACCGTCTTTTGAGGAAATTAAATTGTTAATTTTTTCATGCGCAAATTTCAAAAACTTTGCTACTTCATATCTTTTTTTTTACTTAAAATAGTGATCTGGGAATTGAACTCTTGCCGTTATTAGGGTTTAAATAATTGATTTATGCAAAAACCTTAAGGTGTAAATATTTTTGGTTCTATAAAACACTCGGTGTCAACCCTAGCATAAAAATTTAAAAATTAATATCTTTTAAACGCCGCAAAAGTGACACGTGGCTTATTTATGTATGATAGACCACATCCGTAGGTTTATTTCTATCTAAGTTCTAGGTTCCACTTTTTCGTTTTTAGGGAGAAAAAACAATAAATACGAAATACAAAAAAAAAATGCTGCTCCCAAACCAATGCATTTTTTTAAGCTAAAGAAACGCGTTTATACGCCTCTGATTATGCCCGATTGACACATATTTATTAAAAAAATATATTGTTAATATTCACTTTATAAAAAAATATTCTAGATTTCATAGGTCAAAGGTCACGATAAGTTCATGATTTTTTTTCTCAAAAAGTATTTGAGTGAGACTTCTGTAAATTGAACTCATGCGTTTTTTAGGATATAAATAATCTATTTATGTAAGAACCTGAACATGTAAATTTTTTTGGTTCCATAAAACACTGTGCGCTCGTCGCCTCTGATCACTGTTTTCATATTTATAATATTTATCCACATGTTTCTAGTTTCTATATAGACACAACGTGTTTTAGTTACTTACAAGTGTTAATTACATATGGACTAATAACTTAAATTCAGTAGTGATTTTAATTGAATATTTTGAATATTTATTTGATTTTTCAAATTAAAACTGAACTTAATTGACTGTGTTAACTATCCTTTTCCAGTCCTTTTATTATTTTATTGTAATTATTAATTATTTGCATGCAATTAAAAAATATTTTTAATGATGCTAAAGAAGTATAACTTCTCACGCGCGTACATAAGTTACACGCATCCATTTTTTTTTCAAAATTAGAGATACGTAATAAAATTGCTATTTTGTAACACAAGGTGTAAAATCGAAAACCTTTTATTGCGTGCGCTGCAAAAACTATTGACAATAGAACAAAATGCTGTACTACGGGTTTGCAGATCCCATTAAGACCTACAAAAAAGTCCGCGCGAACATATATCTAGCTATCATGGTTTAATCACAATAACCGATTTTGTGTTCAAAATAATTATTAAATCGTCTGAAGAAAAAAAAACTACGTTAAATATGTATCGTAATATTAAAAACACAAACAACCCTTAATTTTCACCCCCTCTACCACCCATATTTTTATGGCGATACGAAGTTCGCTGGGTCAGCTAGTTAGGTATAAAAAGGCCAAAAGTAATTGATTTTTTTAAAGCACTTTAAATATTTTTCTTTATCTTTTCGTTACCCGAAGAGAGTAGAACGCAAAACAAATTAATTTCATTTGAAAACGCGAAGTCTCCGCCATATTTATTGCAGTGCCGATTTATTTATCGCCCGCTACCACGCGACGCCAACAAATTGTTTTATCAACGCCATTAAAGATAAATAGAGAATCTTATAGTTGGTAAAAAGAGCGATCACTAGTAAGAATGCTGTTTCCAAAAAATTCTTTTTTAATTATTAATCCGTAATATTATATTAATACTAGCGGCCCGCCCTCGCTTCGCTTGGGTGTAGAGCTGAAGTGTAGACTACAGTTTTTGTTCTCAGGCTTGTATTATACACAATGACATTCATCTATGATTCTTCTTATACCTGCATGCAAAGTCTCGTCCGATCGGTTTAAAATTGATAAATGTTCATACAAACTTTCATTCCCTATTTTACCCCCTTGGGGGTAGAATTGATCAAAAATCTACCTGCATGCCAAATATCAGCCCGATCCGTCCAGTGGTTTGGGCTGTGCGTTGATAGATCACTATGTCACTCAGTCAGTCACCTTTGAGTTTTATATATATAGATCCTGAATTATTTAGTTTCGTACTACTATATTCTTTGTTTGATTAATAAACATATTCAAAGATGCAGCTAGAGATTAAAATGTGCATTTATAAATATATGTGGTCACTACGGACTTGAAAGATGACTCAGATATTGAGAGAGCACGGAGATGTTGGCTGTCCGCTGCAACAGGCTGGCTCGCAGATTCGCTCGCTGCACTGCTAAAAATTACCTTGTTCAAGGCCTACTGCCAGTATCTGTATACGTTGGCCTGGCCTTCATTGCCAACGACTTACTGTGGCCACTATTCCTACACGAACAGAGAAATTTGGTGACTCATTTGTTTGTGGTACTATTCGTGACTCTGGTTCTCTGTCGGATTACATCATTTCCGATGCGGTCCTTCAGGGATAATCCAAGCAAAGCCCTTCCCATAGCTCTCTGAGCGACTTTCAACTGGTGGACTAGTCCAGACGTGAGTGTCCACGCATTAGTTGTGTCTACAATATATTCTGTGAGTTGACGGGCTTTCACTATCTACACCGGAAGTTAATAAGTTATCATTAAGTATGTATATACGCATTTTTCTTCCATTCCCACTCCAATCTCTTATCTATTAGACAAGTCCGTCCGTCTGTGGTGCTGTTTCAGCGGCCAAACCGTAAGTGATAGATAAAGAGAATATTTAAGTTATAAGTTAAGAATAGTCTGATAAGACTACAAACCGGATTTGAGTAACGTAGCACTTCTGGTTTTCGAGAAATCACGAATTTCAAACGAAACCACACAAAATCTCCGAAGTTCTCAATTAATTAAATACATTTTTTTTTAAATCAGGTTTAGGTGAACATTTGGTTCACTGGTTTGCTAGTATTATATAATAAACGAAAAGGCAAATTTTAAACACCCAAACATATAATTATATTACGATTGTTATGAATTTAACAGGACGTTATCATGCAACACAAAAAATATTTAATTTTTATGACAAAATTATCGCAAGTGTTAAAATCGACCAGAAGGTCACGCGGGACAATTTAATTCGAGAGGAATTCCGAGTACTCGAGAAATGTTCTTGGTTTGAAACGCTATTTTGGACTAAACAATATAGGAGTAAATTATAAAACGAGTGTTTAGCAAATACAGACAGACAGTTCATGGCCAACACAGATTTGAATTTGTATAAATATTAGTTGATGTAGAAGCTTTAATTGCGAGGAAGAATTTTTGATTGTGTATAGCTAGACTTCGTTCTCATTTCTGGAGCTTTACTCTCTTTCTCCGAAACGAAATTTCGGTAACGAACGAATTTTAAACGAAATATCACCATTGACTCTACTCTGTTTCATTTCCGGACAGACACTTAACTTCGGAATCATAAACAGTTTTCGTGAACGAATGGAATGAGTCATGTTTGTGAGTTCTTTTCATCTCTACTTTTAAGATAACGTTTTTTTACTCGGTAACAATAGAGGTAGTTTACGGCAATTTTTTTGATGACATTGAAAGAACCTTCTTTGACACTGTTAGCCGACCAATTTGTAGAGTCGATACAATCTACTGTATGTCAACCTAAAGGAGATTGCTCAGCTTCCATACATGTTTGGCCTATGGGTACGGCCAGAGTGCACTCAGATTCAGATTCAGATTCTGAAAACAAGCGCGAGAAATAAACAGTGTAGTCGAAGGGTACGGCCAGAGTGCACTCCTGATTCAGATTCAGACTCAGAAAACAAAGCACGAGAAAAAGCAGGCAACCTGCTTAGACTACACTGTTTATTTCTCGCGCTTGTTTTCAGAATCTGAATCTGAATCTGAATCTGAGTGCACTCTGCACAGTGTTTTATGGAACCAAAAAAATTTACATGTTCAGGTTCTTACATAAATAGATTATTTATACCCTAAAAAACGCATGAGTTCAATTTACAGAAGTCTAACTCAAATACTTTTTGAGAAAAAAAATCATGAACTTATCGTGACCTTTGACCTATGAAATCTAGAATATTTTTTTATAAAGTGAATATTAACAATATATTTTTTTAATAAATATGTGTCAATCGGGCATAATCAGAGGCGTATAAACGCGTTTCTTTAGCTTAAAAAAATGCATTGGTTTGGGAGCAGCATTTTTTTTTGTATTTCGTATTTATTGTTTTTTCTCCCTAAAAACGAAAAAGTGGAACCTAGAACTTAGATAGAAATAAACCTACGGATGTGGTCTATCATACATAAATAAGCCACGTGTCACTTTTGCGGCGTTTAAAAGATATTAATTTTTAAATTTTTATGCTAGGGTTGACACCGAGTGTTTTATAGAACCTAAAATATTTACACCTTAAGGTTTTTGCATAAATCAATTATTTAAACCCTAATAACGGCAAGAGTTCAATTCCCAGATCACTATTTTAAGTAAAAAAAAAAGATATGAAGTAGCAAAGTTTTTGAAATTTGCGCATGAAAAAATTAACAATTTAATTTCCTCAAAAGACGGTTCCATATCTGTCCATGAGATATTTGCCACTTGCTAAGGAATTATTGATGGCATAATTTTGTAATTTTATTTTATTTATAAGTGTCCTAGTTTCCAAGAAATATAGTTTTTTTAATTTCGATTTTTAATTTTTTTCTCCAAAAATCGGCAAAAGTGGAATCTGGCTTTAGTACAGAAAGGTTCTATAAGCCAAGTTCTATCACCCATAAAAAAATCAAGTTTCACTTTTGCGGTTTTAAGAAGTTATGACAGAATTTAGATAAAGGTCAACTTTCATGATCTAGGGTTGAAAAATATGTCCGTTTTTATAGTTGGCACCCGATGACAGTAACAGTTCATAAAATCCTCATGCACGGTGAAGAAATTATTGCGTCCAGTGCACTGCCCATCGGTATGCTATCTGAACAAGCAGCTGAATCCCGAAATAAATTCTGGCGTTCAGACAGAGAGCATCATTGCCGAAAAATTAACAGGAGAACCACAATGACGGACCTCTTTCACCATGCCCTACAATCATCAGACCCGTTTATTTCTATGGCAAATATCAGCCAACGTCGAAAATATTCTAAACGATTTCCCTTGCCTTCAGCTGTTTGCGAGCTCTTACAACCAATTGATGCAGATCGATTGCCGTTATTCGAAGCAGAGGAAGATGCTGAAGATGAAGATTTTTCGAACGTCGCAAATGAAAGCAACCTAGAATTATTAAACGACGATGATTTATTTGTATAATAGTTAAAGTAGAGGTGTTGCATAAAGAAGGTGCCGGCAGGTGATGACATTATCCTAAATTGATTTTAAATCTGAATGAATTTCTAAATCCAAAATTTCATCACAATCGTTAGATCCGTTTCCGAGAAACCAATAACATACCAGGTACATACAATAATTGCTCGTTTATAGTATAGGATGTGTGTTAAATTTTTTCAAACAACATAGTTTATTTTTTCGTTGCCATTTAGCGTGCAAGGCAAAATTAAAATGTGGTCGTCAAAATTAAAACAAAGTATTCCTACATCATCACATCTACATTAGGTAGGTAGTATATGTAAGTATATTGTATTCGTCTATAAGTACAACACTTATTCAATTATAATATAATATAATATAATTTATTCAATAGATTGACGGTATTAATAACAAAAAAAAATAACATTTTCATTTAACTCATAGTTGACCTTTGTGACAACCCTAGATCATGAAAGTTGACCTTTATCTAAATTCTGTCATAACTTCTTAAAACCGCAAAAGTGAAACTTGATTTTTTTATGGGTGATAGAACTTGGCTTATAGAACCTTTCTGTACTAAATCCAGGTTCCACTTTTGCCGATTTTTGGAGAAAAAAATTAAAAATCGAAATTAAAAAAACCTATATTTCTTGGAAACTAGAACACTTACAAATAAAATAAAATTACAAAATTATGCCATCAATAATTCCTTAGCAAGTGGCAAATATCTCATGGACAGATATGGAACCGTCTTTAGAGGAAATTAAATTGTTAATTTTTTCATGCGCAAATTTCAAAAACTTTGCTACTTCATATCTTTTTTTTTACTTAAAATAGTAATCTGGGAATTGAACTCTTGCATTTATTAGGGTTTCAATAATTGATTTATGCAAAAACCTTAAGGTGTAAATATTTTTGGTTCTATAAAACACTGTGGAGCGTGCCAACATTGTTTTTGACAACGCGATCATCTTATGGAGCTCCGTGGATCGTACAAAGTACCTTTCGAACAGATGTTTGGAACGCGCCCGCGGCCAACTTCATGGTGTTACTATTGTGTTACAGTGATGCGCGCGCATCTCGAAATTTCACTCACATGATTTTTTCATAACGCGCCCGCGGCCAACTTCATGCTGTTACTTTTGGGTTACAGTGATGCGCGCGCATCTAAAAATTTCACTCTCATCATTTTTTCATAACGCGCCTAAAGAAGTATAACTTCAAAAAAAATAGCCTATAGCCTTCCTCGATAAATGGACTACCCAACACTGAAAGAATCATTCAAATAGGACAAGTTGTTTCAAAGATTAGCGCGTTCAAACAAACAAACAAACTTTGCATCCTTATAATATTAGTATAGATAATAATAAGGTTTAAAAAAAATGTTTTTAATATTACACTTTCGATAGAAATGTCAACAACTATAGGGACCTTAAATACGGTACGCGGCTATCTGAGGGCTTCAATCCACAAATAGATCTCTCACATTGTTTTTGAGCTTTTAACAATATCTCTTATCTATTAGACAAGTCCTGCCGTCCGTCTGTCTGTGGTGCTGTTTCAGCGGCCAAACCGTAAGAGATAGATAAAGAGAATGTTTAAGTTATAAGTTAAGAATAGTCTGATAAGACTACAAACCGGATTTGAGTAACGTAGCACTTCCGGTTTTCGAGAAATCACGAATTTCAAACGAAACCACACAAAATCTCCGAAGTTCTCAATATTTTTTTTATTTTTTTTTTAAATCAGGTTTTGGTGAACATTTGGTTCACTGGTTTGCTAGTTTCTCTATAAGTAGTTAGTCCCCAGAATATTACACTGTATCGCAGAGTTGAAAGCTACAAAGCCATGATAAGCCGCAATAACAGTCTTTCGGACATCTTCTTTTGCAAATTTGTAAAGGGCATATGAATTTACCCTTCCAAATATCGATATCCGTGATTTTCAAATATCGATATTTTGGTGTCGATATTATTGATAATATCGATATATTGTAACAACTCTAGCGAGGCCTGTCCTTATTGGTCACTCGTGTTTGGCCACTCTTACATTGCGAGCAAATACAACTAACTTCGTCTGTTTATGAGACACTATATGGAGATTTTTGTTATGCCATACGTTGCATTGCGGTCGATAGAACTGCGAGCGTTTTTGAAAAATTTTTGTTTTAACAAATTACATTTTTTAAATTTTAAGTACACGTTTTTCTGTAATCCATTCAAATACATTTTTCACACAAAATGCTATTAATAAAAAAGATTATGATATCTTATCCCAAAACAGAGCTACACTAACCGCAAAAATTCCGGTATCGATTATGCCATTATCTGCGTCCTTGTCATTTAATGTCAAATATTATGTAAAAGCAAAAAAAATATATGCGTTTCATTTTCGCTTTGTTGTGGTGCAGATGGTTCACTCGTTCGGTTTTCGGTCGTGGTTCTTAAGCAACTTTAGCAAAGGTCGGTCATTGGATGGGTGACCATAAACTTATCGTCTGTAGCTTCTCCGTGCTTCGGAATGCACGTTAAGCCGTTGGTCGTTAGCACTCAGCAATCCATCTTTTCTTCGTGAATCTTCTGTCCCGTGAAGCCTTAATTAAAAACCTTATGGACATGCCTAGAGTCAGTGCGACAGGACAGCGGTGCTACGGGCGATTAACCTGTACATTACGCTCCCGCCGTTGTGTAGTAGCTTATAGGGATGTCGAAATTTGAGAAAAATATCGATATATCGATACATCGATCTTTTAAAAAATATCAATATGGGCTTCGATATATCGCGAAAAAAACATCGATATATCGATATTTCGGACCAATTTTCCCAAAAATATCTTACAGTAGCTCACGAAATATCACACGCGGTATTCCGTGTTATTATTATAATGGAACGAAAATTATCTCCCTAAAAATAGACCCTATTTTCGAATGATGACATAGACAATACTAAATACAGCACAGATCATAGATATGTTGAATATCATTAATCTGAGATCCAGTTACGATTTTTCCAGAAACGAATTTAGTTAGATCGTGATATGCTGCTAATAATTAAAAAAAATATCGTTTTTGATACGAATTTCGATATTGGTTATTTTGTATCGATGTATCGATATATCGAATCAAAATATATCGGCAAAAAATATCGATATATCGAACAAAAAATATCGATATATCGATACATCGATATATTTTCAACAAGCCTAGTAGCTTACATTAGTGACCAAGAGGAGCTATGAGTCAGCATTTCCCCCGATGCGCCGCCGACCAGTAACGTTTGGTATAGCCTGAGTGTATACACATAAAATGTAAATAATTCATTTCCAGCGACTTTGTCTGCGTAGAAATATTGGTTTCCCATACAATCTTCTAACCGAATTTTCACCATTTTAAATGGTGTTTTTTTATATATATAGGTCTGACAAATGACTCCACACCACCTGATGTTAAGTGAAGGTGAAGTCCAGACGCGAAGATAGCTGATACATCAGTTTTACTTGCCACACCAGCCATCCTCACCCTGCCGGCCTGCATGTTGCTTCTTCACACCTCTTTTAAAGGATCCCAGGTTGTAAGAGGGAGGGAACACGTGAGCGGCCAGAGCATTCCATTTACGGATAGTGCGAAAAAGAAATGAGTTACCAAATTTCTTTGTACGCGTTGGAATTGTAGCCACAGTTAGACGGTGACAACGTAAGCCAGCGTGCGTGGCCCTCCGAAGGAAAGAGGAAGGTGGAATAAGAGAGAATAACTCCTCAGAACACTCGCCGTGGTACAGGCGATAGAACGCGCTTAGTGACGCCACGTCACGGCGTAATTGAAGAGGCTCGAGGTGTTTAGTCACCTCCTCATCGCCTATGATGCGGATCGTGCGCCGCTGTAACCTATCCAAAGCATCGAGCAAGTACTTGGCGGAGCCATCCCAGAGGTGCTAGCAATATTTTTAGGATAAAAACTATACTATGTCCTTGTCTAGGACTCCTAATGTATACTTAACAAATCAAATCAATTCAGCGATTTATGATTGAAGAGGTAACACAGAGACAGACAAATCGCATTAATAATATTGGTATGGAATAGTTGACCGTACTACGGCCGAGTCTCGGCTCGGATCCGGCGCGGTCTATTTATTTATTTATTTGATCACCAACAAAGTTACACTTAGACAATTCTTATTTACACATTTATAGTATGACACTTTATTAGTGGAACTTTAATTATAGGCGATTACGACATGCAATTTACACTTAACTAGCAATTAAATCTTATAAAATTTTGATAATTACATTAATTTCAATACAAAACAATTATTATGAATAAAAATAAAATGTAAATTGTCAATAATTGAACAACAACAATTAAATAAATTTATGAAAAATAAATTAATGAAAATAAATCAATGAAAATTAAATTAATGAAAAATAAATCAATGAGAAATAAACAAACATAAAGATTTTATTCTATTCAGTGTATCCACAAAGATGTCCATATCGGTCGACATTGACAGTGAATTGTACTGAGAGAGCGTTCTATTTATAGCCTGAGTCATCCTTGATTTCACATTAAAATAAACTAGCAAACCAGTGAACCAAATGTTCAACAAAACCTGATTTAAAAAAAAATGTATTTAATTAATTGAGAACTTCGGAGATTTTGTGTGGTTTCGTTTGAAATTCGTGATTTCTCGAAAACCGGAAGTGCTACGTTACTCAAATCCGGTTTGTAGTCTTATCAGACTATTCTTAACTTATAACTTAAATATTCTCTTTATCTATCTCTTACGGTTTGGCCGCTGAAACAGCACCACAGACAGACGGACGGACTTGTCTAATACATAAGAGATTTAACGGTTAGTTCACTCACTCAAGAAACTATATAATAATAGATGAACTCAAAAAGAGTTCTTTATATTGAGGTGCCTTAGGCAAGTATTTGGTACAAATAAGGCCAGTCGCGTGGCCTGATCGAGTCATGTCTTCCCACTGTACGGAATTAGAGCGAATCAAACCCGTGTTCAAGTCACTCACAAGTTTATAAGGGATAGGACAGAAAGGAGGTACCCATTTGTCTCGATACTTGAGGATGACACACACACACACATTTTTGTAAAACCAGGGGTCCATTCGCCTAACAGAAATGCTTTGGAAAACGTCTTATAGTGAATATCATAACGCCGAAGGGTTTCAAATACCTCACGCTATTTTTTTTTAATATTGTTATTACCAACGCAAAAGAAAAAAAAGAGCGCGAGGCATTAGTAATTGAAGAGGCTCGAGGTGTTTAGTCACCTCCTCATCGCCTATGATGCGGATCGCGCGCCGCTGTAACCTATCCAAAGCATATACTTAACAAATCAAATCAATTCAGCCATTTATGATTGAAGAGGTAACACAGAGACAGACAAATCGCATTAATAATATTGGTATGGAATAGTTGACCGTACTACGGCCGAGTCTCGGCTCGGATCCGGCGCGGTCTATTTATTTATTTATTTGATCACCAACAAAGTTACACTTAGACAATTCTTATTTACACATTTATAGTATGACACTTTATTAGTGGAACTTTACTTATAGGCGATTACGACATGCAATTTACACTTAACTAGCAATTAAATCTTATAAAATTTTGATAATTACATTTATTTTAATACAAAACAATTATGAATAAAAATAAAATGTAAATTGTAAACGCAAAAGAAAAAAAAGAGCGCGAGGCATTAGAAAACCTCAGGCGGCTAGAAATAACAAAATGAAATCGTAAGCGTTAGCGGTTTCCAAAGCATCTCCGTTAGGCGAATGGCCCCCAGATATAATCCGAATTTGGGTACACAATTATGGAGGACATGATGGAATGTATTTCACACCGGCCCACCGACTGCAGCTTTATAAGGCACAGGTTCGGCCTCACATGGAGTACTGCTCTCATCTTTGGGCGGGGCCACCCCAGTACCAGCTTCTCCCTTTGGATCGCATCCAGCGCCGACCGGCTCGAATAGTCGACGACCAGGACCTTTCCGATCAGCTTGATCCTTTGGCTTTGCGTAGGGATGTAGCTTCGCTCTGCATCTTCTATCGCATTTATCACGTGGAGTGTTCTGAGGAATTGTTCGGATTAATTCCAGCTGCTGCATTTCGCCATCGTACATCGCGACAAAAATTTCATCCCCATCATCTTGATGCGTGGCTATCCACAACCGTGCGTTTTTGTCGAAATTTTTTACCACGTACGACAAAACTGTGGAATATGTTGTCGCCAGTAGTGTTTCCGGACCGATACGACTCAAAAACCTTCAAAAAAGAGCGTACTCCTTCCTTAAAGGCCGGCATCGCATTTGTGATACTCCTGGTGTTGCAAGTGTCCATGGGCGACGGTGATCACTTACCATCAGGTGAGCCGTCTGCTCGTATGCCCCCTATAACATAAAAAAACGCTTTTTTTTCTTTTTTTTTTTGGCAAGCTTGCGTTAAGTTTGTATATCTACTTGTTCATAAGACGTGCGTGATTGAAGTCTTTGGTGTATGAACTTTTGCTAACAACATCCTCGTTCCAAATTCAAATCACTTTAAGTCCCTAGGCATTAAAACGCTATTTTGATCCCTAACGACAGAGAAACTTGATAAAAATATTATTCTAAGTCAACTATTGTACACCGCGCCTTATATTTATTTGCGGGTTGGAGAGAATCTTTTACGATTTTCACAGTTTGAGAAGTTCAATACGAATGGGGATCGATGGGGACCATTTTGTGGAACTCCGATGTTACCCAAGCTGAGGGGATATTTAGGATAGCTTATGTACTTATGGATATTTTGCGAGTCGAGAACTAGAGATGATAGTTTGAATCTAAAGAAAATTGTACTGGAACAAAAATGAAACACGCGGTCCAGGTATAAGTTGAATGCCTTAAATTGTAATATAATTACAGATATATAAGTATGAATTCTTGCGTGGTTCTTCAGAGCAGCAGATCTTTATGTTAAAAACAGACCAATAGGGTATTTGACAGTGTTAAAAATAAAGTGCCAATTGTTAGCATCTGTGTTTATAATTAATACTAGCAAACCAGTGAACCAAATGTTCACCAAAACCTGATTTAAAAAAAAAATGTATTTGATTAATTGAGAACTTCGGAGATTTTGTGTGGTTTCGTTAGAAATTCGTGATTTCTCGAAAACCGGAAGTGCTACGTTACTCAAATCCGGTTTGTAGTCTTATCAGACTATTCTTGTCTTATAACTTAAACATTCTCTTTATCTATCTCTTACGGTTTGGCCGCTGAAACAGCACCACAGACAGACGGACGGACGGACTTGTCTAATAGATAAGAGATTGGCTGGGGATTTTACTATTTTTACAAAAAAAATATTCATAATTTTTCTTAAAAAGTCACGAAAAAAGATATTAGTTTTCTTATCTATTGTCACGTGACCGAAAACGCTTGCTTAAAATGCCGTCACACGCAAGTAAACTTCCTGTTAAAGTGACATTACATTGTATCGTTTGACGTTTTAATAACAGTCGTGTGACGTCACACACTAGTAAGACGCCATATTGCCTTGTTTTTGATTTGGTATTTTTTACTGAAATACACAGACAGAACAGAATGATGAATATCCACTTTTTACTGGACTCCATAAACATCAGTCAATAACGTGAGATCGTTTTCTAAAACTTGTCAAATATCCTATTGCAAGTCGGACTCGCGTCCAAAGGTATTTGTACTATTATCTATAAAACATGTTATATAGCCGAGAAAAAAAAACGGCGAAAAGGTGACGTCTGTTGCATGAAAACTCCCTTAAATATGTATTATGTTTTAATTGATTTCGTTTTAAAGTGAATATGATCAGCAGCCTATTAAAGTCCCCAATGTTGGGGCACATCCCTTTCCTATTGATGGAATAGGGAGATTGACCCACCACGCGGGACCAGTGCGGATTGGCGAGTGCTAACGACTGCAGATGCAGCCGGGACCAACGGCTTGCCGTGCCTTCCGAAGCACGGAGGAAAAATAAAGATGTCAAAGGTTATTCTTAATTAGTATTTGGGGTTAGACTTAGTCTTAGTAGAACGACGGGCTGTTTCCGCAACTCGACATCAAGTACCTATTTTACGTGGGGATCAGTCCTGTCATCCCAGCTCCTCACCGCTCAGCAGGCCCCGGATCTTGCAGCAGGCCTCTACTAGTGATCGTGTTTTTTCAAAGTAGAGAAGGCTTTTGTCTTGCAACGCCCCTACACTCCAGCAGAACAATGGGCGGTCGTTTCCTCCTACAGGCAGTCTCTGCACAGAGGGCTGTCAGAAATACCTATATTACTAATGTGTTTGTTAAAATAGCCACCACTCCACGACAACGGCTAACTAGAGCCAAGGTCTGAGTCTCAGAGACGCCCTCTAGTTGAGCCGACCCCTTCAAGTGGTCCAGACGGAGAGGTGACTTCCGCCTGGAATACCTCTAGAGGCACTCACCAATAGGGATGATGACTAAATTTTTTTTCTTCGTTTATCAGGTAGATTATGAAAAAGTATTGGACACGTATTTTTTCTTTTTTCACATAATATAAACATTACAGAGATATATTGATTTGAAAAGTCGCATGACGTCACGTTTGAGTACAATTATAAGTGAAAATTCACTCAAAAGTGACGTCACGAGCCCCTACTCCCAAACTTTGACGCTCCATAACTTTGTCATTTTTTGGCTGATTGCCCAAAGAAAAAATACGTGTCCATTATTTTTACCCGACTGCCAAAGAGGGAGGGTAATGTTGAGGGAGTGTATGTAAGTATGTATGTATGTCTGTTCCTTTGTGACCTCCTGTAGCCTAAACGGCTTGATGGATTTTGATGTATGAGGTATCGTTAGATTTGTCTTGATTACGGGAGTGTCATAGGATACATTTTATCCTAAAAGTCCCACGGGATAAAGACATAATAATATTTTTTCTAAATTTCCCTTTAAAAAAATATGTATGCGGTATCATTAGATTCATTTTTAGACTGTCTTAAGGTACTTAATAATTCCCGCGATATTAATTCCCTTACTGAAGTAACAAGACTACGGTATATACCGTCTTAAAATACTAACTAACTAAAAAGTGTGAAATAAAAAAGGTAAATTTAAAAAATCAAAAAACCCGACTGCTTAATTATACTTCAAATAAAAACTGAAAAGAAAAAAACAAGTCCAGTAGTCTATAATTCTGTTAATAAGGAACAAAGCTACTTTAACAGTCGGGACCCACTGTTGAAAAATATTATGTATTCTTGAATATCTAATGGGTCCCGACTGTTAAAGTAGCTTTGTTCCTTATTAACAGAATTATAGACTACTGGACTTGTTTTTTTCTTTTCAGTTTTTATTTGAAGTATAATTAAGCAGTCGGGTTTTTTGATTTTTTAAATTTACCTTTTTTTTTGATCATCTAACTGGCGGAATAAATAGAATTTCGTTTACTGTACCCCGTCATCACCCCTATTCTCGGCTTGAGGTCCCGTCAGGATCTCGCCGTCTCCAAACCCAGTGAAGATCACTTGCGACTAAAAGCATACATACTCAAAAAAAAATGAAAAATATATGAAATACCCGTGATTGAGTGATTTAGCATTCCTTATATACATGTAAGATAGTCTGGCATCATATGGATTATTTATTATATTTCAATGTTTTCACGGAATGTGTAAGTATTCGTATATCCAATGAATAATAAATTAGGTAAAATTTAAGCGAGCTCGCAGAAACTTAATTATCCGAAAATACTCTCCACACTCGAGGAGCTCGATGGCGCAGGTGGCTAGCGCGTTCGGCTGCGATCGTTAAAGTTAAGCAACTTTCGCAGTGGTCGGTCATTGGATGGGTGACCAAAAATTTACTATCTCGAGCTCCTCCGTGCTTCGGAAGGCACGTTAAGCCGTTGGTCCCGGCTGCATTTGCAGTCGTTAGCACCCACCAATCCGCACTGGGCCCGCGTGGTGGGTCATGGCCCAATCTCCCTATTCCATCCATAGGGAAGGCCTGTGCCCCAGCAGTGGGGACATTAATAGGCTGATGATGATGATGATGACTCTCCACTTATAATTCTGATCGGGTTCCTAGAAGTAACAGCGCGGGAGACTGGAAAACAGTGGGTATTTTTGGATTAATAATATACGTATGAATATGAATATTTTATTAAAAAAAAAATGGTTGCCTGTAAAGTCGGTTTTACGGGCGAAGATTTTACGTGACAACGTCTTTTTCTCGGTAGAATATTTATTGATATGAATATAATTAAATTGCACAATAGGAACAAGGAATTGAATGAAAATAAGAATTGCACAAATTTTAACTATAGAAATATATTTTGTTTACTAAAACATTGTACATGTAAACTTAAACTTAACACGAGAGACTCATCGTAACGTTACCGAGCGTTACACTTTTTCATAAGTGACTCCCAGCCGCAACCTAATTTAAGACGTTGTCACGTCAAAATACGCCCTTAATTTCCAAACTCTGTTTGGTTATATTGATTCCGTGCTTTAGGTTATGTTGCTTCGATAGCAAGACCTTTCCAAAGCATTATAGTAATACTAGCAAACCAGTGAACCAAATGTTAACCAAAAAAAAAATGTATTTAATTAATTGAGAACTTCGGAGATTTTGTGTGGTTTCGTTTGAAATAGAAATCACGTGATTTCTCGAAAACCGGAAGTGCTACGTTACTCACATCCGGTTTGTAGTCTTATCAGACTATTCTTAACTTATAACTTAAACATTCTCTATATCTATCTCTTACGGTTTGGCCGCTGAAACAGCACCACGGACGGACGGACGGACTTGTCTAATAGATAAGAGATAAGTTATTTACGGGATTGTTACCATGTACCTTGTTTTTAGCGAAATCAGCCATCGCGGAACATTTGATTGATTCTGGTCCTAACCACTGGATTTAGTTTCATAACCCACAGATTATCTCGACAGAACGCCACTACATACCAAGATTGGTCAGGAAAGCGATTGAAATAACAAAACATAAAAATTTCAATCGTTAGGACGGGTTTAAATTGTCGAGTGTCTGGAATCCTGTGGTTCGTACGTGTAAAACCGGAAATAATCAAAAAAGTGTCGTGTCGCGATCCCATACTGTAAGTGTTGTGTGTCGAGAACAGTTTCGAGTTAATAGTGAGAATGTGAACAGTGGTACGGGTATCGAACGCAATAAAAGACTTCGTCGGAGGGTAGACCGATATGTCTGCCAATAACAGCCTACTGAAACTCGCTAAAAACGAGGTACATGGTAACAATCCCGTAAATAACTTATATTACTTTCCAAAGCAATTCGCGGTGAGGTGATCAACAATTGTGGTTATTGTAAGCAGCTGTTAATAATGTTAGACTAAGACATAACTTCACGCAGTTTACTTGCTTAATCTTTGATAAGCAGCGAGGTAATGTAGGACTCACTACCGCGGATACAGAGGCGGCCTTACCCATTGCGAGGCTCCGGGCGGCAGGTCTTTGCGAGGTCCTTTGTCCTTCGTGAAAAGTATGTGATGCGAAAGTAGGTCTGGTTGTTTGGTTTAGGTATTTGTCATGTTTAAGGAAAAATGCTTAAATTATACAAATAAATCAAATTTGAATTTTAAATCATTTTACATTGAAAGATTCACAAAATTAACAAATACAGAGATGATACATTTTAAAATTGATGTTTGCGGCTTTTCCTCAGACTAAAATCTGTAATTAAAGCACAATAATCTAACGAATAAGCTACGTCATTTTCGATTGAAAGAATAGCGAGCGCTGAAAGCCGATCTTGTGTCATTGAATTCCTCAAATATGTTTTAATAATTTTAAGCCTCGAAAAACTCCTTTCAGCAGACGCAACTGTAACAGGCGTGGTAGCAATAATTCTCAGGACTATTTCGATAGTGGGGTAAACTTCAGTTATTTTTTTTTCTATTATGTATTTTAGCACCGAGATAATGTCATCGTTTCCTTCATACACACGGATGAACATATTCAGTTCTTCGTACAATTCATGTCCATCAATGTCACATGGTTCTCCTACTGTCATAGATATTTGCAAGTCGCTGCATTGCTTTAAAAGTTCACTATCATTAATTTCCTTTATTTTTTTTTATATTATACATGAAACCAAATATGCTCTCATGATGTTTAAGAGCTCAAACCTAGGATAACAGCTTGCGCGTACATTGTCGACAATGACATAAAAATAGTTTATTTTGATAATTTCTCCCGCTTTCAATTCATGAGATTCATCTTCCCCTTCATAATCAAAATGCCTTTTTTTACGTCGTCTTCTAACTTTTTTGAACTGTCTGTGAATATCATTTTTCTCGGCTATTTCTCTTGCAAGGAATGACTGAAAACCATTTTCTCGATAATTATCGAGCCAATTTGTGAATGCGTCTAGGTGTTGTATCACCCCATCTAAGTGCATGTTTTCGCTTTGCCACATTTTACTTATAACATTTATCTTTGTAAGAATGTCATACCATATGACAAGTGAAACTACAAATTCGTAGGTAGTTAGTTCCTTTTCTATAGAATGGCATTCACTGACCAACTGACAATCTGTTGTGTTTTCTGCTAAATCCTTTAAAGCATCACATATATCACTTAGTTGGTATTTAACGGCCTTCACCGATGCTACCCTGCACTCCCATCTAGTTTCAGAAAGTGGTTTAAGCGACAATGATTTTACATGAGCATTTAAAATAGCCCACCTCTGACTTGAGCCGGCAAACAGTGTACAACCTTTGTAGCAAACCAAAAAAAGATTTTGCTTGGACACAAGACGATGCTGCATCTCCTAGGATGAGATTCCAGCTATGACTCCCACAAGGTAAAAAATAAGCAAGTGGATTAATTTCAAGAATACGTTTTTGGACACCACTTTTTTCACCACGCATATTGGCACCATTATCATATCCTTGGCCTCTGCAATTTTGCAATGATATACCTAACTGTTCTAATTCTGTGATTATATAATTAGTCAAACTCTCAGCTGTGGTTTTTTCGACGGCTAAGAAACCAATAAAATGTTCTTCAATTTCAGCTGTATTTGTATTAAAAAATGGGTGCGTGTACTTATGTAGGAGCGTAAGAAGTTATCCTTCTTTGGCATCGTTTAAAATTAGTTTTTAATTGCATGCAAATAATTAATTACAATAAATTAATAAAAAGTCTGGAAAAGGACACAGTCAATAAAGTTCAGTTTTAATTTGAAAAAATAAATAAATAATCAAAATATTCAATTAAAATCGCTATTGAATATAATTTATTAGAACATATGTGATTTGCACTTGTATGAAACTCAAACACGTATTCCGAATATACAAACTAGAAACATGTGGATAAATATTATAAATATGAATACCTATAACTGTTACTTTATTACAAAAAATAAAATGTGGTTTTTGGTTCTACTACACCAATGGTCAAGAGATGGCGCCGTAGTCTCCTGAATCGCGCTTTGGTTCCGTTGTTCCAGATTAATAAATACTTTTGATATTATAATTATGAATACCTATAACTGTTACTTTATTACAAAAAATAAAGATGTGGTTTTTGGTTCTACTACACCAATGGTCAAGAGATGGCGCTGTAGTCTCCTGAATCGCGCTTTGGTTCCGTTGTTCCAGATTAATAAATACTTTTGATAGGCCTTCCCAATGCAGTCGTAAGCACCCACTAAATAGAGATTCTATTTCTATTTTGTTGGTAGATTTTCTTAATGTGCGGTAAACACAAAAGTAACGCATGAAGTTGGTCGCTAAAGCGACCAACTTCATGCTGTTAAAATTTTGTGTTACAGTGATGCGCGCGCATCTTAGAATTTCACTCTCATAATTTTTTCATAACGCGCCTAAAGAAGTATAACTTCAAAAATCTTATAATAATTGAAAGTTGCTCAACACGAGAAACGTCGCGAGTACAATCAAGAATAATCGAGTAGTATTTATTTTTTACTATATTTTCAACAATTTGAGTCTTCACGTGACTTGCCATTATTAGTATGAGCTCATTTTGAATACTTTTTCCGATATAGTGGTCATTAATCGTCTTATCCCTTTCTTTTTTTAGGTGAAGTCTCAGCACCGGATCAAATCGGGCTATTAACTTTACTAAATCTATAAAGTTGCAACTTGTCTCATTCGAATCTGAGTTAGTTGTTAACTGACTATAAACTTCGAATCGGGATTTGTCATGTTTTTTACTTACGGTTATCGAAAAAAATCTGTCAGTGCACTGTAAATTTTAGTGTCTTATTTTAAAACATTAAAATCGTTTTAATATGACGTCACCCATTTGATTGACATTGTCTCGATTTTAAAACGTTTTTTAGTGTTTTAAAATCGAGACAATGTTTATGTTAATAATAGTGTACATAATGAATTTTTCAATTATGTTTTGAATGAATGAATTAGTTAACTAACTTAATTTTAATTTACGGTTATGTTATAACCTTAATAAGTAATTAAGGATCAAAATCAAAAGTTTTAAATAAAAAAAAATAGTTATTTTTTTTTATATTTTTTAAAATTTGCTTGGGTTGTTGCGCGAGGCCCCTGTAGGAGCGAGGCCCCGGGCGATTGCCCTGTTCACCACCCCCTAAGGCCGCCACTGCGCGGATATATCTACATTATCCTCAGCCTATTAATGTCCCCAGTGCTGGGGCACAGGCCTGAACCAATGGATGGAATAGGGAGATTGGGCCGTGACCCACCACGTGGGCCCGTGCGGATTGGTGGGTGCTAACGACTGCAGATGCAGCCGGGACCAACCGCTTAACGTGCCTGCCGAAGCACGGAGGAACTCGAGATGGAAGATTTTTGGTCACCCATCCAATGATCGACCACTGCCAAAGTTGCTTAACTTTAACGATCGCAGCCGAACGCGCTAACCATCTGCGTCATTGAGTTCCTCAAAAACATCACCAGAAAAAGGTACATATAGTTATTAAACTGTGATCTTCTGAAAACTGTCAAATATCTAAAATTTTCTTTAGATTTTAACTTAAAATATTGTCACAAACGCTCTCGAAACGTAACCGCGAAATCGAAAGTGCCAGAGCACCGCGGGTCGCGATAGAGGTCGAGTAATGCGGCTCATTCTTAAATGAGCCTTATGCAGTGCGGCGTAAGGGAGAAAGTGCAACGACACCTGCTCTTGTTTGCAAGTTATGCGCGTTACCTGCGTAGGTATAAGTAGGTACTTCGTACTCGCGGGTGCTAGCTAATTCTCAATTTAACAAGTACTTTCTAGAATGCGTCGATCGGCGTATATAAGCGGGATTGGCGCCGCGCAGAGACAGTTGAGTTTCAACAGCGATTTCGGAGCGAATCCAAAGGCGATCAAAGTGCAACAAAAGTGTTTAAGTGCGATAGTTTAGAGACTTGTATAGTGAAATACAGTGTTTAGTGAGTATTTTGTAATTAACATTGTGTGTTAATTGTGTGAACTGTGTGGTGAATAAAGAACTGTCAAGCGTGAACTGGCATATAATTTCAAACCCCATCCCGACACGTAGCAATATCGTTATAATTGCTATTTGTTCTTTGAAATGTTTATTACGTATAAATGTATTCATTTGACATTATGGGTTACCTACAATGCGAAGAGATGGCGCTGTCTTGCAGCTTAAGAAATACTAAAAGAAAATTGGATACGAGAGGTAAATGCTTAAATAAAATATACCTGCCAATTGACGACCTCGATGGCCGAGTGGTTTGCACGCCACGTTTCATGGTGTCGCCTATTCGAGAGGTCCCGGGTTCTAATCCCGGCGGGGGCAGATGTTTGTGTGATGAATACGAGCATTTGTACTCCAGTCATGGATGTTTAATATGTATTTCTATGTATTATTAGTATATGTATTCTATCCGCTATCCTAGTATCCCATAACACAAGCCTACAGTGCTTACTTTGATGCTAGGCTAATTGGTGTGAGCGTTGGAAATATCTATTATTTATTTACTAGCAAACCAGTGAACCAAATGTTCACCAAAACCTGATATAAAAAAATGTATTTAATTAATTGAGAACTTCGGAGATTTTGTGTGGTTTCCTTTGAAATAGAAATCACGCGATTTCTCGAAAACCGGAAGTGCTACGTTACTCAAATCCGGTTTGTAGTCTTATCAGACTATTCTTAACTTATAACTTAAACATTCTCTTTATCTATCTCTTACGGTTTGGCCGCTGAAACAGCACCACAGACAGACGGACGGACGGACGGACATGTCTAATAGATAAGAGATTTTTTTATTATACCTTAAACTAATATGTAAATGATAGGATTTCATTAATTAATTTTCCTTACAATTGTTCACTTTCAACTATTAGAAGCCGTAATTGTAAGAATATCACGGCATTCGAGACTGAATTATAACTTTCCTATTGGGCTTTTTAACTCATTAATCATTCTGAAAGGTTCGGAAACTTGTTTCAGCGCAAACGGTCTTATATTACAATCAAGTATTCTATTGCGTCATCGATCGAATTTACTATTTATGAGATAGATTTTTAGGCAGTGTCAGGCTGGCTGAGACCTGTCACTCGCTTTTTGAAAGCTTTTATTCACTTTCAATGTACTCGTACGTATGTTCAGATCAAATCTTGCATTTTTTTTTTATAATAAATAAATAATAAATATTTCCAGCACTCACACCAATTAGCCTAGCCCCAAAGTAAGCACTGTAAGGCTTGTGTTATGGGATGCTAGGGTAACGGATAGAATACATATACTATACATATATAAGTATATTTATATAGAAATACATATTAAACATCCATGACTGGAGTACAAATGCTCGTATTCATCACACAAACATCTGCCCCCACCGGGATTTGAACCCGGGACCTCTCGAGTCAGCGACACCATGAAACCCGGCGTACAAACCACTCGACCACGGAGGTCGTCAAAAATTTGTTTCAAATTTGTTTTGAAACCTCTAGTCCTTTATCATCAGCCTATTAATGTCTCCACTGCTGGGGCACAGGCCTTCCCTACGGATGGAATAGGGAGATTGGGCCATGATCCACCACGCGGGCCCAGTGTGGATTGGTGGGTGCTAACGACTGCAGATGCAGCCAGGACCAACGGTAACTAAGCACGGAAGAGCTCGTGATAATAAATTTTTGGTCACCCATCCAATGACCGACCACTGCGGAAGTAGCTTAACTTCAACGATCGCAGCCGAACGCTGGATTGGTGGGTGCTAACGACTGCAGATGCAGCCAACGGCTTATCGTGCCTTCCGAAGCGCGGAGGAGCTCGTGATAATAAATTGTTGGTCACCCATCCAATGACCGACCACTGCGGAAGATGCTCAACTTCAACGATCGCAGCCATCGAGCTCCTCCATGATGATGATGATGATTATTTCCATGAGATGAGTATCAAATGAAAGGGAAAAACGAAGAAACAAAGTTGCCTACACTATGATTTTTTTTTTTTTTAAGCATTTAACTGCTAGATGTTTAAATCTAAAGAAAAGTTTACTAGAAAAAAAATCCACGCGGACCAGGCAGCGGATGGGACTCGAACCCGCACCCTCCGCTATCCGGGCGAATGCTCTGACCATTATGCTACCACGGCCCTATTAGCCGCGTCGAAATTTTCCTAGCCTTCATCTGCAAGGCAGCGCCATCTCTTCGCATTGTAGGCAACCCACAATGTCAAATGAATACTTTTTCAAGTAAACTTTTCTTTAGATTAAAACATCTAGCAGTTAAATGCTTAAAAAATAAATAAAATCATAACTGTAATTGCTATTTCTTCTTTCAATTGTTTAATACTTGAAAACGTATTCATTTGACATTGTGGGTTGCCTACAATGCGAAGAGATGGCGCTGCCTTGCAGCTTAAGGCTAGGAAAATTTCGACGCGGCTAATAGGGCCGTGGTACCATAATGGTCAGTGCATTCGCCCGGATAGCGAAGGGTGCGGGTTCGAGTCCCGTCCGCTGCCTGGTCCGCGTGGATTTTTTTCTAGTAAACTTTTCTTTAGATTTAAACATCTAGCAGTTAAATGCTTAAAAAAAAAACATAAATATTATCTACTATATAAAAATAAGTCGGGTTTTCCTTCCTGACGCTATAACTCCAGAACGCACGAACCGATTTCCACGGTTTTGCATTCGTTGGAAAGGTCTCGGGTTCCGTGAGGTTTATAGCAAAGAAAATTCAGGAAAAATTAAAAAAAAAACTTCTTTTAATCACCAAACGAAATGTTACATAAAACGAAGCCATCTGGTGGCGAAACGGAGTTCGCGGGGTTTGCTAGTCGTTTATAAATAAAAGCTAGTTATTTCATTAAAATGATTCTAAATATAAATTGATCTTTAAAACTCGAGTGGGTGGCTCTCCAGTGCGCCTCGTGGCTGTTGAAACGCACGTGTAGTGGTCGTAAGGTCATCGATAGTGCACTCAATATCCGTATCGACCCACGCTGACGACGCATTCAACGATAGCTCAGAGATAATCCAAATCTATCAAAATATAATAATACTAGCAAACCAGTGAACCAAATGTTCACCAAAACCTAAAAAAAAAAAACAAAAAAAATGTATTTAATTAATTGAGAACTTCGGAGATTTTGTGTGGTTTCGTTTGAAATTCGTGATTTCTCGAAAACCGGAAGTGCTTCGTTACTCAAATCCGGTTTGTAGTCTTATCAAGACTATTCTTAACTTATAACTTAAATATTCTCTTTATCTATCTCTTACGGTTTGGCCGCTGAAACAGCACCACAGACAGACGGACGGACGGACTTGTCTAATAGATAAGAGATACTTAAAACAAAACGAAATAAACAAAAAAAAAATAAAAAAATTGTGTGTTAGCTCCGACGCACGACCGGAGTTCCGGAGGTCACTATAAAAACGATTGTCTTTGAACAGACACAAAACAAAATCAAGTCCGAAGAAGTCGGTTACAAGTAGAGATACCTCAGGAATCGTCCCATGGTTTCGACTATCATAGGTTCCATGTCACACATTTTATCATCTAACATCATCGATATTCATCATATATTTTATTATGTATTTCTGGAAACACACAATTTCAAAAATATCACACACTAGTCATCATTTTGTAAATATGTATTATAATTCCATCTGCACTAAAAATCACTATTCCAGAGTGCTGGACACTTACCGGCATTTCTATATATACTGTTATTTATTTGTTTTCATTAATTTTGCTCCGATTTTATTATCTATTTTTAGTTAATTTATTTTATTGACATTTGTGACAACTTAATGTTTTTTATCCGTTGCCATGGCTAAAAGTGAAAGGTGCGCAGATGAGGTTGCGCACAAAAACGTAACCAGGTCATTTGTTCAGTAGATTTTACTCCTCACATTTTTCTCATACCGGACCTCTTATATTATGTAAATCGATTCTTAAGGAGTAAACTCCAAAAAGAGTGTGCTTATGACCACACGAATGTAATGAAAGAAGAAAGAGTTTAAAAAAAAAACAAAATTCAATATTTTATTCAGTCTAGGCTGTTACAAGCACTTGTGAATATCGAAAAGCTACGCCATCGGTTCGCAAATCTACGGCGGGAGACCTTGTACTGAGAAGAACCGGCAAGAAACTCAGCAAGGGCTGCTTTTTTCTCCCTGTTTTATTTCATACAGTGTCGTCCAATTGAAACTTGAGAGAGAAAGAAAATGTGCGCGCGCACTGCTTTCTCTTGCTTATATACCCCACTCAACTCCCGTTCGCCTCGCCCGATGACACTTTTCGTAACGCGTAACGCGTTCGCCAGCTTACTCCCCAAGTCAAGCGTGCGTAAAGAAGTTTGCTTATATCCCCCACTCAACTCCCGTTCGCCTCGCCCGATGACACTTTTCGTAACGCGTAACGCGTTCGCCAGCTTACTCCCCAAGTCTAGCGTGCGTAAAGAAGTTTGCTTATATCCCCCAAACAACTCCCGTTCGCCTCGCCCGATCACACTTTTCGTAACGCGTAACGCGTTCGCCAGCTTACTCCCCAAGTCAAGCGTGCGTAAAGAAGTTTGCTTATATCCCCCACTCAACTCCTGCTCGCCTCGCCCGATGACACTTTTCGTAACGCGTAACGCGTTCGCCAACTTACTCCCCAAGTCAAGTGTGAGTAAAAAAGTTTCACTTCAAAAAGTCAAAACATAAACAAGCACTTTAAAGAACACATCCAGTACCTAGCACGAACCATTATGGAATTCAAATAGTTTGCAAACCGAAATGTCAATGTCAAATAGTGTTGCCGAACTATCGATATTAAAACTATCGACAGTTTACATAGAAAATCATGTACCCTATCGATAGGCCTATCGATAGAATCGATACTACCGATAGTATCGATAGCTCAGAACAAGGCAATACTATCGAATGAGTGCAATACTATCGATACTATTGTAGTTCGTTAATAACAAACTATTGATAGTATCGATACTATCGATAGTGTTGATTTCATCTGCAACAATACTTTCGATAGTATCGACACTAGCGATTGTCCTAGACTAAAGTTTGTGATTGACTATAATACCTGAAAATTGTAAACAATACTATTGCAAATTGTTAAACTATCGATAGTATGGTTGCAAATAAAATCGACAGTATCGATACTATCGATAGTTTGTTATTAACAAACTACAATACTATCGATAGTATCGATAGTATTTAACTCATACGATAGTATTGGCTTTTTCTGTGCTATCGATAGTATCGATACTATTGATAGTATCGATACTATCAATAAGCCGATCGATTGTCATAAGATTGGTTGGTTATCGATAGACTATCGATTAATCATCGATAGTCGACTATCGATCGGCAACACTAATGTCAAATTTTGTATGGAAACTTGAACAGCAGCGGCACAAAGTACGTAATGAGAACTAAAAATCAGTACAAATTTGGCAATGACATTTCGGACTCGCAAACGATACGAATTCGATACTGGTTCGTGCTAGGGGTACAGCACACAATACGCTACGAAACAACTGACGGTTGTAACGGCAAATCTTACTCCTTGTCCGATGACGAAAAGTAACTTCTCTCCAAAAATCCAATGATTCGGTCTATTGATATCTTAATATTTAAATCCCGTTTTAATGCCTAAAATTTTATAAACTCAATATCACTACATAGTATAAAACAAAGTCGCTTTCTCTGTCCCTATGTCCCTTTGTATGCTTAAATCTTTGAAACTACACAACGGATTTTGATGCGGTTTCTTTGAATAGATAGAGTGATTTAAGAGGAAGGTTTATATGTATAATACATGCATAATATAGATAGAGAAACACTGATAATTTTAGAGGTTTTTAATGTAAGGTCGTAAATAAACACATTTTTTGCGCTTACATTGCAAACGCTGGCTGAACCCAACGAGATAGATCAAAATAATGTACTACAGTATTGTACACCTTAAAAAAGTCTACAAAAAAGTCCTCGATGGTATATGCCTATCTCTTTGGTATAACCCACAATAACCATTTTTTAATTACTTATTACGAGAAAATAATGGCTTATTTACGAACAAGCGATTTTAAGCAATACAGCATTAATCCTTATCCAATTAAGTACCTTAAATACATTGTGCGTGTAATATAGATCAATATGGCCCTTTACAGCATGTAATTTAAATGAATATTTTCGAAGATATTACAAATTTATTAAAATGCAGGAACATACCGGTTCGGGCAGTACTGTCCGGGGGGCCGGCGGCGGCGCGTGTCTTTAGTAATTAGGTATTTAAAGAAAGTCATTGTGTTTAATAGAAGTTTGAGAACAAAAATATAGTCTAAACTACAGCTCTACACCGAAGCAAAGCGAGGGCGGGCCACTAGTATATATATATACAGTAGAATAAAGCCGTTTTCAGAGTAGCCGGGTGTGTATGTGAAATTAACGCCAATATGCACCCTTTCCATAATCCATTAATTCCTCGTAAGCCTCGCAACGGATTTGATGCGGTTTCATCACCACCAGTTAGAAAATATTTCATATTAAGGTTTACGTGATTAAAACAAAGATACAAAACCTTTTAAATTTAATTATTAACTTTACGTACTAGCTTCAATCCGCGACTTCGTTCGCGTTTACTTTAAGTTTTAGAGAATAACATAGGAACCTAACCTTTTTTCCGGAACAAAAGGTCCCCAAGTCTTAATCCAGGTAATAAACTATATGTGTGCATTATTTTAACCAAATCTGTAAAGACGTTTTTATGCGTGATTGAATTACAAACACACCAACTTTCATATTTATACTATTACTAGGATGATCCTATTATCTGAGCTGTATTTTTGCCGTTACGTTCTTGGTAATTCTGTCAAAGTCAATATCTATTTTATGAATGAGATACTGCTGTGACCGGATTCTGTCCTAAATGGCCCTAACAAAGATGGCGGGCCTCGTATTTCTAGCTACTGTCTATTTTGTGCTGCGGATTAAGTCAATTCTAAAGCAACTCGTGCACAAGATGGCTGCGAACACGACCTGTCGTAATACCGCCATATTGCTGGTCGTTTAACTCTGTATAAAAACTCATATTTGTTTCTTAGGTTTTCACGCACATCACTCATTAAATAAGTTTATTTATAAATGAGTTTATTTATTTGACCCTAACTAGTGGTAGTTTACGGTAGTTAGGGTCAAATAAATAAACTCAAAATTAGAAAAAAGAATTTTAAATAAAGTACTAAATTAACTAATAAATTCATACATTGACAATAAAATTTCAAAAATCTTCCAATGCAATAATCGAAAAGCGAAGATTTTCGAAGGTAGCTCGACAAAATTAAATAAAAAATCAGTATTCTGACAATGCAGACCTGAAAAGGCTGCGAAACGTCACTAAATAAATAAAATTTCGTGTATTAACACGTTAAAACTAGTTTTATAAAAACTCATTTTAGAAAAAATGAGATTCGTCGTGTTCACTCAAGAACTGTCCGCATGACACTGAAAATGGCTGGTCGCGGCCTGTGCAAATTCGCGGTCGCAGATATAAACTTCGTAGTAACTGAAGCGAATCCCGCGCGGGATTCGCAACGCGATTCGCTCGCGCCAATAGGGATGATGGCTAATTTTTTTCTCTTCGTTTATCAGGTAGATTATCAAAAAGTATTGGACACGTATTTTTTCTTTTTTCGCATAATATATACATTGCAAAGATCATATTGATTTGAAAAGTCGCATGACGTTACTTTGAGTACACTTTTAAGTGAAAATTCACTCAAAGTGACGTCACGAGCCCCTACTCCCAAACTTTGACAAATACGTGTCCATTATTTTTTGATCATCTAACTGACGGACTAAATAGAATTTCGCTTACTGTACCCCGTCATCACCCCTATTGCGCCAGGTAAGTTGTATGCACGAACTGCAGCGGAACATATGGGGGATTAGTGATGCTAGACCGTATCGCTTTTTTAATACCATAGAATAAATAAAATAAATAAATAAATATTTCCGACACTCACACCAATTAGCCTAGCACCAAAGTAAGCACTCTAAGGCTTGTGTTATGGGATGTTAGGGTAACAGATAGAATACATATACTGTACATATATAAGTATATTTATATAGATATACATATTAAACATCCATGACTAGAGTACAAATGCTCGTATTCATCACACAAACATCTGCCCCACCGGGATTCGAACCCGGGACCTCTCGAGACAGCGACACCATGAAACCCGGCGTACAAACCACTCGGCCACGGAGGTCGTCGAATACTGTCGAAGGTATCGAAATTTACATGTTAGGATAGCAATAAAATAACGTAATTACTGAAATCAATTCTTATTAATGGGGACTCATATTTATAATAAAATCAGTAGATGCATTGCCATAGTACATCTTAATAAAAATAGCATTAAAAAAGAGGTCACAAATTTATTGCTCAAATTCAACTATGAACAAACTGAGGATTTACTTGTCACGGTCCTATAATAGATAAGTATAAAGATACACCCTCATATATATACGATAAAATACACGCACTTTTTTTGGTACACACTTACAAACACATACATACACTCGCACCCACACACACCTACACACACACCCACACACCCACACACACACACACACACACACACACACACACACACACACACACACACACACACACACACATACATATAAAAGTTTAACATCTTTAAGTAAATAAACGTTTTGTAATTTTGAATAACGTTGATTTCATATTTTTTTGTTTATTGTTTGTATTGGCTTTTATTTTTTCTGTATCTGAAAATAGGGGAAGGGCGCTGAAGCCAAAATACAGGATGAACTTCCTAGTTTGGCTGAAGATGTCATTTAATATTTAATGTAAAATTAGCCTTAGTGTAAATAGTCTTATAAGAATATTACCATGTAAGAAACTGTTATTTATTGGAAATAAACATTATTATTATTATTAATACCAGTGATCAAGACAAGATATTTTGGACATAATTAATGTTTTTCTTTTAGACACATTGGTACTTACACTGGACATTGGCTTAATCTCTAAGGAGCACAGAAGAAATTATATAAATCACGACAGTACTGTTCTGAGTCCCGAGCGGGATTCGCCTCAATTTGCAAAGGCGCGAGCGAGCGAATCGCGTGAATGTCGCGTCGCGAATCCCGCGCGGGATTCGTGTCAGGCATTGTCCTAATACAACGCGATAACGCGATCATCGCGCGTTTAAACGACGCGACCATCGCGTGATCGCGAACTGGGTGTCCTAATAGAACGCGAATACGGAACGGGTTAGCCCTGCCCCTCTCCCCGCTTCCTATCGACGCGACGCGATCATCGCGCGAACTTCAGTTAGGACACCTATTCATCAATAATAGGTTTGATTGTGCGTTCGCGCGAACTAAGATCGCGCGAATAGATTTTTAAACATTTTAGTCGCGCGAATGCATCGCGCGATCGCCTATTAGGACACCTATTCTAGATCAATATGTTTGATCGTCGACTCGTACGATGATCGCATCGCTCATTCGCGTTATCGCGTTGTATTAGGACAATGCCTCAGTCTGCACAAAGCTTTAGTGCGCGAGCGCTCATAGCTAAACATACGTATAATGCGCTTCAAATAAGAATAGGAAAGCCAATGACCTTCATCTGTCAAATGTCGCTTGTAAAGTACGGTTTGCAAAAAAATCTCCGAACACTTTTTAAGCTCTCAGCTGATTCTAGAATAAAAACCAAACATTTTTTAAACAAACAATAACAAATGTTGATAATTAATATTAATTGTTTTTTTTTTCATTTATTGAGCTTTGGCTATGAATGGTTGATAACCTAAATCGTCAACCAAATGTCACTTTATGGTGCGTTCAAAAACTCGATTTAAAACTTTCGTTTACATAAATAGGATGCATGTTCGTATGTGACCTGCACGATTATTCATAACTTCTCCGGCGGTTATGCAGAGATAAGCGAAATTGAAGGGCTAGATTCTAATTAATGTTTTTTTCACACAGTCTTAATAAAGAAATACTATTAAAAATCGGTTGTGTTCTTTCTCAACCTTAGTAAATTAATTTTATTAAAAAAATCTGCTGTTTTGTCTCACTTAATCTTAGTAAATAAGTTTTATTAAATAGCAACACTTTTTTGCTCGCTCTACCTATTTCGTTTGAATTGACAGCTATGACGTCAAAATATGGCGCCAAGTCGGTCCTATTCTTAGTTGAATCGCATTATAAGTAGGCCGCTGCGACCAAGTGCGCGATGTTCGTATGGTTTCCTTAGAAAATTTGGTCGTTGCGGTCACTGGTCGTGATCGTAGCCGTCTAGTGTTTGAGGTTTTATTCTATTTTATACACACATCAAAAGTGTCTAGGGATCAAGCATTTTTATGCGGATTTCTTGAGATTGAGATGTGGCTTTGTAATAAATTTATGATTTTATAAATTTATATGGATCCTTTTTGGTGCATTTCATAATTTGAATCAGGAACTGTGAATCAAATTCGAGTAAAAGATGAAAATCAGCTGTCAATATTTTCCCTATAAAAACATACAACGCATTGAAGACATTATTAGTGCTACTGTTTCCCTACTACTGATTAAAACCAACGTTATTATGGAGCGGCGACGTCATTTAAGCAGGGAAGAAATGCTCAGAGCCGTGGGAATGATAGAAGCTGGTTCCCGGCAACGTACTGTGGCTTTAGCTCTGAATACAAGTCAGAGTGTTATCAGTCGACTTTGGACACGATACCGAAGCACTGGTACCGTGGCTGAGCGCCATGGAGGACGGTATCGCTGCACCACACGGAGACAAGACCGATACATTCAAATCTTAACTCGAAGAGCTCCAACAATAACCGCCATGATGTTAGCCGTGAGGCTTCATCACTCTTCAGGGAACTTAATTAGCGACCAAACAGTCAGAAACCGCTTGCATGAAGTGAACCTTCATTCCCGAAGACCGCTACGGGTACCACCTATAGGTGGTGCCGAATATTGCTATAGCAATGCACAATCGTAGGATTCGATATCAATGGGTTCTTGAACACAGAAATTGGGCAGAAGAACAATGGCGTTTCGTGTGCTTTTCTGATGAGTCTCGTTTTGGTATGAGACCGGATACAAGACGTATACGACACTGGAGAACCCCTGAACGCCAACAGCGATTAAAATCCTGCCAGGAAGTCCATCCTTATAGTGGTGGAACCATCATGGTATGGGCGGGTATTTGGATCGGCGGAAGAACTGAGTTGATTTGGATCAGAGGCAACCTCAACGCTCAAATTTATGCTGAGACGATTGTATCAGACGTCATCGTTCCTCTACAAGTGCAAATCGGTCCCTTATTTCAGTTAATGCATGATAATGCACGACCGCACACCGCAAGAGTTGTAAGACAGACTCTCGCCGCAGCTAACATCAATGTCCTGCCCTGGCCTGCTCAGTCGCCAGACTTGAACCCGATTGAGCATGCATGGGATATGCTACAGAGAAGAGCTCTGCCGAATATGGAGGGTATCCAGTCGCAAGAAGACCTTTTTTTGTTGTTGCAACGAACATGGGCGGCCATTCCACAGCGTGATTTGGATGAACTCATTTTGAGTATGCCAAACCGATGTTCTTGTGTTGTTAGTGTTCGCGGTAGAAATACGGATTATTAATTGTTTAAGTTACCCAATAAAATTTTAGAGAAAACTGTTATTTCAGTCTTTTTTTCGAACTTTTGTGTTAGTGGTTCAAATGTCAAAAATCCCTTTATTAGGAAAATGGCAAATTTCTTTATTAATGCAAAGGTGACTTGGTTTATCGTTACTGTGACAAACGAAAACACTTTATTTGATGAATCCTTAAAGAAAATTTTAATTAATATCAATCAGGAGAAAAGTTATTGCAAAAATATATGTTGATCCCTAGACACTTTTGATGTGTGTATTTACAACACTGGTTGATTTAAATGTACCTATTATGATTGATATTGTTGATTTAAATATTTTGCTCGCAACCAGTACCTCCATATCTCCACCATCATCTATAACTATATTAACAAAATTTTAAATATTTATTCTCTAACTTACCGGGAGTGCAAGTTCAAACTGATGGCATGGCTCAAGACCTTGGATTATGACCACACTGAGAGCCTTCTTAATCTTACTTACTAGCGGATAAAGAGAGCATTTGTACACACATACTCACGTACACTCGTCACGAACACGCACACACACGAACACGCACACACACATACACACGCATACAGACACACACTCAACCGCTTATATAAATTGTAATTTATATATTTTTTATTTTATATTAAAAATCCAATGAAAAGACCTTACCATAAGAAATATTAATGATGCTATGGAAGAGTGGTTCCTTCTGGTACAGGTGTTTAACACTTAATAGAAGGAACCCACCCTGGTTTGATGTAAAACAAATTTGGTACCATAATAAACTTTTTTGATTTTGATTTTTGAAGTTATACTTCTTTAGGCGCGTTATGAAAAAATGATGAGAGTGAAATTTTAAGATGCGCGCGCATCACAGTAACACAAAATTTTATCAGCGTGCGTTACTTTTGTGTTTACCGTACATTAAGAAAATCTACCAACAAAATAGAAATAGAATCTCTATTTTGTGGGTGCTCACGACTGCATTGTGAAGGCCTATCAAAAGTATTTATTAATCTGGAACAACGGAACCAAAGCGCGATTCAGGAGACTACAGCGCCATCTCTTGACCATTGGTGTAGTAGAACCAAAAACCACATCTTTATTTTTTGTAATAAAGTAACAGTTATAGGTATTCATATTTATAATATTTATCCACATGTTTCTAGTTTGTATATTCGGAATACGTGTTTGAGTTTCATACAAGTGCAAATCACATATGTTCTAATAAATTATATTCAGTAGCGATTTTAATTGAATATTTTGATTATTTATTTATTTTTCAAATTAAAACTGAACTTTATTGACTGTGTCCTTTTCCAGACTTTTTATTAATTTATTGTAATTAATTATTTGCATGCAATTAAAAACTAATTTTAAACGATGCCAAAGAAGGATAACTTCTCACGCGCCTACATAAGTACACGCACCCAATTTTTTTTGACCTATGTACCTGACTGCTACGAAAGACGCAATTTCTCATCATCACACAATAATAAAATGTGGATTCAATGTCTATCCGGTTTAATGATACAACCCCTCGCTGTAAGATAAATAATTGCTTAGCTTTTGAAACGAATCCGCGGCGACGGCGGCGTTCACAATTAAATTAATGTGCTACCGTTCTGCGGAGATTTCCTCTAATAACATTTCACCAATCCGTTTTTGAAATTTACCAAATTCTTTGATAATTGCTGTTTTTAAGATATTTTTCTTATACCTAGGCTTGTTGAAAATATATCGATGTATCGATATATCGATATTTTTTGTTCGATCTATCGATATTTTTTGCCGATATATTTTGATTCGATATATCGATACATCGATACAAAATAACCAATATCGAAATTCGTATCAAAAACGATATTTTTTTAATTATTAGCGGCATAATCACGATCTAACTAAATTCGTATCTGGAAAAATCGTAACTGGATCTCAGATTAATGATATTCATCATTTCTATGATCTGTGCTGTATTTAGTATTGTCTATTTCATCATTCGAAAATAGGGTCCATTTTTAGGGAGATAATTTTCGTTCCATTATTATTGAAAATTGGTCCGATATATCGATGTTTTTTTCGCGATATATCGGGCATTCTCGCTCCGACCGCGCACCACCGCCTCCTTGCTCCGTGCGCCCCGCCGCACAGCTGCCTGCTCCGAGTCGACTCGACGCGCCTGCGCTCATACTTGAGATCCAAGATTGGACCAGTGGATACCTAGCGGTGTTAACGAAACTGGTCGGCGTAGCCCCGGTACGTCTCGAGCTCTCCTGAG
The DNA here is from genome assembly GCA_902850365.2 of Chilo suppressalis. Lineage (NCBI taxonomy): Eukaryota > Metazoa > Arthropoda > Insecta > Lepidoptera > Crambidae > Chilo > Chilo suppressalis. The sequence continues at coordinate 1,468,713 of OU963895.1, read as the reverse complement.
CTCGGAAACCGGAAGACCCGATCCCATTTGCACTTGGGCCTTCCCGAGGGTGACGGTTGTTCCCATATTCACTAGGAATATCGGAACACATCTCTTTCAGCTTCAACCGACCCCCTGCCGCGGGCAGGGGAGTCCACCGCTGTCGTATAGGGTGTTAGGACCTGCGGCTTCACGCCACAGTCAGGGCACTCACATACACACATACTCACATACACACCAACTCGACACACTACACTAAACTTAACATGGACATCACACAACAGGTACTGTCCCTCTTCTCTGCCCTCGGCCTCACCCTGGATGAGGCCGCCATCAGGGAGCTCGTCGCGAGAGCGCGCCCCATGCGCGACTCTCCCGCCAGCCCCTCCCCCGAACCCCCCCCGCCCCGACACCCCCTGCCTCCCCGGGCCCTCGAGCGCGGGCAAGCGCCCCGCCTCGAGCCCGGTCTCGACGTGTGACTCCGACTCGACCATTGTGTCGGCGTCCGACGAGTCTGTGTTCACCACTGTGGTGAGCAAGAAGAAGCGGCGCTCCAAGCGCCGCGCAGACACCGCGTCTCCAACGGCGCCTTCTCTCTCTGTCCCTCTCAGCCCTCTCACCCCTCTCACGGTCGCCCAACCGACCACACAACCCCACACTACACACACCACCAAACCACACACTAGGTGCACCGCCGCACCTATCAAGGCAAAGCCGCCGCCGCCCGTCTTTCTGCGCGATAAGGCGCAATGGGCGAAGGTCGCGGACCTTTGCAAAGCACACAACATTCATTACACACAGGCGTCGAACACTGGTCACGCCATCAAAATCACTACACCCACCATTGACACGTTCAGGAGCCTCACAAGGCTTCTGACCACAAACAAACTCCCCTATCACACTTACGCTCTCCCCGAAGAGCGCAAAGTCCGCGCGGTACTCAGAGGAGTCCCCTTCGAGCTCTCCAACGAGCTCATTCTGAGCGACCTAACCGCTCAAGGCTTCCCAGCCGAGGCAGTGCACAAATTGCACAGCCGGACTGGGAAACAATACCCGTTGGCCCTTGTCATTTTGACCTCGGTCCCGGCAGCTAGGGATATATTCAAAGGTCCCATAACAGTCTGTGGCCTCGACAATATCAAAGTCGAGGCCCCACACCAGCGAGGCACCCCTGGGCAATGCCACAGGTGCCAATTATATGGCCACGCAGCAGCCAACTGCTCCGCGGTCCCGAGGTGCGTTAAGTGCCTCTTACCCCACCTCACCAAGGAGTGCTCCCGCACTCGTGACACACCCGGGGCACCCGCATGCGTGCTCTGTGGCCAAGAAGGCCACCCGGCCAATTACAGGGGCTGCCCGCGGGCCCCACGCCCCAGGCCCAACACTCACACTCACACACACACTATGCCAATCACGGCGACAAAAACACACCCACCACCACCTAATAACACCACCACAAACTTCCCGGGGCTACCCAAGGCGGCCGCCCCTCGCAGCCCGGCGCCCCCGACAGCCTGGGGACCAGCCAGGGCCCGCCCAAAACCACACCCACCACAACACACCACACCAACAACACAAGCTAAGCCAGCCCAAGACGTCTCTCTGGCCGAGGACATGGCGCTTATTCGCTCCTCGCTCAAGAGGGTGAATATCGCCGAGATCCACACTCTCGCCGCAAAGCTCCGGCTAGCAAAGACACCCCTTGAAAAGGCTATAGCTATAGCCGAACACCCCGAACTCGTTGCCGCGTTCGATTAATTTTTTAATCATTATAACACTGGAAAATAACCAGACTCCGAACACAAACAAAAACACTATACACAAAACACGCGGTGATAACTCAAACAAACACCACTGTTGTTTAAATTATGACCGCGCAAAACACTAACATAACAATCACTCAACTAAACCCCGGGCGTACCAAGCCGAAAGGCGCTTCGCTTGTGTCATTTAATACGCGCAGCTTAAAATCCAACCTTAACGAAATTAAATTATTTTTGCAAGATAGGGAACCCGACTTTCTGCTCCTTCAGGAGACTTGGCTCAAACCAACTCAAATGAAGGGGCTGTCAATCCCTAAGTATAAATTTATCCGGAACGACGGTGCCAACGCGCGCGGCGGCACCGCAATTTACTATAGACGCAACCTACACTGCACACCTATACCCACTCCCGCGCTCACAAACATGGAAGCCACCATCTGTAGGCTGGCGATGACAGGACACCAGTCCTTAATCATCGCCTCAGTCTACATTAGATCAGGTACACACCCTCACCGCGCAGACTTCGAAACACTCACTTCACTAGGTACATCAGTCATAATGTTCGGTGACTTTAACTCCAAACACACCGACTGGACATGCGAGACCACCACCACCTCTGGCCGCAGATTACTACACATCACCGAGGAGCTTGGCTATGATGTCATATGTCCCTACGCGCCCACCCACTACCCAGACAATGTACAAAACCGACCCGACGTCCTGGACTTCGCGATCCTTAAAAACGTGTCGCTTCGCCTCAGCTCGATCGAAACGCTCGACGACCTGGGGTCAGATCACAGACCGGTGTCTTTAGTTCTAGGTCCCCAAGACCCACTAGACGCCCCCGCGCCCCCTAAGAGGCTATTCACCAACTGGGACGGATACCGCTCCGCTCTCGAGACCGCTTTAGACTCCCCCGAGTCCCCGTTCCCTAACTCACCGGACAGTCTCGACAGCACCGACAAGATTGACGAAACAATAGACTCTCTAACTTCACTGGTGACCGAGAAGGCGAAGGAGAACTCGCGGGAGGTTGAGCTGCCAAAGCCCAAGCTCCCGCTGGCCATCCGGAACCTTATCCAAGCCAAAAACGCCGCTCTCCGGAGAGCCAAATTATACCCCACCCCCGAGTATAGGGCTACAGCTAATCGCCTTCAGCGACAAGTTAGGTCCCAGTTAGCCGCTCTGAGACACTCCCGTTGGGAGGAACTCATGGCGGACATTACCCCATCCCACCTTGCGTACTATAGAATCGCGAAAGCGCTCCGTAGCGACGTTACCACCCACACCCCCCCGCTCACTCGCCCCGACGGCACCGTCGCCTTCGAAGACGACGAAAAATCTGAGTGTTTTGCAGACAGCATAGCGGCGCAATGCACGCCTAGTACGCAGGAAACTAACCCGCAACATATTCGCGGAGTGGAGGAGGAGGTCCGCCGGCGGGCCGCCCTTCCACTCATTGACAACCCCCTAGACCCCGTCACGACAGACGAACTCAGACAGACCATTAGAAACTTTAAGCAACGCAAGGCCCCGGGCGCCGACGGCATCTCTAACAAGGCGCTCAAGCACTTTCCCATCCAAATGCTAACCTTGCTTGCAATTCTCTTTAACGCATGTTTTGATCTGTGCTACTTCCCAGCCGCCGTAAAAGAAGCAATAGTGATAGGCATCCCCAAACCCGGAAAACCCGCGCACCTCCTCAGTAGCCATCGCCCTATTAGCCTCCTCAAGGCAATGGCGAAACTTTTCGAAAAAACCATACTGACCAGACTAAGAGAGCACCTCCTATCACCATCCGATCCAATTATCATTGACCACCAATTCGGCTTCAGAGCCAAACACTCCTGCCCCCAACAGATCCATCGCATAGTGGAGCACGCCCTAAGCGGCTTCCAACTTAATAAATATAAAACTATTGCAGTCTTCTTCGACGTCGCCAAAGCCTTCGACAAGGTTTGGCACGACGGATTAATCTTTAAATTATATCAATTAAAATTACCTGACCGCCTAGTTAGGTTAGTAGCCTCTTTTCTATCAAACCGCACCTTCCGCTATAGATACGAAGGTTCACTATCAACGCCCCGCCCACTACGAGCCGGTGTACCGCAGGGGTCCGCTCTCTCCCCCCTGCTATACACAGCGTACACCAATGACATCCCTCAGACCAAGGGTGTCGAGCTCGCTCTCTTCGCGGACGACACGGCCCTCTACTCTAGGGGAGCCAGTACCAATCAAATCATAGCCAAGCGCCAACCGGCAATCACAACACTTGGGAATTGGTTCCGCGATTGGAGAATCGACGTAAATCCGGACAAAAGTTCGGCCATTTGCTTCGATCCCAAGCGCCGCACCAAAACCATACAACACGGTGCGCGGTCTCTGCGAATGCAAGGCATCGCAATACCGTGGCACCGCACAGTCAAATACCTAGGGATCACACTAGACAAAAAACTCACCTTCCGTGCACACATCACACGCGTAGTCGCGAACGCGCGCTTTTATATGAGCCGCCTCCACCCGATGCTCGGTAAATACAGCAAAATGTCACTTCGTAACAAGCGAACGCTTTACAAAGTTTGCATACGCCCGGTCCTCACTTACGCGTCACCAGTGTTCACACACGCGGACGAAGCGATTTTGAACAAACTTCAAGTGCTTCAAAATCGCTTCTGCCGCATAGCCACAGGGGCCCCGTGGTACGTCCGCAACGCGGACCTCCACAGGGACCTACAACTCGACACAATTCAAACACACCTCACAGAGTGCTCGGAACGGTTCTTCAAAGCTGCAGAAGAGCACTCTAACACACTCATTAGATCGGCGTCGGGATACGCTCCACACACTCCATCTCGATTCAGGCCCCGCAGGCCCAAACACGCACTCACAGCCACACACAATAAACTCACACGCGATCTCGCGGCCCTCTTGGCCGCTGAGGATCCAACACCCGCGGTGAGTCCCCCCCGCCCCCCCGCCCCCCCGACACAGAGAGGTTCGATTCCTCTCAGTCCCCTCCCGTTTCAAGTGCACATCTGAGTGCACTTGTCCTCTAAGCGCATTTTGCGTTATTTTAAACTATGCACTAGTTTAAACTAACGCAGCGCCGCATCATCCCCCTCTCGGGGGGTGATCGCTTCAGATGAAGCTTGTAAGGCCCTTCTGGCCATAAGCATGAATAAAGGGTGTTTTTTAGTCAGTAGGAGTCTGACATAACCTTACAGCCGGCTGTAGGGTATCCATGATGGATTTCTCACCCTCTCCCCCGCCTGGGAGGAAACAAAAAAAAAAAAAGCGATATATCGAAGCCGATATTGATATTTTTTGAAATCACGATGTATCGATATATCGATATTTTTTTCAACTTTCGACATCCCTACTTATACCGCTATTGTATAATTATTATAACGCAGTTTTTTTTATTTTATTGAAAATTTAGTACTGTAAAGATGTGCGGGAGGTCGAAGGGGGAGTGTGAGAAGACTGACGTCAAATACAGATAGGCGTAGGTAGAAAATACTTATATTCTGATTACTATACAATATTTGTAAGAGAAATGGTATTACTGTATCCCACAAGGGTGGAAGTACATGTATACTATTATCAAGACACTAAGATAAGACGTCCCACGTGGTGGAAGCGTATAGCGTGCAAGACAATAGGCCCTACCTACGAATAGGCTTGTTGAAAATATATCGATGTATCGATATATCGATATTTTTTGTTCGATATATCGATATTTTTTGCCGATATATTTTGATTCGATATATCGATACATCGATACAAAATAACCAATATCGAAATTCGTATCAAAAACGATATTTTTTTTATTAGTAGCGGCATATCACGATCTAACTAAATTCGTATCTGGAAAAATCGTAACTGGATCTCAGATTAATGATATTCAACATATCTATGATCTGTGCTGTATTTAGTATTGTCTATGTCATCATTGGAAAATAGGGTCTATTTTTAGGGAGATAATTTTCGTTCCATTATTATTCCGCGTGTAGGGACACGAAAAAAGTATCGATACTTTGTGGTATCGAGTACTTTTCCTTTCGATACCGATACTTTTGTACTCGATACTTTGTATGCGATACTTTTACTAAATGAGTACTTTTTGGCAAGTATCGATACCTTTAAAAATTTGGATAAGCGCCTCATACTGATGGCAACGCCATCTTGTCAAATCATAGCAAACCTGACGTCATTTTAGGCTCCGCCAATCCGAAGCGTTTTGGATCACGTGACAATAGATAAGAAAACTAATATCTTTTTCGTTATTTTGGCACTTTAGTTTTAATACTGTCAAATGACCCATTGCGTTGTTATAAAGTCAGTAACTGACATATTCAAATTCTTTCCAATCTGTGACTGTGTTTATTTTGCGCTTTGTTTTGTTTCATAGTTATTTATTTAGCGACCATATTGTTAGGAACTGTGATTGATTCACCGTTTATTGTGCTTTTCGCTTGACTGTATTTGATTTATTCAAGTGTAACACTATTATTCTGTCTGTGCTGTGTATACTTATTTGAAACCACCTGAAAAAAAGAATATTAATGAACACTTTTTTAAGTCAGAAATCACAGCTATTTTCTTTTCATTATATAATATAGCAATAGCAAGACCCTTTAAAGTATCGATACTTTTGTTTCGATACTTTTACGAGTACGATACTTTTTTACCGATACTACTCATGAGTACAGTATCGATACTTTCTATTCGATATCGTGTCCCTATCCGCGTGTCATATTTCGTGAGCAACTGTACGATATTTTTGGGAAAATTGGTCCGATATATCGATATATCGATGTTTTTTTCGCGATATATCGAAGCCGATATTGATATTTTTTAAAATATCGATGTATCGATAAATCGATATTTTTTTCAACTTTCAACATCCTTACCTACGAAGCGATGATTTTGTCAATTCCCAAGAACACCTTATACAAGTGGTGTCAGTATAGTATAGCGCGATTCACATGCGTACAGCGCCATCTAGTAACGGGCGGCGTGATGATATTTAATGCTATGGTGTTACAGTACGTATTACTTATTTTCGCCTGAGGTCCAAAAAAGGAACCAAAAAAGGTTTTTTGGTTGCTTTAAACATTGAAAATGGTTTTTCATTCACTTCAGTAGAAGCCCATTTTTCGCTGAAAGTGCGACTCGCCCGTGATACCCCGAGGTTTAAGGCCACGAGATCGTATGAGGTCTCAAAAGAGTCGGAATTTGGAGAGCTTTAAGAAGATGTAAAAAATAATTTGGAAAAGTCAAAAACTTTTTTGGATGTTTTGAACTTTTTGAACTTAAAGAAAAGTTTACTAGAAAAAATCCAAGCGGACCAGGCAGAGGACGAGACTCGAACCCGCACCCTTCGCAATCCGGGCGAATGCACTGACCAATTATGCTACCACGGCCCTATTCGCCGCGTCGAAATTTTCCTAGCCTTAAGCTGCAAGGCAGCGCCATCTCTTCGCATTGTGGGTAACCCACAATGTCAAATGAATACTTTTCCAAGTATTAAACATTTGATTATATTTTTTGAACTTTTTTGGAGGGCCGTGGTAGCATATTGGTCAGTGCATTCGCCCGGATTGCAAAGGGTGCGGGTTCGAGTCCCGTCCGCTGCACGGCCCCCGTGGTATTATTTTTCTAGTAAACTTTTCTTTAGATTTAAACATCTAGCAGTTAAATGCTTAAAAATAAATAAAAACATAATTATGTTTCTAATTAATTTATATATTTTTCTCTTTTATTGATATAACAGTTACCATCCGTGTACTATCTCTTATCTATTAGACAAGTCCGTCCGTCCGTCTGTGGTGCTGTTTCAGCGGCCAAACCGTAAGAGATAGATAAAGAGAATATTTAAGTTATAAGTTAAGAATAGTCTGATAAGACTACAAACCGGATTTGAGTAACGTAGCACTTCCGGTTTTCGAGAAATCACGAAATTCAAACGAAACCACACAAAATCTCCGAAGTTCTCAATTGATTAAATACATTTTTTTTAAGTCAGATTTGGTGGCACTGGTTTGCTAGTAAAATATAATCTTTTAAAGGAAGAGGCTTAAAACTTGTTTTTAGACGATTAAAGTTCAAAAAGCAAGCTTTAAGATCCCAAAAATTTTCAAACAAGCTTTTGCGCACATAAGATTAATAAAACCTCCTTTTATAAAATGTTTGTTTGGCCAATCATTACTTTTTTTTCATTTCCCAATTCAATAAAGAATTTGTGAAGATTGATCCGCACTCCCACTGTCCCTATACCAATTACAACTTCATTTTTCCGTTCCGGTTATTCATTCCGATTCTCATTTGAGCATTCCATAATCTCCGACGCAAGAAATAGGAAAGATTCTGTTCCGTACAGCGTAAAATTAAAAGTGACATCTCCAGAGACAGGAGAAAGCAATTATAAAAGGAATTACCCACACAATTTTATTGAGGTAGATACCTGTCCCATTAGACGCGTCATCCCCACCCCGGAAGGGTTAGGGTACTGTGCGAAAGTTGAATTTACTCTCAAAAAATTCGCGATTAACAGTTCAACAGTTTATTCCCATTACAAAAAAAATGTACAAGGCCGTTAAAGAAGTTATCACTTCAAAAAAATATATAGTTTTCGTGCTCTAACGAATTGAAAGAGCATTGAAAATTAATCTATTATATATTACTATAAAAAATATTAAAAAAATTTTTTTTTTCTTTTGTGCCCTCATACGTCGTCATGGCTCTTTCAGCAAAAATGGGGGCCTACTGGAGCGAACAAAAAAACATTTTCAATGTTAAAAATAGTTTTAAATATTGAACGACTAGGTATATATTGTGTATAGGATGTATTTAGTCAAAACATCGTGGTAAGGGAAATGCTTATCGTATAAGCATTTTCCGGATTTCGATTCAATAAGCTAAAGAGGAAGAGTCAAAGATTAACAAAGGAAAAGATTGCCTAAGGCTAAATACTGATGGCATTTCCTGAACAAACAAAATGTTATGTAATTTTCTTTACAATTACACTGTGAGCTGAGTACATTACATAAAAAATCATTTTCTTAATATATTTCAGAAAAATATCTCTATCTCTGCAATAAATCGAAAATTCACTGTGATATTTGACATCCAAAACGAGTTCTGAGTCAATCGAATTGTCGTTTTATGTCATTAAGTTAAATTAAAGCATGTTAGCCAGCTCGGAGGTAATTGAAGCTATTTTACGTTGGGCTAAAATATAATATTGTTCTATTTCAATAATATAATACAGAAAAATATCTCTATCTCTTCAATAAATCGAAATTTCACTGTGATATTTGACATCCAAAACGAGTACTGAATCAATCGAATTGTCTTTTTATGTCATTAAGTTAAATTAAAGCATGTTAGCCAGCTCGGAGGTAACTAGAGCTATTTTACGTTGAGCAAAAATATAATATTGTTCTATTTCAATAATATAATACAGGAAAATATCTCTATCTCTGCAATAAATCGAAAATTCACTGTGATATTTGACATCCAAAACGAGTTCTGAGTCAATCGAATTGTCTTTTTATGTCATTAAGTTAAATTAAAGCATGTTAGCCAGCTCGGAGGTAACTGAAGCTATTTTACGTTGGGCAAGAATATAATATTGTTCTATTTCAATCATCATCATCATCATCATCAGCCTATTAATGTCCCCACTGCTGGGGCACAGGCCTTCCCTATGGATGGAATAGGGAGATTGGGCCATGACCCACCACGCGGGCCCAGTGCGGATTGGTGGGTGCTAACGACTGCAGATGCAGCCGGGACCAACGGCTTAACGTGCCTTCCGAAGCACGGAGGAGCTCGAGATAGAAGATTTTTTTTTTTTGGTCACCCATCCAATGACCAACCACTGCGAAACTTGCTTAAATTCAACGATCACAGCCGAACGCGCTAACCACCTGCGCCATCGAGCTCCTCATTCTCTATTTCAATGCTTGCTATCAATAAACCCGTTCATGCTGAACTAGGAAAATTAGAAACACCTGGTTTATTAGAAAAGTAAAAATTCGCCAATGAATTATTTAAAACTCAAAAAAAGTCTATTAGGCAAGGCAGTTGTCTTTTTTAGCCAGGTAGGCAAATTACTCTACCCCACCTGACGTTAAATGGTGATAAAGTCCAAACGCGAAGTAAGCTGGTACAGCAGTTACAAACTGCCACACTATCCTCACCTTGCCGGCCTGTAGAACTGCTTCTTCGCGCCTCTTTTAAAAGACCTCAAATTTTAGGAAGGAACACGTGCGCGGGTAAAGAATTCCACTTGCCAATAAACCGTTCCATATTGTAATATAATAATGAACATGAAAAAATATGTGAAATGCCACAAAATTGAAAGTAGTTTTTACAATAATATATGTGTTATAGATTACGGAGTAACTCCGTGATCATGGCGCTTGCAACAGTGCCGAAATATCGGAAACTCGCTAAAAACAAGGTACATGGTAACAATCCCGTGAATAACATATATTACTACTATAATGTCAGTGACAATGAAAGTTTAAAACAATATATAATACTAGCGGCCCGCCCTCGCTTCGCTTCGGTGTAGAGCTGAAGTGTAGACTAGTTTTTGTTCTCAGGCTTGGCTTATACACAATGAAATTCATCTATGATTCTTCTTATGCCTGCATGCAAAGTCTCAGCCCGATCGGTTTAAAATTGACAAAGTTTCATACAAACTTTCATTCCCTATTTTATCCCCTTGAGGGTAGAATTGATCAAAATCCTTTCTTAGTGGATGCCTACGTCATAACATGTACCTGCATGCCAAATTTCAGCCCGATCCGTGCAGTGGTTTGGGCTGTGGGTTCATAGATCACTATGTCAGTCAGTCACCTTTGAGTTTTATATATATAGACTAGCTGTTACCCGCGGCTACGCTCGCGTGGTTTTCCTATTTGAGGCTATCATCCTCTTTTGACATAGTGAGAAAAAAGTAGCTTATTTCTATTAAAATTACGGCGCCTTTCTGCTTGAAGCCGTACATTTAAATCTCTGCGCGCCTGTGCTTGTTCAGGTGTTTCGAATGACCTCAAAAAAGCTTGTCTTTGAGCTTGCTCATCAAGTCTTTGCTGAGTTTCAGCTGGTGTTTCTGCAGCTCTTAAAGCAGTTTGACTCCCCGCTTGTAGTCTTTGTTGAGACTGAACATCCGATTCAGCGGCTCTCAAATGAGCCTGCCGCTCTGTCTGCTCCTGAAGTCTTCTCTGTGTCTGCGACTGTGATTCTAAGGCCCTCAAATTCGCTTGACGTTTAGACTGTTCAAGACGCCTTTTCTGTGTCTGCGATTGAGATTCTGAGGCCCTCAAAGCAGTTTGGCGATCTGCCTGTTCTTGCCTTCTCAGTTCAATTTCTTCAAGAGATTCTTGCGACCTAGTTAATCTCTTTGCTCGTGCTTGAGAGGATACTCTATAAAGGCTAGATTTGCGTTTGCGCGTCATTATTACGGTGAAGGTAAGTAACTGATTTTTTTTTTATTAAAAAAAAATACCTATTTTAATTACAACAGTATAAAAATGTTTTGTAAGCACCTGCTCAACTTGTTTATAGTAGGTAGGTATTTAAAATCACCTATTTTCACAAAAACCCAAGATCAATGTGTTAAGTTAATCGTCAAAATGATTGCTTTTTAATATTCCTTTTTGTTTTTTTTTTAATTTTATTATTTTTATTTAATTATTATTATTTTAATAACAGATACTTAACATATATTATGTAGGTCTGTAGATAGGTAATTCGTATTTTATTAAAATCAAGGTATTTACCTATCTAGGTACCTGCCGAAATAGTATGCGCACTTAGTAGATAATGTAGGTAGGTACTAATCAAGGTAGGTAGGTTACCTATCTACAAAGGTATCTAGCAAATAGGCAGCCCTTCTTTCAGAGCAACAAAACCAATTGAAAACTACAATACCATATTATTACAAAAACCAATACCTACCTATGCGTTGTCTATCTTACTGGTAAAAATCGAGGTAGATAGGTTATAATATAATAATCGTAATTTTTATCAGTGAGCCAAATTTATACATTCGAAGAAACTACCAAAATACCTACCTCATTCATTTAATGCACAACAAAACCAAATCACAAAGGAAAACAAAAACAGATATGTAGGTAGGCAGGTACCTTGGTAAATCGTATTTCTTTAAAATCAATCAAGGTAGGTAGGTACCTACTGCTTGCTGTTGCTTACCTGCTGAAATAGTTTAAGAGATAAGTTTAAAGAATTTGGAATAATGACGGTCGCATCACAATACATATACGAAAATTTATTACTTGTAAGAAAAAATATTAATTTGTTTCTTAAAAACAGTGATGTTCACACAATTAATACAAGAAACAAAAATAAACTAACTTTACCTGCTACTAGGCTTCACAAAATTAATAATTCATTTAAAGGTCTTTGTGTTCGCTTATACAATAAAGTCCCAAGCAATATCCAAGAGTTAGCCATAAATAAATTTAAAGATATTATAAAAAAAACACTTATTAAAAAAGCTTATTACAAAGTGTCTGATTATATTACAGACAAAAATGCTTGGGTTTGAACTGTTCCAATCATTCCAACAGGTTTTCTATATTAAATAAATCATAATTGTATTGACGTTGTAACAACATAATGAATTGTAAATGTTGTTACATTAGACTTTTATGTTGTGGAGTTTTTTTCGCTCGTTTTTCTCCGCAGCTAAAAAATATGTCCATAACGAGTGGTAGGGAAAAAAATTTTTGGACGATTCAAAAGAGTTGTACTATACATCCAATTTGAATAAAGATATATTGATTTCTGATTTCTGATTTCTGAGTAAGCACTTAACACCACCACGTTGATTCTTCTCTAATAGCACAGATAACAGAATACTATTAAAAACAATAAATATAAAAAAGTAATGTTCATGAATAGCGCCATCCGAAAAACCTCAGAGTTTTAGTGCAAGTAAACTTGATTTTTATGACGGGTAGCGACATCTCTTCAGTTTCACACGCAACAGCTTGGTTTTCGAATGAGGGTTTTCTGGAATGACGGGCACCAGGTGGCAGTACTGAGATGAAAGGTGTACTCATCCGTTAAATCGCATATGTTCTCATAGTCTATGGATCTGGTCTATGGAGTTCGCGCCAAAAACTTCATACAAACGACCTCACGACACAGTGGCGCCAACTGGTGACGTAAATTTTCATAAACACCCTCATTGTTATTCGAGTTGGTAGCGCCTACTTCTATTGACATCCAGGATCAATCTTCATTTGAAAATTATTGGATAATACTCGATTTATGGGACTAAAATAAATCATAACAGCTGTCTATTTAGTATCTGTCTACTGTAAACAGCTGATTACTTAATATCTTTTTGATGTTTATAAGATTTCCTGGTAAAATATTAGGACACTGAAAGAAGTCGGTTTTTTTTACTAATATTGTTTTAATTAAAATATCTACCTACATCACGTTAAAATTAACAATAAATATTAAAAAGTCATGTTCATAAATAGCGCGATCTGAAAAAACGCAATATCACAACTCAGATTTTTAAACAATTAAAAATACTCATTTTAGAGACGGGTGGTGCCATCTATTAAGTTACTCAAAAAATATTATTTCCAGAGAGACTACTCGGTTGAGTTGGTATTCGAGATGGTGGCGCCATCTCTTATTATTATAAGCAACATCCAGAATCTATAATCACTCGAAAATGATATTTTTATATTATAAATTTAGAGTAGTATTTGCTAGATTTAATTTTAAAAATGAGATTACAAAGCAATTGCGTAAAATTACCTCGATTTAATAAATGAAACACTAACACAAAATACTCGGTATTGAACACGAGTGGTGTCATCTCGTATTAAGATAGCAACTTCCACATTTCAAATTTAATCTGTCTTCGTGACAGTAGCGCCATCTCTATCGGGACCAACCATGAAAATGATTAATTTAGTTGAAAATTATATAAATTCGAATATATAAATTAAAAAAAAGTAGCCTATAGCAGTCTCATAAGTTCAAGCTATACATTTACCAAATTTCAACACAATCGGTTCAGCGGTTTAGGCGTGAAGAGAAGACAAACAAACAAACAAACAAACACACTTTCCCATTTATAATATTAGCATGGATATATATGTTGAAAAAATTCAAAGTAATTCAAAGGTTGAAAAAAATTAAAGTTTTAATTTAACAGTATTTATGGCCAGACTAGTTATATCGTGTGACGCTCGTGACGTATTTCCGTGTCATCTTTTCCAAAGGATTTTTCCATTTACACCCCGCCCGAAAAGAAGTTTCACTCGAAAATAGATAGAAATTTAAATCTTATGAAATTGCATCAATTAGATTTAACCATCTAGCAGTTAAATACTTAAAAAATATATACATCTAGATTGAAATTGTTCTAAAACAAGAGCACAGGTCTAAAATACACTTAAAAGCGACAAGAAACAAAATACAGCTTTAAATGTCTACCACGCCTGAAAGTTTTATAGCGAAATGTATTTCACTTATCCATCTCATGTCGTGAAAACGTAACTTGAATTGTTTGCCAATCAATCGAAGAATGTGACAAGCACAATGCAAAGCGGACACAAATTGCGACTTGTCGTCACTGTCGAAGATCCGGTGACACTCATGTCACTCAGATTACACATCAGAGGGCCTATAAGGAAAACTGCGTTAAGAAATATGGTCAAATATTTAATCAAATTCCTTTTTAGGGTCCAGTACCAACAATACCAACTCCTGCTTCAATATTACTTGAATTAAAACTGAAAAGAAGAAAACAAGTCAAGGAGTCTATAATTCTGTAAAGTAAGGGACAAAGCTACTTTAACTGTCAGGACCCATTAGATATTCAAGAAAGGATCTTTTTTTCAATTATGGGTCCCGACTGTTAAAGTATCTTTGTTCCTTACTTTACTTAAATTAAGCTTTTTTATTTCACATTTTTAGTTAGGATTACATATAATTATATATATATATATATATATATATATATATATATATATATATATATATTATTAGATTATAAGACGGTATATACCGCAGTCTTGTCACTTCAGTAAGGGAGCTAGTTTTGCGGGGAATATAAAGTAACTTGCGATGGTCTAAACGACTAAATTAATAAGTCACTAGTGGCCCACCCTCGCTTCGCTTCAGAGTAGCGCTGTAGTGTAGACTAAAATGACTTTCTTCATATAATTATAAACCTTACGTGAAAATTATGTATCTCTTATTTATTAGTCAAGTCCGTCCGTCTGTCTGTCTGTGGTGCTGTTTCAGCGGCCAAACCGTAAGAGATAGATAAAGAGAATATTTAAGTTATAATAGTCTGATAAGACTACAAACCGGATTTGAGTAACGTAGCACTTCCGGTTTTCGAGAAATCACGAATTTCAAACAAAACCACACAAAATCTCCGAAGTTCTCAATTAATTAAATACATTTTTTTTCTTTTTTTTTTAATCAGGTTTTGGTGAACATTTGGTTCACTGGTTTGCTAGTACAATTATTAATATCATAAAGATGGAGAGTTTGTTTGTTTTTATGGTATGGTATGAATGCGGTAATCACCTAAAATACTGGTGAGATTAAAAAAAACTAGCAAACCAGTGAACCAAATGTTCACCAAAACCTGATTTAAAAAAAATATTTAATTAATTGAGAACTTCGGAGATTTTGTGTGGTTTCGTTTGAAATTATTTAGTTAAAAAAAAAATTACCTTTAAATAGTTATAATTTTTATTATTTTAAAGCATGTAACTGCTTGATGTTTAAATCTAAAGAAAATATAACTAGAAAAAATTCCACGCGGACCAGGCAGCAGACGGGACCTTTAAATAGTTAATTAAAATTGTGATAATTACAAAATAGAAATTCGTGATTTCTCGAAAACCGGAAGTGCCACGTTACTCAAATCCGGTTTGTAGTCTTATCAGACTATTATTAACTAATAACTTAAATATTCTCTTTATCTATCTCTTACGGTTTGGCCGCTGAAACAGCACCACAGACAGACGGACGGACGGACTTGTCTAATAGATAAGAGATTAGGCACCTTAATAACATCACGCTAGGGCCAGTAGGATCGATGTTGAAAAATGTTGCAAATACAGGTAAAAATAGTCAATTTGTTAGCTTTGTATTGCGCAGTCGGGTAAAAAAGGAACGCTTATAGGATCACTTTTTTGCCCGTCTGTCTATCACGACTTTTTGTCTTGGGAACGCGTGGAGGTTTCGAGTTGAAATTTAAGCCATATACTCAGGTCTATAGTGTCTTGACAAAAATCAGACATCTAAGTTAACTTAAAAATAAAATTAAGGTACAAAAACCTTTTTAAAAACAAGTTTTTATTCAAATGCGCTAAAAAGAAAAAAAGAAAATTTATTTAAAGTTTGTTTTTAAATAGATTTTCTAATTTTAGAAGTCCGCCATATTGGATTGAGAGTGACGTCACATTTTTTTCGAGTTACTCTCAGCAAGCCCTTTAATTTGATACCCATATTGAAGGAATGCATTAAAAATGATTGGTCTGCCATTTTGGGTATGCCGCCATATTGGATTTAGAATGACGTCACACTGTTAAGCATGCATTGTCGTCCGAACTGAACGAGCATACCAAATTTCAGCTTAATCGGTTGAGGGCAAGTGCTTTAAAATGAATTGTAAGATTTGACCGTAACAAACATACATAGCAAGTTAAATAAAAGCTTGTAAAAAGGGGCCGGCTATTACGCACCCATTCCGTGACGCCCTCGGCCGGGACGCACCCAAAGTGCAAGACTGCAATGTGGGGGCGTCGCAGATTGGGTGCGTATACGGAACTAGTGTTGCCGATCGATAATCAATTATCGATGATTAATCGATAGGGTATCGATAGTATCGATACTATCAATACTATCGATACTATCGATAGCACAAAAAAAGCCAATACTATCGGATGAGCTAAATACTATCGATACTGTCGTTTTTATTTGCAACCATACTATCGATAGTTTAACAATTTGCAGTAGTATTGTTTACAATTTTCCGGTATTATAGTCAATCGCAAACTTAAGTCTTAAACAATCGTTAGTATCGTTACTATCGATAGTTTGTTATTAACTAACTACAATAGTAGCGATAGTATATATAGTATTGCACTCATTCGGTAGTATTGCCTTGTTCCGAGCTATCGATAGTTTCGATATTATCGGTTGTATCAATTCTATCGATCGGCCTATCGATACGGTACATAATTTTCGATGTAAACTGTCGATAGTTTTAATATCGATAGTTCGGCAACACTATACGGAACCCTCGGTGGGCTAATCTGATTCAAGTCAACAGCATTAGCCTATTAATATCCCTTCCCTATGGATGAAATAGGGAGATTGAGCCACGACCCAATGCGGATTGGTGTGTCCTAAAGACTGGAGACACAGCCGGGACCAACGGCTTAACGTGCCTTCCGAAGCACGGAGGAACTCGAGATAGAAGATTTTTGGTCACCCATACAATGAGTCGGTCACTGCGAAAGTTGCTTATGAAATGAAAATCATCAAAGAAACTACGCCATCGGTTCGCAAAACTACGGTGGGAGACCTTGTACTGAGAAGAACCGGCAAGAAACTCAGCAAGGGCTGCTTTTTTCTCCCTGTATTGTTATATACAGAGCTGTTAAGTTGAAAAATGACTTCAGAGATACGAGTACGTCTGAAGTCACCTTCCATTACATCATTTAGAATATAAATATATAGTTATAATCAATTTTATAGTTAACATTATATTTAGTTTAAAGGAAGCGGCGTTAGATAGGTACAATATTACTGTTATGAAAAAAAAATGGGTGCGTGTACTTATGTAGGCGCGTGAGAAGTTATCCTTCTTTGGCATCGTTTAAAATTAGTTTTTAATTGCATGCAAATAATTAATTACAATAAATTAATAAAAAGTCTGGAAAAGGACACAGTCAATAAAGTTCAGTTTTAATTTGAAAAAATAAATAAATAATCAAAATATTCAATTAAAATCGCTACTGAATATAATTTATTAGAACATAATATGTGATTTGCACTTGTATGAAACTCAAACACGTATTCCGAATATACAAACTAGAAACATGTGGATAAATATTATAAATATGAATACCTATAACTGTTACTTTATTACAAAAAATAAAGATGTGGTTTTTGGTTCTACTACACCAATGGTCAAGAGATGGCGCTGTAGTCTCCTGAATCGCGCTTTGGTTCCGTTGTTCCAGATTAATAAATACTTTTGATAGGCCTTCACAATGCAGTCTTTAGCACCCACTAAATAGAGATTCTATTTCTATTTTGTTGGTAGATTTTCTTAATGTGCGGTAAACACAAAAGTAACGCATGAAGTTGGTCGCTAAAGCGAACGCGCTAACCAAGCCATCGAGCACCTGGAAGACGACCCTTATTGTTAATGTATTAAAAACAGTCAACGGTTGGAGTTCACGGAGGCTATTGCGCGTTTTAACATTCCCTATTCTCTCTTTTGTTCTCTTCTTTAGAACCGTTTGTATTCAATTGTTTTATGATTATTTCCAAAAGTCGAAGGTGCGCTCTCTTTGTTAACCGAGCTACAAAAGGGTGTAGCCTTTAATTCTTTATGGAGCAATCTCTATTGTTAGAATGTAATGTTCAATTTCAAATCAAAATTTTACACTTGAAAAGTTAGGTAAGGCTTTCGGCGAAAAACAATCGAAAATTTCGCAGCAGCGGAAATCAGAGTGCCGCGGCCGTCATCATCGCGCCAGCATTCAAATAACGCGCAGAAAAGAAAAAAAATATAGTTTATCTAAAAAACTAAATCAACAAAAGCCGTTAAGAATTTTACTTTAAACAAAAAAATAGTTTGGTTTTTCGAAGAGGACGCAATGATGGAATTTTTTTTTATGCAGCCGGAAGACTTTTAAGTACTTCTTCTCTTTAAAAACCATTTCTTCTTCCACCAACAATTTTATAGAATCTATAAAATTGTTGGTGGAAGAAGAAATGGTTTTTAATAACCGGTTGCATACAAAAACTGTCCGCATATGTTTAAACTTATGCATCACGAAGCGTCATTCGACGATATCAACAGTGAAAACGTAAAATCGCTTATACGCCACTTTGGTCCGAAAATGAGTTATATACAGGGAGTTACAAAAATTCAAATAAAGCTTGAAGGGCGTTGAAGTACATCATTTAAGGAGGCTTCTTTAATTTTCTTAAAATATTTGCATGAAGTTTTAACTTTTTATGAAAACAGTTATTTTTTACGATTACTAAAAATATCGATCAATTTAAGACACGTCACTAGTTCGAGGATCATTAAAAATAATTGTTTTTATAAAAAGTTAAAACTTGATGCAAATATTTTAAGAAAATTAGAGAATATTCCTTATATGATGTACTTCAACGCCCTTCAATCTTTATTTGTATTTTTGTACCACCCTGTATATCTTTTAAATCAGTTTTTTTCTCTGCCGATCTGTTTATGTTCCGTGAAGATTTGAGCACTTTTTTGGCGCTTAAGCAATTCAAGTTATTGAAGATTTTTATTGTTCACAACGCTGAAGCCACATAATTGTTTTTGAATCAATAGCGCTTACGCCCTACTATTCGGCGTATGATTAGAAGTTTGCTTGACAAAAAAATGTATGGCGTGCCGAGTGTTTTCGCTGAAGCGACATCTAATTCGTAAAGTAAAGGCACTATGTAACTTTATAGTAATAAAAGTTATTCACGGGTTTGTTACCATGTACCTTGTTTTTAGCGAGTTTCCGATATTTCGGCACTGTTGCAAGCGCCATGATCACGGAGTAACTGAAGTAATTGCGGGTAGGTTTTGTTTTTGCCATTTGGCTACCGAACCCTAAAAAGTGTAAGGACTTATTCAACTAAAATCATTGTTCAATATTGTTTATTCCTATGATTTTATTTCTTTTTTAAGCATTTAACTGCTAGATGTTTAAATCTAAAGAAAAGTTTAGTAGAAAAAAAATCCACGTGGACCAGGCAGCGGACGGGACTCGAACCCGCATCCTTCGCTATCCGGGCGAATGCACTGACCATTATGCTACCACGGCCCTATTAGCCGCGTCGAAATTTTCCTAGCCTTAAGCTGCAAGGCAGCGCCATCTCTTCGCAATGATGTGTTCGTAACCCACAATGTCAAATAAATACTTTTTCAAGTATTAAACATTTGAAAGAAGAAATAGCAATTAAGGCCTTGCAGCTTAAGGCTAGGAAAATTTCGACGCGGCTAATAGGGCCGTGGTAGCATAATGGTCAGTGCATTCGCCCGGATAGCGAAGGATGCGGGTTCGAGTCCCGTCCGCTGCCTGGTCCGCGTGGATATTTTTCTAGTAAACTTTTATTGTTTATTCCGTTTAAGCTGCTATTTAACGATCAATATTACGACATCGGTTTATCAATATTATGTATCATCTAGTATCTAACTATTCATAGGTTCAAAACTGAATAAAATAATAGTTTGAGTTGACCGGAATAAATTATTGTAGTCACCGACGAAAATATCTAATGAATTAAAAATTCAATTGTAACATATGGACACTTCATTGATATTGGAAACGTGAGGTACATTCAAATAACGCACAGTCCAACACATCGGGCATAAACATCGTCTACAAATAAGGATATAATGAACCATTACCCTTTAGAAGGCAACAAGAAAACAATGTTGTTTACTTTGCATATTCGAGTGAATGTTTTGTAACCAGGTTGTATATATTGAGCGATGAAAAGCACGGTGAAACCCATGTTTTTACAAAAGCATAATTATGCAAAAAATTACGCTGTCGTCACAATAAAAGACTTATTTCGTCAAAAGCAATATCCAAATATACAAAAATACTTTGAAGAAAATATAAAAATTTTGACGCGGCTAATAGGGCCGTGGTAGCATAATGGTCAGTGCATTCGCCCGGATAGCGAAGGATGCGGGTTCGAGTCCCGTCCGCTGCCTGGTCCGTGTGGTTTTTTTTCTAGTAAACTTTTCTTTAGATTTAAACATCTATCAGTTAAATGCTTAAAAAATAAATAAAATCATAAATAAAATATAACTAGAAAAAATTGCACGCGGACCAGGCAGCAGACGGGACTCGAACCCGAATCCTTAGCAATCCGGGCGAATGCACTGACCAATTACGCTACCGCGGCGCCTAGTTATATTTTCTTTAGATTTAAACATCAAGCAGTTACATGCTTTAAAATAATAAAAAATCTCTTATCTATTAGACAAGTCCGTCCGTCCGTCTGTCTGTGGTGCTGTTTCAGCGGCCAAACCGTAAGAGATAGATAAAGAGAATGTTTAAGTTATAAGTTAAGAATAGTCTGATAAGACTACAAACCGGATTTGAGTAACGTAGCACTTCCGGTTTTCGAGAAATCACGAATTTCAAACGAAACCACACAAAATCTCCGAAGTTCTCAATTAATTAAATACAGGTTTTGGTGAACATTTGGTTCACTGGTTTGCTAGTATAACTATAATTGCCATTTCTTCTTTCAAATGTTTAATACTTGTAAAAAGTATTCATTTGACATTGTGGGTTACCTATAATGCGAAGAGATGGCGTTGCCTTGCAGCTCAAGAATGGCTAGAAGAATTTCGACGCGGTCCGCGAGGGCCGCGGTAGCATAATTGGTCAGTGCATTCGCTCGGATTGCAAAGGGTGCGGGTTCGAGTCCCGTCTGCTGCCTGATCCGCGTGGAATTTTTTCTAGTTATATTTTCATTAGATTTAAACATCAAGCAGTTACACGCTTTCAAATAATAAAAATTATAACTAAAAAATACTTTGGTTCGGAGCGACAATGATCAGCTGTCGTTGAATACAAAATAACTTAAACAATGCCTTAATGTTAGCAGAGATGTGCAAATTTTGTTAGCCGCCGTCAACCTCTGCCCTCGACGTGGCGACGCCCGCAGCCGACGAGCCGTCAGTCGTCAACCTGTCCGTTGACCAGGCGTCAACACGCTGACGGCAGCCATCGACTAGCTGTTCCGCGTGGCCATGGCGACGGCTACTGTTAACCCGTACACGATTGTTACTCATCGCTACGTCACGGTAATAATATCATACAGTATTCTATCTTCATACAAACGGTCGGAAAGCGAGTCATACCTACGCCACTCGAGTTCGATGTGCTCTCGGCGGGCACCCAGTCGCGGATGCGCCGCCGCGCCGCAACGACGACCGAAAGGTCAGAATTGTTTTTTATGCAGTTAGCGGTGCTTTAACATGCGTTTTGTATTGTAAATATTTGATTTAATTAAGTAGATACCTACATAAATTAGTATGGAAAAGAACAAACGACGATCAATATCGTACAACAGCACAATTGCTGTTTTTGGTTGCTTGAACTCTTCAATAACACACCCAGAGATATCATTTTTTAAATTACCTGAAATATTGGAAAGGTGTCTTACCTTCATAGAATATTTTTTATATACCTATCTACCAGTACGTTATTTGTTTCTAATATTTAGGTATTTCGGTTTTTCCATCGGGCTAAATATCTGGAATAATATATAAATCAGTGGTTAGGATGAAAAAAGAGACAAACGAGTAATCTACCTACACTCGCGTTAAAAACAAAACTACATAAAATACTGTAGGCTGGCGGCCCTACCGCGTGCCAACGCAGCGCTCGGTGTAGGCATTTATTTTCAAGGACAGGGCGGAGTCACAATACTGTATAGATAATATTACCGTGGCTACGTCGAAGACTGACTTGAGATCGACGGCTACCACCGAAAGGTGGAGACGTCTGCGAGTTGCTCGTATGTATGAAGCCTTAGTCGTGATATTATTGATATCCGTATCAACGCAACATAGCAAAAAAAAAAGAAAGACTTCGTACATTTATTGCGCGAAGAGAAAGAGCTCGTGACATTTACTCAGATAATAGCACCAATTTTGTCGGTACCAAAAATCTATTGCAAAATGTCAATTGGTACTTGATAAAAAGGCTATTCTATATAAATGCACGGCGGACTAACGTGTCCATACTTGATGAGCTCGGCATCACCACAATCTGTTACCAGCGCATACTAAAGTATTTCGGACACATCGCTCGCAGAAATCCTGACAGCCTAGAGAAGCTGATGGTGGTTGGCCAGGTCGACGGGAGAAGATCACGCGGTCGGTCACCTACCCGCTGGTCAGACCTAGTAAAGTCGCTCACTGGCCTATCAATAACCAAGGCTATAAAGACTGCCAGGACAGGACAGGAATTAGGCTTGTTGAAAATATATCGATGTATCGATATATCGATATTTTTTGTTCGATATATCGATATTTTTTGCCGATATATTTTGATTCGATATATCGATACATCGATACAAAATAACCAATATCGAAATTCGTATCAAAAACGATATTTTTTTAATTATTAGCGGCATATCACGATCTAACTAAATTCGTATCTGGAAAAATCGTAACTGGATCTCAGATTAATGATACACAACATATCTATGATCTGTGCGATATTTAGTATTGTCTATGTCATCATTCGAAAATAGGGTCTATTTTTAGGGAGATAATTTTCGTTCCATTATTATTCCGCGTGTCATATTTCGTGAGCGATATTTTTGGGAAAATTGGTCCGATATATCGATATATCGATGTTTTTTTCGCGATATATCGAAGCCGATATTGATATTTTTTAAAATATCGATGTATCGATATATCGATATTTTTTTCAACTTTCGACATCCCTAACAGGAATGCGTGGAGAGGCATAGTACATCAGATAGTCAACATTTCGAGTTAGACACGACCTTCAGCAATGAAGATAGCGACTAAGAAGAAGATTACACACAGCAATCAAAATGCAGGTAAACAATTAATGTATATTTAATAATTATGTAATGAAAAGTGACTTCATGAATCACCTCTGAAGTCATTTTTCAATTTGACGACTCTGTAAATAATAAAACAGGGAGAAAAAAACAGCCCTTGCTGAGTTTCTTGCCGGTTCTTCTCAGTACAAGGTCTCCCGCCGTAGATTTACGAACCGATGGCGTAGCTTCTAGACATTCATGAGTGCTTGTAACAGCCTAAACTGAATAAATGATTTTGATTATAATGAATATAAAATCAACTGGTATTTAATAGCACCTGCTAGTTCGTGGTGGGGAGGATGGTATGAGGGCATGACTCGCATGATTAAAGAACTGCTCCGCCGCGTTCCGGGTAAGGCATCTGTGTCGCCTTTAGAATTTCAGACACTTTCATCTGATTTTTTTTTTTTTTATAGATAGGTCCGACAAATGACTTCACTCCACCTGATGTTAAGTGAAGGTGAAGTCCAGACGCGAAGATAGCTGATACAGCAGTTCTACCTGCCACACCAGCCATCCTCACCCTGCCGGCCTGCATGTTGCTTCTTCACGCCTCTTTTAAAGGATCCCAGGTTGTAAGAGGGAGGGAACACATGAGCGGGCAGAGCATTCTATTTACGGATAGTGCGACAAAGAAATGAGTCACCAAATTTCTTTGTACGCGTTGGAATTGTGGCCACAGTAAAACGGTGACAACGTAGGCCAGCGCGCGTGGTCCTCTGAAGGAAAGGGGAAGGTGGAATAAGAGAGAATAACTCCTCAGAACACTCTCCGTGGTACAAACGATAGAACGCGCTTAGTGACGCTACGTCACGGCGTAATTGAATGTGAGTTTATAATTAATTCACGTCCGTTAGCTTACATTAGCGATGATGTAGATATTTTTACACAACCGTTAGCACCAGGGATGTTCTTACAACCTATTCCGTGCTCTGATGTCTCTGATTTAAACCAATTAGACGGGAATACCCTTAATGTCGGAGTCCGTTATTTACAGAGACTTAGAGAAGACCTGAAGTCGAGTTTTATAAAAGAATACTTGAGTTTGCCAGTTCAGTTCAGGCAGGGAGTACTGTTTCAAGTTCGCGAAAGTGAGGGACTTTGTACTAGTAGAATCACCACAAAGGCGGGCTTATTGGCCGTTGGGCGTCGTTATAAAGGTTTTTAATGGTATTGATGGTATTTGATGAACTGCTAGAGTTAAAACCGCTAAAGGAATTTACACCCATTGAAATTTTTGTACCTCTTAGAATTAGATTAGAAGTTCTTGAATATGTAAAGATAGACACAATTTTTTTTGTTATATTATAATTGCTTTATTTTTATTGCGCCTCGGAGGATGTCGAGGTTGCTAGACAATGAATGAATAACTTGTCAATTTTTAAAGGACATTGTTCAGCGTCCATACATAGTTAGCCTAAGAACCAACAATCATGAAATATTATTTTCTAGGTTCAAAATCGTAAGTAAATGACTGTAAAAACAAAGATTATTGACGGACACTTTCAGAGAACTTAAATTATTAGGAAAACTAAAACTTTTTTGAGGTTATGTTTAATATTCAATGAAACATAGGTATAAATAAACATATAACCTATGAATTTAGTATGAACTCAGTATGAAGTGAATTAATTAATATTACAACTAATTCATTTTATTCGGTGCGATTTTAAAGAATAACTATTACGAAAAACTTGGTTTGGTAGAAATCATGAATAAAACAAAAACTGTAGTTTTGCTTCTTATATATTGACTATTTTTCACATAATTGTATCATATTGTTTATTGTATTTATTTGTATATCACATGTATATTGTGTAAATATGCAGCGTGAATGTGTATCAGGTGTTCTTGAATAATTTAGCAGTATGATCCTCTCAGGATGTTGTAGCACAGGTTCACTAGCACTTGGTAATAAGGGCTCTGCTTTTTGGTTACATCAATGGCATATTAGATAGCCGAAATAGTTAAATTAAAGGAAAAACAATCGCAAATAAACACTAATGTATCCGAAACGAGAATGCACTTTCCGGTTATTATACTACTCTTTGGAATGCATGAATGCCACAGATTACTACGAATGCAAACTGCATGCACCATAACCACAGAGTAACAGTTTTATGCCGGCCCTTCACTTGACAACAGTTTGTCCTTGTCATGCTTAATAAGGAATGAAAAGGACAGACTGATGTCATGTTTCAAAATAGCAAATACGAATAGCCAAGTGAAGTGCCGGCATTAGGAAGAAAGAGTGTTTTGTTTGCAGCGCTGCCATAGATTATACACATAAAATGGTATTTATTGTCTCAGATGATTTTTTAACTTTTTAATTTAGCTTATTTAACTGGAAGTGTCCGTCACAATCTAAATACTGATAATTATCGCAAAAATATACTAAGAATTATCATAAATGCCAAATTGGTGTTGGTTCTTAGGCCAATTTTAACATTGTCCTTTACTGTGTGAATAATTTGTGGAGTTACAAATACGTTTTCCTTTTATGTAGCTACCATTTTCTTTTATTTATACAATTAACGGGACCATTTCGGACCATAAGAATCATGGAACTGGGTCCTCAACATAGCTATCATATTCATTCGCCAAGAGTTTCAAATAAAGGAAGCGTACCCAAGAATTTATCTCTTCCTTTTAGCTTTACTGCTTTTCAAAATGATGTTTGCAGTTGCGTTGAAACGCTGAGGCGACGCGACTATTTGTCGATTTCACACAAAATGCGGTATCCAACCGGCGCGCCGGCAACGGACGAGATCAATCCGCAATAGCGCGTTATTTGGCCTCACTGCGGAACGCATTCGAAAAGGTAAAGACATGGCATCGATACTATATATGTAACTAGTGACATTTTAATGACATATAATTATAATAAGTTCTTCTCTTTACCCAATGGTGCTTTGTAATTAACATTATTAATTTGACTTTTGAATTTTTAAACCATGTATTTAATTTTGAATGAGGTTTTGCAAAATGAAGCGAACGCTTTTTGTAATTTCACTGACTTATTATTTATTTGATGAATTTAAATTAATAGTTATTGAATTTTTTTTTTATAGATAGGTCCGACAAATGACTCCACCCCACCTGATGTTAAGTGAAGGTGAAGTCCAGACGCGAAGATAGCTGATACAGCAGTTCTACCTGCCACACCAGCCATCCTCACCCTGCCGGCCTGCATGTTGCTTCTTCACGCCTCTTTTAAAGGATCCCAGGTTGTAAGAGGGAGGGAACACGTGAGCGGGCAGAGCATTCCATTTACGGATAGTACGACAAAGAAATGAGTCACCAAATTTCTTTGTACGCGTTGGAATTGTAGCCACAGTTAGACGGTGACAACGTAGGCCAGCGCGCGTGGTCCTCTGTAGGAAAGGGGAAGGTGGAATAAGAGAGAATAACTCCTCCTCAAAATGATTTCACAATGTAAATGAATATGTATTACGTTTAGTAATGTAGTGTAAAATATTTGCATGCTATTTAAGATGGCTTAATGGGCCGAACTTCAGAATTTGTAAGATCCCCAGTGTACCCTATTCAAATGCAAATGCAAATAAATAAATTCTTATTCTAATACTATAATAATATTACTTGCGATAAAAACGGTTCCGTAACCAATGTGTGTTTCTTGACCTCACTACGGACTGCGTTTAGAAAGCTTAGACATGACATATCATCATCATCATCAGCCTATTAATGTCCCCACTGCTGGGGCACAGGCCTTCCCTACGGATGGAATAGGGAGATTGGGCCATGACCCACCACGCGGGCCCAGTGCGGATTGGTGGGTACTAACGACTGCAGATGCAGCCGGGACCAACGGCGTAACGTGCCTTCCGAAGTACGGAGGAGCTCGAGATAGTAATTTTTGGTGACCCATCCAATGACCGACCACTACGAAAGTTGCTTAAGTTGCGCCACATGCGCCATCGAGCTCCATGACATGTAATAGCAACGATTTCGTAACTAGATTACGTCTATGTGTGACATACATAAATTTCTGATTTAGTAAAAATGAATTAACGAAATGTACGCACATACCTTTGTATATTTGTATTGTATTCATACGTTTGTATGGAATATTCTTTTGAAAACTTTACAGGGAACCAGTAATTTTGGAATTTTGTTATGATGTTTTTGTACTAAAATCTCAACGCTTCTAAAGGACAATGTTAAAATTGGCCTAAGAACCAACACCAATTTGGCATTTATGATAATTCTTAGTATATTTTTTGCGATAATTATCAGTATTTAGATTGTGACGGACACTTCTAGTTAAGCTAAATTAAAAAGTTAAAAAATAATCTGAGACAATAAATACTATTTTATGTGTATAATCTATGGTAGCACTGCAAACAAAACATTCTTTCTTCCTAATGCCGGCACATCACTTGGCTATTCGTATTTGCAATTTTAAAACGTGATATCAGTCTGTCCTTTTCATTCATTATTAAGCGTGACAAGGACAAACTGTTTTCAAGTGAAGGGCCGGCATTAAACTCGTTACTCTGTGGTTGTGGTGCATGCAGTTTGCATTTGTAGTAATCTGTGGCATTCGTGCATTCCAAAGAGTAGTATATTATACCGAAATACCGGAAAGTGAATTCTCGTTTCGGATACATTAGTGTTTATTTGCGATTGTTTTTCCTTTAATTTAACTATTTCGGCTATTTAATATACCATCGATGTTACCAAAGAGCAGAGCCCTTATTACCAAGTGCTAGTGAACCTGTGCCACAACATCCTGAGAGGATCATACTGCCAAATTATTCAAGAACACATCCACGCTGCATATTTACACAATATACATGTGATATACAAATAAATACAATAAACAATATGATGCAATTATGTGAAAAATAGTCAATAAATAAGAAGCAAAACTACAGTTTTTATTTTATTCATGATTCCTACCTAACCAAGTTTTTCCTAATAGTCATTCTTTAAAATCGCACCGAATAAAATGAATTAGTTGTAATATCAATTCACTTTAAACTGAGTTCATACTAAATTCATAGGTTGACCTACGTTTCATTGAATATTAAACATAACCTCAAAAAATCTTTGTTTTTACAGTCATTTACTTACGATTTTGAACCTAGAAAATAATATTTCATGATTGTTGGTTCTTAGGCTAACTATGTATGGACGCTGAACAATGTCCTTTCTGATTCATATAACGAAGCCGCGCGAAGCGGGGCGGGTCACTATTACCTTTAAGGGTTATATCTGTACTGTTATATAAAGAGCGAAAAGGATACACTAATAGAATAACTGACTCATCAACGCACAGTCGAAACGGCTGGATCTCGAATGATGAAATTTGGACAGCAGGTTTTTATTATTGCAACGAAAAGTAATAAAATGGGATTTTTTGAAATTCAGCCTCAGCATGAAAATTGAAATATTAAATAAAATTAAAATGAAATGAAAAATCCTTTATTGGCCATCTTACACAATAAGAAAAAAAAACTATAAATATTAACAGAAAATAAAAGAGAAACTTAACATAATAACAATTAAAATTAAGATGGCCAAGCAGGACCTTGCCTCAGCTTATGCTGACACAGTGGGAGAATACTCTCTCACTGAATCAGCGCTGGTATTCTGGCAGGGCCTGTGCGAGGACGTGTAAAGCGCTAACAAGCAACAAAATAATACACATATGCTTATCTAATCATATTGCGCGTACGCATATACATACATACACACGAAGATATATATATATTTCATTCATTCGTATGTGTAAAAACCGCAAAAATAAAAAAAAGTGTCGTTCCGCGATCTGATACTGTGAGTATTGTGTGTAGGGAACAAGTGCGAGTGAATAGTGACAATGTGACCAATGGTAGGGGTATCGAGCGCAGTAAAAGACGACGTCGGAGGGTAGACCGATATGTCTGCCAATAACATCTACCCGCAATTACTTCAGTTACTCCGTGATCATGGCGCTTGCAACAGTGCCGAAATATTGGAGACTCATAAAAAACAAGGTACATGGTAACAATCCCGTTAATAGCTATAATGTTAGTGACCATGAAAGTTTAAAACAATATATATATATATATATATACACATACATATATATACACAAATTAAATAAATAAATAAATAAAGAAACGTAGAGCAGTCGCACCCGCACCGCAACACGCACCGCATCCGATAATGGTGTCGATTCTGTCATGACGCTCCAAACCCAAGACCAAACCCAATATCATACAAAATGATAGGGCCCCATCCCTATCATTTTGTATAGAGAATGACAAAGATACCAGAGCTTGTTTACCGGTTAATTTGAAAACCTAAATCAGTGTAAAGTACATTAGGAGCATTTTATTTAGGTTCGGCTCTACCTTAACCTTAAATAAACCGGTTTTCCTAAAAAGCGAAATCAAATAGGTAGGTTTTGAATTATTTTTTATCGGTTTTAAAGGGTTTCATTTCGCTCTTACTGACGGCTGAAATAAATACACAACTACAAAATGAATAACGTGACTCACTAGATGCTAGCAAACTTGTCAATAAATGCATCAATCTCTGTGCATTAACAAGTTGTGACTTGATTAGTTCAAACAAAACAAACTTCAAACGATGCCGACGCGTGCACGTGTCGCTCTGAATTAAACCGGTTTATTAAGGTGTTAGGTACCGCTTTCATTTCGGACGCGCTCCGAACGAAACCTTTAATAAGAACCGGTATTAACCTTTATTTACCGGTATTTTTGAAACCGGTTTCAAGCCCTGAAAAATACACCACTGTCAAATTAAAAAAAAAAAGGAAAAATGTAAATGGTTTTTATTTCCCAAAGAGACAGTTTACAGTACAAGTTGAGACAACCCAGAAAGTAATATTAATACTTGTGTTGGGATCCCTCTTAGCCTAGTGCAGTTAACAAATTCAAATCCAGGCTCAGAGAATTATGTCAGAATCGACATCAATGTCAATATACTTAGGTCCGTATTATAGAAAGATTCTAAATGATTGATCTAGTCTTGAGCATAGTTAGAACGGGATGTCGCTATATATAGCACATAGCGGCATCCCTTTCTAACTGTACTCAAGTAAAGATCAACACTTAGTTGTGTTTCTGTAATACGGACCTAGTATCTTAAATACTACGTACGAGAACGAGTACTCTGTGCAATATGGTAAATGCAAAATTATCGTCAAAATTGCAAAAAACGTGTTTTTTTTATGTTATAGGTGGCATACGAGCAGACGGCTCACCTGATGGTAAGTGATCACCGTCGCCCATGGACACTTGCAACACCAGGAGTATCACAAATGCGATACCGGCCTTTAAGGAAGGAGTACGCTCTTTTTTTGAAGGTTTTTGGGTCGTATTGGTCCGGAAACACTGCTGGCGACAATATATTCCACAGTTTTGTCGTACGTGGTAAAAAATTTCGACAAAAACGCACGGTTGTGTATAGCCACGCATCAATATATGGAGATGAAATTTTTGTTTTTGTGTGTTCGTAAAATATAAGAAGTCGGGCGGGGTGAAGATTGAAACATTAAATAGATTTTCGTTTCTGATCGGTAATAATACGTCTTTCAATCTTGACCCGCCCGACCTCCAAATCTTGAACCAGATATTATTTTTTACTTTTCAATTAAATTTTGGATTTTGATGTCGGTTTTATTTTTGTTTTTTAGCAATTTCTTTAGACAATCTCAAAGGTGACTGACTGACATAGTGATCTATCAACGCACAGCCCAAACCACTGGACGGATCGGGCTGAAATTTGACATGCAGATAGATGTTATGACGTAGGCATCCGTAAAGAAAGGATTTTGATCAATTCTACCTTCAAGAGGATAAAATAGGGAATGAAATTTTGTATGAAACTTTGTCAATTGAGAACAAAAACTGTAGTCTACACTTCAGCTCTACACCGAAGCGAAGCGAGGGCGGGCCACTAGTCTTAGATATATTGAAACTATTTGGTGTAACTCACGTGTTAAACCATCAGTTTCATATTATTTATTTGTATTTAAATAGTAATTTATATAATCCAATAACTGGGTGACCAAAAATCTTTTATCTCGAGATCCTTGTTGCTGCGGAAGGCACGTTAAGCCGTTGGTCCCGGCTGCATCTACAGACGTTAGCACCCGCCAATCCGCACTGGGCCCGCGTGGCGGGTCATGGCCCCATCTCCCTATTCCATCCATAGGGAAGGCCTGTGCCCCAGCAGGGGGGACATTAATAGGCTGATGATGAATCTGTGGCGGCGACATCTATATGCCCCACATATCTACAACGGATGGAGGAAATCATTACTCACCATCCTCAAGAGATGGCGTTACCTGCACTGCGATCATAATAGTATGGAAGCCTACATCGCGCAAATGAAATTCGGAGGCTGTCTTCATATATACCATGCCCAACCAACATCAGTCGGGCCGCGGCCCCCGAGCTAACATCACCCAGCCCGGTGGAAGATCTTCCCCTTTGGCCTTCCTACAAATCCAATAAGTTAAGGCAGAAACACTTCTGTGCATTTCTTAGGTCTACGCGAGCGTTAGAGAGACGGTGCCTGTTGCAATATTGAAAACTTTGTATTCAGACGCCAAATGGCGGCACAGGGTGAAGATATGCAGTCTGCTAAATGCAAGTCAAAGTCTTAGATTAAAACAAAAAGGGTAGATACGGCACTAGCCTCACAAAAGTGATCCGCATAAATTGTGGTCCACGACCCTAATCGCTTTAGTCACAACATGACATGCAAACGACGTACATGTGAACGCCAAAAAGAAATATTGCTAATATTTTGTGTTTATATGATAAAACAATGCCTAAGTGTGTATTTAAAAAGTGCTGAAATTGCTCAAGAACTAAAAATAACACCCACAGCATCATTTTTCATTCGTAAGTACTATAAAATATTTTTTTTCCTAATAATTGCTGTTTGTTTTGAATCTTATTCGGTAGTGACGTCGAGCTCTAGTCGCGTGATTGGTCGGTAGTGCAGTGACGCGGATCTCGCCGTCTCGTTCGCGCTGCCGTTGAAACTTAACGTGCTGTTTCGTTCGGGTCGGTAATGCAGTGACGCGGATCTCGGTGTCCCGTTCGCGCTGCCGTGGGATCAGCGGCCTGACCGCCTAAGTCAAAGCGAGAGCAATACGAAAGTTGACAGCCATAACTTTTTCAAACTCTGATTGCGATAAAATCGAAACGCCTAAAATTCACGACGTGTGGTATTGCTTATGGTTATCAAATGCTTACGTGAGTGAACGATTCAATTGCGTTATGTTCATGTATTTTTTTACAAAATTCTTTTCATTTTATAGTTGACTGAAATACATTAATATTTAATTTATTTAAGTATATTATCATAAAGTGGCATAAATAGCAATATTTATTAATTATTCTTATTAAATTATTCTTAAATCAAAGACAAAATAAAATTTTAAATGGGTACCATAAATTGCACAAACAAAACGCTATGTCTGTTACATCTGCCTACGTTCTAAACTTATGCTCTGGGTGCATGTTTTTTATCCTGATGTTTCAATTTTGACATATAATGAATTAAATAAAACAAGTAACAACGGGTTAGATGCACTGATTTTATTTATTAACAAACCTTAGAAAAAATTACATAAAAAGTATGTCAAAATATACTTAGTTTGCACCTAAAGCAAAGGTTTTAAACGTAGGCTTAACTGACATAAAAAAACGTTTGATTTTGGCGCAATTTAATGTTGTGCTGCAAACGTACGGAGTTACAAGTTTTGTTATAAAGTTTTTAAACCTAAATCTATAAAGTAAAGGCTTAAAAAAATTGTGAGTGTTAATTATCGAGAAAAAAGAGAAGGTAAGTAGTGTGTAACCCTGACATTGGCGGAATTGTCCCAGTAGACGAAGTTTAATTAAAATAACATCGAAGAAACTAAGTATGGACTTTTTGAGAAAACAAAACTAATCCAAATAATTTTACTATAACGCAAACATCTAATGTCGTCAAAGATTATGGCAATTTCGTCATTTTAAAATAGTTTATAACATTTTAGAATGCCGGCAACACGTAAAGTCTCCAACGCACAGTTGGAGGCTCTGCTTGCTTGGATGGAGGACCACCCATTGCAGGCTCGTGGGACCCAAATAGGAGGGGCACAAGCAAAACAGGCTACTATTAGCCTGTGGGAAAGCTTGGCGTCCCTCCTAAATGCAATGGGTGATGGTGTCAGCAAAACACCAAAGGAGTGGCGGATAGTGAGTGATACTTTACTTTTATATTATATAAATTTGTAAGGCACCTTTTTTTATGTATTCTGTATTTCTACTAAAGCATGGAATTCAATTACTAACTTTTGCATCTTTTTGGCTAAGCATGGTTTATGATTATTATTGTTCTATAACAATATATTTTTCACACTCAAACTTATATCTATCAGCATTATATATCAAGGTGTGTGCTTTTATTTTATTACTGTGTTGTGCTTTAGTACTGGAGTGACATGAAATGTAAAGTCAAAAGGAAGGGGTCGGCTTTGCGACAGCATGCAGGTGGCACAGGAGGGGGTCCATGTGCCAGTGATATTTTGTCTCCCATAGAGGAGAGAATGCTTAGCCTGATGGGAATGCAAAATATCATTGGCAATCCCAATGTGAAAATACATGTTGACGTATGTATTTTTTGGTCCTTAAATATTACAAATAAAATATAATAATAAGTTTACATTATCTTTGCATGTTAATTAGTAAAACTACTCATTGATTTTTTTATTTTGATGAAAATGTAATCCTAATATTTATTTATGTTATGCCACAGATGGGGCTGGATGTGAATGTGCCATCACCGCCCCTTCCAATGGAAGCCATGGACATGGAGCCAAGCGCAGCTGGTATGATATATATTTTTCTGGATTAACTATTAAAAGACTTTTATTACTTTTTAAACTATTATACTTAAAAGGACAAATATGATCATTATTAAAATTTTATTTACTTTAAAACATTGTATTTAATATTACCTACTGTTACAGAAAATGCAGATTCAGCTGAACAGCCAAGCACCTCAGGAAGCTCCCAAAAAAGGCCTTGTGAGTGAAATCTTGCAAATATATCAAATAAATAAATTAATCTTAAAACTTTTATCAAAAGAACCTTTTTTGATTTCAGCAAAGAGAAGACATGTTGCTCCAGAGGGACAAAACCCAACTGGGCCAAATAGTAAGTTGTTGAATTATTAATGAACAGTTTCAATAATCAAAAGTTGATCGAGTTGATTATTAAAACTGGCCGTTAGTTGCTTTAACTGATTCAATTAACCAGTCATCCAACGAAAAAGTAACCAATAAGAGTAAAGTGTAACCTATAAAAACCTTTGGAGGTCTCTATCTTTACCACCAATTGATTTCATGTAACATGTTAGGCCCCACTGACTTATTTGTAAAGAATAATTTATCATATCACATAGTAAGTTGGGAAAACTGGAAGATACAAACAGTTATTAATTATATATCCCTGTTAATTTTTTCAGCTGCAGCACCGCGTTGGGTTTTAGAGATAGAGAACCGCCGGCTTCGCGAGGACCAACTGCGCCGGGAGTTCGAAGAGCGTCGGCTGGAGGACGAACGGGAATGGCGGAGGGAAGTGCTTGGAGCACTAAGAGATATTGCTCACGCTCTTCTCTCTCACCCGCCACCACCGCCACCCCCCGAGTTCGAATAGTCTTATTATATTTTATGTTCAAATATTAAGTTTCAACGTTATAATATAACGTTGAAACTTAATATTTGAACTTTGTTATCACTCTGATCAGGCGCGGTTCGAAGGGGGGGGGGGGTCACAGGGGTCATGACCCCCCCCAAAATCTAAGGTCAAATTGAAAAATCTCAAAAATTTGCCAAATAATAAAAGGAAATAACTAGCTATCTCCTAACAGCGATAAATTTATAGTTTGCTGACATCTAGTGGTGTTTTTATGAACTACGTACGATGGCCAAAATAACTTGAAAATGACATAGTTTAGAAACAAGGAACCGAACTACGTAGTTTTGGTAATCCTAGCAAAATCGATATGCGTCGTTATGATAAGTATCAAGTATCAATAAGTATCAGTGGAGGTATCAAATTGTAATTCATATCTAATACTCAGGTCCACTGTCCCGTAGAGTTGTGAAAAAATCAAACTTCTAAGCCAAAGCAATCAAAAGATACAGCCGTTTATGCCGCAAATTTTAGAAACTCGCACGGGAATCAAAACCTACAGGGTACTTCCCGTGAACTTAGAATCTTGAAATTTGGTATAAAGTAACATTTTATAGGACAGATTGTGAAAACCGTAAATTTTTAGTACCATCATAAAATAAAATTTTTTTTTGCAAATTCTGGTGTGTACGGAACCGATGGTGCGCGAGTTCGACTCGCACTTGGCCGGTTTTTTTTATTAGTGTAGTGAGTGACCCCCTCCAAAATTTCATGCTGCGACCGCGCCTGGCACTGATTTATATAAATTAATTTACCTTTTAATAAGTTTAAACTGTCTATCAAAACTTGTCTTCTTAAGAAGGATTAGTAATCCTGTTAAAGATTTCCACCTTGACCTTAATTTAATCTAAAAAACTAAGCTAATTTGGTTGAAAATTGTTTAATTGGCACTTCTAAATTTAATTATAATAGCTTTAACTTATTGTTAACTCATAATACCTATAATTGTGATGAAAGTTGACATCAACACATCTCAGGCTTTGATCTTTCAATTGAAGACACTGTATGAAACAAAACAGGGAGAAAAAATTGCCCTTGTTGAAATTAAATTGAATTTTATGTTGGTTTTATAAGAATGTAACCGGTAAATGTGAAATCTGTTACTAGCATTGGTATCTGAAGTTGATGTTGGTCTTTTTACTAAAATATAACAGTATTTCCACTGAATGTTTTATTTACCCAATATTATTATTGTATGATCCACCCCCCAACTTCCTCACCATGTGACTTTTTCCTCTACCGTGGTGCCACTGCAGTTATGTTTGTTAAATATAAAAGAAGGATAAAATCTATTTCAATAGATTACACATAATAACAGATTTGTATTCAATTCAGATTAATTTTTTTGGAGGATAGAGAGACCTTGTATTCCAAGACCCACTTGCCTGGTTTCTGAAGACAGGGCCGGTAATAGCGGTGGGACCACAGTTAAAAGGTCTACCATGCTCTTCAACAATATGGTAGTCAGGAAATTAAGCTTCACGTTTAAAGTTAGCACCCATTCAAAAGTTGGATTTAAATAAAACAATTTTGAAATGAAATCATATTTTAATCAAATTTATTTAATGAGAGCTCTCTAATTGTCCTAATTTTTTTTCCTACTACCCATTCAGGACATCTTTTAGCTGATGAGAAGAATGGGCGCAAGAAACTCATCAGCATTTAACAGAAGTAGCAACATTTACATAAAATCATGTAGCTACCAATACATACAGTAAAATATAAAATAAATTAAAATCCATTTAAAATAATGTAGGTATTATCAATTATTTACAACATTATTTAATTATCATAAATTCAATTTGTACTTAATTAGTAACACAATAATAGAAAGTAATTTAGCATATTTGAACACTAACATAAGAAATAAATTTTATTGTTATGAATATTTAACAACAACTTCTATATTTTATAACAGTGACATAAATCAAATTAAACTAGAGTATGATACAGAAGTAGCAACATTTACATAAAATCATGTAGCTACCAATACATACAGTAAAATATAAAATAAACTAAAATCCATTTAAAATAATGTAGGTATTATCAATTATTTACAACATTATTTAATTATCATAAATTCAATTTGTACTTAATTAGTAACACAATAATAGAAAGTAATTTAGCATATTTGAACACTAACATAAGAAATAAATTTTATTGTTATGAATATTTAACAACAACTTCTATATTTTATAACAGTGACATAAATCAAATTAAACTAGAGTATGATTAATAACTGCTAACTTAATAATTATCAAATGACATGTTAAATTTAGACAAAAAGCTTAAAATTAATAATTAATTAGTATAATATAAATAAAATACAATAAATTGTAAAATTAACTTAAGATACCTATTTTATCTTCTATGGTGGTGCCTCTGCTCATGGTTCCTTCTTCACACATGTTTCTGTAAACAGTTTTAAATGTTTGTGTTTTTTAGTTTACTATGACTCATCATAAACATACTAGGTAATTGTGAAAATAAATACCTCTTTATTGTGGTTATGACTACTCCAGTCTATTGACAACTGCCTGTTTATCAGGACAGATGCCACACATAGGCCTGTCCCGGACTGTTCAATTGTGGTTATGACTACTCCAGAGTCTATTAACAACTGCCTGTCTTGCAGGACAGATGCCTCGGGCAGGCCTGTCTCCAACTGTGGCAAGCATGACACCCTGTGGTTGGCGGTCACGATCAGAGCGCATGACATCCTCATCAATCTCGATACGCGAATCGCAAATAAGGTTGTGTAAAACAACACAAGCATTTACGATTTTCCCTGCTTTCTCGGGCGTGTAATGCATAGTACGATGCGCCAAAAGACAACGGAATCGGGTCTTCAAGACGCCAAAGCATCTTTCTATGACATTCCTAGTCCGCACATGTGAATTTGTATAGTGATCCTCTGGACTCCCTGGGTCAGCATGAAGGATTGGCGTCATCATCCATGGCCGTTGGGCATAGCCAGAGTCACCTGTAAAATAAATATTTTAAAACTAACACTAAAAAATCCTAACATACAAAAACACTTATTTTGTATGAAAATATTCAAACAAAATGGTAACAAATGATTTTGAATACACATACCCAAGAACCAGTAAATCTGTCCAATATCATGGAGTCTTTCCATTCCATTTTTCACTGGACAACAATTCCAAACATGGGAGTCATGACTTGCACCACCAAATGATGCATCCACATGCAAAATACGTAAGTCTGCATCACATATCTGTAACAAGAGTGTAATATTAAGGCATAAACAAATGTTTTATTTCATATGAGTACCACATTCCAAGGAATTATTATATTTCAAAAGTTATGGTATAAATGGCTGCTATGGTACCTACCTTTGTGTCAAGTATTATTTTATTAAACTAAATTTTATTTGTATGAAGTGCTTCTAAATATATTTCATTTGAATTAAGAAAATTTAACACAAAATTTGTTAAGAGACAATTGGTTAGAAAAATAAGTTGCTTCATATATTTACCGTTTTATAAAGAAATGTAGAGTATTTGTTTATAATAAGGTTTTATTATAATTATATATTTAAATAATATGTGATTCTGTAATCATGTAAGCATTTGGAAGAGATTTAGGAAGCAGTTTTGATGTAATTATTACTTACCGCAAGCACATTCAGGGAGTGGTACATTTTCCTGTTAAAATATGCTTCTTCATAGTCTTGAGGGCGTATGATTGCAACGTGAGTGCCATCAATACACCCTAAGACTCCAGGGAATCCAAATTGGTCACTGAACCTACAGCCAGAGTTCTATGTCAGTGTTTTAAAATAAAAATTAATAAGCCAAAGTAAATAATTTTAAGTAAGTACCTTCTTGCCACTGCATTGCGCTCACTAGCTGTTTTTGGAAAATTGATGTATTTCCTCAAAATTTGTGGTTGGTTTAGGGCATTGGTAACCTCTTCCAGAGATTCACTTATTGAGGTCTGTGATAGACCTAAATTAAAATCATTGCCTACGTTCTTTTGGTAGGAACCACTGGCATAAAACTGTAATGCAGCTAGGATCTGTAAGAACAATAATAATTATCACTTTATTTTATACAAATTACTTCATAAACAATAAGTTTGAGCGATAAATACCTTAATCTCTGGCTTGATACCTGTCGTTCTTTGCGACGGATGCAAAAACGGCATCAAGTCGTCGCAAAGAGTAAGGAAATGATCCTTACTCAGGCGGAACGTTTGGACAAACGTTCGCTCCGGCAGCAGCATAGGCATGCTGTCCTCCCGCAACTGTCTTCTTCGCAAGGTCAGCATTGTCCTCTGCCTCTCCTCCTCAGCTGCCACCAACAGGAACATTCGCGCCATTTCTCACTAAAACAGAAAGAAAAAACTACAAGCGTACACAATCTAGGTCAAAAAACACAAAAGTAGCAATATTTTATATTGAGAAAGCAAAATTAAATTGAATTATAAATATCGTATGAAAGCAAGAGATGAAAGCAGCGAGTCGATGGGTCTCTGCTTATGTGACAGCTTTAACGCTTACCCGCCATCTTGAAATCGCCTTCACTTTTTTTAGGCGTTTCGATTTCCTGTCAAAATAGAAGTGAGAAATTGAACGAACTCATTCAAAATTGTTAATGGCTGTCATCGGCCGCAAAGTAGATGTGAAAGCGTTATGGCTTTCATAGGCGTTTCCAAATGACAGAGTGACGTCATAAACTTTAGCATTTTTAAAGCAACGCGAGTTAGGCGGTCAGGCCCCAGTTTTTGTTTGATGCCAGTATGAGCGTACCGTATCTACCCTTTTTGTTTTAATCTAAGGTTAAAGTTCATCATTTGTGTTTAAAGGCGATACTAAGTATCATAATGATCGTGGGCCCTTTTCTGCGGGGAGGGGTTTATGATAGTGAATTATGAAACACTATTTTTTTATATATTAAAAATATTTCATCATCATCAGCAATCTATTAATGTCCCCACTGCTGGGGTACAGGCCTTCCCTATGGATGGAATAGGGAGATTGGACCGTAACCCACCATGCGGGCCCAGTGCGGATTGGCGGGTGTTAACGACTGCAGATGCAGCCGGGACCAACGGCTTAACGTGCCTTCCGAAGCACGGAGGAACTCGAGATAAAAGATTTTTGGTCACCCTGTTATTGGATTATATAAATATTATTTAAATACAAATAAATAATATGAAACTGATGGTACAACACGTGAGTTACATCTAATAGTTTCAATATATCTAAGTCTAGTGGCCCGCCCTCGCTTCGCTTCGGTTGTAGAGCCGAAGTGTAGACTACAGTTTTTGTTCTCAATTGACAAAGTTTCATACAAACTTTCATTCCCTATTTTATCCCCTTGGGGGTAGAATTGATCAAAATCCTTTCTTAGCGGATTCCTACGTCATAACATCTACCTGCATGCCAAATTTCAGCCCGATCCGTCCAGTGGTTTGGGCTGTGCGTTGATAGATCACTATGTCAGTCAGTCACCTTTGAGTTTTGAGTTTTATATTTAAAGATTAGGGTATTGTACATACAACATACTTGTCGTTTCTTTCCAGTTTTCATGATCACAAAGCAAATATGAATTGAGATCTAAGATTTTTACTACTGTATTTCCCTACGCTGTGGTTGTAAACTTGCGTTTTTATTATATAAACCCCATCTCCTCCAAGATTGCACCCCATCTTCGTAAGAGTCACGGACATAAAAATTTAGAATTCACTCAAGTACAAGAAATCGATGAAGCTCAACAGAATATAGGCGATGTTGAAGTTAGCTTTTAATAACTTATTACCATTCACAGAGACGTCGAATAAACTCAAAGTCAAATGACTATAAGTTTCTTTTTTATTGAAGTTATACTTCTTTAGGCGCGTTATGAAAAAATGATGAGAGTGAAATTTTAAGATGCGCGCGCATCACTGTAACACAAAAAATTGTGTTTACCGCACATTAAGTAAATCTACCAACAAAACAGAAATAGAATCTCTATTTTGTGGGTGCTACGACTGCATTGTGAAGGCCTATCAAAAGTATTTATTAATCTGGAACAACGGAACCAAAGCGCGATTCAGGAGACTACAGCGCCATCTCTTGACCATTGGTGTAGTAGAACCAAAAACCACATCTTTATTTTTTGTAATAAAGTAACAGTTATAGGTGTTCATATTTATAATATTTATCCACATGTTTCTAGTTTGTATATTCGGAATACGTGTTTGAGTTTCATACAAGTGCAAATCACATATGTTCTAATAAATTACATTCAGTAGCGATTTTAATTGAATATTTTGATTATTTATTTATTTTTTCAAATTAAAACTGAACTTTATTGACTGTGTCCTTTTCCAGACTTTTTATTAATTTATTGTAATTAATTATTTACATGCAATTAAAAACTAATTATAAACGATGCCAAAGAAGGATAACTTCTCACGCGCCTACATAAGTACACGCACCCATTTTTTTTTATGTTATAGGGGGCGTACGAGCAGACGGCTCACCTGATGGTAAGTGATCACCGTCGCCCATGGACACTTGCAACACCAGGAGTATCACAAATGCGATGCCGGCCTTTAAGGAAGGAGTACGCTCTTTTTTTGAAGGTTATTGGGTCGTATTGGTCCGGAAATACTGCTGGCGACAACATATTCCACAGTTTTGTCGTACGTGGTAAAAAATTTCGACAAAAACGCACGGTTGTGGATAGCCACGCATCAAGATGATGGGGATGAAATTTTTGTCGCGATGTACGATGGCGAAATGCAGCAGCTGGAATTAATCCGAACAATTCCTCAGAACACTCCCCGTGATAAATGCGATAGAAGACTTAATAAATTATTGTGTGACATGTTTTCTAACTCTGTAGTCTTCAAAAAGAAACTGAAAGCATTAACTTAAAATGAAACTTAGATGTAAATTAATTTCTGTTTACCACTGCTAGTGACTAAAAGTCTCATCATGAGAAGAAAAGTCAATATCTCAGGCTCAAATTATCATCATCAGCCTATTAATGTCCCCACTGCTGGGGCACAGGCCTTCCCTATGGATGGAATAGGGAGGTTGGGCCATGACCCATCACGCGGGCAGCGACTGCAGATGCAGCCGGGACCAACGGCTTAACGTGCCTTCCGAAGCACGGAGGAGCTCGAGATAGTAATTTTTGGTCACCCATCCAATGATCGACCACTGCGGAAGTTGCTTAACTTCAACGATCGCAGTCAAAGGCGCTAGCCACCTGCGCTATCGAGCTCCTCAGTAGCTCATATTAACAGATTTTAAGTCATAATTTTTATTATTTTTAAAGCATGTAACTGCTTGATGTTTAATTGTTTAAATTTTTTCTAGTTATATTTTCTTTAGATTTTAAGTCTAAACTTTGCCTAAACTATTTTTTAACTAGCTGTGCCTTGCGGCGTTACCCACGTTTTATTACGGATAGTTTTCCCCAGTAAAACCTATGTGTTAATCCAGGGTGTCAGCTAACGCCATACCAAATTTTATTAAAATCGCTCCAGCCGTTTAGAGGTGAATAAGTAACAAACATACACACACACACACACACAATCTTTCGACTTTGTAACATTATTGTGATTTAATTGAAAATCGTTAAAAAACTTACATTTAGCCAGATCTGTACGGTCAATATCACAGAACACAGTACAGGTTAGAAGGGTGATCATAGACCGTTTGTACGGGAACCGATGTCGCCGGATCGCCCCTAATAGATAATAGCCAATCAAATGTCGCGACATCAAACCATCTAACCAATCAGTGCTCACACCCGAGAGCAAGAACGCTATCAGAACCAAGTTTTGTTCCTTGGTGAAGAGTGTCTTGGAAATTATACGTACAATGGAAACAAGCTTTACTTACAATCATAAGTTTATTGCCTTTCATACTCTTGAAGCTACTTTTACGTTCAGTTTTCTTACAAATCTCTTATCTATTAGACAAGTCCGTCCGTCCGTCTGTCAGTGGTGCTGTTTCAGCGGCCAACCCGTAAGAGATAGATTAATGAGAATGTTTAAGTTATAAGTTAAGAATAGTCTGATAAGACTACAAACCGGATTTGAGTAACGTAGCACTTCCGGTTTTCGAGAAATCACGAATTTCAAACGAAACCACACAAAATCTCCGAAGTTCTCAATTAATTAAATACATTTTTTTTCTTTTTTTTTTAAATCAGGTTTTGGTGAACATTTGGTTCACTGGTTTGCTAGTATTTACATAATATATTTATTAGCTGAAAACGATGTGTAGGCCATAGCCGTTCCTAAAGAGTAAAGCAAAGAGTACATCTCGTGTCTATCTGCGCGCGCATACTCAGAGGAGCAGATTGTACAGCTCGACATGACACAGACAAAACGACGTAAGTACAAAATATCTATTTCTAATATTAACAATATTTTGCTTAATAAAATTAAAAAAAAAATCAATATCGTTTATTCAGTCTAGGCTGTTACAAGCACTTGTGAATGTCGAAAAGCTACGCCATCGGTTCGCAAATCTACGGCGGGAGACCTTGTACTGAGAAGAACCGGCAAGAAACTCAGCAAGGGCTGCTTTTTTCTCCCTGTTTTATTTCATACAGTGTCGTCCAATTGAAAGTTAACATCAAACTTGCAAACATGTGTTGAGGTCAACTTCCATCACATAATGTCAAATATGTAACAATAGACAATCAACGAATTTACTAACAATAAGTGCAAAGATAAGTCCCAAAATAGCAAGAAACAATTTTCAAAACAAAATGCACAAGTAAATGAAAGGGAGTAAGTGCAAAGTTCTCTTCAAAACTCTTTCTAAGGCTGGGAGCCTTAGTTTTAATATCATCATCATCATATCAGCCGTACGACGCCCGCTGCTGGACATAGGCCTCCCCCAAGGATCTCCACAACGATCGGTCCTGGGATCGTCGGTCCACCTTGTAGCGGGTCTTCCCACTGAGCGTCGTCCGGCACGCGGTCGCCATTCGAGAACCTTTCCGCCCCAACGGCCATCGGTTCTCCTTGCTATGTGTCCCGCCCACTGCCACTTCAGCTGGGCTATTCTTCGAGCTATGTCGGTGACTTTAGTTCTCCTACGGATCTCGTCATTTCTGACTCGATCACGCAGGGAAACACCAAGCATAGCTCTCTCCATTGCCCCCTGGGCGACCCTGAGCCGTCCTATGAGACCCATAGTAAACGACCACGCCTCACTGCCATAGGTCATCACTGGCAACACACACTGGT
Organism: Chilo suppressalis; assembly: GCA_902850365.2. Lineage (NCBI taxonomy): Eukaryota > Metazoa > Arthropoda > Insecta > Lepidoptera > Crambidae > Chilo > Chilo suppressalis. Next base: position 1,424,117 of record OU963895.1, on the reverse strand, counting down.
TAAAGACTTTCGTCTTAAGGCACTGAGGTATTTTGGATGCGAAGATGTTCCGTAGCTTCCCGAACGCTGCCCATCCGAGTTGGATTCGACGAGAGATCTCTTTCTCGAAGTTGGACTTACCTAACTGGATTGTGTGTCCTAGGTAAACGTAGTGGTCAACAACTTCAAGTGTAACGTTCCCAACATTAACTGGAGCGGGTGCAACATGGGCGTTGGACATGATTTTCGTCTTGTCCATGTTCATCTTAAGACCCACTCGCTGGGATGCGTCACTGAGATGCTCGAGCATGGTGTTCAGGTCTTCCAAGGTCTCCGCCATTAGGACTACGTCATCGGCAAATCGAAGGTGTGTCAGGTACTCGCCGTTGATGTTAATGCCGAGTCCTTTCCAGTCCAGAAGCTTGAAAATATCCTCCATCGCAGCAGTGAACAGTTTCGGAGATATAACGTCTCCCTGTCTCACCCCTCGCTGTAGTTGGATAGGATTAGAGCTCTGATTCTGTACTCGGACCGACATAGTGGCGTTTTGGTATAGGTACTTTAACACTTCGATATACCTGTAGTCCACTTGGCACCTCTGGAGAGACTGCAGCACCGCCCAGTTCTCGATCGAATCGAAGGCCTTCTCATAGACCACAAATGCTAAGCAAAGTGGCCGATTATACTCTTCGGTCTTCTGTATAATCTGCCGTAAAGTTTTAATATGACTTTTGAAAAATTATCTACAGGTAAAATTACAACCAGGCCGTTTTATCATTCCAATATTGATTAAACAATTCTTAATGTGTATTTTAAATTTATGAGGAGGCAAATCAAGGATATCAATAGGATAATAGTTTTACTAATATTATAAAAACATACTTGTAGTTTTATATTATTAATCTTATGCTTTTTTTATTTATTTTTTAAGCTAACTGCTTAACTGCTAGATGTTTAAATCTAAAGAAAAGTTTACTAGAAAAACAAAAACCACGCGGACCAGGCAGCGGACGGGACTCGAACCCGCATCCTTCGCGATCCGGGCGAATGCACTGACCATTATGCTACCACGGCCCTATTCGCCGCGTCGAAATCTTCCTAGCCTTAAGCTGCACAGCAGCGCCATCTCTTCGCATTGTAGGTAACCCACAATTTATTAATCTTATTATGTTTGTCAGACGCTGCTGCCACAAGTTTAAACTAACGCAGCGCCGCATCATCCCCCTCTCGGGGGGTGATCGCTTCAGATGAAGCTTGTAAGGCCCTTCTGGCCATAAGCATGAATAAAGGGTGTTTTTTAGTCAGTAAGAGTCTGACATAACCTTACAGCCGGCTGTAGGGTATCCATGAGGATTTCTCACCCTCACCCCCGCCTGGGAGGAAACAAAAAAAAAAAAAAAAACTGCCACACTTGGCGCGCCTGCCCCGCCCACAAGGACCTTCTAACCGCTTTATGTGTTCTGTTGTCAATATCATCACGGCATAGCCAATTCTGGCCATATATTTTGAAACAAAAATGAATATAAGTATCTAAGACTAGTGGCCCGCCCTCGCTTCGCTCCGGTGTAGAGCTGAAGTGTAGACTACAGTTTTTGTTCTCAATTGACAAAGTTTCATACAAACTTTCATTCCCTATTTTATCCCCTTGGGGGTAGAATTGATCGAAATCCTTTCTTAGCGGATTCCTACGTCATAACATCTACCTGCATGCCAAATTTCAGCCCGATCCGTCCAGTGGTTTGGGCTGTGCGTTGATAGATCACTATGTCAGTCGTCACCTTTGAGTTTTATATTTAAAGATTAGAGTATTGTACATACAACATACTTGTCGTTTCTTTCCAGTGTTCATGATCACAAGGCAAATATGAATTGAGATCTAAGATTTTTACTACTGTATTTCCCATATAATATTTTGAAACAAAAATAAATTAGCGAAAGTTATTATTTTACTGTTGCTTCTTCTGAAAAGGCGTTATAATAAGTGTCGCCGCACACGGGCCACCGACCACAACCACAAAACGCCGCCTCCGCGCGCCGGCCATATTTCTTGTAGTTTTCATACATTTTTTATGGACTCGCCACACACGGTACGCCGGTGGCCGCCACACGTTACAAATCGTCGTTGCTCGCTTCTTGTGGCCCGCACCGGCCACTTAATGCGCCGATACAAAACGCCGCCACACGTCACTCGCGCGATTCCCCACCCCTCTCTCCCTTACCTTAGTCGGCCGCTGTCGCGCGCTTCAGCCACTTTAGTAGCCGCTTCTAGCTTCTCGTGGCGGCGTTTGTGACTTTTTTCCAAAGGAAGAAAATCATTATTTATTCTTTATTGAGATTTACATCTCTTCACTCGAATGAATGCCGAGATCAAATTTCTCCAAGTCATAAAACTTAATAAACCACTGGAGCTATCATTATGATTATAAATCAGCAAGTTTGAGACCACCTGCCAAGAGGTGTCTACTCCTTGTCGCATTGTGGGGCATAAAGCGATTGTTCATAACAGAAATCAGAAATCAGAAATCAATATATCTTTATTCAAATTGGATGTATATTACAACACTTTTGAATCGTCCAAACATTTTTTTTCCCCTACCACTCGTTATAGGACATATTTTTTAGCTGCGGAGAAAAACGAGCGAAAAAAACTCCACAACATTAAAAGCGTAAGTAACAACATTTGCAAATCATTATGTTGTTACAACGTCAATACAATCATGATTTATTTAATATAGAAAACCTGTTGGAATGATTGGAACAGTTCAAACCCAAGAATTTTTGTCTGTAATATAATCAGACACTTTGTAATAAGCTTTTTTAATAAGTGCTTTTTTTATACTATCTTTGAATTTATTTATGCTTAACTCTTGGATATTGCTTGGGACTTTATTGTATAAGCGAACACAAAGACCTTTAAATGAATTATTGATTTTGTGAAGCCTAGTAGCAGGTAAAGTTAGTTTATTTTTGTTTCTTGTATTTAGTGTGTGAACATCACTGTTTATGTTTATGATTATTAAAATTAAATATATTCTGACAACTTTTAAGCCAGTGTTCTGTAATACAAAAAATATCTATATTATTACAATTCATGAATAATTCAATTTCTAAGTCCTTACCCATCATTCCTTGAATATTAAGATGCACCATGTTGATAAAACTTACATTTTTTGCAATGTTTTTGGATGGGTTTTTTTTTTATCTATATTAACAAAACAATTATTTTTATTTACATTATTATTTAATGTGCAAGAAGAATTATCTTTTGTCTGATACATAACTACAACAAGAACCTGATTTGATCACTTCCATTTTACTTCTAAACAACATTAAAGTAACATAGATAGATTTTATACCTTGGGTACCTACAGTAGCTTTACCATGATTGTAAACTTTGATGTACAAGATTGTATGTTACCATAATAAATACATTTAAAAAACACGACTCCTAGCTTAAGGCTAGGAAAATTTCGACGTGGCTAATAGGGCCGTGGTAGCATAATGGTCAGTGCATTCGCCCGGATAGCGAAGGATGCGGGTTCGAGTCCCGTCCGCTGCCTGGTCCGCGTGGATTTTTTTCTAGTAAAACTTTTCTTTAGATTTAAACATCTAGCAGTTAAATGCTTAACAAAAGTAAATAAAATCATAGCTTGAGAACTACTAACTCTTGTATTCGCTACCTTCCTAGCCTATGACATAACCCTTACACCATTCAGAAGTGATCATCAAATAAAAAGTTATTCTGCCACCGCTGGCTGGCGTCTGTGAGTTTTTAATAAAAAACAACGGCGCATTATTCTCAGGCGGCACTCGGAGGCTGTGCTTCTTCGCAGATAAAATGACGATTTGGTGAGCAACGAGCGATTCATACCGCTTTAAGGGCAATCTAGGCTCGGAACACGTAACACGTATGTGCGTGAGCGATCAACGTTAATACGTACGTTGTTTGCGAATGCGAAATGTCAATGTGAAATTTTGTATGGAAACTTGGCCAGCAGCGCCGCAACGTGTACAAGTACGTAACGAGAATTAAAAATCAGTACACATTTGACAGGAGCTCGATGGCGCAGGTGGCTAGCGCGTTCGGCTGCGATCGTTGAAGTTAAGCAACTTTCGCAGTGGTCGGTCATTGGATGGGTGACCAAAAATTTACTATCTCGAGCTCCTCCGTGCTTCGGAAGGCACGTTAAGCCGTTGGTCCCGGCTGCATCTGCAGTCGTTAACACCCACCAATCCGCACTGGGCCCGCGTGGTGGGTCATGGCCCAATCTCCCTATTCCATCCATAGGGAAGGCCTGTGCCCCAGCAGTGGGGACATTAATAGGCTGATGATGATGATGATTCGCAAACGATACGAATTCGATATTGGTTCGTGCTAAGGGTACACAGTTTGCAGAGGGAGTGTAATAGTGTTGCCGAACTATCGATATTAAAACTATCGACAGTTTACATCGAAAATCATGTACCCTATCGATAGGCCTATCGATAGAATCGATACAACCGATAGTATCGATACTATCGATGGGTCAGAACAAGGCTATACTATCGAATGAGTGCAATACTATCGATACTATTGTAGTTCGTTAATAACAAACTATTGATAGAATCGATACTATCGATAGTGTTGATTTTATCTGCAACAATACTATCGATAGTATCGATACTAGCCAATGTTTTAGACTAAAGTTTGTGATTGACTATAATACCTGAAAATTGTAAACAATACTATTGCAAATTGTTAAACTATCGATAGTATGGTTGCAAATAAAATCGACAGTATCGATACTATCGATAGTTTGTTATTAACGATCTACAATGCTATCGATAGTATTTAACTCATCCGATACTATTGATAGTATCGATTGTCATACGATTTGTTGGCTATCGATAGACTATCGATTAATCATCGATAGTCGACTATCGATCGGCAACACTAGAGTGTAACTAACTAGGTTTGTATGTATGTGCGTTACTTTTTAACGATTTCAGTGAATATGAATTTTATTGCGTAGAGAATTCGTTGGATAAACTTTTTATTTAATATTTTTTTTGCGCAATACTCATCACCTTGGAATCTACAAAGATTCTTTCTTCTGTCTTTGGAAGACAGCTGTGACATTGCATTTCAACTGATGGGAATGTAAACATGTCTTCCCTTGCTATCCCATTTATAAATGACTAGTGGTCCGCCCTCGCTTCGCTTCGGTGTAGAGCTGTAGTGTAGATTATATTTTTGTTCTCAGGTTTCTATTAAACACAATGACTTTCTTTAAATACCTAATTACTAAAGACACGCGCCGCCGCCGGCCCCCCGGCCAGTACTGCCCGAACCGGTATGTTCCTGCATTTTAAATCTGTAATATCTTCGAAAATATTCATTTAAATTACATGCTGTAAAGGGCCATATTGATCTATATTACACGCACAATGTATTTAAGGTACTTAATTGGATAAGGATTAATGCTGTATTGCTTAAAATCGCTTGTTCGTAAATAAGCCATTATTTTCTCGTAATAAGTAATTAAAAAATGGTTATTGTGGGTTATACCAAAGAGATAGGCATATACCATCGCGGACTTTTTTGTAGACCTTTTTAAGGTGTACAATACTGTAGTACATTATTTTGATCTATCTCGTTGGGTTCAGCCAGCGTTTGCAATGTAAGCGCAAAAAAATGTGTTTATTTACGACCTTATATTAAAAACCTCTAAAATTATCAGTGTTTCTCTACTATATTATGCATGTATTATACATATAAACCTTCCTCTTGAATCACTCTATCTATTAAAAAAGCCGCATCAAAATCCGTTGCGTAGTTTCCAAGATTTAAGCATACAAAGGGACATAGGGACAGAGAAAGCGACTTTGTTTTATACTATGTAGTGATAAGCATCGAATGAGGATGAATGGAAGAAAAATTCACATCCGCAATCAATGGGGCGAGTCAATGGGGATTACTGGAATAACCCACTATGGGAACATAATTTGTTCTATTTCAGCTTTAACAGCAAAAAAAAATGGGTGCGTGTACTTATGTAGGCGCGTGAGAAGTTATCCTTCTTTGGCATCGTTTAAAATTAGTTTTTAATTGCATGCAAATAATTAATTACACTAAATTAATAAAAAGTCTGGAAAAGGACACAGTCAATAAAGTTCAGTTTTAAATTTTAAAAAATAAATAAATAATCAAAATATTCAATTAAAATCGCTACTGAATATAATTTATTAGAACATAATGTGATTTGGACTTGTATGAAACTCAAACACGTATTCCGAATATTAGTCCAGTCGGAATAGCCATAATTTGGGCCGACTTCTATTCTAAGACACCAGCGCTTAGCCAATTTTTTCCTAGGTAGTATGGACCCCCACGAATATGCCCTCCATTTGTCCCCGCTAGAACCCGTGTTTTGTAGCCAGGAAAATTGTTTAAACAAAGAAAAACCGGTTTTTTTGAGTTTTTTTGCTTGTGAACGGGGATTTTGAAAATTTTTTTGAATCAAAGTTGTTCATTAACTTGCCCTCTACAAAATCAGTTCTATGAAAAAATAACGTGAGATTGTTAGTTTAGCAGTAAATTGCAATTATGTCGGTTTTACGTTTGCAACAATTCAACATGTTATAATAAACATTTTGATTTCTAAAGTAGTTTATCATGTGGGTAACGCCACTCCCAAGAGAGTCATGTAAAATTTATCGACCTGTGTCGCAAATTTTAGCAACAATTCTCAGTCTCCGAAAAAAAAGTACTTGCCTGTCCCGTCTTTCCCAGAAGGCGCACAGCGGGAAAAAAAAATCAGGTGATTCGATTCACCAAGAATTTTGAGGAATCGATCGAGTAGAAAAAAATCGTTAGTAAAAATGTTCGTTTTTGGACGATTTAATTTTTTTTAAAAATTGACGTAGAATTTTTTTTTTTAAACTAATGTGTTTTTCTCTCCTCAACTCGAATATAAATACTTTTGATAGGCCTTCACAATGCAGTCGTTAGCACCCCCTAAATAGAGATTCTATTTCTATTTTGTTGGTAGATTTTCCTAATGTGCGGTAAACACAAAAGTAACGCATGAAGTTGGTCGCTAAAGCGACCAATTTCATGCTGTTAAAATTTTGTGTTACAGTGATGCGCGCGCATCTTAAAATTTCACTCTCATCATTTTTTCATAACGCGCCTAAAGAAGTATAACTTCAAAAACTTAAAATGAAATTGATAAATAACAAAGACATACCATACATACTGACCTGCATAGGTGTTCTGTAAGATGCAATTTGAAAGGAGATTTCTCAGCTTCCATGCATGTTTGGCGTAAAGACCAATAATCATGAAAAATTGTTTCCTACATTCGAAATTATATATAAATTACTGTAGAAACGATAATTATTGACGGACACACCTGAGAACTTCTATAAACCATATACACTGAACGATTCTAAGGTTATGTTTGCAAATAGGTATATACGTATTAAAATAATAAAAAATAATAAGTTTTATAGTAAACTAGGGAAATCAAGCCCATCACCGAAATTATTGTATTAGATTCAGGTACATAGAGCATGTAGATTAACAGATAGTTGCCAATGCACAAGAGTAACTTTTAAAATCATGTATCATATATGCATTTCCGGCTATATTAAGGAAGGTACTCTGTGACAGAAACTGTGTGATGATAGTGAATGAGCCACAGATTAGAGAGATTTTTTAAAGTCTCGTTAACTAAAGAAAGCTAAGAGATTAAGGTTATACAGCCTTACCTTCAGTAGCTTCATTATTTTTGTTAGGTTTACATTATAACTGTGTTTGGCGAAAAATGTATGGCAATAGTCTTTATGATGTCGCCTACCATCTATAATAATTGTCTTAGCACATTTGCATGTAGTGAAAATGATAATATAGTTGTTTATATTAATACCACAGTGTAATAAAAAAAAATGTGTTATTTTATCGAACTTTACAAATAGATTTGATTTTATGTCATATAAACAACTTCGATCAGTCTTTGGCAGAATGTTACTACACCCATAGCCATTAAAAATGATTCGTATGTTTTTAGTCCTTTTTAAAATGAATATATTATTCAAACGTGTCCGTTAAAATCTAATGACTGTAATATAAAGTATAAATTACGCCAAGAATTACCGTATATGTCAATATTTTTTGTGCATTTGGGCCAATTTGAGCAATATCCTTCGTCAGAATTATTCGGATTTCTGACAAATGCCAAATATTATAGTAATATAAGTTATTTACGGGACTGTTACCATGTACCTTGTTTTTAACGAGTTTCCGATATTAAAACCGGAAATAATCAAAAAAGTGTCGTGTCGCGATCCGATACTGTAAGTGTTGTGTGTCGAGAACAGTTTCGAGTTAATAGTTAGAATGTGAACAGTGGTACGGGTATCGAACGCAATAAAAGACCGATATGTCTGCCAATAACAGCCTACCCGCAATTACTTCAGTTACTCCGTGATCACGGCGCTTGCAACAGTGCCGAAATATCGGAAAATCGCTAAAAACAAGGTACATGGTAGCAATCCCGTAAATAACTTATATTACTATAATGTTAGTGACCATGAAAGTTTAAAACAATAGTATAGGGACTCGGGTAAAAGAACATATCGCAGATATGACACATAGGCGCGAAAATAAGTCTGCAGTGTGTGAACATGCATTAGGGGGACCAAACCATTACATTAGATTTGATAAACCACAGACCCTTGCAACTGAGCAACGATTCATTAATAGAATGATACGCGAGGCTACTGAGATTAAAAAATATCCAAATTTCAATAGGGAAGATGGTTGGTATATACCACCAGCTTGGGAACCTATTATACAGGTGATAAAATCCCAACCTCGAGCACATACAAAATCGAACAATGAAATAACCGAACGCTCAATAAAAGTCTTTCGAAGGTAGCTCGACAAAATTAAATAAAAATTTGATTCCGAAGACGTAGCCTGTAAAGGCTACGAAACGTCAATAAATAAATAAAGTTTCTTGCATTAACCCGTAAAAAACTAGTTTTATTTAATATAAATACCAAATATCTAATACTGGCTGCTTCATCGACATTTTGCCGTGTAATTCATATAAAGCTAATATCTAAAATGGCTGCAGCCGAAATCGGAAGAGAGATTTCATGTTACAGAATTGCCCTACTGGCTTTCATGGAATGTATTAGGGAAAGAGCGAGCGCTCTTCTCTTTTTCGCCGAAACGAAAGGACAATGGGCAAAACGCACCCAGCTCCGCCAACAATGTAATTAGTATGAATCGATAGATCTATTAAAAACTAGCCTTTTTTATTATAACACCGAATATAAATATCCTGGGAGTCAAAAGATATGACACCGTAAAAAATATCCTGGTAGTCAGTAGATATGACACATGGGCATATTTAAGTAGCTGAATAAATTCATTTTATAATACCTTCATTTTATATTATTAGTAATCATAATAATATGCCATATCATACTATACAACTAGATATACGACAAATCCTGCCGACCATCCTGCGCTTGCTCTATCTGAGACATTTCAAAACGGTTTACGGATGCTGAAGGACTTGCAGTTGCAAATAGTCGACTCGTCTTACTTCGTTGTGATTGTGCGCTCATGTTAATTGATTGATTTTTAACTAACACGCTTTGGATATTGGAACACGATTTTCGGATTTGTCAATTAGTATGGATGAACTGAAATCATGTGTTCTCCGAAGCGTGGACAAGTTTGTGTAATCTGTGGTCGCTCCGTTTTACATAGAAGACAATTTACTATAACGAACAGAATGTTTAAAAATTTCCCAACCCATGCGGGGATTTTTGGAGTTACTCTAGCGCGGCAGAATAACATAAGGGGGCACGCTTGCACCTTGTGAAGTACTCCCATAATTCCCGAGCACACTATGTAGGGTCGAACTAACTAACTAAATTAATTCCTTTGTTTCATTAATATTCGTTCGTTATAGTACTTGTACATATTAAACTTAAAATAACTAAAGACCCCCGGGATGGAATTTGATGCACTTTGGTACAGATGATCTTGACTATAATACCTTTCAAACAAATGTAGTTTAAGCCGTGGCGGACGTGGGTGCAGCGTCCATACATTTTTGCCCAATGTCCTTTCAGTATTGTAAACAGCATGCAGGTTGTTACACGCACTTAAAGTATTTATATTTGAGGAATTGGTTGCCACGGCCCTATAAATATAAATGCTTCAGATTATATATACACATAAGCACTATACACATATACACACACACACGTACACACACACTTATTATATTAATGTACTGTAATATTGATTAAAGTAAGAAAATATGGTACTCATGTTATTTGTATGGCTACATTGCAAATAAAATTCGGGAAGAGCGCTCAAGCCAAAACACAGGATGAACTTCCTATTTTGGCTGAGGATGTCTATATATAGGTACTTTGTGTGAAATAATTGCCTTAGTTTTAACATATTTATAAGATTATTCGAGGAGCTCGATGGCGCAAGTGGTTAGCGCGTTCGGCTGCCGTCGTTGAAGTTAAGCAACTTTCGCAATGGTCGGTCATTGGATGGGTGACCAAAAATTTACTATCTCGAGCTCCTCCGTGCTTCGGCAGGCACGTTAAGCCGTTGGTCCCGGCTGCATCTGCAGTCGTTAGCACCCACCAATCCGCACTGGGCCCGCGTGGTGGGTCATGGCCCAATCTCCCTATTCCATCCATAGGGAAGGCCTGTGCTCCAGCAGTGAGGACATTAATAGGCTGATGATGATGATGATGATGATGATTATTATTACAATTTCTTAAATATATGTACTTATGACATAAAGATTTTAAAGTATATATTTTTTGAGATTATTGATCACTAACTGTGCCCCGCGGTATTACCCGCGGATTATCACACTATAATCTTATAAAGGCGAAAGTTTGTAAGTAAAGAAGGTGCGTGTTTGTTTGTTACTTCTTCACGTCTAAAGAGCTGGAGCGATAAAAAAGAAATTTGGTACGGAGTTAGCTGACACATTGGGTTAATACATAGGCTACGTATACGTTTTCTACGTTTTACTGCGGGAAAATATCTCTAATGAACCGTGAGTAACACCGCGGGGCACAGATAGTTAGGGATATTTTCCCGCAGTAAAACGTAGCCCTTTTTTTATAACGCAGGTAAAAAATCTTTTTACGGACTGAAGTGAACAAACCAAATTGATCTCCGCAAATGATAAAACGATGATACAAGTTGAAGAATTATATTTTTTTTAATAAAAGTTGAAAATTAAGCTAACAGAAAGAAATAGGTAAATAGAACAGACCACGTCAAAATCAACCAACGAGTAAAAAAACTACATCAGCTATCAAAATAGCAAAGAGGTCCACAACACAGACGACGGCGCCTTTAAGAGACACACCGCCGAACAGACCTCACACCTGGCTCCCGCAAGTCTTACGGACCCCCAGTGGCTGACCACCGGGGACCCCGCAACTCTTACGGGCGCTTTACAGCATAATATCCGCTGAAAAAGTCCTGCGAATACCTTCTACACTGCTTATTGCGAAGCCGCGGGGTCCCCGTTAGGGATTCTACCCTTAGATTAAAACAAAAAGGGTAGATAGGGCACTAGCCTCACAAAAGTGATCCGCACCAATTGTGGTCCACGACCCTAATCGCTTTAGTCACAACTTGGCATGCAAACGACGTACATATGAACGCCAAAAAGAAATATTGCTAATATTTTGTGTTTGTATGATAAAACAATGCCTAGGTGTGTTTTTAAAAAGTGCTCATATTGCTCAATAACTAAAAATAAAACCCACGGCATCACTTTTTATTCGTAAGTACTATAAAATATATTTTTTCATAAAAAATGCTTTCGTTTTGAATCTTATTCGGTAGTGACGTCGAGTACTGGTCGCGTGATTGGTCGGTAGTGCAGTGACGCGGATCTCGCCGTCTCGTTCGCGCTGCCGTTGAAACTTAACGTGCTGTTTCGTTCGGGTCGGTAATGCAGTGACGCGGATCTCGCCGTCCCGTTCGCGCTGCCGTGGGATCAGTTTTTGTTTGATGCAAGTATGAGCGTACCGTATCTACCCTTTTTGTTTTAATCTAAGATTCTACCACGACTCCGCACCCAGCAGCTTCCCGACCTCGCCGGGGCCCACGGCAGGGGTCTCCCGAGGTATTGCGGGGACCCCGCAGACGTGCGCAGGTAGGTCCGCGCGTGGGGGCTGAGTACGCGGCCTAGTGCCCACTGTACCACCCCCCATCTGCTGCGGAAGGGCTTCTTGGGCGTACCCGTCCAAGAATGTAATATATTGATTGATATATATATATATATAAATATATTGATTGATGAATTCAATCGTTACTTCCCAGAATATACCGAAGAAGCTAAAGTTGATCAAAAACTGATTTGTAACCCTTTTAGCACGGACGCTGGTGAACTTACAGAAGAAATCCAAGAAGAACTCATTGAATTATAAAATGACAGAAACTGCAAGGATATTTTTGAATCGAATTAACTTGTGTCATTTTGGTGTAAAAAAGCACTTTCTTATACTAAACTTCGAGAAATCGCCTTACGCTATTTTATGGTTTTCTTAACCACTTATTTATGTGAACATGAACGGCCGCCGCCCAGTAAAACGTAGTCAATGTGTTAATCCAGGGTATCAGCTAACTTAATACCAAACTTAATTAAAATCGCTCCACCTGTTTAGACGTGAAGAAGTAACAAACATACACACTCACAAACTTTCGCCTTATTCATAGTACTGTGAGTACATTAACATCGTATGTCCAGACTAGATTAAGGTTATAATCAGGGCTTGTTTACCGGTTAATTTTCAAACCTAAATCATTGTCAAGTGCATTAGGAGCGTTTTATTTAGGTTTGGCTCTACCTTAACCATAAAAAACCGGTTTTCCTAAAAAGCGAAATCAAATAGGTTTTGAATCAATTTAGCGGTTTTAAAGGGTTTCATTTCGCTCTTACTGACGGCTGAAATAAATACACAACTATACAATGAATAATTTGACTGACTAGACGCTAGCAAACGTGTCAATAAATGCATCAAACTCTGAGCATTAACAAGTTGTGACTTGATTAGTTCAAACAAAACAAACTTCAAGCGATGCCGACGCGTGCACGTGTCGCTCTGGATTAAACCGGTTCATTAAGGTTTTAGGTACCGTTTTCATTTCGGACGCGCTCCGAACGAAACCTTTACTAAAAACCGGTATTAACCTTTATTTACCGGTATTTTTGAAACCGGTTTCAAGCCCTGGATTACGGTTATAATTGCTGTCTCAATTAATTCTAATACATGATAACGACATATTTTTATGTAAAAGTCGCTACTTCATAACAAGCCGAAAAGTATTATATGCCTATTCTTCTTGGCAGCTAAAAGATGTCTTGAACAGGTGGTAGAAAAAACTTTTCGAAGGACGATTCGAAAGATGTTTTAACAAGTCAACTTGAGAAAAGTTTATTTTCATTTCATTTCATCGATTAAAAGTCAGAACATTGTGTCAGCTATACGTTGAGTAGATAATAAGATTATGACGTCAGTAGCAAACCAGGGAACCAAATGTTCACCAATTAAAAAAAAAATGTATTTAATTAATTGAGAACTTCGGAGATTTTGTGTGGTTTCGTTTGAAATTCGTGATTTCTCGAAAACCGGAAGTGCTACGTTACTCAAATCCGGTTTGTAGTCTTATCAGACTATTCTTAACTTGTAACTTAAACATTCTCTTTATATATCTCTTACGGTTTGGCCGCTGAAACAGCACCACAGACAGACGGACGGACGGACGGACGGACTTGTCTAATAGATAAGAGATACGAGCTCGGGTTTGCCCGGAAACTGTGTCGGCGAGTTTTCGGTAATAATTTACATATTATATTTCCCTACTAAAATACGAAAGTTAATCTGTCTGTCACATCAAAACCACGGAACCCTGAGGAAGGACATATGCTACTTTTTTACGAAAAACGACGAAAACGCGGACGAAGTCGCAGGCTAAAGCTAGTATAAACTATAACTTTAAAGCTACTGTATTTACCTGATAAGCCTTTGGAATGCTTAAAATTTATATTAAGCCATCTTCTTTATGATAACTATAGTTAGTAAAATATAATTATAACATTATCTGAATTCTTTTGTTTTCTTTCATTGTTTCCCTTGCGGTCTGAGGTAGACTAGAGGAGCAGTAGAGTAAAATTTACCATTGCATATGGCACATTAATATGCTGATCATTATATTTGTAATGTTTACATTTATTTCACTTTAAGTACTTAAGACGTAGAACTGCCCATGTTTCAATGTTGCCAGTCACGTAGAAAAAAGAAAACATAAACTCTCTAAAGCACAAATACAATCACTAATACCGTACATTCCAATTGCTCACGTATCGGGGAGAACGGGCTTCAAAGTCACTATAAACCCTCCCTGTATTCCATTCCGATCTGTACACCATGATGTAACCAAGATAACCTTTTACATCACTGTTCCAGTTGCGTGTTACTCTTGAGCGTTGGATGTTTAGACAGCAATGTAGAATGGCGGTGAGATATTTCAGGCGCGATTCAGTGATTAGGTGAAAGGTCATTTCGGCCGTAGGCCCGCAGGTGCGTACCGGACTTTTAGAGATCGCTTTTCATTTGAAGAAAACCATTTGGAATTTTCTTTGAAAGGAAAAGGAAAGTTTGCTCCATTTCTATATCACTCTTTTATTTTTATTACCGTCTAGCTTCCGGCTTTGACTTGTTGCGGGTGGTTAGCGCGTTCGGCTGCGATCATTGAAGTTAAGCAACTTTCGCAGTGGTTGGTCATTGGATGGGTGACCAAAAATCTTCAATCTCGAGTTCCTCCGTGCTTCGGGAGGCACTTTAAGCCGTTAGTCCCGGTTGCATCTACATCAGCACCCGCCAATCGGCACTGGGTCCGCGTGATGGATCATGGCTCAATCTCTTTATTCCATCCATAGAGAAGAGCTGTGCCCCAGCAGTGGGGACATTAATAGGCTGAAGATAATGACCACACGGACTAGATGGTGAACTACAGTCTGCTACGCTTTAACGAATATGTCTAAGCTAAATAGCCATGGTTTTTGGTCGAGTCGAAATCGTCAGTCTTTTGTTTTTTTTTTTTTATAGATAGGTCCGACAAATGACTTCACCCCACCTGATGTTAAGTGAAGGTGAAGTCCAGACGCGAAGATAGCTAAAACAGCAGTTCTACCTGCCACACCAGCCATTCTCACCCTGCCGGCCTGCATGTTGCTTCTTCACGCCTCTTTTAAAGGATCCCAGAATCTACTGGAGGGAGTTCTACGTTCCCTTTTCAATGTCTGACGCGCTTGAATATTTTGAACTTATTGGAACAGCTTCTATACAAAAGCCTGAGTATTGGACGCGACCAATAGCAATGGCTGTTCGGTTAAAAAAATCTTTTGCTGCCCTAGACGATGGGCCCTCGCGAAATCGTCACTCTTTTTATTGAGAAGGGATGTTACGTGAACCGCCCAGTATGGTGGAAGTACTTCTCAAGGTTGCCCCCCCCCCCCTTATATTATTCCGCCGCATTCGAGCAAATCCAAAAATCCCCGCTTGTGCTCCCTAGACTAAAGATTAAACAGTAAAATAATACTGCTTTTGTTGGTGTTATGTTCCTACTGGTGAATAAAGGCTCCAGTCAAGGAGTTTAGGGTCAGGGCTTTAGGCAATAAGCATAGATTCCAGGGCTCCAGTCAAGGAGTTTAGGGTCAGGGCTCTAGGCAATAAGCATAGATTCCAGGGCTCCAGTCAAGGAGTTCAGGGTAAAGATCTCCGGGGTATCAGCCGTTCTCCTTATTAGCCTCTTCTTACACATGATATCTTAAATAGGATAATTTATTTACTGCTTCTTATTCTAACTGACTTCAGGAAAAGACAAAGTCTTCGCGAAGACATCCAGGTGTCTTTTTCTTGTTTGAAAAGATATACCTCTCATGTGGTCCCATGATCAACATGTCAGGATCTGAAAATGTGATCCTGGAGTAATCGAGGGAACTCTCAAACATTATAGGCCTATTGGAAACCCAAGACGATCTATTCAAGATCTGTGAATACTGTACA
Organism: Chilo suppressalis; assembly: GCA_902850365.2. NCBI lineage: Eukaryota > Metazoa > Arthropoda > Insecta > Lepidoptera > Crambidae > Chilo > Chilo suppressalis. The sequence continues at coordinate 1,408,016 of OU963895.1, read as the reverse complement.
AGAATATTAATGGACAATAGGATGTTACAGGCTTCTTGAGCCATTTATCACTTAGAACTATGTAGTTATAGTAAAAAATAGACTTTCACTACGCCCAATTGCGAAAACAAGTCTATTTAGAGGTCTTATCTTAAAGTTTAGGGTTATTTGTTAAAGTTATAAATAAGCTTCATTTGTATTTCTGAAAATATTAAACTTGCTTCACTAACTTTCTGATTGTAATTAAGTTTTAAAAGTTTAGTTCCAAATTTTGGTTAAACGTTGTTTGCAACATTGGATGGGATTCGATTTTATCGTGTAACCAAATTCAAAATATTATGAGAACGTTTTAAATTGGTTTATGTAGTAGTTGTAACTTTCAATCTAATCTAAATATATATAAAACTCAAATTTGACTGACTGACATAGTGATCTATCAACGCACAGCCCAAACCACTGGACGGATCGGGCTGAAATTTGGCATGCAAGGCAAGGATTTTGATCAATTCTACCCCCAAGGGGATAAAATAGGGAATGAAAGTTTGTATGAAACTTTGTCAATTTTAAACCGATCGGGCTGAGACTTTGCATGCAGGTATAAGAAGAATCATAGATGAATGTCATTGTGTATAATACAAGCCTGAGAACAAAAACTGTAGTCTACACTTCAGCTCTACACCGAAGCGAAGCGAGGGCGTGCCGCTAGTAAATAAATATACCCATACAGTGAACCCGATTAGTAAAAGCCAACTCAGATTTCTCATTAATGTTTGCTGGATTACTGACTCCAAATGGTTTTTCTTAGTTTAACATTAATAATTTTCCAGATTTAGTGAAAAGATAAGAATTATTTAATTATTTGCCTGGTCCGCGTGGAATTTTTTCTAGTATACTTTTCTTTAGATTTAAACATCTAGCAGTTAAATGCTTTAAAAATAAATAAAATCATAACTATAATTGCTATTTCTTCTTTCAAATGTTTAATACTTGAAAAAGTATTCATTTGACATTGTGGGTAACCTACAATGCGAAGAGATGGCGCTGCCTTGCAGCTTAAGACTAGGAAAATTTCGACGCGGCTAATAGGGCCGTTTTATCATAATGGTCAGTGCATTCGCCCGGATAGCGAAGGATGCGGGTTCGAGTCCCGTCCGCTGCCTGGTCCGCGTGGATTTTTGAAGTTATACTTCTTTAGGCGCGTTATGAAAAAATGATGAGAGTGAAATTTTAAGTTGCGCGCGCATCACTGTAACACAAAATTTTAACAGCATGAAGTTGGTCGCTTTAGAGACCAACTTCATGCGTTACTTTAGTGTTTACCGCACATAAAGAAAATCTACCAACAAAATAGAAATAGAATATCTATTTAGTGGGTGCTAACGACTGCATTGTGAAGACCTATCAAAAGTATTTATTAATCTGGAACAACGGAACCAAAGCGCGATTCAGGAGACTACAGCGCCATCTCTTGACCATTGGTGTAGTAGAACCAAAAACCACATCATTATTTTTTGTTATAAAGTAACAGTTATAGGTATTCATATTTATAATATTTATCCACATGTTTCTAGTTTGTATATTCGGAATACGTGTTTGAGTTTCATACAAGTGCAAATCACATATGTTCTAATAAATTATATTCAGTAGCGATTTTAATTGAATATTTTGATTATTTATTTATTTTTTCAAATTAAAACTGAACTTTATTGACTGTGTCCTTTTCCAGACTTTTTATTAATTTATTGTAATTAATTATTTGCATGCAATTAAAAACTAATTTTAAACGATGCCAAAGAAGGATAACTTCTCACGCGCCTACATAAGTACACGCACCCATTTTTTTTTTCTAGTAAACTTTTCTTTATTTTCAGTAGTTTCGTTTTTATAGTCAATGCTATTTTATATTTCGTTTCGTACATTTCCCCAAGTAAAATCGCATGTGATTACCGTAACTATCCCAAGTTTACTTAAAAACTTTCACTACAGAACCATCGCGGACAAAGTTACGGCGCGTAATAGGGTAGAGAGGGGAAAAATGGGTTCGCGCTTTACGATTTAGATCACGTACGTTGGGCCGATTAAATTATATGAAGGTGCCTCCGCCGGCCGATTACTTGGACAAGAAAAAGATGACGTCTGATTTATCCGAGATATAAAATAAATATGGGATGACACCGCCTGCCCCAGGTGTCGTAACGTAAGAGAATAAATAAATAAATAAATATTTCCGACACTCACACCAATTAGCCTAGCCCCAAAGTAAGCACTATAAGGCTTGTGTTATGGGATGCTAGGGTAACGGATAGAATACATATACTGTACATATATAAGTATATTTATATGAATACATATTAAACATCCATTACTGGAGTACAAATGCACGTATTCATCACACAAACATCTGCCCCCACCGGGATTCGAACCCGGGACCTCTCGAGTCGGCGACAGCCATTAAACCCGGCGTACAAACCACTCGGCCACGGAGGTCGTCAAATATAATAATATGCGAGGATCTATTGATTATGTACTGTTTATGTCTTACGGTTTGTTTGGTTTCAAATCTTTTGAAGTGAAACAAACTTCTTTTACGTTACGCGTTACGAAAAGTGTGATCGGGCGGGGCGAACGGGAGTTGAGTAGGGGATATAGTCGTAAGCAAGAGAAAGCAGTACGCGCGCACATTTTCTTGCTCTCTTTCTCTTATAGCTAGTAAACGAAAAACGTATATGTACATACATGTTTATATTGTACTAGCGGCCCGCCCTCGCTTCGCTTCGGTGTAGAGCTGAAGTGTAGACTACAGTTTTTGTTTTCAGGCTTGTATTATACACAATGACATTCATCTATTCTATGCCTGCATGCAAAGTCTCATTCTGATCGGTTCAAAATTGACAAAGTTTCCAACAAACTTTCATTCCCTATTTTATCCCCTTGGGGGTAGAATTGATCAAAATCTTTTCTTAGCGGATGCCTACGTCATAACATCTACGTGCATGCCAAATTTCAGCCCGATCCGTCCAGTGGTTTGGGCCGTGCGTCGATTGATCTCTATGTCAGTCAGTCAACTTTGAGTTTTATATAATACTAGCTGACCCAGCGAACTTCGTACCGCCCTAAAAAATAGGGGTTGTCCAGCGGACAAAATTGTGAATCTAAACCATTCTCAGATCCCCTTGAACACACACAAAAAGTTTCATCAAAATCGGTCCAGTCGCTTAAGAGAAGTTCAGTGACATACACACTCACAGAAGAATTATATATATAAAGATAGATCTAAAGATGGAGCTAAACAAGTTTCACTTCGTCGTAAGCACACTTTTTTTTTGTTTTCGAGGTTTCTACGGAGAATGTTTATTATAAATAGGTGCTAGTATTACATGTAGGCGTATGATACGTCTGTAGAAACGCCTATAGATACGCCGCGTATCTCATTAAATAAGATTTAAAAAAATCAGGGCTTGTCACCGGTTTCGAAAATACCGGTAAATAAAGTTTAATACCGGTTTTGAGTAAAGGTTGCGTTCGGAGCGCGTCCGAAATGAAAGCGGTACCTAAAACCTTAATAAACCGGTATAATCCAGAGCGACACATCGCCTGAAGTTTGTTCCTGTTTGAAGTAATCAAGTCACACCTTGTTAATGCTCAGAGATTGACGCATTTATTGACACGTTTGCTAGCGTCTAGTGAGTCAAGTTATTCATTTTGTAGTTGTGTACTTACACACTACTTCACTCACTCGCTCTGTAGTTGGAAAGAAACTGACATAAAATCATTATAAATTTGAATTGTAACGGCGAAGGCGATGCCGTCAGTAAACCGTTTGAAAACCGCTAAATTGATTCAAACCCTATTTGATTTTGCTTTCTAGGAAAACCGGTTTTTTTAAGGTGAAGGTAGAGCCAAACCTAAATAAAACGCTCCTAATGTACTTGATACTGATTCAGTTTTGAAAATGAACCTGTTTGAACATGAAATTATTACCTACCCTATACACACATTATGTGGTCATCTTGGTCCACTAGATATTCTGCATTTTTTTTATTTCATCCAATAGTTCTCTAATAATTTTTATAACTTTGAAGTCGAAGATGTGAATTGGATGGGTGACCAAAAATTTACTATCTCTCGCTCCTCCGTGCTTCGGAAGGCACGTTAAGCCGTTGGTCCCAGCTGCATCTGAAATCGTTAGCACCCACCAATCCGCACCGTGCCCGCGTGGTGGGCCATGGCCCAACCTTGTGCCCCAGCAGTGGCAACATTAATAGGATGATGATGATACGAATTTGCGGTTTCTTTTTTCTATTTCACACTGTCTCTGTTTTAATGCTGCGTCACATCCGTAATATATACAGAATGAAGTTATTCCGGTACGCGAGTTGAAGTTGAAGACTTCAGACTGTACCTAGGCGGCCATAAAAGAAAGTTTTTGTAGTAAAACTCGGCTGTAGCTCCTGGTGAGAGAGGTGTTTATACGAGGCACTTTAAGAAATACCGTGGCGGTCGGGAGATTTACTACTGCATACAGGCACAAAAAAAAATGTACAGAAGTCAAACTCATGTATGTTCTTCACTTTATAAAGTTACACTCGGCGGTCGCGCTAGGATTGTCAACTTTGGATTGTGCACAAAAACTATAATGCTAGTTGCACTGGTATCTGCTTTTTTAATTATTTTAATGTTCAGAATGAAACAGGAATAGTGGAAATATAAACCACAATAAATAAAAACATGCTTTCCCCTAGGTCATCAGAAAATCTGACCCTTACAATGCCTGTTCACCGCACCAGCTATTATGACCATTCTTTTGCTATACAAGCTGTTCGGCTTTGGAACCCGTTGCCTACTAATATCAGACGCGCTCAGTCTTTGAATATATTCAAAGACCAGTTGAAAAATTTCTATCTTTCTCAGTGAATCTGATTTTACTGTGTAAAATGTTTATCGTATAGTATATGTTATTAAATGTATGTATATATATATGTGTGTGTATGTATGTATATATATTTATATGTCTAATTAGGATACTTAATTTGATGTAGATTGTATGTATGGATGTGACTATTTATTCCAAGCCATTTAACACCCCTATGGTCTCTGTATAACTTTTCGTAGTCAGTGGTTGTCTGGAAGAAATCTCTCTTAGCGATAAGACCGCAAATTATAACGCTTTTGTTAATATTATTGTTTGTGAATGTTACGTAATTATGTATTTGGTGCTATAATAAAGTGTTAATCTATCTATCTATCTATCTACATTAAAAAAAAGACTACAATCACATTTTTATATTGAATTTAAATTACCGTTCACTGGATAATTATCCTACTTCCTACAAAACCTACTAATTATATAAATGTGATAGTTTGTGTGTTTGCATGTTTGTTACTCAATAACGCAAAAACTACTAAACGGATTTGGATGAAATTTGGTACGCATATAGTATATTACCCGAAAAGAGATAAAGGATACTTTTTACCCCGAAAAAGTGTTAGATTCCTGAGGTTTTCTTTAAAAACAAAACTTTAAAGACAAAATGGCGGACGGCTGCTAGTAATAACTATGTTTTAGTTGCGCTTTTTTTGAACATATAAGTTGACTTGGATGGCACTCGCGCTCGCAGGCAGTGATCCAACTAGTCCGAGATATCGTGTCCGTGAACAGTTTCTATGTGTGCTTTGTTCGAGCGCACTTTGTATGGAGATTGACTTCTGTACTATATATTTTGTGATACAGGTGCCTCGGGCGTCGGGCTACAGCTCAAAGCGCGAGTAACGACAGTAGATACGCTGTCCGCTTTTAAATTAACCTTTGGAAAAGAATATTAAATTGTTGCTAGATGATATTATAATAGCTGAAGTTTAAAAATGCAAATTTAACAGATAGTGGCAGGTGATAGTGAACCTTAGATTAAAACAAAAAGGGTAGATACGGCACTAGCCTCACAAAAGTGATCCGCACAAATTGTGGTCCACGACCCTAATCGCTTTAGTCACAACTTGACATGCAAACTTAGATTAAAACAAAAAGGGTAGATACGGTACGCTCATACTTGCATCAAACAAAAACTGATCCCACGGCAGCGCGAACGGGACGGCGAGATCCGCGTCACTGCATTACCGACCCGAGCGAAACAGCACGTTAAGTTTCAAAGGCAGCGCGAACGGGACGGCGAGATCCGCGTCACTGCATTACCGACCCGAGCGAAACAGCACGTTAAGTTTCAACGGCAGCGCGAACGAGACGGCGAGATCCGCGTCACTGCACTACCGACCAATCACGCGACCAGTACTCGACGTCACTACTGAATAAGATTCAATTTTTTCATGAAAAAATATATTTTAAAGTACTTACGAATGAAAAGTGATGCCGTGGGTGTTATTTTTAGTTCTTGAGCAATTTGAGCACTTTTTAAAAACACACTTAGGCATTGTTTTATCATATAAACACAAAATATTAGCAATATTTCTTTTTGGCGTTCACATGTACGTCGTTTGCAGGTCAAGTTGTGACTAAAGCGATTAGGGTCGTGGACCACAATTGGTGCGGATCACTTTTATGAGGCTAGTGCCGTATCTACCCTTTTTGTTTTAATCTAAGCATGCAAACGACGTACATGTGAACGCCAAAAAGAAATATTGATAATATTTTGTGTTTATATGATAAAACAATACCTAAGTATGTTTTTAAAAAGTGCTCAAATTGTTCAAGAACTAAAAATAAAACCCACGGCATCACTTTTCATTCGTAAGTAGGTACTATAAAATATATTTTTTCATAATAATTGCAGTGACGCGGATCTCGCCGTCTCGTTCTCGCTGCCGTTGAAACTTAACGTGCTGTTTCGTTCGGGTCGGTAATGCAGTGACGCGGATCTCGCCGTCCCGTTCGCGCTGCCGTGAGATCAGTTTTTGTTTGATGCAAGTATGAGCGTACCGTATCTACCCTTTTTGTTTTAACCTAAGTAGTGAACGCGGTTTTCGACCTCATAAAGGAATAGGCTAATAAAAAAAAAACTCAAACTTGAAATTTTGCTTGAAAATTTGAGCATTATTTGTCAACCTGTTTTGTGAAAAACCGAAATTGCCGTACTGGCCAACATACTAGCAGCAGCCAGGAAATGTATGAAAATATATATATCTGTCGTATTTTGTGGCCAAATACAATGTCCGTCGTGTTATTTAGAAATGGAACATTTTTTTATTCCGTGTTTTGGTAACCAAAGACAAAATAACAATAGCTCGATTTAAATTCCGAACAGGCTTTCAAATTGAAATATGTTTATTGCAAAAAAAAACAAAAAAAATTACTAGGTGACGATTCGGACTCAAAATATTCGTACAATGTCCGAATCGACATTTTATTGCTTCGTTTTTCGTCATTGATTTAGACTTTTTTTCTGAGTGTGTATGCTCTTGGTCGCAGATGACCTTTACAGCGTCAACGGGTTTGGGGACGGCGAGATCCTAAGGGACCTCAAGCCGAGAATTGGCGAGTGCCTCTAGAGGTATTCCAAGAGGATGGCATCTCCTCACGTGGGAGCTTCTAGACCACTCGAACCTGGGGTCAACTCAACTAGAGGGCGTCTCTGTCTTTGGTATAGCGTGTCGTGTGCAGACCGGGTCTTCGCAGTCTTATCCTACGGGTGCGGTGTCTCCTAATGCTAATCTAGTGTGCAAGCACAGAACACAGAAAGAGGTAAAAAGGGTCTTCAGAGACCTTTTGTACGGGAACCGATGTCGCCGGCTCGGCCGCACTACACTTACACGTAATATATATTAGCCAATCAAACGCCGTGACATCAAACAATCGAACCAATCGGCGCTCACTGTTCTGTGTGTGCAAGTATGCTAGCTGTGCAGTATTGGTGTTTGCGGCTAGTGTGGGGCGACTCGGAGGCGCGTTGGCACGAATGATTTCATCGTCGGGGTACTCTAAGACGTGCCTAGGCCGACGGAATCGGAGGGATAAGATTTAGAAAAGAAATATTTTCCACGCTTTATTTGAGAAAAGTATATTATACAGAGTGAATATGAAAAACTATACAAGCCATGGAAACAAATAGGCATTGATGCACTTACGTATGTATGTATTTACGCGTTCGCCCATCAATACCTCTTTTGCTGCCCGCTGCAGTAATTTACTATGAATGAAGCTATAGATAAAACGGTTTGCACTTTTAAAGTTAAATACAGGAAATATTTATTGGATGTGCAAAAGTTGTAACGAGGGTCGCTAGAACGCCATGGTTGATTTTGAGCACCATTTAGTATTTTAGTAATTTGACATATTATGTATTTAAATCTTTTATTCTTAATATTTTTTTAAATGATATTTAAGACCTTAAATGTAATTTAGGTGGGTGGGTGCTAACGACTGCAAATGCAGCCGGGACCAACGGCTTAACGTGCCTTCCGAAGCACGGAGGAGCTTGAGATAGTAAATTTTTGGTCACCCATCCAATGACCGACCACTGCTAAAGTTGCTTAACTTCAACGATCGCAGCCGAACGCGCTAGCCACCTGCGCCATCGAGCTCCTCCTATTTTTGTAATTTGTGCCAAATAAATGTTTTTATATTATTATTATTATTAGATACGTAAAAAGTTGTGACAAATTTTACTGACACGGCTACATCGCAGCTTACGTAAATGGGATTTGGCAGTGATTTCCAGATGCAGTCGTGTTTAAATTTATATCGACTAAGGAAAAAATTGTTTTTTTGACGTGACAACGTCTTAAATTAGGTTGCGGCTGGGAGTCACTTATGAAAAAGTGTAACGCTCGGTAACGTTACGATGAGTCTCTCGTGTTAAGTTTAAGTTTACATGTACAATGTTTTAGTAAACAAAATATATTTCTATAGTTAAAATTTGTGCAATTCTTATTTTCATTCAATTCCTTGTTCCTATTGTGCAATTTAATTATATTCATATCAATAAATATTCTACCGAGAAAAAGACGTTGTCACGTAAAATCTTCGCCCGTAAAACCGACTTTACAGGCAACCATTTTTTTATTCTTAAAATAAAAGCTAGCTTTAAATAAAGGTATTTTTTTTAACTAGCGAGCGTCCGCGACAGCGTTTGCTTGGTTTAAATGGTTCCCCATACCACCCTCTTTTTTGCCCTTAAAGAATTATTGCTGGAATAAAAACTATCATATGTCTCTTTCCAGTACTCAAACTATATCCATAATTACCAAATTTACGGAAAATGTTTGACGGCTGCTTTGTATGGGATAGAAATGTGTTTCTTTCGTTTTTTTTTTCACGCATTTCTTTTTATTTCCATTCGTAGCCTTCTGTGGGCCTCAAGGGACAAAAAAATATAGCCTAAAGTCCAGCCGTTCTATAGTTTTGCGCTACGCAATATCCATTCTATGGAATATTGCTCGCACCTCTGGGATGGCTCCGCTAAGTACTGACTCGATACCTTGGATAGGTTGCAGCGGCGCGCTGCCCGCATCATTGGCGATGAAGAGGTAACCAAGAAACTCGAGTCTCTACAATTACGCCGCGATGTGGCATCATTAAGCGCATTTTATCGTCTATACCACGGCGAGTGTACTGAGGAGTTATTCTCCCTTATCCCTTCATCACCTTTTGTTCAGAGGACCACGCGCGCTGGCCTACGTTGCCACCGACTTACTGTGGCCACTATTCCTACACAAACAAAGAAATTTGGTGACAAATTTAAAAAATTCTTTAAGTTTATAGATATTAACGGGATTGTTACCATGTACCTTGTTTTTTATGAGTCTCCGATATTTCGGCACTGTTGCAAGCGCCATGATCACGGAGTAACTGCAGTAATTGCGGGTAGATGTTATTGGCAGACATATCGGTCTACCCTCTGACGTCGTCTTTTACTGCGTTCGATACTACCACTACCACTGGTCACATTCTCACTATTCACTCGCATTTGTTCCCGGCACACAATACTCACAGTATCAGATCGCGGAACGACACTTTTTTGATTTTTGCGGTTTTTACACATACGAACCACTGGCTTCCACACACGAGACAATTTAAACCCATCCTCACGATTGAAATTCTTGTGTTTGGTTATTTCAATCGCTTCCCTGACCAATCTTGGTATGTAGTGGCGTTCTGTCGAGATAATTTGTGGCTTATGGAGCTCAATCCAGTGATTAGGTCCCGAATCAATTAAATGTTCCGCGATGGCTGATTTTTGCGTATCATTATTTCTGACTGCTTTAATGTGTTTAAAACAATATATTCTTTAAGTTTGTTTCCGACCGTACTCACGAGACAAAGCTGGTGGAATAGCCTACATGTGGCGGTTAAGATTTGCAACGTGAGTAGTGCCACAGTACACGTAATAAACCAGTAAACTGTCAAGGAAGAGTATTAAATAAAACTAGTTTTTACGGGAAAAAAAATCCACGCGGACCAGGCAGCGGACGGGACTCGAACCCGCATCCTTCGCAATCCGGGCGAATGCACTGACCATTATGCTACCACGGCCCCATTAGCCGCGTCGAAATTTTCCTAGCCTTAAGCTGCAAGGCAGCGCCATCTCTTCGCATTGTAGATAACCCACAATGTCAAATGAATACTTTTTCAAGTATTAAACATTTGAAAGAAGAAATAGCAATTATAGTTATGATTTTATTTTATTTTTAAGCATTTAACTGCTAGATGTTTAAATCTAAAGAGAAGTTTACTTGCTCTATTGTTATCTACAATGCGAAGAGATGGCGCTGCCTTGCAGCTTAAGGCTAGGAAAATTTCGACGCGGCTAATGGGGCCGTGGTAGCATAATGGTCAGTGCATTCGCCCGGATTGCGAAGGATGCGGGTTCGAGTCCCGTCCGCTGCCTGGTCCGCGTGTTTTTTTTGCTAGTAAACTTCTGTTGTGTTGTAAAAAATGTTTAAATCTAAAGCATCTAGCAGTTAAATGCTTAAAAATAAAATAAAATCATAGTTTTCACGGGTTAATGCACGAAACTTTATTTATTTATTGACGTTTCGTAGCCTTTACAGGCTACGTCGTCAGAATCAAACTTTTATTTAATTTCTCGAGCTACCTTCGAAAGTCTTTTATTGAGCGTTCGGTTATTTCATTGTTCGATTTTTAAGAGTATCGTCCTAAATCAAATATGATGTTATGAAAGGTGACTTCAGAAATATCTCTGAAGTCATTTTTCAACTTGACGACTCTGTATTTAACAATACAGGGAGAAAAAACAGCCCTTGCTGAGTTTCTTGCCGGTTCTTCTCAGTACAAGGTCTCCCGCCGTAGTTTTGCGAACCGATGGCGTAGCTTCTTGACCTTCACAAGTGCTTGTAACAGCCTAGATTAAATAAATGATTTCTGATTGAGATTTTGATTGATTTTGAATAAAAACATAATAAATACGAGTAAATAAATTATCTTATGCAAGCCAATTAATGACATCAGACATCCTGTTTTCCGTAGTTTATTACCGAATATAGTTCTCGATTTGCTAGTTTTAGGCAATAATTAAGAAATGGAAAGAACGATGCTTCGTATTTAACCGATATCACTCGAAGAATTGCTCCGCTGAAGTGGCAATGGGCGAAACACGTAACGAGGAAAACCGATGACCTCCACCTGGTGGGGGCATATTGGGGCAATATCTCTTATCTATTAGACAAGTCCGTCCGTCCGTCCGTCTGTGGTGCTGTTTCAGCGGCCAAACCGTAAGAGATAGATAAAGAGAATGTTTAAGTTATAAGTTAAGAATAGTCTGATAAGACTACAAACCGGATTTGAGTAACGTAGCACTTCCGGTTTTCGAGAAATCACGAATTTCAAACGAAACCACACAAAATCTCCGAAGTTCTCAATTAATTAAATACATTTTTTTTTTATATAATTGGTGAACATTTGGTTCACTGGTTTGCTAGTTCCTCACTAATAGTGATGATCTAGTGATGGTCGCGGGAAAAAGATAGATGAGAGTGGTGTAGACATCTTTGGGGGAGGCCTATACTCAGCAGTGGGCGTCGTTCAATGATTCGGCAATGATGACGCTGAACTAAACAGATAAAAATTCAAAAAATTCAAAATTCAATATCGTTTATTCAGTCTAGGCTGTTACAAGCACTTGTGAATGTCGAAAAGCTACGCCATCGGTTAGCAAATCTACGGCGGGAGACCTTGTACTGAGAAGAACCGGCAAGAAACTCAGCAAGGGCTGTTTTTTCTCCCTGTATTATATACAGAGTCGTCAATTTGAAAAATGACTTCAATATGAGATAACTCATGAAGTCACTTTCCGTTACAAATGTAAATGATAAAGCAATTATGACTATAAAATAAAAAATATAAAAAAACAGATTTAAAAATGAAAAAAGTTTAGGAATGCCGTGTCCTACTGTTTAGGCATAAAAACAAATGTACCATTAAAGTTAAATACGATTAATAGTACCCAATGTAGCAAGAGCAGACTCATCTCCGCTGGCAGCACCCGTTCACGAGCATATTTTACACCAATACTAATGGAGAATAGATTTAGTTATTGCAAAACTTCGACAAAACCGGAATCGGATCCGCGAATCACTGCAAAAGTTAAAGGGAACAAAGAGTATCAGCAGGACCCCAATACTTATTTGTATTTTTCCTTCTTCTGTTTTCTGCTCCTCCGCCTCCGCATATACATGCGTAGCCATATCCAGTGTTGGTATCATATAAAATACACATATAATTTATTGTCTGTAGCTGTTTTTGTTGTTGTTAATTTTACTTGTACTTTTGGAGTTTACTCCTTAAGAATCGATTTGCATATATAAGGGGCCCGGTATGAGAAGAATGTGAGGAGTGAAATCTATCGATGAATGGCCTCGTTACGTTTTTACTGTCTACGCTGTAGCAGCCGTAGTGCTACACCGTAGCACAGTATCGTAGCGTACCTTTATTTATGAAATTGACTATTGTAAAAAGTTTAATGTAAAATATTTCGTCGATTAGTTATAATAAATGTATATGTAATGAATAAATATATATTTATATATGTATATTATTTTCATTAATTTGTTAAATTACCGTTTCATACAGTATCAATCTTTTTTAAGTTAAATAAACTCTTTTTGCGACTTGTTAAGACTATCGAACTTAAGAAGTAAAGTCCAGTCGTGCGTCGGAGCTGACACACACATTTTTTGACGTGACAACGTCTTAAATTAGGTTGCGGCTGGGAGTCACTTATGAAAAAGTGTAACGCTCGGTAACGTTACGATGAGTCTCTCGTGTTAAGTTTAAGTTTACATGTACAATGTTTTAGTAAACAAAATATATTTCTATAGTTAAAATTTGTGCAATTCTTATTTTCATTCAATTCCTTGTTCCTATTGTGCAATTTAATTATATTCATATCAATAAATATTCTACCGAGAAAAAGACGTTGTCACGTAAAATCTTCGCCCGTAAAACCGACTTTACAGGCAACCATTTTTATTATTATTATTATAATAATCTCCACAATACAAAAAGAGTATGGCGACAATTCTAACGAAAAAAAACTTTAACTGTCACTGTCATGCTTGTCATCAAATTGTTGTTGTTATTGTTGTCATTATTTAACATTGTTTGTGCTTAGGTGCATGCATATTGCAAAGATTTCAATAAGCGTATTGTGTTTTTCTGAGATTTGTTTTTTTATGTGACTTGGACTGTATTTGGACTTTCGAAATCTTTCTCTGCGACTGTTGAGTAGTGCTTGCCTAAGACTTCCGAATCTGATATTTTTTCTTTAACTTTATGTTATATGTATTTATGCATTTTATGTGTATGTTATGTGCTGTCAACAATAAAAATATTTTTCTTGCTTTTACTTAACCTCCGTCTATCAGCGAAGCGCCGGTCATATGAACCAAATTTGACTTTCCCAATGTAATTATAGTAATATAAGTTATTTACGGGATTGTTACCATGTACCTTGTTTTTAGCGAGTTTCCGATATTTTAGCGGGTTTCTGATATGAGAATGTGAACAGTGGTACGGGTATCGAACGCAATAAAAGACTTCGTCGGAGGGTAGACCGATATGTCTGCCAATAACAGCCTACCCGCAATTACTTCAGTTACTCCGTGATCATGGCGCTTGCAACAGTGCCGAAATATCGGAAACTCGCTAAAAACAAGGTACATGGTAACAATCCCGTAAATAACTTGTATTACTATAATGTTAGTGACCATGAAAGTTTAAAACAATTTCCCAATGTATTTTTTATTCCCAATGTAATGTCAAATAATAAATAAGAAAATACTAAGCTCATAAAACGCCAGTATTAATTTGATTCGATTAAATCTCGTACATGATAACAAAAGTCTTTGAGGTTTTTGGTAAGTTTTAGGTACATTTTCACTTTTGCACTACTGTTCATTAGCATACACTGTGCACAATTCTTAGAGGAGAAACGGACTCGTTTGTATCAAGCGTGCAAAGGAATGACGATGCTTTAAAAATAAGACAAAGCTTCTGTTTTATATTTCCTAGACTCAATTCTTACATCTAAAGCTCCCCTTTTATTCCTTCAAACAATGATACTCGTAACTCAATAATGTATTCTAATGAACCAGAAGTGAAATTGGTTTTTTAAAAAAAGAACACGGCAATGGCACAATTTAATTTAATGATTTTAATTAATTATAAATTAAATAATTGAAATTATAGATAGCCTTAAGTATCAATCCCAAGAACGTCCGTCGCCTCCGAGAGCTCGAGCAAAAGTGACGCCCTGCGCAAACAGCCCCTCTCTTACAGCAGTTTCCCGCCAACCCGATGACAGCAGGCCAATTATGCTCGCTAATTGTGATATTGTTTTGATGTCTATTTCACATTACGTATTATGCTCTCCGAAAAATGCGATATCAAAATGACATCAACTTATGCTATGATGATGATCAACTCTATAAAATGATATCAACTTAAATGAACGTAATACGTTCAACTTTTTGACTTAAAATAGTATCGCATAAACGTCAAAAATGTGATACAGGATATGATATTGATATGATCTAAAACAATGTCAACTTGGCATCAACATCGTATTGACATCACGTTAGGATTTTATTACTGAAGCATAATTGACCCGCAGATCACGTGATCAGTTGTCACAGTGACGTAGCGGCTGTTATTTCTAAGAGTATGTAAATAATTAAACATGACGACCAACTGTGTGGATGTATTTATTTATTCATTTATGGACCATCAACACAGCTATATTAATACAAACAAACTTACGCATTTGCTTAAGTATTAGGATATAATATAGCTGTAATTAAAGATGGCCTCATCATGCGTTAAACAGTAAACAGTTTTTTTATTTTTTTACATTTTTTACATACGAAATTTACTACACAACACACATATTTGCCCAATCACAGAACAACCACAACAGTCTATCATGCTCTATAATTCTTTAAAAGGAGAGAACACTGCCAAATATGGTCGTAAGTTCAGAGAACCACTTACGTACCCATTATTGGCAAACTAATTTTATTAACAATTATCTATACTTATAATAAATCTGTAGAGAGGTCAATTCTGTACATGAAATATATTTTCAAAATAACTATCAGGGGGTGATTAGTGATCGATACTGATGCCAAAAATGCAATCAGTAAAATTTTTGTCTGTCTGTCTGTCTGTGTGTATGTTCCTTATAGAAACAAAAACTACTCGACGGATTTTAACGAAACTTGGTACAATTATTTTTCATACTCCTGGGCAGGTTATACTATACTTTTCATCACGCTAAAATCAGTAGGAGCAGAGTAGTGAAGGGAAATGTTGGGAAAACGGGAGAAGTTACTCCATTTTTTAAGCTTCCGTCGCGTGTGCAGCCTTAATGGTTAAAGTTACATAGAAATCATGTATGACGGAAATATTCTACATAAAATTGTCTAAAAAATATTCCGCAACAGCATATGTCTATCTTTTATGATTGACTCACAATAACACGTGTAACTCCCTATAGCTTAGCAGTTCGGAGCATTCTGATCATATTTGTTTACTCTTGCGTTTATAATACTCTGACTCATTCCTAATTTCAAAAAAATTAACATTATTACCTATTCAATAAAAACAAAACATAGAAATTGGTATAGAAACACCAAACTTATACATTAAATAAAACTAGTTTAAACGGGATAATGCACGAAACTTTATTTATTTATTGACGTTTCGTAGCCTTTCCAGGCTTCGTCGTCAGAATAAAACTTTTGTTTAATTTGTCGAGCTACCTTCGAAAGACTTTTATTGAGCGTTTGGTTATTTCATCGTTCGATTTTTAAGTTTTATTGTCTATGTATGAATTTATTATTTAATTTACTTAATAAAGTATTTTATTTAAAATTCTTGTTTGTAATTTTGCGTTTATTTATTTGACCCTAACTACCGTAAACTACCACCGGTTCCAAAATTGGGAGACCTTCCTGAGAAGAACCGGCGAAACAAACTCAAGAGAGGCTTTCTATCTCCTTCTTATGTTAAATTATGCAAACAAAAAGAACTAATAGTATCTGATGGTCTTGCATAATTTAACATAAGAAGGAGATAGAAAGCCTCTCTTGAGTTTGTTTCGCCGGTTCTTCTCAGGAAGGTCTCCCAATTTTGGAACCGGTGGTAGTTTACGGTAGTTAGGGTCAAATAAATAAACGCAAAATTACAAACAAGAATTTTAAATAAAATACTTTATTAAGTAAATTAAATAATAAATTCATACATAGACAATAAAACTTAAAAATCGAACGATGAAATAACCAAACGCTCAATAAAAGTCTTTCGAAGGTAGCTCGACAAATTAAACAAAAGTTTTATTCTGACGACGAAGCCTGGAAAGGCTACGAAACGTCAATAAATAAATAAAGTTTCGTGCATTATCCCGTTTAAACTAGTTTTATTTAATGAGTGATGTGCGTGGAAACCTAAGAAACAAACAAACTTATACATGAAAAGCTAGTTAACAATAATATTAAACAGTATTGAAATAAGTTGTGTAGAAAATTAATTCCACCCACTGTATGTTCAGTTTGAGTAGAGTCCAGTCGCAAAGACAGCAAAATGTGTCTGCTTAGACCGATGGCTGTCTGATAGGTAATGCCGTGTTTAATGTCACACCACCACCAACCACCATATGTCGTAAAACATTAAAGGGCTAATAAAAAAACCGGCCAAGTGCGAGTCGGACTCGCGCACCGAGGGTTCCGTACAAACTCAATTTAATACCTCTACGCGTTCATGAGAAAAGTGGTAGTAACTTTAAAATTTTCAAAAATATTTTTTCTTATATGATGTAACTAAAAATTTATAGTTTTCGCAATTTTTCCTTCATCTGTACGATAAGACGTTACTTCGTACCAAATTTCAAGATTCTAAGTTCA
This sequence comes from Chilo suppressalis, assembly GCA_902850365.2. Lineage (NCBI taxonomy): Eukaryota > Metazoa > Arthropoda > Insecta > Lepidoptera > Crambidae > Chilo > Chilo suppressalis. The sequence goes on along the minus strand of OU963895.1, from coordinate 1,390,670 downwards.
TGGGAAGTACCCTGTAGGTTTTGATTCCCGTGCGAGTTTCGAAAAGTTGCGGAAATTTGCGGCATAAACGGCTGTATCTTTTGATTGCGTTGGCTTAGAAGTTTGATTTTTTCACAGCTTCAAGGGACAGTAGACCTGAGTAATTGATATAAGTTTCAGCTTCATACCTCCACGCGTTCCTGAGAAAAAGGGTCTTGACAGACGGACGGACGGACAGACGGACAACAAAGTGATCCTATAAGGGTTCCGTTTTTCCTTTTGAGGTACGGAACCCTAAAAAAAGCTGACGTGGCTAATTAGTATATTCTAAATGATGTAATGGTATTGTGGCGGTGACATCTATATGCCCCACATATATACAACGGATGGAGGAAATCATTACTCACCATCCTCAAGAGATGGCGTTACCTGCACTGCGATCTTAATAGTATGGAAGCCTACATCGCGTAAATGAAATTCGGAGGCTAACTCTTCGTATATACGATGCCCGACCAACATCACCCAGCTCGGAGGAAGATTTCCCCTTTGGCCTTCCTACAATCCTCCGAATTTCATTTGCGCGATGTAGGCTTCCATACTATTAAGATCGCAGTGCAGGTAACGCCATCTCTTGAGGATGGTGAGTATTGATTTCCTCCGTCCGTTGTAAATATATATGTGGGGCATATAGATGTCGCCGCCACAGTATCTATATTCTAATAAATGATGTAATGGAAGGTGACTTCAGAAGTATCTCTGAAGCCATTTTTGAACTTGACGACTCTGTATATAATACAGGGAGAAAAAAGCAGCCCTTGCTGAGTTTCTTGTCGGTCAGAAGCTTTGCGAACCTATGGCGTAACTTCTCGACATTCACAAATGATTAAATGATTTTTGAGTTTGATTCTTTCACAGTGAAGCCTAGAAAACTTACTCTTCAATAGAAAGACCACACCATATGTTTGATAAGTTTTGATATTTGCGTATTTGTGAAAACTAATATGAATCTCTTTACATTTTTTTTTATATAGATAGTTCCGACAAATGACTCAACCCCACCTGATGTTAACTGGAGGTGAAGTCCAGACGCGAAGATAGCTGATACAGCAGTTCTACCTGCCACACCAGCCATCCTCACCCTGCCGGCCTGCATGTTGCTTCTTCACGCCTCTTTTAAAGGATCCCAGGTTGTAAGAGGGAGAGAACACGTGAGCGGGCAGAGCATTCCATTTACGGATAGTACGACAAAGAAATGAGTCACCAAATTTCTTTTTACGCGTTGGAATTGTAGCCACAGTTAGACGGTGACAACGTAAGCCAGCGCGCGTGGTCCTCTGTAGGAAAGGGGAAGGTGGAATAAGAGAGATTAACTCCTCAGAACACTCGCCGTGGTACAGGCGATAGAACGCGCTTAGTGACGCCACGTCACGGCGTAATTGAAGAGGCTCGAGGTGTTTAGTCTGATATAAAAGACTTTATGTAATTACAGGACAAGATTAGGCTTGTTGAAAATATATCGATGTATCGATATATCGATATTTTTTGTTCGATATATCGATATTTTTTGCCGATATATTTTGATTCGATATATCGGTACATCGATACAAAATAACCAATATCGAAATTCGTATCAAAAACGATATTTTTTTAATTATTAGCGGCATATCACGATCTAACTAAATTCGTATCTGGAAAAATCGTAACTGGATCTCAGATTAATGATATACAACATATCTATGATCTGTGCGGTATTTAGTATTGTCTATGTCATCATTCGAAAATAGGGTCTATTTTTAGGGAGATAATTTTCGTTCCATTATTATTCCGCGTGTCATATTTCGTGAGCTACTGTACGATATTTTTGGGAAAATTGGTCCGATATATCGATATATCGATGTTTTTTTCGCGATATATCGAAGCCGATATTGATATTTTTTTAAATATCGATGTATCGATATATCGATATTTTTTTCAACTTTCGACATCCCTAGACAAGATTTCCTAATAAGTTGGAATTACCTGTTGCGAGAACTAATATGTACAAAAACAGTACGTATGTTATGTCTGTGAAAATATTTAATGACATACCAGAGGACATAAAAATGTTTCCACTAAAATTATTTAAGTCTCGGTTACGAAAATGGCTACAGGACAAATGCTTTTATTCAGTGGGAGAATTTTAAGCACAAAAGCATAATTAATTTGTGATTATCTTAGGTACTTTACGCGATTTTCAATTTTATAAACATTGAATATTATAAGAAACTAGCTGACCCAGCGAACTTCGTACCGCCCAGAAAAAATAGGGGTTGTCCAGCGGACATAATTGTGAATCTAAACCATTCTCAGATCCCCTTGAACACACACAAAAAATTTCATCAAAATCGGTCCAGTCGTTTAAGAGAAGTTCAGTGACATACACACTCACAGAAGAATTATATATATAAAAATGAACATTTGGATTTGATATGAATATGTAATATATTTAAATCTAAAGAAAATATAACTAGAAAAAATTCCACGCTTACCAGGCAGCAGACGGGACTCGAACCCGCACCCTTCGCAATCCGGGCGAATGCACTGACCATTTACGCTACCGCGGCCCTCACGGACCGCGTCGAAATTCTTCTAGCCATTCTTAAGCTGCAAGGCAGCGCCATCTCTTCGCATTATAGGTAACCCACAATAATGTTATATATTTAAATCTAAAGAAAATATAACTAGAAAAAATTCCACGCGGACCAGGCAGCAGACGGGACTCGAACCCGCACCCTTCGCAATCCGGGCGAATGCACTGACCAATTATGCTACCGCGGCCCTCACGGACCGCGTCGAAATTCCTCTAGCCATTCTTAAGCTGCAAGTGCATTCGCCCGGATTGCGAAGGGTGCGGGTTCGAGTCCCGTCTGCTGCCTGGTCCGCGTGGAATTTTTTCTAGTTATATTTTCTTTAGATTTAAACATCAAGCAGTTACATGCTTTAAAAAATAAAAATTATAATGTTATATATTGTTTGAATGATTTTTTTAAAAGTAAATATATGATGTAGAGTTATGAAGGACATGATTTTGAATTGTTTTAAGATTATTTGAATGGTTTAACATTATTATTATTATTTATCAATTTTTTGTTTGTTTATTTTTTTGTTTTTTGTGTTTTATTTGTGTTTTGTATGTATTGCATGCTGTGTGACAGTAAAATATGTGATATTTTTATTTATACTGAATGTGTAACATAACATCAAACACAAATGTAACATCTTATGTACACCATCATCATCATCAGCCTATTAATGTCCCCACTGTTGGGGCACAGGCCTTCCCTATGGGTGGAATAGGGAGATTGGGCCATGACCCACCACGCGGGCCCAGTGCGAATTGGTGGATGCTAACGACTGCAGATACAGCCGGGACCAACTGCTTAACGTGCCTTCCAAAGCACGGAGGAGCTCGAGATAGTAAATTTTTGGTCATCCATCCAATGACCGACCACTGCAAAAGTTGCTTCACTTCAACGATCGCAGCCGAACGCGCTAACCACTTGCGCCGACGAGCTCCTCCATGTACACCATATTTAATGCAAATAAAGACTTCTGACTTCTGACTTTACCAAAAAGTTGTGTTATTTCATTGTCGTATTTAGTAAGTTGATTGTTGATTATTTTCCCAGACGAGATCTAATTCCGATGGAAAAACAGCTATGCCCAACCTATCTTGAAGGTTCTTCTCCGCAGCATTTCTAAAGCGATTTACCAGACAGCTAAATGTGTTAGAGAATCAGTATGCCGTCCTCGGTTCTCTGGAGAATTATCGGAATCCCTTTGTTTGTTCTATGGAAGTAGGCCTTTATCGTATTATAATAATAAGTCTCTATCTAGGACGTCCACGTGGTTGTGGCTTTATTGCGAAGAAAATGATTTTCTTTTACAATAGATGTCGCTAGGTGCACTTAAATGTGATTCATGTAAGTTGATTTCTTTACAATAGATGTCGCTAAGTGCGCTTAAATGTGATTCATATAAGTTGATTTTTCTGGGAGATAAACTTTTTTAATGTAATATAAATTGTCATGTTTGTGGACGATAGCGCAATAAATCAATATTGAATACTACCACATACATGATAGTACTTTTATATTGATAATTAAAGCAATTCATGCAAAATTACTCCCTAACCATTCCAAAATATCAAAAATACACAACGTTAATATTCAAGTTTTCACTTCTGCCGGCACTCCCGGAGTGCAACCCGTCGTTTTTTTTATTTTTTATTTTATTTTTAAACATTTACCTGCTCGATGTTTAAATCTAAAAAAATATATTATATATATATACTATACCGCCATCCATTTGGAGAGGCCTATGTCCAGCAGTGGACTATGATGGGCTGTTGATGATGATGATGATACCGCCATCAGGACCGCGGTAGCATAATGGTCAGTGCATTAGCGAAGGGTGCGGGTTCGAGTCCCGTCTGCTGCCTATCCGCGTGGATTTTTTTAGTAATATTTTCTTTAGATTTAAACAGCGAGCAGTTACACGCTTAAAAAATAAAAATTATAAATATAATTGCTATTTCTTCTTTCAAATGTTTAATACTTGTAAATGTATTCATTTGACGTTGTGGGTTACCTACAATGCGAAGAGATGGCGCTGCTTTGCAACTTAAGAAAGGCTAGAAAGAATTCGACTCGGCCATCAGGCGCCGCGGTAGCATAATAGGTCAGTGCATTCGCCCGGATAGCGAAGGGTTCGGGTTCGAGTCCTATCTAATGCCTGGTCCGCGTAGATTTTTTCTAGTAATATTTTTCATATTTTTGTTTCATATCTAAATAACAAGTTAGCTCATATGCTTCACCATGAATCAATTTTCTTATCTTCTCTCCTCAACTTACCTCGAGAAAGATGGATGCGTACAAAATATCCATACTTACCTACATTTTAAATATTCCCAGTGAGAGGCAGCAATGTGCTGTGAATAACAAAATCCGTTTCTAACACCAAACTGTGTCTACAAAGTTCTGTAGCTACCTGCTCCGCTTCTGTGCGCGTCAGTCGCTTTGTTCGCTCAAACTATTTGCTTTTTTGAGCGTGCACTGTTCCCTGAATTCACTGCTCAGTTTAAACATTTCCTTTGCTAACAACTCTGTAATACAAGCATGTTGGTACTATCGCGGAATTTTGCGCTCTGCCACTTGGCGGACAAAATGCTTTGAACGGTTTTCTACAGTAGTTTTTACTACGCCCCGCCTTCGCGTCGGACGCGCCAATCCGGGCCGCCGCACAAAAGTAAGACAGAGAGCATTTCATTGATTGAATAATGAATTGAATTGCATTTGTTTTAGTTGCAATTTGTCATCCGCATCTTGATCGCGACAGCGCTATACTAAAAAGTAAGACAGCGATAATTACAGGTCTATGAATGAATTTTTACTACGCCGCTACTGCAAGCGATTATGGCATTATGGGTGACAGAGCGGGTCTTTCCGCGAGTGTACATGTAGGTCAAATGTTAGAAGTACTTTTAGGGATGTCGAAAGTTGAAAAAATACCGATATATCGATACATCGATCTTTTAAAAAATATCAATATCGGCTTCGATATATCGCGGAAAAAACATCGATATATCGATATATCGGACCAATTTTCCCAAATAATATCGTAAAGTAGCTCACGAAATATGACACGCGGAATAATAATGGAACGAAAATTATCTCCCTAAAAATAGACCCTATTTTCGAATGATGAAAATGAATGCAGGGCCTCTCAGGTAAATGATTGCAGGGTCTCTTTCGTTAACAAGACTAGACAGTCACACACTTCACAGAATATAATGGAAATCAGCACAACCAATTCACCAGCGAAACAGATTTACAAAAAATAGACAATATTAAATACAGCACAGATCATAGATATGTTGAATATCATTAATCTGAGATCCAGTTACGATTTTTCCAGATACGAATTTAGTTAGATCGTGATATGCCGCTTATAATTAAAAAAATATCGTTTTTGATACGAATTTCGATATTGGTTATTTTGTATCGACGTATCGATATATCGAATCAAAATATATCGGCAAAAAAATCGATATATCGAACAAGAAATATCGATATATCGATACATCGATATATTTTCAACAAGCCTAAGTAGTTTTAGAATAAAAAAAGCAACCCACATAATATTGTCAGCTACGCCAATAGTAGCACTTAGGGCGGCACTCAGAGATGTCAATAGGGTATTCGACAAGTTATGATAGCAAACGATCTCACCGTAAAAAATGGATATCCATCATTCTGTTGAATATTTCAGTAAAAATAACCAAATCAAAAACTCCATCTTCAAGTTGTCGGGAAAACGTTTCTCTGGGCAATATGGCGTCTTACTGTTAAACGTCAAACGATACAATGTAATGTCACTGATGTAACCGGAAGTTTACTTGCGTGTGACGTCATTTTAGGCTCCGCCAATCCCAAGCGTTTTGAGTCACGTGACAATAGATAAGAAAACTATTATCTTTTTCGTTAGTTTTTAGTAAAATTATGAAGATTTTTTTTTTGTAAAAATAGTAAAAACCCCTGCCTATATTCATTCTAAACACAGATGCTAACAATTGGCACTTTATTTTTAACACTGTCAAATATCTTATTACAATTAGAATTCGTCAATGCTACATTTTCTGTATCGATTAACTGTTAGCTAAAGCTTAGAACACACTTGCGTGGCGAAGTTTTGGAACTAATTAGAGATGGGCGTTTTTAGATATTTTTGAAATTGATGCGCATCGGTATCAGATAATTGGCATCGGATGCCCGCATCGATGCCGGCATCGCATCGATGTCAACTGAATGTTGATATCTTGTATCACAGGATACGATGCAATATGAATTTCTACAGATGCGTGTTTTGTGTGGGTCTGTCTCTTCGATTCCTTGAATCAGGACTTGAAAATGTAACCGAAAACCATTTATTTATTTTTCGGTATGTTATCTGAAAAGATTGAATGCTGGCAAAATTATAACATAAAAAAATTCACTCAGAGCGTAGGTTTTGAACGCAGGCAGGATGCCAGGTTGGACGCGCGCCTACGATACGACTGGATGCCGATGCCATTTAGTTTTTGTCATCGTTACTATAGCAACAGTGCCACAAACTTTTCTGTGCCGGTGGCAAAAATTTTAACTACAATTTATCCACAGCATTTTGACATTTTTATGACATATTTGTTTACCGCTAGCGACATCTCCACCGGCACAGATAAGTTTGTGGCACTGTTGCTATGGTAACGTTGACAAAAACTAGATGGCATAGGCATCCAATATCGGCATCCAGTCGCATCGGATGCGCGCATCCGAACCTGGCATCGTTATTGCGCATCGTTATTCTAAAAACGGCCATCCCTAGAACTAATATGCGTTGAAATTGAAATTCAAAGTTCAATCTTTGGATTAAGTACGCTCCTTTAGCTGCACGTACAAATTTATCGTCTATCACAACATCTTTGTCAAAGCGTGTCAAATTATCGCCAGTCAATCTATCGTCTTTTCATTTCGGTGTTCTCACCAGCTGAGCTGACGAGTTAATATATATCCTTCACGAGTCATCAGAGGAGCGCATCACTGTAACCAGGGCTTGAAACCGGTTTCAAAAATACCGGTAAATAAAGGTTAATACCGGTTTTTAGTAAAGGTTTCGTTCGGAGCGCGTCCGAAATGAAAGCGGTACCTAAAACCTTAATGAACCGGTTTAATCCAGAGCGACACGTGCACGCGTCGGCATCGCTTGAAGTTTGTTTTGTTTGAACTAATCAAGTCACAACTTGTTAATGCTCAGAGTTTGATGCATTTATTGACACATTTGCTAGCGTCTAGTCAGTCAAATTATTCATTGTCTAGTTGAGTATTTATTTCAGCCGTCAGTAAGAGCGAAATGAAACCCTTTAAAACCGCTTAATTGATTCAAAACCTATTTGATTTCGCTTTTTAGGAAAACCGGTTTTTTATAGTTAAGGTAGAGCCAAACCTAAATAAAACGCTCCTAATGCACTTGACAATGATTTAGGTTTGAAAATTAACCGGTAAACAAGCCCTGACTGTAACACAATGCATTTATTGACACAATTGCTAGCGTCTAGTGAGTCAAGTTATTCATTTATTATCGATGCCGTCAGAAAGAGCGAAATGAAACCCTTTAAAAACCGCTAAATTGATTCAAAACCTATTTGATTTCGCTGTTTAGGAAAACCGGGTTTTTAAGGTTAAGGTAGTGCCAAAACTAAATAAAACGCTCCTAATGTACTTGACACTGATTTAGGTTTGAAAATTAGCCGGTAAACAAGGACTGCTGATGAGAGCTCGTGCTAAGGGGCCGTCCATATATTACGTCATTCTAAATTAGGGGGGGGGGGGGGTTGGTCTGCGGATGACGGTATTACGGATTGACGTCATTCTTATTTATTTATTTATAGTTTATTGCCATCTATACTACTTTTCTCAAATCTGCAATGTTTTAATTTTGTCAAACTGGTAATGACGTCAATTTTGGGAGAGGGGGGGGGGGGTCATTAAGAAATGACGATAGGATGATTGTAGGGGGGGGGGGGGTCTAAAATCTGAAAAAATCGATGACGTAATTTATGGACGGCCCCTAAGCGGAAACTCTACCCGTTTGTTGGTCGGATTGCCTTATTTTCCTAAAATTAATTCTGTAACGTTCGCAATTTAGTTAAATATCTTAAAGAACAATAATTGTATAAGAGTGAAATAAAGGTTGGCGTGTGTAACTGTTTTTTTTTTAATAATTTCCTCTTCTGATCGCTAAGACTATATTTAGTATATAGGAAGCGGCATTAGATAGGCACTGTAACGCCCGTTGCGATACGCCCTCTTTGCTTGTGTAAACTCATTTTGAAGTTATACTTCTTTAGGCGCGTTATGAAAAAATGATGAGATTGAAATTTTAAGATGCGCGCGCAGCACTGTAACACAAAATTTTAACTTTTATGTTACTTTTGTGTTTACCGCACATTAAGAAAATCTACCAACAAAATAGAAATAGAATCTCTATTTAGTGGGTGTTAACGACTGCATTGTGAAGGCCTATCAAAAGTATTTATTAATCTGGAACAACGGAACCAAAGCGCGATTCAGGAGGCTACAGCGCCATCTCTTGACCATTGGTGTAGTAGAACCAAAAACCACATCTTTATTTTTTGTAATAAAGTAACAGTTATAGGTATACATGTTTATAATATTTATCCACATGTTTCTAGTTTCCTTTTGTCTTCTGTGTCCTTTTCCAGACTTTTTATTAATTTATTGTAATTAATTATTTGCATGCAATTAAAAACTAATTTTAAACGATGCGAAAGAAGGATAACTTCTCACGCGCCTACATAAGTACACGCACCCATTTTTATGTAATTCCTACGGCTGGCAGTTATATTAAAAAGTAAATGACATTATTTTATTATTTTAAAGATTGGAAATTGGGAATCTTCTGTCCTTTGATAGAAGATTCGAGCAGATAGAATTCAGGCATATGTTCGAACAGTTGTCTATTAAGCTATAATTATTATATTCACCTTGAATTGTAATAAATGAAATATAATATCTTCTAAGGCTACACCCCAGGGCTTCCCTTCAAGTTAAGCACTACAGTACCATATTACTGTTATGAAACATAACTAACACCCATCAAATAACAAATTATGTACAAGAAAGACTTTATCCATGCATTACGATCGTTTACATAATCATCAACTTTATAATAGCCCTTTTTCATAAGAGAATTCTTGTATTGCGATTTATAATGCGATTCAAATAAGAATAGGAAAGCCAATGACCTCCATCTGTCAAATGTCGCTTGAAAAGTACGACTTGCAAAAAAATCTTGGAACCCTCTTTTAGCACTCAGCTAATTACGGAATAAAAAGCAAACATTTGTAAAAAAACAATGACAAATATTAAATAAAACTAGTTTTTACGGGTTAATGCACGAAACTTTATTTATTTATTGACGTTTCGCAGCCTTTTCAGGTCTGCAGTGTGTGTAGACCATCAGATACTATTAGTTCTTTTTGTTTGCATAATTTAACATAAGAAGGAGATACAAAGCCTCTCTTGAGTTTGTTTCGCCGGTTATTCTCAGGAAGGTCTCCCAATTTTGGAACCGGTGGTAGTTTACGGTAGTTAGGGTCAAATAAATAAACTCAAAATTACAAACAAGAATTTTAAATAAAACACTTTATTAAGTAAATTAAATAATAAATTCATACATAGACAATAAAATTTTAAAAATCTTCCAATGAAATAACCGAACGCTCAATAAAAGTCTTACGAAGGTAGCTCGACAATTTTAAATAAAAAATCATTATTCTGACGATGCAGACCTGAAAAGGCTGCGAAACGTCAATAAATAAATAAAGTTTCGTGCATTAACCCGTAAAAACTAGTTTTACTTAATGAGTGATGTGCGTGAAAACCTAAGAAACAAATAATGACAAATATTGTTAATTAATATTGGTTGATATTTTATTTTCATTTATTGAGCTTTTGGTTATGAATGTTTGATAATCTTAATCGTCAACTAAATGTCACTTTAAGTTGCGTTCAGAAACTCGATTTAAAACTTTGGTTTACATATAGAATGCATGTTCGTATGTGACCTAGTAATAGTGCATGATTATTCATAAC